>JALGPY010000066.1:0-653593 GCA_023055425.1 Linanthus parryae | reverse complement strand
CTTTTGAAATCTCAGTGTCGACACCCAAATGATCGATAATTATAGCAGAGAAGATTGATTCAGGATTGAAGGTAAAGACCGACAACAACTCGGGGGACGACGATGAAGTCGTGAATCCATCTTTAGATGAACCAACCGACGAGACGACTTTTAGTAAATGGTAGGCCCTCCTCAGTCCTCACCAATGGAGGAAAAAGGCAACATTGAACCGGTCGCCCTTCTTCTTCATAATAAAAAATAGAACTTTCGACAGAAAACCCCCTAGCAGTATGAAACAACCCGGGATCTCGGTTCAGGGTTAAAGAGACAATCGACAACCAAAAGTAGAAATATACAATTAATATTACATTTGGCTTAATGTACATAACAAAATTTTGATAATAAGTACAATCTAAAACAAATCGTGTGTGATCAACTAAGTGATCTAAGTTGAGCTAAACTCCTTCGTCGCGTTCCAGCGTTCCCATCCCCCTCTTTGATTGACGACCTGCGGTTTTGAAATGGCAAATGCCGACGCAGTTTTGAAGAAATAATCAGTAAAAACTGAGTAAATACATACTACGACATGTAAAGCATCGAGTGGCACGGAAGCATGAGTTGAAACAAATTAGGAGATTTAAATAGTAAAGCTATCATGTTGGAGAATTTGGAACAACTGGAAGTAAACGAGTAACAAAAACCTCTCAATTTAATAACATTGAGAAACCACGAGTAGTTGGTAAAATATCCAGAGTAAACAAGTTCATTTGAACTGATAACGATAGTACTTCATGAGTAGTCAAGATTTACAGTTCATTTCAAATCAATAAGGGCATATCAAGAGCCACAAACAACATTAATAAGTAGCCAATTTTGAATTTCGACTTCAATCAACAGTTTAGTTTAGCTGAGGCGTGTCAAGAGACACCAGCAGGATCGATGTAGACAGAGGGATCACGAAATAACCACTAAGGGTTCCTTCTAGGGTCTATCAAACCCTATTTCACCCGAGCGTTAAGGGAGCCCATTCGTCAACCCCGCTCATAACATTAGCTAAAAGGCCTTAAGTGTCGACACCCCTATACCGTAGTGACCCTTACAAGTATAAGTAGCACTCTATAGCTCTATAAAACCCTTGGCCTCAATATCTTGATACATTTTGGCTCATCGGGGGCGGATTTCTGAACATTGACGTTCTATCCAATAATAAGAAGCATTGCCTCAATGGTCTTAGCCATAAGAAAATGGAGGATCGCTTGACGCCTCCCATTAATAACAGTACTCTGTACATCGTCCTAAATCTATTAGAGGTATTTTACTTCTTCTCTTTCACATGACCAGAATCATAATATCAACACTTCGCAAGTAATTTCCGAAAGTTCTCAAAGGAGATAAATAACAGAGTTTAACAACTTTCGAGTCGAAAACGTGCATTCTCATACTATTTCATGTAACCAAAATTCATTTGAACATTAAACGCAAACACACATTTTGATATGAAAAGGCCGTACATATGTACTTACCTCTGAGCCATGAAATGCGCAAAGCAACACTAGCACTCCTACAACGCTCGTCTCCGAGTCTCACAGGAAATGCAGCAACACGATAACGTACGTCTACTTCGAACGATCCTTAATAACGGCTGGATATACACAAGTAAAGTATACAACCTATTAGCATATATCCTCTATATGAGGTTTTATGCAAGAATGCAATAAAATGCAGGTCACGCAAGCTAACTTGACCAAAATGCCCCTAATACTTTGAAACTGTCCGGTACAGTCCCTGATTGTGCCTGGACCCCATATTACACTCATACTGGCCCAACAACATCCAAGAATGACTCTTAACTCATCCATATGAACTTAGCATCGAGATCTACAACTTTCAGTAAATTACACTTAGGCCCCTAAAGTTTGCTAAAATTACAGAAAGACCCCCACCATTGATTTGATAACTCCCGAGTCAAATAATTCATTCTTAAGGCTCCAAGTATCCTTCTAAGTCAGGTTGTTGGTCTCAAAACATTAACTTTGTTCAAATGCAAAGTTTTAATTAATTGCACATAGGCCCCCGAAGTTTAGTAAAACGGCAAAAAGACCCCCACATTTGACTTGGTCAACCCTAGCCCAGAATTACATACAAGTACTCAAACACGCATACAAGACATGCTGACAAACTCCAAGTTACTAAACTAACCTCAATTCAAAGTTTAAGTGAAATGACTATTTTGCCCCTCCTATACAGTTCAGTCAAACTAGGGTTTGCGAAAAGTCAAACTTGGTCAAACATGATTTTTAGACTCAGAATATGAATACGAGCAAGTTTCGTGAAGAACACTAAGGCTAGAAATGTCATTTAGAGTGTCGAATTCAAAAGTCAAATTTAGAAGAAAGTCGACTCAACTAGTCAACTTTAGAGCTGATTTGTAATCAATTGAGGGGGATACTTGAAAATCTGAGAATAGGATTTTGAAGACGATAGTTCAAGGATTCCAGAACATATTTGAACTCCTAAAAACTCCAAGTATTCAAAGAGATATCGCTACTCAAAGTTGGACAAAAATTCCGATTCAACACTTAGAAAAATTCACTTGTGCTTCGCGAGTTCAACCTAGCGACTTTAGGCTCGTTTTATGAGAAATCCGTTATAAATTTGAACATGACCCAGAGACGATGATTTGAAGTATTATATACCTGCTACACATAGGAGAAAACAGATCTAAATTTCATTAAGTTTTGAAGAAGATACAATGGTTAGAAAATGGGTGTTTCACCATGACTTTTCATACTTAGAATTCTTTTTTGCACTTGGAAGCGAAGAACACATCAACCACTTCGCTAACTAGCCATGTTCAAGCCCAATTTCAGAGGGTTTAGAGATGAAATTGGACCACGAAATTCAAACGAAACTTGTAGCTAGCATACCCAAGATTACATAGGAAGAAACCGTGCATGATTTGGACAAGAATTGAGGGAGTTACACGCATTTGAACAGGGGCAGTTTTGTGCCAAAATTCAAAAACTCCAAGAACACATTACAACTACCATCACAAACCTAGCATGTTTGGACTGATTTTTAGGCAACTTAGAGAGGAAGTCACAGCATCCAACCTATATCATGTTAAATAACAATGCCCAGGGTTTCCAACAAGCCAAAGATCGCTCCAAACGGATTAAAAACGAGGGAGTTATAGTCTCCTAAATCCAACCCAAAAACATGCCGAAAAACGCCTAGTAATGAATTCAAAACCGAATCAAACGATGACCTGGGTTGATATGCAGGGTCTAGAGCTGTTTTAAATGTTCTAAGGATCATTTTGGTGCAAAAATTGGCAAAAACGGAGAAGAAATGAGGGAGTTACCTCATTCCCGTCGGCCATGGCGGATTCCGGCGGTTCGCCGGCTGGTTTCGGGTGCTTCGGCGAACTCCCAGTCATTCTGGGTTGATTGAAGGGTCTTGAGATGTCTAGAGGTCACATGGTAAGTTGCCTGGAGGGAAGAACAGCCCAGAACGAACCGAACGCCGAAGCCCGACGTCCGCCGGCGGTCCACGTCGGGTTTCCAAACCCAGATTCCGGCGAACCTCCATTCCGGCGATTCAGCGACCTTCAAGTCGCGTCTTGGACTCGTCTTGGCACAAGGATCATGAATATGGGTCTTATAACCACTGAATTACAACGAGGAAGAAGAATTGGACAGATTAAGGCCTAGGGTTCTTCAACTTCAAAACCCGATTGCTCTCTCGATACCCAACCAAACTTTGAATTGATTTGTGCGTTTTGATCAGCGGACCGAGGGGGTACTGCCGTAGGAGCAGGTTTTGATTTGGAGGAAGGGAGAGGTGGTTTCATGGTGGATGTGGTGGTGTTCTTGGTGGTTGAGGAGGGAGAGGGGAAAGAAAAACAAAATGGTGAGAAGTTGATGAAATTATCTGCGGAGAGATGATGATGGAGCTGTTGGGTGTTGCCAACTCATAGCAATTTTGTGAAAACACTTAGGACAAGTGTCCATCATGCATAGGGGTTAGAAGGTGTAGTTTTTCAAACTTTAGTGTATAACTAGAATTAGAGCTTCTATTTAATTTCAGATAATTGCACAACCACCCCGAACATCTCTAGTGCTCCAAAATCATTCTAACGACTCCCAAATATCGCAAACACTCCGAAGTTCCAACTTTAAAGCCGTGACAAAAATATTTACAAAATCGCCCCCAAAGTCTTGATATTGCACTTAGAGCTCGCTTGAGAAATAGGGGTGTTACAGTGGCTGTGTTGGTGGTGGTGGTTGTATGGTGGAGAAGAAGATGAAGTTGATGAAGATGATGTAGATGATGGTAAAGTCTATCTCTCTCTCTCTTCTCTTTCTCAGCAGGTGGTGAAGATGGGAGTGGAGCTGCCACCTAGCTCTTAGGTTGTCAAAATAAGGTTAACAAGTGTCTCACATGCATAAGGGGGTGTAAGTGTAGTTTTTCTAACTTTTGGGTACAACTAGAATTAGAGCTTCTACTTAATTTCAGATAATTGCACAACCACCCCGAACATCTCTAGTGCTTCAAAATCATTCGAACGACTCTCAAATATTGTAAACACTCCGAAGTTCCAACTTTAAAGCCGTGAAAGAATATTTACAAAATCGCCCCCAAAGTCTTGATATTGCACTAAGAATTCTCTCAGAAATTAGGGGTGTTACAGTCTACCTACCTTAAAAGAATCTTCGTCCCCGAAGATCTCACACTATACTTACCCACATATATAAAATGCATATGAAATGCAAAACGGTGACTCAGTCTATTTGACTTAGCCAGACAAGTATCTAAACCGCTCTCGTCGAATGTTCTGCTCCCACAAGATGGCTTCCTTAGATGATCAGCTAGAAACACCTTAACTGGAAGAAATTTCTCATTCTTACTCTCCGCACGATGGGGTCTATTATGAGTCTATATTACTATCCAGCCTAGACTCGCATCACAATAGGGTTTCGTATATAATTAGTACAAGTAAAAGTTCGAAACAAGATTTTGGAAGTTACAAGTTGTCAATTTCAGAAACGACTCACAAATTTGCTAGAATTTATACAAATCTCGAAACTTTTAGACAAATACTTTTATCAAGACTAATATGTCGTTTTGCATGAATCATCCGCGTTAAAAAAATGTTGTCTTACCTCTATAGGGTTAGATAAACCAATCACCTAAAGTGTTCCACGCATACGAGGGAGAAAGAACACTATGTGTCGTCACACAACGTGCCTTTCTAACACAGCTCGCATGTGCTTCAAATGTTCCAACTTAGTCTACACAGCGGGTACAACTTATAGTACCGTCGTACTAAGAGTCGCGCCAGCGGACTGATAAACAAAGTGGTCCATATCACTTGGCATTTGGTAGCTCGAAACGTCAATAATTTTCTGAAACCATATTTTTGTAATAAATACTTTATTTTCAAAAGTTTCTAATTTTGGAAAGAACCATGTCAAACTAACTCAAAATAAACAAAAGTTAAACTAATGTTTTAAGGTTTGTCACTCGTAGGTGCGAAAGAATTGTCTCGGGGTCTTCTAAGTCACAACGTCGTTACTCTCTCATCGAGAAATTACTTACAAAAATAAAGAGTCAAAGATACGCATCACACAACTACGACAAACAATTCGATATAAATAGGCATGTCACATAAATATTGCGCCTGTAAATAGGCAATTAAACTTTGCATGAACATCTCAAATAGTCATTAATATTTAATCAACATATACGGTACAAGTCCAGTTTCATTATACGTAAGTACCCAAACTCCCCGACGGCTTGTTTACTTGTTATTGCCATATTGGGTTATCCTAATCAATTTTAAATTTTGAAAACATTTTATCTTTCTTATTCTCTACTAATGGAAATCGAAAAGTCACTTTAACCGGAGAACCGAAGCTCTGATACCATCTGTAACAACCCGAGGATCTCGGTTCAGGGTTAAAGAGACAATCGACAACCAAAAGTAGATTATTAACTATTAAATTTACATTTCGGTTAAAGTACATAACAAAATTTCGATATTAAGTACAATCTAAAACAAATCGTGTGTGATCTACTAAGTGATCTAAGTTAAGCTATACTTCTTCGTCTCGTTCCAGCGTTCCCATCCCCCTCTTTGATTGACGACCTGCGGTTTTAAAATGGCAAATGCCGACGCAGTTTTGAAGAAATAATCAGTAAAAACTGAGTAAATACATACTACGACATGTAAAGCATCGAGTGGCACGGAAGCATGAGTTGAAACAAATTAGAAGATTTAAATAGTAAAGCTATCATGTTGGAGAATTTGGAACAACTGGAAGTAAACGAGTAACAAAAACCTCTCAATTTAATAACATTGAGAAACCACTGTACACACAAATTTTGCGCTTAAGCGGGTAAACACAGAAATTTGGCGACAAATGTCATTTTATTATTTATAAGCAGGATACAAATCTCTGAAACGTATTTCTTTAGTAGAAACACTACTCCTCTGATTCTTCTCGTGAATTTGAACTTGATGGGATGATTTTGGACGGTTGGATCTTCCACGTCCTTGATGGGATTTGACCGGCACGAGGGCTTATGGTCTTTTGCTTGACTTTGACTTGTTCTTCGCGGGTTCACCGTAGTTCGATGTTCTTTGAAGATTTGATTTTCTTGGGGTGGATGGTTTGATCTTCAGGATTGCTCCGTCTTCGAAGATTCGACTATCGTTGTGGCTTATTCGTCAGGGCTTCGCCGTCTTTTGGGATTTTATTCCTTCAAAGTCTTTCCGCCTTCGAGGATCTTGGCTCCTTTGGGGGCTTCTCCTGTCAGAACTATGCTAACTTCTCTTTTCTAAGCTTTGAGCTTGAGAGGAGTTGTAGGAAAGTTGTAAGGAAAGATGTAGAGAAAGTGTTTTGGGTATAGAAAGGTATTGGAAGATGTGATTTTTCTTATGAACTTCCTCCTCTATTTATAGGGAGATAGAGGGGTCGTTGTGCAATTTTGTAATAATTTGGGGTACCCTATACAATTTTGTAAAGTCTAGGGGAGCTTGATGTACTTATAGGAAAGTCTATTTTGGTTGTTTTCCTAACAATAAATATACAATTACATTTGCAATAATCGTACACTTAAGACATTCTTCCGATGTAACCTCCATTTTAATCGGAGTTGATGTTTGCGACCGAGCTGGTCAATCTTGAGCTGCAATTTGGCACGTGGCGTCATGCGATTCGCCAGTCAGCAGTATTTGATACTGAATTTTCTTGTCGTGTTTCTCCATTTAGTCTTCATATTTGGATGTGATTTAGCACGTAAGTACTTTTGAGTAGACAAATTTCAGGTGTCTACAAATGTCCCCTCGAGACTTGTTCGCCAATAGCTGCAGCTGGCTGGGCGAGCACGTCTCGAAAACTTGATTTGTTTGTATCCTTTTATTTTTTGTAAACAACTTGTGTTATCACTGTTCTCCTTGTGAACTTCTGATGTCTGCAATATGTCCATCTCCTCCAATAATACACTGAATTTTCTGGCCAATAAAGATTGCTTGGTGGTGGTAAGGCTTATCCCCAGCCTCATCTCTTCTCAACTTTCTGGTCTATAAAAGAGAATACATACTATCCCCCAATTCACAACACCAACTGAGTCACTTCCTCATAGCTTTAAGCAAATTTTCACAGTAACTTGGCTGAAGATTTCGGCAGTGACTTGAACTTTTGCTTGGAACTGTCTTGGTAGTTAGACTCTCCAGCAGTTGTTTATTTCACCAATAGACTTGAGTTAGTAAAGCTTTGTATGAGCTTTTACTGGTCCTGCCTTGTGATGAATGTTTCATTTCTTCTGTCTTAGTTTTTCCGTTTGCAGGTGCAGCATGCCGCGGTTGCAGCTGTCCGATGGGCTGACCGAATTTTCGCACCAACGTGCCTCCGTCGCGTTTGGAGTTGGAGTTGGCGTCGAGTTTGACGGCGAACCTGGGCGTTTTGAGGGAAGATAACCTGCTGGATAAGGTGAATCCAAGCGGCTTCCAGACGTGGATTTTGGAGCTAGTTGGAGAGTGCTCGAGTTGAAGCTCCTTGTCGGCGTTTGTCGCCTTCTTCTGCAACTGAAACGCGACAACTTCCGTAGCAACGCCAACGGCTAGCTAGGTGATGTCTTTCTTGGCCTGCTCGGACTCTCCGAGCCATCTAGGCATGTCACTGGTGCAGGAGCTTCCGTCTCGTGCCCGAGTTCCTGACCTGCTCGTGTAGCCGCTAGGGGTTTGCTTGGCGCAACCTGAACTGAGAGCAACTTAGTTCCAGCAGCAAGAGGCCTAGGTGATTGCATCTAGTTTGTTTGCAGAGGTACCCAAGATGGAGCAACATGGCAGGTTCGCCATCAACTCGCCGCCAGGTTGAGTTGCTGTCGTCGTCTTGGATGTCAGAGCAAGGTATTGACGGCGAAGCTAGTACAGTTAGCAAAATGGACTTCTTTGGACAAGACCCCTTACTGTGAAACTCCTTGAATTTGACGGTGGGCTTGACGAGTTTGACAGCGAGCTTGGAGAAGAGAACCTACTGGAGGAGAATCTGAGTGGCTTCTCGACGTGGAGGTCGTAAGTGGTCACAGAGTAGAGACCCAATTTGCAACACAGTGGATTTCGTGGCGGCGATGGCAATGGAAACGGCTAGCTAGGTGGTGTCTTCCGAGTCATTTAGGCGTCACTGGTGTAGGAGCTTCCGTCCTGTGCCCGGTATCCTCCTTCGCAATGAGTAGGCTCGTCGCAATCCTTGTCGAAGAAAGCCATGTCTTCGGCAAAAAGGTGAAACCTTTTTGTCCTGACATACATACAATGGCTGGAGTTTGTTGAATGAGGCAAATTCAAGTGTAGCCTCTGGTGTTTGCTTGATGCGGTGATGCATGTTTGAAAGATGGGCATGAAGCAGAGGGATTCACGAGGGAGTATAGGCTAGAAGGCTACAGCTGATATAATGTGACAAAATAACTACTTGGTGTCAAAGAGGGCGAGACACATGGGTCATACCAAGAAGAGATGAATGGGTATGAAATGTGAATACCCGTGAGCCCTGACTGTCTGTGTGCTCTCAGTCTCACATGGGCAATGGGTTCCATGTTTTTTTTCCTCTTATTATTTTTTTTTGTCGGTTTTTCTTTTTTTTTTTTTCTTTTTTTAGTTTTCATTTGTTAATATTGTTATTAGTGTTATTATTTCAGTAAACAAAAAAAATCATGTTTTTTTTTAAATACTTTTCTATAAATATGAAATTGAATATTATTTGAAAAGCTAACGAATGTACAATTCCTCTGGACTTGTTTATCTAACCCCCCTTTTTTTGGCACTCATCTTCAAGAACAGATTTTAAACAATTAAAGCCTTTTTTTATAGCAAGATATGTACCTTGCTACAGTTTAATTTTTGTAATGTAGTAGCAAACGTAATATATACAAAATAGACCTCTGAAAATATCATGTGTATGTATGTAACTTACCACATTTATTTATTTGTTTGTTTTTTTCAAATACTATAAATCTGCTTTTGGTTTTACACATAACATATATATTGACAAAACACAGTAAGGTCACATTTTTTTTAAACACGCAAGTGGTACACAACAACACACTTTGGTATTGTAAACTGACAAAAGCTTTTTTTTTTTTATATATATAGTTTTAAAATATACCTTTGGACTTGTGACAATTTATATATTTATTTCACATGCGTATGTTACTTATATATTTTTTTTTTTGACTTGTAAGAAAGAGAACTCGTAAAAATGATTTACCATGGGGGTGTTGAAAAGTCATGAGGAACCAAGAATGTACCAAGCGTAAAACCAATTTGAGGATGTGAACTTCAATAACTCGGCAGCCTTTGAAGTCGAAAAGCTAAACCTCGGTTGATGAAGAAGCATTGCCACCAGATTTACGAAGCCCTTTTTCGCGTAACATCAACAGTGAAGCATCAAACGCAAAACTGAGGATGTGAGGCATGATTTAATTTGATGATGCGGTTGACAATAACTGCTTCGATGATACGTCTTGGCTATAATGAGGAAACGGAGCGGCGACGCCAATTTGAGGCGTTGGAGCAGCCACGTCTCAGCCTTTGGGGGCATCTTTGAGGATGTTAGGCAGCAACACCGAACATGCCAAAGCGATGATGTTTACGTTCACGAGTCAGACCACCAATCCAACTTCGAGGAATCCGAGCGGTTGTACGAACTTTTAAGTGGTTTCAAGAACATCAATGTTGGAGAACTGGAGCGAGAGGATTGACCTTAACGAGCAATATAAGTGATATCGTCCACTGAAGGGCTTGCAGTCATTACAACATCTTTGCGGACGTAGAGCGAGTCACCATCTTTGAAGCATCAAGGTATCCATGACATGAACTCGAACTTGGACGTCATCGCCAACTTTTAGAAGACAATTTGATCAACGAGTTGCGAACTAAACAGTCTAATTTTCTTGAAAGTGTCCGGACCACGATACTTTAATAGGCTCGGGCCAGAGTGGGAAAAAACATTTGTTTTTGTTGTTATGACTGAACTTGAAAGCATATTCCAAGCTGCCTACGTACCCACGAGATGGGATCAAGTCAAACGTAGTTCATTTTTTTTTTCTTTTTTTTTTCTCTTTTTTTTTTCTTTTATTTTTCTTTTTTTTTTTTGGCGGAGAAGATACAGGAACAGTTACCTCAGTGGTACTTCATCCTACTATACATCGCTGTTTCCTGCTTTTCCCAACGGTATACTAGCAACATAAGGATAAACCCGAACAACCAAACCAAAAGGAAAGGGAGCAAAGGTTGATTGATGAAGGAAAGGCCGAGGCGCGCAAAGAGGACCATCACGTACACGTATATGATCAGTACAATGACAATCTCCGGAGACATTTCTGAATATGTTTGAGGAATGAAGGTAGAATGTTATGGAGCTTCTATTTATAGAAACTCCAAGAGCATTGAATTTACGTTCCAGACCTCCCTACTAGCCGTTACACGGATAGGACAAAGGGTAAAAGTGACTTTTGGCCATTTCTAGCCGTTGGAGGGGCGGCCGACCGTTGGTGGTTGAGGTGGCAATGCCATCTTTGAAGCGTTTGGGCAACAATGCAATGCACTCGCGGTTGAACTTCAACGCCAATTTTTAGGAGGCGGGGGATTTTTTTTTATTGGTATAACTGAACTCGGAAAGATATTCCAAGGTGCCTACGTACCCAAGAGACGGGATCAAGTCAGACGTAGTTCATTTTTTTGTTTTTTTTTTTGGGTGATGTGCAGTTTAGACTCGTGCATCAAGGAGCATTTGAACTTCTCGGCCTTTTTCCATCACGGGGATGGGCTTCGAGGCCTAGCTGGTGGCAAGACTGATGCTGGAGAATTGGGCAAGTCTGTGATACGTTCGGCCTGATGCAGCAACCATTCGATAGTTTGACTGTCAGATCGGTGGCCCAACCTACGAGTGATGTAGTGGACTCTAGCAGCGAGGCTTGCGGGCAGAATGATGTCTGCATCTTGCCTACCAATCAGGACTTGGCGTTCTCTTCCTATTCGTCTTTCGGGTATCCTTCTTGAGGTTGAGGTCACATCCGAAGCGGACGAGCCGGTGATGACGGCAATGCGTGTGGCCATGGAAACGCCGGGAGGAGTGAGCTTCTAGGCGGCGGTTGCGACAGGTATTCTTGGAGAGACCCAACTGGTGCACCTACCAAGGTTGCACGAGTGCTTGCGGCCACTGGTCGTGATGATGATGACGACGACGAGGATGACGACGATGTCCCCAGTGCCCACGAAGATGGTGAGGGAGGCGGAGTTTTGGTTGGTGACTCAGACATGGAGTTTTATTTGGTGTTGACAAAGGGATTCAAGCTATCTCATTTTTGACAAGTAGCTCGAAGGAAGTGCTTTGAGATCTCAGCATATGATGAAGGACTTGTATATATATAGAGAGGAGGATCAACTTTTGTGGGTACCAGATCCGGAAACGAAGCGGAAGCGTGCTGGATCATAAATGCATCGGGCCCTCCTTGCTTTAAGGCTTTTGACTTTCTGGTCACACTTTTAACTCGTGTGGGCCAGGAGTAACATGCAGTTTAAGCTCATACGTCGAGGAGCAATGTGCAGTTTAGGCTCGTGCATTGAGGAGCTTTCTTGGTGCTTGTTATCATGGAGACGGATTTCGAGGCCTTACTTGTGGTTGAGCCGATCCCGAGGGGAGGACCAGATCCAAGACATGTTCGGCCAGGCACACAAGCCACTCGATAGTTTCATTGTCAGAGTGATGGGCTCGCCTATGAGTGATGGAATGGATCCTTCTAGCGATGCTTGCAGAGAGTACAATTCCTGCTTCCCCCGGTCCGATCACAATCTGGCGATCTCTTGTACTTGGTCTTTCACGCTCTCTTATTCCGTCTTGATTTGTTGGTGGAGCGGGAGGTGGAAATGTTGTCCCCAATTTCCATGATGATGGAGAAGGAGGCGCAGTTCTTGTGGGTGAATCGGACATGGTGTCCTATTTTGCCTCACAAGAGAGTTTAATCGATATTTTCCTGAAGTAGGGGACTTGAAGATGGTTTGGATCTTCGGTTAACAAGTTGAAGCCCTTATGTAGGAGATGAGATACTTTCCAAGGATATGACTCGAAAAGGAAGCAACCGCGTGATGATTATAAATGCAGTGGACCATCCCACTCTATTACTTTGTCGCCTTTGGTCACAGTTTTGACTCATGTGGGCCAAGAGTAACATGCAGTTTAAACTCGTACGTCGAGGAGCAATGTGCAGTTTAGGCTCGTGCATTAAGGAGTTTTCTTGGGGCTTCTTGTCACGGAGATGGACTTCGAGACCTAGCTTGTGACCGGGTCGATGTTGGAGTGTTATGTAAATCCAAAACATTTTCTGCCAGCCTCAAAACCCACTCAAATGTTTGACCATCAGATTCATGGCCTCGTCTGAGACCGATATAATGGATCCTTCCGGCGATGCTTGCAGGCAAGATGATGTCCGCACCCTGTCTGTTGACAAGGACCAGACGATCTCTTATTGGTCTTTCGTATCTACTTCCCTGGTACCGAGCCGTTGTCGGGAGCGGAGATGACGATGCACTTCCGAATGACCATATGAATGGTGAGGGGGGTGGCGTCCTTGCTGGTGAACCCGTCATGGTGCCCTCTCTCTACTCACAAGGGAAACCCAATATATCTTTATCACGAGTGCCGAACTTGTAGATGGTCTGAATCTTCGACTTGTTGGTTCAGTGTCTTATAAGGAGGAACGAGATTCGGCTACCACGACATATCCCGGGAGAGGAGACAGTTGCTTGTTGGAGCATAAATGCAGTGGGCCATCACCAACTATTTTTCATTTTTTTTTTCCTTTTTTTTTGTTTGTTTTTTTATTTACAGGAATGACGTGTAGTTTAAGCTCGAACGTCGAGGAGCGATGTGCAGTTTAGGCTCGTGCTTCAAGGAGCATTGTGTGGCTCTATGGATAGTAGCGTTTCAGGAACTTCCCATTAATAGGGCCAAGTTCCATCCCATCCTTGTCGGTCAACATGTATGCACCACTTGAGTATACGTCTTCCACGATGTAGGGCCTGTCCCATCTCGAAGTAAATTTGTCCCCTCGATGGCGAATCGGGATGATGGATTGTTGATGCTCAACGATTCCAATATCAAATTCCTTCACTTCGTTGCTAGTTGACTTTACACCTTCTTCGTGTTGTGTGACCGCATCCACTCCAATAACGTTACTTGACACCGCACTAACCGAGTCACATGAGTACGGAATAGCGGATGTTACATTTGCGGTGGCAGTTTCATGTTCTTCTTCGAAGCAAATCTTCCCTTCCTTCGCCAACTGCATAATCTTGTCCTTCAAGACGAAGCATTTTGAAGTTGGATGGCCGACTAAACGATGAAACTTGCAGTAATTTGAGTCGTCTACCATCACCGCTTCCTCGGGGCGTTTTGCTTCTGGGAGATCAAACTCTTTTAGCTTCATCAGTTGATCAAATATTCCAGGAACCGCAGAGTCTGGGAAGGGGTAAACTTTTTCTTGCAACTCTTTGAACGAAGGTCTTGGCCTTTGTGTTATTTGAAATCCATTGCCCCTTTCCGATCCATTTTGTCTCGGCCTACTGATTGATTGTGTCGGTGGAGTTGTGACGGCCAATGATTCTGTAACTTCTATTTTGGGGCCAAACTTGAACAATTTTCGGGAATCGCTTCTATTTCCATCCCTGCGAGAGTCATGAAAAGGAGGCCCATGACTCCCGTTTGCTGCAATGCTTAATTCCATATCGTGGGCGCGTGTGGCTAACTCCTCAAAGGTCTTTGGCTTGATCCCTTGGAGGATATAGCGCAAGCCCCAGTGCATGCCTTGAATGCACATCTCGATCGCAGAACTTTCGCATAGCCGATCCTTACAGTTGAGACTTAAGTTCCTCCATCTGTTTATATACTCAACAACGGGTTCGTCCTTCCATTGACGGGAGCTTGTGAGTTCCATCATGCTAACGGTCCTGCGAGTGCTGTAAAATCGGTTCAAAAACTCTTGCTCCAATTGTTCCCAGCTATTAATCGATCTTGTCTCGATGTCACAGTACCAGTCGAAAGCATTTCCTTTAAGACTTCGGACGAACTGCTTGACAAGAAGATCCCCATTAGTTCCAGCATTATTGCACGTCTCGACGAAGTGTGCGATATGTTGTTTCGGGTTCCCAACTCCTTCGAATAGCTGGAATTTGGGTGGCTGGTACCCATTTGGCATCCGTAGGTCTTCGATCCTCTTTGTGTATGGCTTGTTATATGTCGCCGAGGATTTCGAACCTTCCTCGTATCTGGATTTTACGGCCTCCAAAATGTATTCTTTTAGCTGATCTACAGGGATCGAGCCTTCAGATGATGCTTGCACGTGTTTGCGAGTGTCATCATCTGTACTAGAAATCTCGACAACCTCTTTCTGCCTTGTTCGATGCTCATGAGGGTCGGTAGTGCGATTAGCCTCTCTTGGGTTTTCGAGCTTGCTTAATATGGCTGCAAACTGGGTATCCCGGTTCCTCATGGCCGTAGATAATTCCTCGACCGTCCGTGTCAATCCTATGACTTGTTCTTCGAGGGAAACAATGCTCGTAGTCATCGCCGGCATGGTGCCTGTTTCGAGAGCAATTGCCTCGTCATGTACCATAGGTGCTTTTTGTGGGTTCCGGAAGGCAGAAGTTGATTCAGAAATCTCTTCATGACTTACTTCAGCATCAGGGTGCGTACGCCCATGTCCTGTCCCCGGCAAGGAGCCTTCTTCTCGCATTGATAGATCATGAACATTGCGACCTTCAAGTGGCACCTTTAAGAGTCCTTCGGTCGTCTTCGACTCTGGGCCGAGTCTGGAGGATTCTGCAACCGTCGATCTAGCTTTGCTTCGTGTGACACGATCAGTGACCTGTTCACCGGGACTTGTGGAGGATTTGTCCAGGCCTGTAGACTTGGAGCCTCCCGTCTTGATTGGAATCTTCGGGATTTCTTCTCTCGAAGTCATCTTTGGGGTTTGTGTTTTTGGTGAAAAGAGATGAGAGGCAGAGATGTCCCACTGGGCGTGCCAGAATTTGTACACACAAATTTTGCGCTTAAGCGGGTAAACACAGAAATTTGGCGACAAATGTCATTTTATTATTTATAAGCAGGATACAAATCTCTGAAACGTATTTCTTTAGTAGAAACACTACTCCTCTGATTCTTCTCGTGAATTTGAACTTGATGGGATGATTTTGGACGGTTGGATCTTCCACGTCCTTGATGGGATTTGACCGGCACGAGGGCTTATGGTCTTTTGCTTGACTTTGACTTGTTCTTCGCGGGTTCACCGTAGTTCGATGTTCTTTGAAGATTTGATTTTCTTGGGGTGGATGGTTTGATCTTCAGGATTGCTCCGTCTTCGAAGATTCGACTATCGTTGTGGCTTATTCGTCAGGGCTTCGCCGTCTTTTGGGATTTTATTCCTTCAAAGTCTTTCCGCCTTCGAGGATCTTGGCTCCTTTGGGGGCTTCTCCTGTCAGAACTATGCTAACTTCTCTTTTCTAAGCTTTGAGCTTGAGAGGAGTTGTAGGAAAGTTGTAAGGAAAGATGTAGAGAAAGTGTTTTGGGTATAGAAAGGTATTGGAAGATGTGATTTTTCTTATGAACTTCCTCCTCTATTTATAGGGAGATAGAGGGGTCGTTGTGCAATTTTGTAATAATTTGGGGTACCCTATACAATTTTGTAAAGTCTAGGGGAGCTTGATGTACTTATAGGAAAGTCTATTTTGGTTGTTTTCCTAACAATAAATATACAATTACATTTGCAATAATCGTACACTTAAGACATTCTTCCGATGTAACCTCCATTTTAATCGGAGTTGATGTTTGCGACCGAGCTGGTCAATCTTGAGCTGCAATTTGGCACGTGGCGTCATGCGATTCGCCAGTCAGCAGTATTTGATACTGAATTTTCTTGTCGTGTTTCTCCATTTAGTCTTCATATTTGGATGTGATTTAGCACGTAAGTACTTTTGAGTAGACAAATTTCAGGTGTCTACAACCACGAGTAGTTGGTAAAATATCCAGAGTAAACAAGTTCATTTGAACTGATAACGATAGTACTTCATGAGTAGCCAAGATTTACAATTCATTTCAAATCAATAAGGGCATATCAAGAGCCACAAACAACATTAATAAGTAGCCAATTTTGAATTTCGACTTCAATCAACAGTTTAATTTAGCTGAGGCGTGTCAAGAGCCACCAGCAGGATCGATGTAAACAGAGGGATCACGAAATAATCACTAAGGGTTCCTTCTAGGGTCTATCAAACCCTATTTCACCCGAGCGTTAAGGGAGCCCATTCGTCAACCCCGCTCACAACATTAGCTAAAAGGCCTTAAGTGTCGACACCCCTATACCGTAGTGACCCTTACAAGTATAAGTAGCACTCTATAGCTCTATAAAACCCTTGGCCTCAATATCGTGATACATTTTGGCTCATCGGGGGCGGATTTGTGAACATTGACGTTCTATCCAATAATAAGAAGCATTGCTTCAATGGTCTTAGCCATAAGAAAATGGAGGATCGCTTGACGCCTCCCATTAATAACAGTACTCTGTACATCGTCCTAAGTCTATTAGAGGTATTTTATTTCTTCTCTTTCACATAACCAGAATCAGAATATCAAAATTTCACAAGTAATATTTGAGAGTTCTCAAAGGAGATGAATAAAATATTTTAACAACATTCGAGTGGAAAACATGCATTCTCATACTTTTTCATATATCAAGTATTCATTTGAAGCATCAAACACATACGCACATTTTTGATATGAAAAGGTCATACATATGTACTTACCTCTGAGCCATGAAAGGCGCAACGCAACACCAGCACTCCTACAACGCTCGTCTCCGAGTCTCACCGTAGATGCAGCAACACGAAAACGTACGTCTACTTCGAACGATCCTTAATAACGGCTGGATATACACAATTAAAGTATACAACCTATTAGCATATATCCTCTATATGAGGTTTTATGCAAGAATGCAATAAAATGCAGGTCACGCAAGCTAACTTGACCAAAATGCCCCTAATACTTTGAAACTGTCCAGTACAGTCCCTGATTGTGCCTAGACCCCATATTACACTCATACTGGCCCAACAACATCCAAGAATGACTCTTAACTCATCCATATGAACTTAGCATCGAGATCTACAACTTTCAGTAAATTACACTTAGGCCCCTAAAGTTTGCTAAAATTACAGAAAGACCCCCACCATTGATTTGATAACTCACGAGTCAAATAATTCATTCTTAAGGCTCCAAGTATCCTTCTAAGTCAGGTTGTTGGTCTCAAAACATTAACTTTGTTCAAATGCAAAGTTTTAATTAATTGCACATAGGCCCCCGAAGTTTAGTAAAACTGCAAAAAGACCCCCACATTTGACTTGGTCAACCCTAGCCCAGAATTACATACAAGTACTCCAAACACGCATACAAGACATGCTGACAAACTCCAAGTTACTAAACTAACCTCAATTCAAAGTTTAAGTGAAATGACTATTTTGCCCCTCCTATACAGTTCAGTCAAACTAGGGTTTGCCAAAAGTCAAACTTGGTCAAACATGATATTTAGACTCAGAATATGACTACGAGCAAGTTTCGTGAAGAACACTAAGGCTAGAAACGTCATTTAGAGTGTCGAATTCAAAAGTCAAATATAGAAGAAAATCGACTCAACTAGTCAACTTTAGGGCTGATTTGTAATCAATTGAGGGGGATACTTGAAAATCTGAGAATAGGGTTTTGAAGACGATAGTTCAAGGATTCCAGAACATATTTTAACTCCTACAACTCCAAGTATACAAAGAGATATTGCTAGTCAAAGTGGGATGAAAATTACGATTCAATACTTAGAAAAATTCGATAGTGCTTCGCGAGTTCAAGCTAGCAACTTTAGGCTCGTTTTGTGAGAAATCCGTTATAAATTTTAAGATGACCCAGAGACGATGATTTGAAGTATTATGTATCAGCTTTACACAGGAGAAAACAGATCTGAAATTCATTAAGTTTTGAAGAAGATACAAGGGTTACAAAGTAGGTGTTTCACCACGGCACTCTATACTTAGAAAATTTTGAAGCGAAGAACATATGCATTGCAGCAACTTTGGAGCCAAAATCAGAGGGTTTAGAGATCGAATTGGACCAAGAAATCAACACGAAAGTTGGAGTACTACATGCAGGGAATCCATAGCAACAACAATCAGATCAAAACATCAAGTAACGAGGGAGTTATCGACTCATGAACAGGGCAGGTTTTCAAGTCGGAAATCTCTACATGCACGAATCAAACTTGTCGAATTCATTGTTACAGTCATGATTTGACGATGCAAATGAGTTCAGGAGATGATTAGGAGCATGAACAAGCTTTTAATCGATCAAAACGAGCAAGAATTGAAGGCGTACCGAGCTTTGAGCTTCCCGGCGGCCATGGAGGAATCCGGCGAACAATCGCACGGTTTTCGGTGATTCAACGCCTTCCCAGGAGATTTTGGGTTCGCCTGAGTTGTCTTGGACGCCCCGAGACCTCAGAGCAGCAGCGTGGAGGGATGAAATGGCCAGAAAACGAAGAAATCACCAACGCCGTCGCCCGCCGCCGTCCCCGTCGGGTTTTCGAACCCAGATTCCGGCGAGGCGTTATTCCGACGAATTGGACCGAAAATTTGGTACTCCTAGGTTCGTCCAAGAGCAAGGATCACGAAAATACAAGCTAGAATGATCAATTCGGAACAGAGACAGAGAATTTGACAAGAATACGAGCTAGGGTTCTTACCGTTCTTCGTCGAATTCGCCCTCGATACGCAACCATTCGAGAAAATGATTGGGGGCTTTTGGTCCTCGTGTCGAGGGCTTCCACCAGTAGCAGCAGAATCGTGAAAGGCGTGGTGGAGGTGGTGGCTGTGTTGGTGGTGGTGGTTGTATGGTGGAGAAGAAGATGAAGTTGATGAAGATGATGTAGATGATGGTAAAGTCTATCTCTCTCTCTCTTCTCTTTCTCAGCAGGTGGTGAAGATGGGAGTGGAGCTGCCACCTAGCTCTTAGGTTGTCAAAATAAGGTTAACAAGTGTCTCACATGCATAAGGGGGTGTAAGTGTAGTTTTTCTAACTTTTGGGTACAACTAGAATTAGAGCTTCTACTTAATTTCAGATAATTGCACAACCACCCCGAACATCTCTAGTGCTTCAAAATCATTCGAACGACTCTCAAATATTGTAAACACTCCGAAGTTCCAACTATAAAGCCGTGAAAGAATATTTACAAAATCGCCCCCAAAGTCTTGATATTGCACTAAGAATTCTCTCAGAAATTAGGGGTGTTACAGTTCAATTATAACTACTACTACCTCCGTTACTTCTCTATCACACCGGTTTGACTTTTTGACTCGTATCAGGATCACTTTGACCGGGTGATTTGGATAGCAAAACGATGCGCTTTTTTTACAATGTTTGCACCGTGTTATAGAGAAACTTTTACTCTACAACACCTTGGAAAAAAAAATTGCATCGTTTTGCTACACAAATCATCGGATCAAAGTGATCCAGTGAATAGTGACAAAAGTCAAACCGGTGTGATTGAGAAGAAACTGAGGTAGTAGTTTAGAGCATGTGTTGCACGTGGCATTTTATTTACTGTAAGGGATTAAATTGTTCTCTACAAAAGCACTAGCAAGTATGACTAATGGAAAGTATACCTCAATCCATTTTTGTGTTATAATTGGGAAGCAAAAATGAAAGACTTGATGCACCACAATATTTCAAAGTTGAAAATATGTTGAGTTCATCTTTAATTCTCTTCATTGGACTTGAAATTTTGAAAGTCATACATTAAACCACTTTAAATTAATAAATTATTAATTTATCGATATCATAATATCTCGCTAAATTAATATAATATGTCGGTCCCAACATTATTAATTTATAGAGGTTTTACTGTATTAAGTTTAAGTAAAACATGAATCAAAGTCACGATTCGCCAAAAAGTCTTCAAATCCTAGCTACCATTGAGAAATCTTAATCTTTAAATTAGCTACAGAGATTCATGATCAATACGATGAAGTTTATGTTGATCATGACAAAAAATAATGAAAAGATAAAGAGAAGAGATCAAACGGTAGAATCCTCGCTTCCACGATGAACTCTAGCTCCAATTCTTGTCTCTAACCTTGTGTTATGCATCTCTCTGTTATCCCCTATGTAAAATCACGTTCTAGGGCCTTTTAATATGTTCCCCTAAAGTCCCGGACACTTTAGAAAACAATTCCTTAATGTCTGGCTGACTTGTGTTGGTGTTCATGCGAACAGAACGAGTGTTCGTGTGAACATGTTCCTGCGAACACATTCCTTGTTCATGCGAACAACTGCTTATTTGCACCTTATTTGCTCTGTTCATGTGAACAACATCTTTGTTCGTGCGAACACCTGCTGCTCCTGCAATTTTCTTCATTCTCTTGATCCTCTTGACTTTCAAAGCTCGTTTCTTCTTTCCATTTGATTCCCGCACTCGTAATTCCTGTCAAACACAACACGTACACTATCGGAAAGATAAAATGTGATAGACTTATGCAAATCATACTTAAAACCATGCAATAAACGCCTGGATTGTATATTTAAGCTCAAAACATCTAAAAGCTCAATTTCTTCTCATTTTAGCCCGGAATTCATCACTTTGCACCAAAACACACACAAATAACAATGTAGAATGTACTAAAGATAACTCTTACAAAAGATTTACCAATTCGTCCACGTCCACATACAATATCGTCAACATATTTATTTTTTATTTAATCTTTTTATTGAGAATTACATTATGTAAGGGTTCAAACACTGTTAAATGTTACATTTTACTATATTAGAAATTATACCTAGATTTATATCCATAAAGATGAAGGGATGGAAGAGTGCCTCACTATCTGCAGTATGCAATGAGGTATTAATGAAATCAATGATACAAGCTATTCTTAATTACACGATGAGCTGTTTTCTTTTGCCCTTTAGAATATGTCAGTATTTCGAAAGGTTTGTCAGGCAATTTGGGGGGGGGGGGGGGGTGGGCGACGATCAAAGAGGAAAATTCACTGGGTAGGTTGGTCAAAATTGAAGAACCATCGTGAAAGTGGTGGATTAGGGTTCCGTGATTTTCAAAATTTCAATATAGCTATATTGGCGAAACAATCATGGAGATTTATGCATAATTCGGATTCTCTTGTTAGTCGGGTTTTCAAAGATAAGTATTTTCGTAATTCTAGTTTCATGCAACTAGAAGTAAAGAAAACTTCGCTGATTTCATATGCTTTTAGGTTTATATTGACAGGTAGGAATTTGCTCAAAAGCGGTTTGGTGTGAAAAATCAAAGATGGCGGCATATTATAGTGTTTGGCGACATGTGCTTACTACGGCCAAATACGGTCAAGCTAATAACAACTTATCCCCCGGGGATGGAGAACATGACAGTAAAAGAACTTATTGATGAAGAACGGGGTGTGTGGGATGTCGACAAGGTGAAACAAATGATATGGCCTATTGATGTTGATGCTATTTTACAAGTCCCATTCGGTTGCAATGAAGCAACCAATGCCTTCCACTGGACATTTTCTGAAGATGGATCCTACTCGGTAAGCCCTGGTTACAAAGCTCAGAGGAGCTTCTCGGTTGCGCAACCTTCATCCTCTGATTGCCTCACTGAAAACTTGTGGCTGAACAAGGTATGGACGCTGAAAATTCCGAAGAAATTTATAATGTCTAGTTAGAGAATTTTTCATTTAGCACTTCCGGTAGCAAGCAAGCTTCTAAGTCGAGGAATTAATGTGCCGGCGAGGTGTAAACTGTGTGACCATGAGATAGAGATGTTAGACCATCTCTTTTGTTATTTTCCTCACTCGATGCAGGCCTGAAATCGCTACTGGGAGAAGATTTTGAACCGGAAGATAGTCTCGGCATTAAAGAGGTTATGATCAAGTTTTTCGAAAGAGAAATATGTTAGAAAAAATGACTTGACATCAACTTGGTAATAATATTGGGTCCAAGTGAATTAAAGGCAGTAAGGAAAGAATCTTTTTTTGTTGCAATCAGTTTGGGTCCTATGGAATTGAGCATGGAATGTTTCCATGCTAGTTTTGAGGCGGTGGAATTGTTTTGTGTCCAAGTATCTTTTTCATCACGTGTTACTATAAAAAGGCCACGTAGTACTTGTTAGGTTGTGTGTGTAAGGCACCAAATTGAGTAGTCTGTCTGTGGTAGTGCGTGGGTGTTTATCGGGTTGGACGTCGTGGCCGTTGTGGCCACGACGTACATTGTAATTGGGTTCTCTCCCCAATAAAATATCTGGTTCTGGCCGTGGATTAGTTAACGGGTTCGTTACGAATTCGTTAGTGAACCACGTTAAATATCTGTCTCGTTCTTGTTTTGCTTTCGTCGTTCTTGCTCGAATACCCCCATGTTATAACAAACTGACAACAGAACTCTGAAACAGGAGTTCTGTTACAACAAAAGCAAATTGAGATGTGAAATTTTTGTGTTGGCCATATGGGCGATGTGGACTAATAGAAATGACGTGGTTTTTAACGACAAAGGAAGAGACCCGGTGACCGTAGCAAATAGAAGCTTGGACCTGCTGAGTTGGTACAAGGCGACGAAGCTCTCAGATGAAGTCGAAGAACACCGGCATAATAGCGAACAGATCAATAGCCTTTGGTGCCTCCCGAAACCAGGTTCAGTCAAAATCAATGTGGATGTTGCTTGGAGGGAATATTTTCCGGCAACGGGAGCTGGCTCAGTCATCCGTGACGATTCCGGACAGTTTGACGCAGCTCGACAACGAAGTTTACCACGGCAAATAACTCCTTTGACGGCCGAACTGGCAGCAGCTGGAGTAAGCCTCGAATTGGCATCTGATCTGGGCTTCAAGTCAGTGATACTGGAGCTCGTGATGGAAAGATTGGAAAAATAAGAGAATTGGATGCCATCTCTGACCTCAAAGTATTGTTGGAGAATATCAAGACCAAGTTGACAGCTTTTGATACAGTAGAGTTCTCTCATGTTCATCGCGAAGGAAACGAATTTGCTAGCTTCAAAAGCAATTGTAGATTATGATATTAATTATTTTTTACAAATGCTAATTTAGGCTATAGAAAAGCTATAATCTTTTTGGGGTTGACTAACCAGTAATAAAATATTTATTTTTATTAAAAAAACAATATTTTTTTTAGGAAAAAAAAGAACAATATGGAACATACATTTATTTATTGCAATGCTTATAAAATATTGTCGACACTTTGTTATTTTATTTTTGTTTAATGCTATGCTTAGGTAAGTTTTAACGGAACAACTAATATTTTCCAAATGCATCTGTCTTGTTCCAATTCATGGTGGCAGCGGGCCGGGCCGGGCCGGGCCGGGCCGGGCCGTGCCTAAACCCGGCCGTGCCTAGCCCCCCCGGTCCGTGCGCGGGTCGTGCCAAGTGTAGTACCGGGCCGGGCCGTGCTCGACGGATGAGTAAACATGACCCGCGGCGTGCACGGGTCACTTGCACGCCTTGACCCGTGCTGCGGCGGGTCAGGGGTATTTATTATTATTTTTTTTTTTTTTTTTGTTTTATGTTGTAACGGTTAACATTTTCAAATTCAAAAAAAAATAAACATTAAAAAGTAAGAAGAAAACTAAATATTTAATAACAATTTATTGAAATGGTAATAATACCTTAACTTTTGAATTTTGGTCTTACAATTGTTAGAAATAATGCATCACTATAGTTATGGTACATCCCAACTAGGTTGGCACCTACCTAACTATCTATCATTTGCATTTTTTTTCTAAACTATACATGTAGAAAAAATTAAGAAAAATGTCTATTGTTTATTTATTCTAAAATAACTTCATTCGTCGTCGTCGATGTCTTCGTAAATAATACCATCCACTTCGTCTATTGTCTTTCCCTCGGCATCAGCTTGGAATATTGCATTAGTGAGCTCGTCCTCCTTGCGAATATCTTGTGTTCTCATCTTCGCATCGTCCCAATCCTTGGTGAGAATTAGCACCTCCAACATCTCCGGCGTCAATCTTGAACGCTTCTTTGATAATACTCTTTCACCTGAACTAAAAGCCGACTCGGACGGGCTACTTGAAACAGGAGGGGTTAGTACATCACGTGCTAGTATTGATAAAACCGGGTAGCTTTCGGCATTTTTTTTCCACCATTTTAATACATCTAATTCGTTAATATTTGGAATATCATAAGTATGCTTAGTGTTTAAATATCTTTCCAATTCGGATACACTAGGGTCATAAGAACTAGAACAATCCGTAAATGTGGCAAAATCAAATATTGGATCAAGAAAATTACTTTGAGAAGTAGATGGAGGCACATTTTGAGGTTGTATTTCTCCATGTATTGAAACATATTTGTCAAATTTCCTTCTTAATTCACTAGAAACCTCATCAATTGTTGGCTTTGGATAATCCTCACCCATGTTATGCGCTATTTGATTAAGCGCTTTTTCTACCGCTTGAAGTTTTTGGCGTGGATCAAGAACCGCGGCTAAACAAAAAATCATTGGAATTTTCTTGAAATATTTCATATATTTAGCATGCATATTAATTACGGCCTCTTTTAATTGCTCGTGAAGCCTACAAGCATCTATAATGCTACTCATTTTCATCAATTGAATTAGTGCCCAATTAGTTGTAGTATAATAAATGCCCGACATTTGGTTTGTAGCATCGTAAAAGGGTCGTAACATTTTCATCAACTCTCTAGCACTTTTCCAATCACTCATAGTAAGTTCAACGTCGCGAGCATCATCTCTAATAAACCTCGTTATAACGTTTTCATAACCTTCACAACCTCTAATCATCAAATAAGTACCATTCCACCTACTTGGACAATCCACACTAAATTTCCTAATTTTTTTGTTAGCAAGTTCACATGCTTCTTCAAACATGCGTATATTGGAATTTTTGGCCAAAATTTAATTGTGATTGTGTACTACTACCCACATTCAAATTTGGGTCACTAAGTTTATGTTTAGTAACTAAATGTCTTCTACAACTACCGGTTCCATCTTTACTTTTAGTATAATGGCGATCGCAAAGGTTACAACATATTCTTTCGGAAAGTTTACCTTCAAACATCATAGTTTTAATCGTCATGTGATGCCAAATATAAGAAGTTAGTTTACCCGTAGTGCCCGAACCTCTATTTTTTTTCCTAGGTCTATTAATATCATCGTTTGTTCTAGCCGTTGGCATACTTTGATCTAAATCATCTACATTTATAACATTATCTTCGCTATCAATTTGATTACCATGAGAAGTAGTATTTTCTTCATAAACAAAATCCTCTAGAGGATTCTCAAATTGCTCATTAAAAGTACGATTATTAGACATTTTTCAAACACCTAAGTAAAAAATTAAAGCTTAATAAAACTACAACAAAAAAATAAGTGCTAAAAATTAAAACTTACAAACTTTTCCGACGATGTTGCACGATCGGAATAGCTTGTAGCCGTGGGAATGGAAGTGGAAGATGAGATGAAGCCGACAATGTAATCTTCAAAAACCGCCAATGAAGATTATTGCAACACTTTGAGAGAGCTTTGTGGAAGACTAGAAGATGAGATGAAGTTTTGTGGGAATGAGATGAAAAAATTCATAATAGTGTAGTGGTATTTATAGGAGGATTAATTCTTCATCTTTCCGTTTTTACCCCTAAAACTAGCCGTTATATGGCTGTTGGGAGGGGCAAAATAGTCCTTTGTGAGACAAATACTCAGATTTCCACTTATACCCCTCCAACTAGCCGTTTTTTTTTCAAAAAAGGGGTCAAAAAAAGACTTTTTCAAAGAACTAGCCGTTGATGAAGAAAAAAAAAATAAAAAAAATAACAGGGGGGGCACGGGCCGACCCGTGCTGCACGTGCCGGGTCAGACCCGCGCGGGTCACCAGCAGAGCGGGCCGGTCCGTGCACGGGTCAGCTACTTCCGAAATCTGAACCGGGGGTGCACGGGCCAAGGCACGGCCGGAGGCGGGGCGTGCTCGGGTCACGTCCGTACCGGTCCGTGCCCGGGCCGTGCGCACCACCGGGCTGGGGCGGGTACGTGCAAAACCGACCCGCGGGCCGTACCCGCTGCCACCATGAGTTCCAATGTCGGGTGCCAAATGTCACTAAAACAAATCACACCCGTCCAATTGTGAAGTATTTTTAGGCAACTATTCAAGTGATAAACCATCCATGATATACGTGTTATTTTCTCAAAAAAAAAAAAAACAAGAAAAAAACAAAACAAAAATATACGTGCGTTATTAGTTGTATGATGACACGTAAACAAGTCAGACGTATGATATGATAAGATTTATACCAAAATTATACAGACACTTGTCTCGTAATTAATTAGAACTGTTCCGCCTATGGTAAGACACTACTAGAAAAACAGCTTGTTACGGCAGTTTTGATTACGGCGGAAGAAAAAACCGTCGTTTAATGAGTCCTGTGGCGGCGGTTTTTAGAAAGCGACGTATATAACGGCGGTTTTTAGGAACCGCCGTATAATCGAGCCCCCTTACGGCGGAAAGCTAGCAACCGCCCTATATTTACGGCGGTAATTATTTTATGCCGTTAACGAAACGGCGGAAATGTATAACAGCGCCGTGCAATTGCACGGTGTTTAGCAAAAAACCGCCTGCAACTTATTTTTTTATTCTTTTTTTAACACAACTTATTTTTTTATTCATTTAAACAATATCTATTATATAAATTAACTAGATTTAATATGGACCATAGATTAGAATCCTGTTATATTAAATCTCATCCGTCCATTAACAAACCCTACCTTTATAACTTTCAGTCTCTCTCATCCTCTCATTTTTCATCCATCCCCTCTGGGTTGCTCTTCCCGTTCTCTCTCCCTCCCTCTGGTTATTCATCGACTTTGCCATCTCTTCACGCTCCTTCCATCTTTGACCACAACAATGGAGAACCACCGTCGCACTTGCTATACCTATGTCTCCGGTAGGTTTCTCCTCCCTCATCTCTCTGGTAGGTTTCTCTTCCCTCATCTCTTCATGAATTCGACAGGGCAAGGAAGAGAAGCGGCGTCAGAAGCCCCTCCACCGCTGGCCCTCACTTTTCCGGCGACCCAATTCGATCACCGCTGCCCCTCACTTTTCAGATCCGGACCATCCAATTGTTGCGTTAATGGGTAACCACCCATTACAGCCTCCAACGACGTCTGTAGCCCATCTCTCTCCTCCCCTGGCTCGATTGATTCTGAAATTTACGAGTTTTCTGATTCCCTTGGCAGTTCTTCAAGTATTGTTTTTGAGAAAAGCAGTTCTGCAAGTTAAAGATCAAGATCTAGATCTGGACTTTTTTTTTTGTTCAAGATCTGGACTTCTTTTGAATCAGAACAAGATCCGAATTTCATGATTAATGAAAGCAATAAACTCAAAAAATCAAATAATTAAAATGAAATAAATTCACTAATTAACTCGATTTTTTAAAATAAAGACTTAAATTATAGTTCGATGCGGCGGTTTTATATAACAGACGTTCCAGAAACTTTTTCCCCCAGGTAGAGGGCGGTCCGAGAAAAGCGCCGAAAAATAAGTACGTCGGTTTTATAACTGCCCTTCCCTATTGTCGACGGCTTTGCTGGCGTCAGATTACAAACCGCCACAAAAACCGCCATAAATGGTTTTAGGGCGGTTTTTGGTAGACTTTTCGGCGGTTTTGAACCGCCGTTTCCAGCAAATTTTCTAGTAGTGAGACCATCAAATTCTATGCTGGTTAACATTCTACACCGTCATGAGTCCACCAGTACTATAAATCAAAGTTTCTCATTCACAGCAACACAAAAAACACACCAGAATCATTTCTCAGAGCAAATTTACAAAAAACCTTGGAGAAAAATGGCTGCTGGCAAATTGTTTACCATATTCGTTGTTGGGTTTATTTGCATCGCTTTGCTCCTAAATTCAGGTATAAACCCTTTTACCTCTGAAAATATTTTACAAGTTATCTCATGATCATGAACGTAATTTTGCACAAAATGTTTTGACTTTGTTGGGGAATGCAGGTGAAGCTGAGACATTAGTTAAACAGGGGCCATGCCCGAAGTATGCAACTACATGCTACAAGGCCTGCTTGGCTTTAGGATTCGCTGCGGGTGGCAAGTGTGCTTATCGCGATGGCGAGCGTCGCACGAGGGAATATGATTGTTTTTGTATTGTACCCTAATCATGATTTCATAAACCATAGGGCTCCATTTGCCCATTTCCTTCTTCATTTGAATTGAACCAAGTATTGGATCGATTGTTCTATGTGCTGAATTGGAGAATTTCAGTTTGCAACAGTGAATAAAGTCTATTTTCGGTGTAAACGGTGTTGTCCTGTCCTCGGGTTGGGCTCAAATCACATAGTAACTACTCTTACTATTGGTCAAGCACGCCCAAAATCGTACCGGGCCTGAATTCTTTTAGAAAAGCCCTCCCACCTTTTGTATATCCCCATAGATGAGGGGTTTACTTGTATTTAACCCATACTCAGAGAGAGGTTTTTGTCTTTTATCGAAAAAATAATGCGTGGCTTTCGGAAGGCCCTGCAAAGCACAGGACAGCACTGTGGGTGCAGCGCAAAAGCCCTGCAATGTGACACTAGGTTGTATTCTTACCCAATGTACGAGTGGGCCAAGATTGTACTGGATTCACGATTTGAAGGGCCATTTAGCCCAATAACATATATTGATACAAAACAAATATATATACAACTTCCACTGGTACAAAAGTTAATTCAATTATTTTTACTCAAATAAAAAAAGTCAATTCAATTACTTAGAATTATGTCCATCGACGTCAAAATGAAATATCGCGAAATAATTTTTTGTGGTCAATTCATTGAAGTGTTAATCCTTCAAAGAAAAATGGATAAACGATATCAATAATTCTAAGCGGACAGAATTTTAGATACAACTTTTTGTTTTAATAATTATAATTAGTTGTCAATTTCTTCTGAGGGTTTTATCATTTCATTACTAGTGTTTGGTACAATAGGGGCTTCACTTACCCAATATAAGGCAGGAACTCCCTCAGAACATTAGGCAAATGGATAAAAAAAAGAAAAAAAAAAAACAATTCCAGATTATTGAACAGAGTATAAGCATGGGAGGAATAGGAAGAAAAAAATTATAGCTCCTATACTCATGACTCAGTCTATACATCAGTGTATTCATTCCACATACAATTTTCCGTAAAAATTTATCTTATTTTTGGTTAAAGAAACAAGGGGTGTTAGAGATAAATCTGGAAGAATTTACATTCGTGTGGGTAAAGAAAAGTGAGATCACCAAAATCACAAGGCTACAAGAGGAATCTGTCATTTCGTTAGGGAGTACGCTTGTTTGAGTTCTGAATAGTGAATATGATGAACTTCAGTCTTCAAAAATTAAGCATTGCTACCTTCCGATCATTTCCGTTGGGTTTTGTATTCAAACCTTTTTCTTTTGGTCTCTCCTTGTCTCTCCTCTACGTCCAGATCCGGGTGATGGCGGTGAACCCCTGGAACATATCTCCTTCTTCGTCTTCTCTTTTATTTTCGATTTAGTGTTAAATGGGGGTTTGTGTTTAGGTTAGGTCTTGACTATTAGTTGATAAACAAGAACACACATTTGTGTTTTGGATTAGAGGCAATGGGTGGTGATTCTTACTTAGTGAGGCAGGCAGAGAGGGATATATTGTGGGTGGTAGTTCACAGAATTGGGGTCGATTTTGGTGTATGGTTTCAAAAATGGAATTTGAAAGTTTTTAATATTATTGATTAAATTTTAAAATATTAGTAATTATAATTAAGTCGTAAATATGTGTATTACTGGTGCAATTTTATTTTTGCAAAAGACTAAAATACCCACACTAACCGTTAGTTTTCTAACGGTGTTAGTGAAATATATCACCGGTGCAACAATTTTCAAATGTGAATACTACGAATGCGAAAATGAAAAGATGGGTATGAAAGTGTAACAAAACGTATAATATTAGTACCACTGATGCAACTTTGCCGCACTATGCTATTTTATTCTTGTAGGCTTATTTCATTTTGTTTAATGTATGCTTAGGTAAGTTTTAAGGGAACAATTAATATTTTCCAAACTCATTTGTATTGTTTCAATGACGGATGCCAAATGTCACTAAAACAAATCACTCTCATCCAATATTTTTGAAGTTTTTTTAGGCAACAATTCAAGTGATAAACAATACATGATATACGCGTGTTATTAGTTGAATAATGACACTTAAAATGAGTCAGAAAGATGATTTGATAAGATTTATACCAAAATTAGACAGACACTTGTCTTAATTAGAACCTTCCAGTCTAATCTATTATGGTAAGACCATCAAATTCTATGTTCGTTAACACTCTACAACATCATAACTCCACCATTATAAATCAAAGTTTCTCATTCACAGCGACACCAAAAACACACCATAATCATTTCTCAGGGCAAATTCACCAAAAAACCTTGGAGAAAAATGGCGGCTGGCAAATTGTTTACCATGTTCTTTGTTGGGTTTATTTGCTTTGCTTTGCTCCTAAACTCAGGTATAAACCCTTTAACCTCGGAAAATATTCCTTAAGTTATCTCGTGATCATAAACATAATTTTGCACAACATGTTTTGATTTTTCGGGAATGCAGGTGAAGCTGAGACACTGGTTTACCAGGGGCCATGCGCGAACTATGATAATAATTGCTTCAAGCACTGTTATACAGAGGCAGGGTTCCGTATGGGTGGCAAGTGTGCTCTTCGCGATATTGGGTCTGGCAAGAAGGAACTTGCTTGCTATTGTATTAGTAGCTGATCATTTATTTGAAACTACAATTTTCTTTTGAGATCAAATAAACTGCATGAAAATTGATGTACATGTAGCCCAATGTTCTAAGAGCAATTTTTATGGTGATTTTATTCAGATATCCTTTCATTTGCTATGATTGATGGCCTTCTTTTTTTTCGAACACATCCCAGAAAAGAATGATATGAGTTGAAAGGAGAGCACACTGTTCGAAGATAAACGTGTTCAAAGGAGAATCTGAAGCATAAAACCAAACTTTTAACACCAATGTCCGAAGATAAACGTGTTCAAACAATACCTAAGTTGAACTGCACCTTCACTATAAGTCACTTTGTAATATGAGTTTCCCTTGAAGTTTCTCTATTAAAGAAATTGTGTATCAGAAACCTGAGTCATTTCTCAAAATATTCATATTATTTGGTATTTGTACAAAACTCTTACATATTTAAATGGAGATAGATGAAACTGCATGCTCCGTCAATATGAAAATTATATGTAAATGTACGCTAAAACAACGTACCAAAACATGGGGTCGAGATGTTCTCGTGTCCTCTTAAATCCTAGCCTCTCATAGGAATTCAAATGAGGGAAATCCTCCAAGCTCAATAATTCACCTAAAACTATGGCCAACTCTTCATAACACGTATCTACCAATTTAAGAGCAATCCTTTGATAGTAATTAAGATACAGAATTACCGATAGAGAAAGAAGAAGAAGTAAAAATGGCAACCATCGCACTACTCAAACTTGTCCCAAAGAGCACCCACCTTGGAAAAACAGTGGTTTTGAGGAATCAAATGAGCTCTAGAGTCCTCGTCTCATTTGCACCCCGCCCTTTCCAGGTGATCGATCGCTTCACATTCTTTAAACAAATTTTATCTACCGGCATTTTTCAAATTTTCAATCTAATTATAGTGACATTTGGATCTGTGTTAATTAAAATAAAAGGCGTGTTTGCGCCATGAGGCTACACAAGCATTTGAAAAGGCCAGTGAAGCAGCAAAACGAACTGTGGATGAAGCAAAGAAGACTGGTAACAATGTGAAGGATCAGGCTATATCATCTGCAGGGAATGTGAGATATTTTTCGTACGAAATAGGTTGTGTTCATTTGTTGAGATCGAAAGTGAGTAAATGTGAATGTTAAGAAAAAATAAGAATCGTTTCATTTTCCTGCATGTATGTTCACTTGTTACAGGAAAGTTCTGGGATCTACCATGATAAATTTTCAGCAGCAAACTTCTCTATTTAAATTATGTCCTGCAAATAGTACAAAGATTTTGCATGAACGCTTTTCTTCAACTCAGTTTCCCACATATTTTCTTACGAAATGAACACATGTGAGAAAAGTTTCTTAGATATCTTATTCTCATTTCTTTTCTTCTAAATTTCTCAGGAAGCATTTTCTCGCAAGTCTTTCCTAACAAATGAAGTAATGAACATAGGCAAAAAGCTTCGGATTTTTAAATTATCTAATTTTTTATTATGTATTTCAATGTAAAGGTGAGTCAAAAAGCAAAAGATGCTGTGAGTGACGTGGCAGACACTGCACAAGGCCTTACAGAGAAGGCGAAACAAAGCGCTCAAGGTGCATGGGGATCGGTCAAGGATACTACTCAAAGGATCAAAGAAACTGTGATCGGTAAAACTGAAGAGACAAAGGAGGCCGTGAATGAAAACGCGGAAAAGCTCAAAAGGAACATTGACATGTAATGATATGCAATGTTTAAACAGTTTATGTAAGAGTACAAGACACGTTGCGTGTTCGGATAACCAAATAAAACATAGTAGTTGTAAGCATTATATATGCTACTTTTAGGCAATAGTTGTACCACGTACGGTGTTGTTGGTGCACTGTACACCATTTTGTTCCCCATTGTCCATGGTTGTATGATATTATTTTACGGTAGAAACAATTGCAGTTGCAATGTAAAAAAATTAGTTGGCTCTGATGCCTTGTAGTTGTGGATATAATCCATGTTTACGTAAGGGCATGCTTCTTGAGTATGAAATGTTTTGATTGCATTGTCCGCCATGTGAACCAACTAGTGCCTCCTCGTCTACCGCTCGTGTAGGCTCACAAAGAAACATCGGACTTTTGTTATGTCATGTTTTATATGTTTTTTTAACAATTTAACACTAAAACTAAAACAGACGGTCCTTTTAACAAAAAAAAAAAAAAAGAAAAGGAAAATCGGATGTGAAATAGTTATCAACTTCATCTTCATCACATTCTTGGTCTTCCGTTTTTCCTCAACGAGACAATTATGTACAAGTGCAGATTTACCTTAGGACCAATGAGAGCTATAAGCCCCACACTCAACCTTTAAAAAATTTATTTTTACCATTTTTTTTGTATATTTTCTTCAATTTAGCCCCCGTAACAATTGTAATATAGCTCCCATTACAAAATTTAAAATGTATTATTATTTTGTTTTTTTTTTTTTAGTTTAACCCCCACAAATTCAGGGGCGGAGGCACATGGTGGCACGGGGGTGCAAGTGCACCCCTAGACTTTTCGTTTATTACCACTACACCCTATTTTTATGTGTTTTTTCAACTTTTTTTTTCACTAAATTGCATAAGTGTACCAAAAAAAAATAATTTGACATATGTGCACCCTCAATAATTCTGCCATGCACTTTTGTGCCACCCCACTAGTTAAATCCTGGCTCCGCCACTGCACAAATTAATTTCTGGATTCGCCCATGGTTACACATCAATAATGTTAACAGAAACCCAAAAAAGAAATGTTAACAGAAAGAATGTTGCCGCAATTTGAAGAACATACATAGAGTCTTTTGTCACATGGCCTTAACCATAGGGGTTAAATAGCAAAATAACCCAACAAAAAAACTGCCGACCTAAAATATCCAGTAAAGATACCCACCTAAGATTTCCAAAAGAAGGACTGCCGACCTGAAATATCGGGTCACGGGTCATGGGATGCTTGTGTCCTCTTAAATCCTATCTTCTCAAAGCAAAATACCAATTGCCCCTGCTCAAGACTTCCCTATAAATATGGCAAAACATTTTTTGTAAAGAATACCTACTACATTTCCAATTTAGAGCAATTCTTCAGTCACCAGTAAGTGTATAAAAAGAAACAATGGCAACCATCGCCCTTCCCAAGATTGTCCCGAACACCAACCGTGCGACGACAGCGGCAACACGGAATCAATTGAGCTCCAGAGTCCGAGTCTCATTCGCACTTCGCCCTATCAAGGTGATTGTTCGCTCTCTGCATACTTATAGAAAATTTAATTAAAGTATTACAACATTTTGTATTATTAATTTTGTATTCTCATCAGATGTAATTTCGACTGGACTTATTATTTCACATCAACAAAGTGTGGTTATGTACTCGTTGAAATGTAATATTTTTTGGGGATTGACATTTTTTTATCTTCATTATGTGAAAAAGGCATCCATCAGCAATGACGCTTCAAAAGCATATGAGAAAGCTAATGAAGCAGTTAAAGAAGGTGTGGACGCCGCATTTAAGACCGGCAAAGATGTGAAGGCACAGATTGAGTCCTCTGCCGGAGATGTGAGACACTTTTCTCTGTTATTTTTTTTATTTCATTTCTAAAAATTTATTTTAAACATGTATCTTAAATTTTAAATCACTAAATTCATGTCATTGGAAATTTTTAGGTTGACAAGAAAGCAAAGGAGGATGCATCTACAGTGGGAGACGCTACACAAGATTTAACAGAGAAGGCGAAGCAGGGTGCTGAAGATGCATGGAAGAATGTCAAGGAAACTAGTGAGAAAATTGGAGATGCCGTGACTGAGAAAACTGAAGAGGCAAAGAAGGCATTCAAAGACAATGCCGAAAAGCTCTAATCTGCATCGACATGAACAACTAGTCTCGTCGTTCAATATCAAAGCATGACGCGTAATTGTGATACGTATCATGTACGGGTTATTAACAGAAAAACATTAGTTACCGTATAGTGGTGGTGACACGTGACTATTTATTCCACCTTTCATTCATCACTGGTCCATCTTATAGTTCCATTTTCTGTTTTGCACTGAATTTTGTGTGCAGTTTAATAATATCGTCGGTATGGGAAAAAGTGCTAGTTTTTCATTTTTTATCAATTAAGCTTCTCAATAATAATAATAATAATAATTACAATTAATAATAATAATAATTAATTGTAATTATTATTATTATTAGTTGTAATTATTATTATTATTATTAATTGTAATTATTATTACTATTATTATTATTATTATTATTATTATTATTATTATTATTATGCCTCCAGACTTCAAATTTGCAGTACAGACTTCCGAGTACAAGTATACATCTTATCTTATTTTCAGCAGCTTCACTATTATGTTTTGAAGACTAATTGGAAAGAAAACCACCCAGATGAATTTATTAAAACAATTCTGGATTGGGCTTCATATTGGACTGCTGAATTATGTTTCCTATTGGGCTTGTATTATCTTCTCAGCCCACTTATGCCTAAACCCAGTTTAGTGTCAATTAGGGTTTCATATAGATAAGGATGAATGGTCAGCTCATTCATCCAACCGTTGGTTTCTTCCCGTTGCTATTCACTGTATTTAACCCTCTGCTGCTTCCCAAGAGTTGCATCGAATCAATACAATACATTCACTTTATTTCTTTGTCTCTTCCGTTTCTATGCATTTGATATTATTCACCAACAAACCCTAAATTCACTTTTATGGTATCAGAGCTCTGCCTCTGTAAATGCTCTCCTCTCTCACCATGGCCGCAACACCACCACCACCAGCCAACCCCTTGGCTCTCTTATCCAATATACACAACCTCATGCCTCACAAGCTTGATGGCGATAACTATGTCCTATGGCGACATCAACTCACCTCTCTTTTACGAACCCAGACCTTATTTGGGTATCTAGATGGATCTATACCATGCCCACCGCAATATCTCACCGCCGATGATGGATCTGTCTCAGCGACGATCAACCCTGCCTATTCAGCCTGGCAAATCCAAGATCAGGCGATTCTCACTTTGATCAACGCCACTCTCACTCAAGAGGCATTGACACATGTTATTGGGGTTACTAATTCCAGATCTGCGTGGGTGACTCTTGAATCTCGGTTTGCTTCCTTGACTCGATCTCATATATTACAACTCAAATCTGATCTTCAAAATATTAAAAAGCGATCTGATTCGATTGATCTTTACATGCAAAAACTCAAAAACTTGCGTGACAAATTAGCTGCCTCTTCTGTTCTTGTTGATGATGAGGACATGTTACTATATGCCTTACACGGTCTTCCTGTTGAATTTAATTCTTTTCGGTCATCGATTCGAACCCGCTCTTCTCCTTTGACTTTTCAAGATCTTCATGTTTTGCTTAAAGCAGAAGAACAAATGTTTGAATCTCAGAATGCTTCTTCTGAATCTGATCTACCTTCTGCTTTTTACACTCAACAAACCAATTTTTCAACTAATCGTGGTCGTGGTGGTCGCTCTGGTTATATGACTGGTCGTGGTAACAGTAATGGTTCGAGTCCTACTTATGGTCGCTCTCGTGGTGGTCGTTTTGACCAAAACAGAGGTCGATCTGGGCAAAGAAACGGTGGTTTTAGAGGAGGAAGGAATTATTCTAACAACTACAACAATTTTGGAAATCAAAATTCTTATAACTCTGGTTCTAACAGAAACAACAACAACAAACCTCCTATCAAATGCCAAATATGTGGGAATGATTACCATTCTGCCCTAGATTGTTGGCACAGAATGGACTATGCCTATCAGGGTCGCACCCCTCCTGATCAGTTAAGTGCCATGGCTGCTGCTCACTCTACATCTCTTTCTCCCACTTATTGGCTGACTGATACTGGAGCTTCAACACATATGACTGGAGAATTCAGGAATCTTTCCCTCTCTGATCCTTATGCTGGTTCTGACAATGTTACAGTTGGTAATGGTTCTGCTCTTCCTATTCAAAGCTCTGGTATAGCTCTTCTCTCTACTCCAAATTGTGTGTTTAAGTTATCTGGCACTCTTCATGTTCCTGATTTAACTGCTAATTTATTATCTGTACATAAATTATGTGAAGAACATCATGTTAGATTTATTTTTGATGCTAAATCATTCTGTATTCAGGATCTAACAACGGGCAAAATTTTATACAAGGGTTTGAGTAAAAATGGTCTCTACCCAATTCAGACCCAGTCACCCTCTCATCAAGCTTTCTTGGGTCAAAAAGTCAAGTCTCCTCTGTGGCATGCTCGTCTGGGTCATCCAACAAATGAAGTTTTATCTAAATGTCTTTCTTGTTCTAATTCTGTTAATGTTTCTTCTATATGTGAGTCATGTCTTGCTGGTAAAATTACCAGATTACCTTATAGTCATTCTGATACTCAGATTTCTAAACCTTTACAACTTGTTCACTCTGATGTCTGGGGTCCTGCACCTTTGAAATCCTTTCATGGTTTCAGATACTATGTTTTATTTATAGATGGTTATTCAAAGTTTACTTGGTTGTTTCCTTTACACAACAAATCTGAAGTTGCTAGCACCTTTCCTCAGTTTAAATTATATGTTGAGAAATTGCTTAACTGTAATATCTCAGTTTTTAGATCAGATGGAGGAGGAGAATACACCTCCTTTGTGTTTCAATCTTTTTTAAAGTCAAATGGTATACAACACCAAAAATCATGCCCTCACACTCCTCAACAAAATGGGGTTTCAGAAAGGAAACATAGGCACATTGTTGAAACAGCTAGAACTTTACTTGTTAATGCTTCTCTTCCACATCATTTTTGGTATCATGCAGTTGCTACTGCAACTTATTTGATTAACAGGTTACCTAGTTCTAATACTTCCAATATGTCTCCTTATGAACTCTTATTTTCTAAGAAACCTGATTACAACAAACTCAAAGTTTTTGGTTGTGCTTGTTATCCTAGACTCACTCCTTATGTTAATTCAAAATTAGATGCTAGAACTAGACAATGTATTTTTGTTGGCTATGCAGATGGTTACAAAGGATATCTCTGCTATGATAAGACTGCAAACAAGTTTTTTATTAGTAGAGATGTTATTTTTAATGAGTATCTCTTTCCTTACAATACCAAAAGTGATACTACTGCTTCTACTACTCCCACAAATGCAACTTCTGCTACTAACTTTTTTGATTTTGTTTCAGGACAAACAGTTTCTACAGATGTCCCTCCCCCCTCCATGTCCCTCCCAGATTCTAATGTGTCCCCCCATGACACAGTGCCATTACATGGCACCCACTCTGAGGAAGGAGAGGTGCTGCATCCAACTGGATTCCAGGCCCCTACTGGAACAGATACTCCACCAACAGATACTACCCCTGAATCCAGTCATGGCCTGGCATCACCTCCACCTCCAATGATGACAAACCCCCCTATCACTCCTACTCATTCAATGAGAACTAGGAGTAAATCTGGTATATTCAAGAAGAAGGTCCCCTTTACAGGTTCTGCACATACTGGTTTTAATGTTTCTGCTACTTCTTCTTCTTCTTTTACTGATCCCAGTTCATTTAGTGAGGCTGTTCAATATTCTCAGTGGCGCCAAGCCATGACTGATGAATTTAACAGCCTCCAAAAACAACATACATGGGAATTAGTACCTTGTCCACCCCAAGCCAATGTTATTGGCAATAAGTGGGTATTTAGGACAAAGTACAACCCTAATGGGTCTGTTTCTAGATTTAAGGCTCGTCTAGTTGCTAAAGGGTTTCATCAAACCCCTGGAATGGATTATTCAGAAACCTTTAGCCCAGTGGCCAAACATGCCACTGTTAGATGTCTTCTTGCCTTGGCTGCTACTTTCTCTTGGCCATTGCAGCAACTTGATGTTAAAAATGCCTTTTTACATGGCATCCTTCAAGAAACAGTATTTATGAAACAGCCCCAAGGGTTTGAAAACAAACAATTCCCACATCATGTCTGCCTTCTCAAAAAATCCATTTATGGGCTTAAACAAGCCCCCAGGACTTGGTTTGAGAGGTTTACTACTTTCTTACTCTCTCTTGGTTTTACTACTTCTACTGCAGACTCATCTTTATTTATTAGACACAATCTTAACAAAATCACTGTCCTGCTTTTATATGTGGATGATATCATCCTTACAGGCAATGACTCATCCTTTATTTCCTCACTTGTGATCAAACTCAATTCTGAGTTTGAAATGACCAATTTGGGGCCTTTAACTTATTTCCTTGGACTTCAAATTAAAAGAACTGTTGATGGAATTTTCATTCATCAATCAAAATACATTTCTGATGTTCTATCTAGATTTAATATGTCAAATTGTAAACCCTGCTCTACACCACTTGCTGCTGGTGTCAAATACCACACTGCTGACAGTCCCTCTTTACAAAACCCTTCTATATTTAGACAGCTCCTTGGAGCTTTACAATATCTCACTTTTAGCAGGCCTGACATAGCTTTTTCTGTCAACCATCTTTGTCAATTTATGCACATGCCTACTGAAAATCATTTAAGTGGTGCCAAACGTATCTTACGCTATCTTCAAGGCACAAAACAACATGGTATTTTATACCAAAAAGGTCATCTTCCTCTTCATGTATTTACTGATGCGGATTGGGCTGGTAACCCATCCGATCGCAGAAGCACTACTGGTTTAGTTGTATTTCTGGGCCCAAATCCCATACATTGGGCCTCTAAGAAACAAGCAACTGTGGCCAGGTCTTCCACAGAAGCTGAGTATCGTGCCCTGGCCACAGCTGCTGCTGATATATCATGGTTCAAAACTTTGTTTCATGACCTGAAGTTTCAAATTCCATACTCCCCTGTTATTTGGACTGATAATTTGTCCGCTCTTTATTTAGCGGCTAACCCACTTTTTCACGCACGAACCAAGCACATCGAAGTTGATCATCATTATGTGCGTGAAAAAGTGCTCAACAAAGAACTTACTGTCAATTTTGTGTCTTCTGCAGATCAAATTGCAGATGTGCTCACAAAAGCTTTGCTGCCAGCTGCCTTTGAAGATTTTAAAGATAAACTCATGGTTCGAACACCACCATGAGTTTAAGGGAGGCTATTAAAACAATTCTGGATTGGGCTTCATATTGGACTGCTGAATTATGTTTCCTATTGGGCTTGTATTATCTTCTCAGCCCACTTATGCCTAAACCCAGTTTAGTGTCAATTAGGGTTTCATATAGATAAGGATGAATGGTCAGCTCATTCATCCAACCGTTGGTTTCTTCCCGTTGCTATTCACTGTATTTAACCCTCTGCTGCTTCCCAAGAGTTGCATCGAATCAATACAATACATTCACTTTATTTCTTTGTCTCTTCCGTTTCTATGCATTTGATATTATTCACCAACAAACCCTAAATTCACTTTTAGAATTAGGAGAAAAGATACTTGTTTGAGAAATGAAAATCAATTGGCTCACAATTGGGCTCAGGCTCAGAAATCCTCAACCATATGGAATGGTTGAGTCAATTTCCAAGCTGGGTAGTAGAGTAAGCTCATATTGATGTAACCGGACCAGGTCCTTCTCCCCCTTAAGGAGAATTGAATTTGATTCTAAAAAGAAAATAAAAATCACTAAAAATAGAAATTATATCTAAAATACTACCCGAAACTCTAAAGATTTAGAATTATTCTTTTTCTCAAACGAGTCCTTTGAGTTCTTGTAAGAACATTTCTTACTCTACACCTGCACTAGAGAGAGACTTTCTTTGGATACTTCGCCAGATATTCATTGAATTCGTCTCTATGGAGATTGGATGGCAATTCATTGTATCGGATAGTTGAATCGATTCCTTGATTACAAAAGCTTCTGATATGGTTAAATCTTTTGTATCAACGATTGGGAATTTGCACCCAGCAATCTGGCATTTTACGATATATTTTCAGATTGTTTACATATTATTATTATTAAGAAACATATACGCTAGTCTTGATATGCATTTGAAGCTTTTATTGCTACTTCAAGGCGTTACTATTGAAGATTTGAAAGAAGCATAGAAGAACCTTTGAGATGTGTCACATGCAGTGGCGGGTAAGGGTGGCTATTCCCACCCCTCACTTCTAAAAATATTAACTAGTACCCCATTTTTATACTTTTTTTTTAACTATAACAATGTTAGGATTCTTCGTCAATCTGACTTTCCGCTACAACGGAAGCAAAACACGTCACACACTCAACACACACAATGATAAATCATTTTCCTCGAAAAAATGAACATACATCATAGGGGAGCAATGTGTGGACCACAACGGCACGTTACTCTCATAGCTCACGGACTACACATGTACCATTATGAAAAATGCATTATTGCTAGGCTAAAATCAAATATTATCAATTCTACATGTGTAATAACATGACTCGTATTTACTCCAGTTGGTTTGATTTTCTAGCTCCGCCACAGGTCACATGGGGTCGCAGCTTGATGAGGATAGCTGGATAGGTATCATGTTAGTAAGATCACTCGAAATAAGAATATTAAGAGTTAGTTCAATCTGTATAACGTGTTGGATACGGTTCCAATGTATGCCACCCTCCTGAATGAAAACCAAGGCCATCCAAATGCCTGCATCTGCAAACTATGGTCCCGAAAGGAGGGATGCGGGCTTCTCTCATACCAGACATTCTTGGATTGGATGTGTTTACGACACTCCCTTAGTGCTGAGATAAATAAAGGATTGTGAAATTACTGTGAGCACAACTTACTAGATCCTCAAAATATCTCATGAAAGTTATTTGTCGGTCCTTAAAACAATTTCATGTCTTATTTTTGTTGATAAGTGAACAGTCTTCTAGGCATAGTTATATAGAGAGGGAGACGGTGAAGGTTTTTGGAGACATACTGTTACCCCCTGGTAACGATCGGGCGCGCACACACACACACGAACACGAAAAGTAAATGAGATAAAAGGGAAAAACTGATATTATTCTTGATTGATTAATAAGTTGGGGGATTACATCCTTAAATAAATAAAAAATTGACCTACTCTAACCTAACTCTAGACTTAACGGGCCAAGCTCGAATTATTAAATACCCTAATAACATAACTAAATAATAGTAAATAAATAAATAGACAAATATGATACGAATACCGTATCACATACATTACATGAATTGCGGGCATGTAAATGAAGCCACTTTCTAATTGTTGGCGCATCAAATTTGATATCCATTGGACAAATGGAATTTGTAAGATGGCAAGGCTTTGACTTATCCTAAACTTGTAATTAACAATACATCAAGTTTCTGTGGTGTAGTGGTTATCACGTTTGCTTTACACGCAAAAGGTCTCCGGTTCGATCCCGGGCAGGAACAAATCTTTTCTTTTTTCTTTTTTCCTTTATTTATTGAAATAACTTCTTGTTTCCTTCAGTTTATAGCTCGGGGGAGACAGATTAATCACATATTGAAATCCTTTATTTATTGAAATGCTTTACACGCAAAAGGTAGATCTTAGCATGCACATTGGAGGGCTTATTTTCGATAGCGGTGGAAGTTCAGTTGAGGGCAAAATCCGTAAACTTCATTCACCACATATCAACCTAAGGAAACTGTTTAAACTTGACATTCTTCGATTTAAACTTCTTCCAAGAAAACCAAGAGACCAAATTCCAAACAAACAAATCAATGGCGAATTAGGCTTTGAAGGACGTACTTGATCTAACATATTCAGATCTACAACATGAATTATAGCGGAAGATTCATGTGTTTACCTTGTCTTCCTTAGCTCCTAAGCGCAACGGATGATCGAAGGATGCTTGCTTTCACGTGCTCTTCTTGCTCCCACAATCTGGCTCGAATCACTAGGACAAGAGCTCTGATCCACACCAAGTTCCACGCAATGGAGGCTAGTTGAAGAGAGAGTCTAGGGTTTACTGTATTATGATCAGCACATGATCTCTACAGTATTGTGTATATTATTATGACTCTCATATAATATGTGTAGGAGGCTGTCTCCTTATATAGACAGACTTATACCTAATTGCAACATACCCCCTAGGGTTGATGTCCTTGCTACTAACCCCATAAGGTTTGAGCTTGTCTCACCTAAACCCATAAGTTTAGGTTAATTGCATTGTGCACCCCACATGGGCGCACATAATGCTAACATCTCCCACTCGCACAGTGGGGTTGCACAAATACAGTAGTTCTAGTCTCCCTCAATCTCCAACTATTATCATCTGCCAAAGTGTTATGTGGCCTTGGTGTGTGACTGTGAGAGAACCTGCATTTCGGGAGATCCATACTCTAAACTCATACGAGACGAGCTAGCAGCAGGCGTTTCTCAACCCTTTAAGAAATAATGCAATACATATATATATCTCTCGTATTCCCCAGATTCTGTCTATTGCCATCTCATAGACCATGAGCACCTACCTCGTCCCGAAGGTCGTGCATCAATGAGTCTATATCTCCTTTATTATATTCATATCCTGCATGATCCCATAAGATCTTGTAGGTGGGCCCAATGAACATGATAAAGAGCGATGCAATTAGAATCTTCCTTTCTATCCATTGTCGCTTTGATTCGGAGTCAGCTGCTTTCCTAGCAATGTCCTGGTAAGCCGAATCATTCATAGCCGTGAGGTGTCACGCTAAAGTAGCACCACCGAACCGTCTCTCCCCGACATGGATGAAAGTACTAAGGGTATACAGTGTCAATCATTTTTATATGATCGACGAGGCTCACACGGCGAGGAAACTCAGGGACTAGTTCTACTCGCCACCTCATGTCACTCATAAGCACGCGTTATCTCATAAGATGTGCGCCATAGTGTTTGGACTCTACCAGAGCACATGTCCTATCCCATAGGGACCACTATACAGATGTAAGTCCAACAGCCCATATGACTATTAACCCGAGTACTGAGTGTTTGCACATATGCAATCGAAATCAGTTCTCTCATCTGGCTTTCTCTACGCAGACTATACATGGTTCGGGGTAGTAACCATGCTCGAATGGCCATAATCCAATCTCACCTTGGAACTTATTCCAATGCGACAAATGAATCCGTCTGACAGGGTCTTGCACTATTGATTGATGTCCAGCTCTTGTCATAGGCCATGCGCCTCATATGACAGGAGTCATCATATCATAGGCTTCTAGCGCTTGTCGGGATTCTGTCTCATCTCCTACTCACCTAGACAATCCAGGATGTTGTAAAGGCGGTTGCTCGTGTGAGAGAGTCAACCTAGTGTCCGCGCGACATGTTCTATGCTAGTACAGGATATGTAAACAACATGTAGCATAACAAATCCAATTAAAATCCAATTATCAATGTCTCATATGCTCATCAATCATATCGCTAGTGATCGACTACCGAGTCCCAATTTTCTAAAGCAATCCACAAAGACGACCCTTATGTGGTTTAGAAATGGGAGGTGCCTACATTATTGGCCCGTAGTCGATCTACTCCAAGATTACTCTTTAGGTAGTTATTTCACCTTTTGTGAAAACAATACCCTTTTCTATATGTTTGGCCTTGTCAAAAGTACTGTAGCCGTATGCTAGCACTACTGGTTGGTTGACAGCCCATAAGCTTATCAGAAACCTTTTTATCCAAACATATTTCTGTCCGGTGACAGAACAGGCAATCGTGCTTCGCTTTCATGATCGATGGAGCGGTCTAATACGATTGTGCAACACTTATGCTGCTGTTCCATGCGATGTCATCTAGCATGGACTATAGCCTGAGTCGGATCTACGTGTATCTAGGTCCCCACCCTAGTCAGCATGCATAGCTGGCTAGTCGAAGCGTCATCTCCGATAGTTATAACACGTGATCCTTCGTACGGAGTATTCTTTTGGTTTCAATCTAGTGTCTTAAGTTAGATTTCCTGAAATCCACTCTTCCGATTGCATGAGGTTTGTGGGGTCTCAGTATATACCATAGTATATAGCAGACTCACACTGCATCGGGCACTTTGGTCATTTGGTCAACCTCGTATGGTGTCTTCTAGGGCACATATTCAGGCTCGTAAAATCCTGCAGCGAGCTATAGGAGTATCACATGGCCTCGGGTCCATTACATGGAATCGTTCAGAGTATCTTCTTGTTGTCCGCCTTATGCGTCAATATAAGAAGTCCTTTTGAACGAACGAGAATGCACCTCGCCCTTCTAATATCCTTCGTCATAAATCGAAGGGATAACCACCCTATAGTGGATGTGAAATAGTCCTTAGACTCTCCTTGAAATAGTGTGTCATCGATAATAAGTGACGTGTTCATCTACTCTCTACGACCGAGAGTGATATGCAGCGGTTTTCATCCATTGATAAAATACTGCTGACTTAGAGGACTAATTAAGATCATACATAGGCTTAATTAGCTTGCACCTATATGTGCATTTGATCATACATCTCGAAACCCTGTGGTCGAGTCATACATATCACCTCTCTGATTTCTCTATCGAGAAATTCAGTCATCACGTTTATCGAGAATGGAGCCTTATTTCCATCATCACAACTATCACCAATATCTTTGCAAGTCGTACGCCTTACTATGCTTCCGCCTGTGTCACTCTGAATGACCTTGAAAATACATCCATTTCCAATAGTCTAATATCCAGTCGGAAAAGTCAACCTAGCCTTAAACTTGGTTGGTCTTTACAGAGTCTAACTTTTCCTGTAAAGGTTACCTTTCATTATTCATAATTAGGGAACGATAAGGCATAGCTTCCTATCGTTTATGCAAGGTGATCCTTAAGATTATCCCTTCGATCTTCAAGCAGTCGATGGGGTATGCTCCTATGAGCAATTCCTTTGCATGGGAGGATCATAATTTTGCTCTCACCCCTATGGATGGGCACCTCGCTTAGAAAGTCACTCCCACTGTCCGAAGGATCCTTGAGGGACTAATTCCTCATGATGGACTAAGGAACAGGGTATTTTCTAGCGGTTCCTCCATGCTCGCCGAGATTATCATCTCTACGAACATTCCCTTAATTATGGACATCTCCTTATGAGAAAACATATATCCTGTGAATCCATTTGCGTTACACTACTAATCGGCTGTTGCGTTTCGAATACGCAACCCCCTAGAGTACTCTGAATAGTATGGGAAGATATGTTACTCCATGAAGATACATTTCTTCCATCTAGGGTTTAAATTCCTTCTTGTCAGGCGATGAAATATCCCGGGGCAATATCCTAGGTTCATCATCATCTTGCGTGGTGACTATTATGTCTTCCCCTTCGATGTCGAATCGTCGACGGGGTACGCTCCAACGAGCGCTCCTACGCAAAGAGGGTTCTTCTTCAGCATTATCGTCATATACAATAGGCTGCTCACTAGGTAAGGCACTCCCACTGTTCTTAAGATACATAGGAAAAAATTCCCCTTGAGTAGTGGTGAATTGAGTGTCATCTAGTGGTTCCTCTTACTCGTAGAGAATACCATCTCCACGAGCTTCTCCCTGACTAGGAAAATTAGTTAGCTCATGAGCTGCCGATCCCCATGGCCTAAGGTGACCTCATATAGGTTGCCGTTTTGGTCCACATCTCGTAGGGCGTAGTGGCTACAGACTTGGTGGGTTCTTGGTTGAGTACATCGACAGCCGTTCAACAAAGTGTCACCTCAAGATAGGGAACATTTACTTTGCACGAACTATCATACATCAAACCATCTCAGGCTGTATCCTATTCCTCCTATCCGCCACAGCAATCTGCTGCGGGGCATGGGAATAGCCAACTGCCTAACTACTCTCCATCACATAGCTCTTGCTAAGGTAGACACTCGCAGTCTCATTCTGGCTAAGGACACATCCTTTTATCCAGACGGTTTTCTACCTTTTGTAGATACCTGTCTGAAGCACCCTTGCGCCTCAGACTTATGTGGCCCAAGCACACATGGTTGAGATGCGTACAATAATCTACGAATGTGATGGAACAGTAAGCACCATGTCTTAGCTTTAACTTTTAATGGATCACAATAACAGAATGAATAATATGTAAAGACCCAATAATCCTTACTGCTTTACTGGATGGTTTGCCTTTCGCCTTTCGTGTAAGGCAAGAATCACACACAGGTAAGGGAACCTTGGTCATATTCCAAGCAGGCCTACCATAGCTAGCCTGAACATCCTTTCCTGATGTAGTGTGTCACAATCTAGCGCGCCACATATCAGAATCTTAAGGCACAACCCTAGAGTTGATATCCAAAGATCCTGAGGCGTTATTCATGCTAGAGATTAAGAGTGCATAACCATTCACAACATGACGAATTCCAAAGTAAAACTGTAACCAAAACAAATTTTGGTGGCTACTCCCTCAAAGATAATCTCATGGATCCTTAGACGAGAAGCTAGTGCCATGTCTGGCCTTCTAGTCTTAGGGAAACATCCTTTTCCTCCTTTGCATTTGCCTGTCTTGGGATATTGGTCATGTACCAATATTTTGCCCTTATTCCCTTATCCTTGCCCCCACCTGTTCCACGGTCCTAATACCGGGCTAGGGACTAAATCTGCCGATCATACTTCATTCACAGCCTTTAGCAATCATATATTGCTTAGACTTCAAAAGTATGCCGAACTAGTATACTTAGCAATCATATATTGCTTAGATCCTAGAACGGAGTGATGTTTGGTCTCATCCAAACATCCTGACACTCTCAAAGTGTGTCATATAACGTTTCCATGGCACTTTCATGAAACGTGGCAGAGATAGCAACAAATCGCTAATCGGATAACTTAAACACGATAGTTTAAGGTGGGATTTATGAGTCATTACTCACAATTTTTAATGAGGCAAATGGCTAAGGTGGATCCAAGATTCTTCTTTGGCTCATTCCTACAATCTTTGAATCTCAAAGTGGTCTTGAACATGCTGATGAGATCATTTCCCCACCTTGGCATAGCACGCTCTATGACATTTATCTTGACTGCCTCCCACTTATTGGTTAGCCTGAAGATAATGTTCATGTGCTGCTGTGACAACTATTCATCACAGGTTCGACCATACTTGTAGGTGTTTTGACAAACTATGCCCAACTATTTGGTTACATAGTACGATGACTTGTCATATCGTTTATTGTCACTATTTTAGCCATTACAGTTTCAATTTAGACACGATTGATCTTGAGACATTGCATAGGAAATTAATACTAGCATTTTCTTAGCTCCGAAATAACATGATACATGATTAAAGTTTCATAGTTCATCATAAGGACTCCACCAAAACCTAGTGGCAATTCTAGGAATCAAATATCATCACTTATGATTCCCTATTAGTTTCAATCATGTATAACCATGTGAGCTCTTTTGTTTTAGTTCTTTAGCATGCGAGGTTATTCAGTTATATCCAATCACACGCAGTTATAACATAAAACAAGCATAAGCATAAATAAATATGCAATGGATGTGGCCCCTAAGGTGCACTCCCACTATTGAGAGTACGTCTTGAGCAAGTCTTGAACTTCTCGCCTCATGGATCTCGCCTTATCTCGAGTGCTCCTTGAAGCTTCCCTGTTCGTCTCTTTGCTTCATGCACCTCGTGCCATAGCTTTTGGTTTGGCCACCTCTCTTGAAGTTTCTATTCTTCAATCTTCACTAAATATCTTATTTCTAAGAAGTAACCTCTAATAGGCGATTTAGATGAGAAGAGAAGACAATAGAGTATGTAGAGAGGCACGACTCGCAGGCCGTATTTTAATTGATTACATATTCAAAACCAAAACCAAATATAAAACCATCTAAGCCACATCCATGCATCAAACACATCCATTCAACCCACAACAGTATGTATAATAATAAAATAAACATACTGGAATTTTCTGGAAATTTCCAGAATTAAAGAATAATTACTGGAAATTAATAAGCAATAAATCAATCAACTAATAAGATCGAAAATCGCTCCCAACTACCTAGGATCTCACCTCCTATCTCATAAGGTAGGGAAAAATGTCCTAAGTCTCCAGAAAAAATTTGGGCTCAAAACAGTGTGCTTAAGGACGTCTAATTGCCTCGGGAAGTGTGCTAAACACTAATTAATTAATCTGGAAAAATAATAAAATTTCTTGTTTTTCCAAAAGTTATGAAAAAATCCCAGAAAATAGGAAATTTTATTCTGAGCATGTAGAAAAAATTTGGTGAAAAATAAAGGCCGGAGGAGGGCTCACGCGCCCACACGCGCTGACGCGGCCCGAGTGCCATGTCAGCATGCCACGTGGCATGCCACGTCAGCCATGTGCTGACGTCAGCTGCCACGTCACCCTCCACGTCACCATGCCACGTTAGCAGACCGCGTGGCTGCCACGTCACCTGCCACGTCAGCAATTGCTGACGTGGTACCGCCACATCATCATGCCACGTCAGCCCTAGCTGACGTCAGCAAGTCCGCCGCCGCCCTTTGGCGCGTGCGGCGCGTGGCGGCGCGTGGCCGCGCGTGGAGGCGGCGTCGATGGCGCGTGAAGCCCACGCGCCGCCTTCCCGGCCTCCGTTTCCGGCGATCTTTACGTCGTTGGAATCGTCGTTTCACGTAGATCAAGATTATGTGTTCAAAACCCAATTTTAACATGTTTTGAAAAAATCTTTTTACTGCTCAGATTAAACAGTCCAGATTTATACTGTTTTGAATCTTAGAAAAATCATAACTAATTCTCTGTTCGTCCAAAAATTACAAAATTTATATTTCTGGAATCCTTGTGAAAAACCTATCTAACCATGTAGGTTTCACTAACAGATTATGAAATTTCAAAAACTCGAATTTTTTATCTGATTCGGGAACGCATAACTAGGCACGAAAAACAAGCCTAAGGCTCTGATACCAATGAAGGACGTACTTGATCTAACATATTCAGATCTACAACATGAATTATAGCGGAAGATTCATGTGTTTACCTTGTCTTCCTTAGCTCCTAAGCGCAACGGATGATCGAAGGATGCTTGCTTTCACGTGCTCTTCTTGCTCCCACAATCTGGCTCGAATCACTAGGACGAGAGCTCTGATCCACACCAAGTTCCACGCAATGGAGGCTAGTTGAAGAGAGAGTCTAGGGTTTACTGTATTATGATCAGCACATGATCTCTACAGTATTGTGTATATTATTATGACTCTCATATAATATGTGTAGGAGGCTGTCTCCTTATATAGACAGACTTATACCTAATTGCAACATACCCCCTAGGGTTGATGTCCTTGCTACTAACCCCATAAGGTTTGAGCTTGTCTCACCTAAACCCATAAGTTTAGGTTAATTGCATTGTGCACCCCACATGGGCGCACATAATGCTAACATCTCCCACTCGCACAGTGGGGTTGCACAAATACAGTAGTTCTAGTCTCCCTCAATCTCCAACTATTATCATCTGCCAAAGTGTTATGTGGCCTTGGTGTGTGACTGTGAGAGAACCTGCATTTCGGGAGATCCATACTCTAAACTCATACGAGACGAGCTAGCAGCAGGCGTTTCTCAACCCTTTAAGAAATAATGCAATACATATATATATCTCTCGTATTCCCCAGATTCTGTCTATTGCCATCTCATAGACCATGAGCACCTACCTCGTCCCGAAGGTCGTGCATCAATGAGTCTGTATCTCCTTTATTATATTCATATCCTGCATGATCCCATAAGATCTTGTAGGTGGGCCCAATGAACATGATAAAGAGCGATGCAATTAGAATCTTCCTTTCTATCCATTGTCGCTTTGATTCGGAGTCAGCTGCTTTCCTAGCAATGTCCTGGTAAGCCGAATCATTCATAGCCGTGAGGTGTCACGCTAAAGTAGCACCACCGAACCGTCTCTCCCCGACATGGATGAAAGTACTAAGGGTATACAGTGTCAATCATTTTTATATGATCGACGAGGCTCACACGGCGAGGAAACTCAGGGACTAGTTCTACTCGCCACCTCATGTCACTCATAAGCACGCGTTATCTCATAAGATGTGCGCCATAGTGTTTGGACTCTACCAGAGCACATGTCCTATCCCATAGGGACCACTATACAGATGTAAGTCCAACAGCCCATATGACTATTAACCCGAGTACTGAGTGTTTGCACATATGCAATCGAAATCAGTTCTCTCATATGGCTTTCTCTACGCAGACTATACATGGTTCGGGGTAGTAACCATGCTCGAATGGCCATAATCCAATCTCACCTTGGAACTTATTCCAATGCGACAAATGAATCCGTCTGACAGGGTCTTGCACTATTGATTGATGTCCAGCTCTTGTCATAGGCCATGCGCCTCATATGACAGGAGTCATCATATCATAGGCTTCTAGCGCTTGTCGGGATTCTGTCTCATCTCCTACTCACCTAGACAATCCAGGATGTTGTAAAGGCGGTTGCTCGTGTGAGAGAGTCAACCTAGTGTCCGCGCGACATGTTCTATGCTAGTACAGGATATGTAAACAACATGTAGCATAACAAATCCAATTAAAATCCAATTATCAATGTCTCATATGCTCATCAATCATATCGCTAGTGATCGACTACCGAGTCCCAATTTTCTAAAGCAATCCACAAAGACGACCCTTATGTGGTTTAGAAATGGGAGGTGCCTACATTATTGGCCCGTAGTCGATCTACTCCAAGATTACTCTCTAGGTAGCTATTTCACCTTTTTTGAAAACAATACCCTTTTCTATATGTTTGGCCTTGTCAAAAGTACTGTAGCCGTATGCTAGCACTACTGGTTGGTTGACAGCCCATAAGCTTATCAGAAACCTTTTTATCCAAACATATTTTTGTCCGGTGACAGAACAGGCAATCGTGCTTCGCTTTCATGATCGATGGAGCGGTCTAATACGATTGTGCAACACTTATGCTGCTGTTCCATGCGATGTCATCTAGCATGGACTATAGCCTGAGTCGGATCTACGTGTATCTAGGTCCCCACCCTAGTCAGCATGCATAGCTGGCTAGTCGAAGCGTCATCTCCGATAGTTATAACACGTGATCCTTCGTACGGAGTATTCTTTTGGTTGCAATCTAGTGTCTTAAGTTAGATTTCCTGAAATCCACTCTTCCGATTGCATGAGGTTTGTGGGGTCTCAGTATATACCATAGTATATAGCAGACTCACACTGCATCGGGCACTTTGGTCATTTGGTCAACCTCGTATGGTGTCTTCTAGGGCACATATTCAGGCTCGTAAAATCCTGCAGCGAGCTATAGGAGTATCACATGGCCTCGGGTCCATTACATGGAATCGTTCAGAGTATCTTCTTGTTGTCCGCCTTATGCGTCAATATAAGAAGTCCTTTTGAACGAACGAGAATGCACCTCGCCCTTCTAATATCCTTCGTCATAAATCGAAGGGATAACCACCCTATAGTGGATGTGAAATAGTCCTTAGACTCTCCTTGAAATAGTGTGTCATCGATAATAAGTGACGTGTTCATCTACTCTCTACGACCGAGAGTGATATGCAGCGGTTTTCATCCATTGATAAAATACTGCTGACTTAGAGGACTAATTAAGATCATACATAGGCTTAATTAGCTTGCACCTATATGTGCATTTGATCATACATCTCGAAACCCTGTGGTCGAGTCATACATATCACCTCTCTGATTTCTCTATCGAGAAATTCAGTCATCACGTTTATCGAGAATGGAGCCTTATTTCCATCATCACAACTATCACCAATATCTTTGCAAGTCGTATGCCTTACTATGCTTCCGCCTGTGTCACTCTGAATGACCTTGAAAATACATCCATTTCCAATAGTCTAATATCCAGTCGGAAAAGTCAACCTAGCCTTAAACTTGGTTGGTCTTTACAGAGTCTAACTTTTCCTGTAAAGGTTACCTTTCATTCTTCATAATTAGGGAACGATAAGGCATAGCTTCCTATCGTTTATGCAAGGTGATCCTTAAGATTATCCCTTCGATCTTCAAGCAGTCGATGGGGTATGCTCCTATGAGCAATTCCTTTGCATGGGAGGATCATAATTTTGCTCTCACCCCTATGGATGGGCACCTCGCTTAGAAAGTCACTCCCACTGTCCGAAGGACCCTTGAGGGACTAATTCCTCATGATGGACTAAGGAACAGGGTATTTTCTAGCGGTTCCTCCATGCTCGCCGAGATTATCATCTCTACGAACATTCCCTTAATTATGGACATCTCCTTATGAGAAAACATATATCCTGTGAATCCATTTGCGTTACACTACTAATCGGCTGTTGCGTTTCGAATACGCAACCCCCTAGAGTACTCTGAATAGTATGGGAAGATATGTTACTCCATGAAGATACATTTCTTCCATCTAGGGTTTAAATTCCTTCTTGTCAGGCGATGAAATATCCCGGGGCAATATCCTAGGTTCATCATCATCTTGCGTGGTGACTATTATGTCTTCCCCTTCGATGTCGAATCGTCGACGGGGTACGCTCCAACGAGCGCTCCTACGCAAAGAGGGTTCTTCTTCAGCATTATCGTCATATACAATAGGCTGCTCACTAGGTAAGGCACTCCCACTGTTCTTAAGATACATAGGAAAAAATTCCCCTTGAGTAGTGGTGAATTGAGTGTCATCTAGTGGTTCCTCTTACTCGTAGAGAATACCATCTCCACGAGCTTCTCCCTGACTAGGAAAATTAGTTAGCTCATGAGCTGCCGATCCCCATGGCCTAAGGTGACCTCATATAGGTTGCCGTTTTGGTCCACATCTCGTAGGGCGTAGTGGCTACAGACTTGGTGGGTTCTTGGTTGAGTACATCGACAGCCGTTCAACAAAGTGTCACCTCAAGATAGGGAACATTTACTTTGCACGAACTATCATACATCAAACCATCTCAGGCTGTATCCTATTCCTCCTATCCGCCACAGCAATCTGCTGCGGGGCATGGGAATAGCCAACTGCCTAACTACTCTCCATCACATAGCTCTTGCTAAGGTAGACACTCGCAGTCTCATTCTGGCTAAGGACACATCCTTTTATCCAGACGGTTTTCTACCTTTTGTAGATACCTGTCTGAAGCACCCTTGCGCCTCAGACTTATGTGGCCCAAGCACACATGGTTGAGATGCGTACAATAATCTACGAATGTGATGGAACAGTAAGCACCATGTCTTAGCTTTAACTTTTAATGGATCACAATAACAGAATGAATAATATGTAAAGACCCAATAATCCTTACTGCTTTACTGGATGGTTTGCCTTTCGCCTTTCGTGTAAGGCAAGAATCACACACAGGTAAGGGAACCTTGGTCATATTCCAAGCAGGCCTACCATAGCTAGCCTGAACATCCTTTCCTGATGTAGTGTGTCACAATCTAGCGCGCCACATATCAGAATCTTAAGGCACAACCCTAGAGTTGATATCCAAAGATCCTGAGGCGTTATTCATGCTAGAGATTAAGAGTGCATAACCATTCACAACATGACGAATTCCAAAGTAAAACTGTAACCAAAACAAATTTTGGTGGCTACTCCCTCAAAGATAATCTCATGGATCCTTAGACGAGAAGCTAGTGCCATGTCTGGCCTTCTAGTCTTAGGGAAACATCCTTTTCCTCCTTTGCATTTGCCTGTCTTGGGATATTGGTCATGTACCAATATTTTGCCCTTATTCCCTTATCCTTGCCCCCACCTGTTCCACGGTCCTAATACCGGGCTAGGGACTAAATCTGCCGATCATACTTCATTCACAGCCTTTAGCAATCATATATTGCTTAGACTTCAAAAGTATGCCGAACTAGTATACTTAGCAATCATATATTGCTTAGATCCTAGAACGGAGTGATGTTTGGTCTCATCCAAACATCCTGACACTCTCAAAGTGTGTCATATAACGTTTCCATGGCACTTTCATGAAACGTGGCAGAGATAGCAACAAATCGCTAATCGGATAACTTAAACACGATAGTTTAAGGTGGGATTTATGAGTCATTACTCACAATTTTTAATGAGGCAAATGGCTAAGGTGGATCCAAGATTCTTCTTTGGCTCATTCCTACAATCTTTGAATCTCAAAGTGGTCTTGAACATGCTGATGAGATCATTTCCCCACCTTGGCATAGCACGCTCTATGACATTTATCTTGACTGCCTCCCACTTATTGGTTAGCCTGAAGATAATGTTCATGTGCTGCTGTGACAACTATTCATCACAGGTTCGACCATACTTGTAGGTGTTTTGACAAACTATGCCCAACTATTTGGTTACATAGTACGATGACTTGTCATATCGTTTATTGTCACTATTTTAGCCATTACAGTTTCAATTTAGACACGATTGATCTTGAGACATTGCATAGGAAATTAATACTAGCATTTTCTTAGCTCCGAAATAACATGATACATGATTAAAGTTTCATAGTTCATCATAAGGACTCCACCAAAACCTAGTGGCAATTCTAGGAATCAAATATCATCACTTATGATTCCCTATTAGTTTCAATCATGTATAACCATGTGAGCTCTTTTGTTTTAGTTCTTTAGCATGCGAGGTTATTCAGTTATATCCAATCACACGCAGTTATAACATAAAACAAGCATAAGCATAAATAAATATGCAATGGATGTGGCCCCTAAGGTGCACTCCCACTATTGAGAGTACGTCTTGAGCAAGTCTTGAACTTCTCGCCTCATGGATCTCGCCTTATCTCGAGTGCTCCTTGAAGCTTCCCTGTTCGTCTCTTTGCTTCATGCACCTCGTGCCATAGCTTTTGGTTTGGCCACCTCTCTTGAAGTTTCTATTCTTCAATCTTCACTAAATATCTTATTTCTAAGAAGTAACCTCTAATAGGCGATTTAGATGAGAAGAGAAGACAATAGAGTATGTAGAGAGGCACGACTCGCAGGCCGTATTTTAATTGATTACATATTCAAAACCAAAACCAAATATAAAACCATCTAAGCCACATCCATGCATCAAACACATCCATTCAACCCACAACAGTATGTATAATAATAAAATAAACATACTGGAATTTTCTGGAAATTTCCAGAATTAAAGAATAATTACTGGAAATTAATAAGCAATAAATCAATCAACTAATAAGATCGAAAATCGCTCCCAACTACCTAGGATCTCACCTCCTATCTCATAAGGTAGGGAAAAATGTCCTAAGTCTCCAGAAAAAATTTGGGCTCAAAACAGTGTGCTTAAGGACGTCTAATTGCCTCGGGAAGTGTGCTAAACACTAATTAATTAATCTGGAAAAATAATAAAATTTCTTGTTTTTCCAAAAATTATGAAAAAATCCCAGAAAATAGGAAATTTTATTCTGAGCATGTAGAAAAAATTTGGTGAAAAATAAAGGCCGGAGGAGGGCTCACGCGCCCACACGCGCCGCCGCGCGTGGGCGAGTCCGCCTCCATCACGCGCTGACGCGGCCCGAGTGCCACGTCAGCATGCCACGTGGCATGCCACGTCAGCCATGTGCTGACGTCAGCTGCCACGTCACCCTCCACGTCACCATGCCACGTTAGCAGACCGCGTGGCTGCCACGTCACCTGCCACGTCAGCAATTGCTGACGTGGTACCGCCACATCATCATGCCACGTCAGCCCTAGCTGACGTCAGCAAGTCCGCCGCCGCCCTTTGGCGCGTGCGGCGCGTGGCGGCGCGTGGCCGCGCGTGGAGGCGGCGTCGGTGGCGCGTGAAGCCCACGCGCCGCCTTCCCGGCCTCCGTTTCCGGCGATCTTTACATCGTTGGAATCGTCGTTTCACGTAGATCAAGATTATGTGTTCAAAACCCAATTTTAACATGTTTTGAAAAAATCTTTTTACTGCTCAGATTAAACAGTCCAGATTTATACTGTTTTGAATCTTAGAAAAATCATAACTAATTCTCTGTTCGTCCAAAAATTACAAAATTTATATTTCTGGAATCCTTGTGAAAAACCTATCTAACCATGTAGGTTTCACTAACAGATTATGAAATTTCAAAAACTCGAATTTTTTATCTGATTCGGGAACGCATAACTAGGCACGAAAAACAAGCCTAAGGCTCTGATACCAATGAAGGACGTACTTGATCTAACATATTCAGATCTACAACATGAATTATAGCGGAAGATTCATGTGTTTACCTTGTCTTCCTTAGCTCCTAAGCGCAACGGATGATCGAAGGATGCTTGCTTTCACGTGCTCTTCTTGCTCCCACAATCTGGCTCGAATCACTAGGACGAGAGCTCTGATCCACACCAAGTTCCACGCAATGGAGGCTAGTTGAAGAGAGAGTCTAGGGTTTACTGTATTATGATCAGCACATGATCTCTACAGTATTGTGTATATTATTATGACTCTCATATAATATGTGTAGGAGGCTGTCTCCTTATATAGACAGACTTATACCTAATTGCAACATACCCCCTAGGGTTGATGTCCTTGCTACTAACCCCATAAGGTTTGAGCTTGTCTCACCTAAACCCATAAGTTTAGGTTAATTGCATTGTGCATCCCACATGGGCGCACATAATGCTAACAGGCTTCAACCGGGGAATGTCACTGCCACTGTGCCACAGCCACATGCATCGGTAGCCATTCTTACAAAGATGGTATACTGATCCTGCAAAGCCAACTGAAGCGATGTTTATAAAGCACATTCCCAACTCTCTCTGGCTTCCCTTGGAATATTAACATTCACAGTTTATTGCTTGCAGCAAACGCTCAACAGGGTCTCAGTAACCATAGAAAACATCAAGAATTTGAAAGTGAGTGTCTTTTGCAATTATACAAAGACTGAGTTTTCTCCCACAGAAGAAAAATTACACTTCAAACACAAAGCAAATCAAGAGTTTACACAGAACTGCAATACACGTGGCTCCGTTTGGTTGTGAGTAAAATGTTTTAGAAAGGACGTAATATATTCTATGTAAATGCTTTCTCAACATTCACTGTCATGTATTTTGGTTGAAATTTGAAAAAATATTTTGCTTGTGCATTATACTTTTTGTGGCAGCACTAGTGGTGGAAAAACAGTGACACCAGTGAAGCTGGTGTGTGTGTGTGTGTGTGGGGGGGGGGGGGGGGGGGGAGTTGGTTGGCGACAGTGGCGGTTCTTGGTGGCGGAGGTGTTAGTATGAGTTGATATCATGCTTCTTCACTCTTCGTAAAATGGCTTACAGATCTTAATCGAAATCTCGATTTTAATCTTGTAAATCAGTTTACATTAGTTAAGAGAAAATATGTTGCTTGATAAAACAATTACGAGATAAATTGCAAACCAAACACCAAATCAAAAGAAACTTCTTGCTACTTGCTGCGGTTGAAGCGTTAAGAAGAAGTCATTGTCTTCCTTCAAAATGTGAGGAAGAATTTACTTTACCCCATGAACAAGCCCAAATATAAGCCCAGTTTCTCTCGGCCCAGCACATGTTTAATTTCACTACCCAGTATCCTAGTTGTGGGAGGGATATTTTTTCTATGCGAGTCAATGCAAACACAAAATACATCTTTTCTACATAAAACATTAGAGTACAAACTTCATAAATTACAGTAGCTTTATCCAGTGATCCAGAGTTTGAACTTATGTTGTGAATTTAACACCAAGTTAAAGTTCTTACCACTTCGACAAGTCACTTGTTGCACAAAAAGTAATTTCATCTGTGCCATGTCTGGAGTGAACTAGAGCACAATATCAAATTAGGACAGTTTTGATTTACATGGATAATTTTAATTTGTCACACTTTTATTTAAATTTGGATTAAAATTTATTTTGGACAAAATATTTGAAAATTATTTAATCTAAAATTTTGCGAATTCTGAGAAATTGAAATTATAGCAAAACAACAAGGTCTTTGTCAACAAAATACAGGGAATCCACTAGATTACATTCCTCGTCGCACAGTAATCGTTTTTCTCTCAAAAGAAACATGGAATTTTAGAGAACCTTACCCTCCTTCAAGTGTTTTCGGTTAAATTTAAAGTTTCCGGTCTTTTAGCGCCCACTTAGTTCTTGTCTTTTTTCGGTCCAAAGGAGATAACTGATTCTATAACTGCATTTTTTCAGTTATTTTGGCAGTTTCTGACGGTTAGTCGGTTATCTGCTGCTTTGAATTTCTTATTTCTAGTTCATTCTTAAAAGCAAACTTTGTAAAGCACTCTGCTTTGGAAAATTGTTCTGCTCACTACTAACAATGGCGTCAAGTTCGAAATCCAATCAGTATGACTTTTTAGTTGGCAAATCTACGTCTGAAATCACTGAGATGATGGTCCATCTTAAACTCACAGATAAGGAAAAGAAAGGCTGCATCATCAACGAAACTTCTCTTGCTGAAGGACGAAGCATCTGCCGTCGCAGTGTATTCGGTAAGATAATCACTACTCGAAACATTAACCTCAGTAACCTGAAAAATGTGATGTCCAGGGCTTGGAAAGACCCGGAAGGTTTTGAAGTGAAAACCTTAGGAGCAAATCTTTTTCAGTTTGTTTTTTAGTCTGAAAATCAGGTAGAGACTGTGATGGAATCGCAGCCGTGGTTCTATAAGGGTGATATGATCGTTATGGCGAAATGGTATCTGTGGCGCAAGATGTTGGAGGCACGCTATAATAGGGCATACGTTTGGCTTCAAATCTGGTATCTATAACCAGATTGCCAGACACAATCTATGGCGGAAGATATAGGGAAATCCTTTGGAACAGTCCAAGAAATCGTCATTCCTACGACTGGACCATTGGTGGGACGTTGTATACGTATGAAGGTTATTATTGATATTGGTGAACCACTCAATCGGGAAGCCTTTGCCACAATTTCTGCAGAACGCCAGGAATGGGCCTTCATACGCTATGAAAAACTGCCCAATCTTTGTCATCATCGTGGTCGAATGGGTCACGAGATCAAGGAATTTCCAATTGCTTTGGACTTGGGTATTCCACTAGAGGAGGTTCCCCTACGCTGTGGAAGCTGGATGACTGCATCGGCTATGTTAAACTTTGTCCTCGGGTACAATACGATATGTCATCTTTTGGACCATCTACTTTGTCTCCGGCTGAGCGCAAGCAGAAGTTTCACATTGACCAGATTGAGAGAAATGACTACACTGGCGGTAGTCAAGAGGAAAGTGACGACGAACCGGAACCTGAATCGGATGAGGGCAATTCCTTTCCCGTCAGAGGGAAAAAATCTCTCACCTAGAGTACTTGGCAGAAATGAAAGATGCTGATGTTGGTCAAGATGAGCCCATGGAAGATGAATGGAATCTTATCCGCAACCAAAACCCTACCAAAAGGTACTTCAATATTGCACCTTGAGGAATGTTTTGTAGGGGGTAGGGGGGAGGGGGTGCTCTTGGGGAAGCACTTGATAATTCTGCTCTTAACAAACTTGTTGTGGGACTTCCTTGTCTAAGGGAGATACTGTTTTGGGGGATAAGAGATCCCCGGATGAGATGACCAACTCGGGCGAAATTGAGGCTGCTGAGCCTAAGCAGGCGAAACCGGGAAATCGAGACCTTTCTCTTTCCTACAAAATGGCAGAGGTTGGTGAAAACCAACCCTGCCAGTCGCCATGAATATCCTCAGTTGGAACGTGAGAGGTCTTGGGAGTTCCTCCACATTCCAAAGCCTAAACTCCCTCGTTAGGGAAAAGCGTCCAGAATTAGTTTTCCTCATGGAAACAAAATTGCTTATCCCTAAGGCGGACTCTATTCGTATTAAGTTGGGCTATGATTTAGGTTATCATGTTTCGCGTATTGGTTTAATTCGTGGGCTTTCTCTTTACTGGAACAAGAATGTTTTTGTCCAGATTCTTTCTAGAAATTCCTACCTTATTCACTGCTTTGTTAGACCACAGGAATTTGGGGCTCAGGCGTTCTATTTCACCGGGTTTTATGGCGACCCGGTTACTCAAATCGGAGATTTTCATGGAATTTATTACGCCGTCCGAAACCAAACACCAACACTCCTTGGTTGGTGGCAGGCGATTTCAATTAGATTCTTTCAAATTCGGAGAAAATGGGTTGGAATGACCGTAATTGGAACCAGTTTCAAGCTTTTGCAGATGCGTTGTTTGATTGTGGTTTATTCGACTTGGGGTTTAAGTGGGAATTTTTTACCTGGTGGAACGGACGTCCCGAACCCTTCTCGGTTCAGGAAAGACTTGATAGAGTGACTGCTAACAAGGCCTCGGATACTACCTTTGTTGATACTGCAGTGGAAGTACTACCTTTCGTGGGCTCGAATCACTTTCCCATGCTCATCTCAGCATCGAGAGCATTGGCTTGCACTACATCCCCTCGGCGTCTCCACTTTGCTGCGGAATGGACTCGTGACCAGGATTGTCATGATACGATACAACGGGTATGGCCCAACACTAATTCTAGTGATAATTATTTACATGCTTTCCCTTACAAAATTGATAATACAATTAATTGCCTACGTAATTGGGGTAGAAAGAATTATATCACTAGGACTAAGAAGAATCTGCTCCGTCGTTTGTCTTGGCTTAATTCCCAGCGTGCTACTGCTGCAATCCTGCATCAAAGAAAAGAGGTCTCTGTTAGGTTACAACATATCATGGCTGATGAAGAATTAAGGTGGAAACAAAAATTGCGTGTTAATTGGTTAAGAAAAGGTGACCGTAACAGTAGTTTTTCCATAAATGAGCCACTGCTAGAAAACGCAGAAATACTATTTCTGCAATTCATGACAATAATGGAAACATTTTTACAAATCTAAATGACATTATGAAGAGTTTCAGTGATTATTATAAGAATCTTTTTACCTCTGATCTTGATTTATTTCCTCAAGCTGTAAACTGCATTGATAATAGCATCAATAAAAATTTCTATGACTCCTTAAATTCTCCTTTTACTCAAAAAGAAATTATTGATGCTATTCACTATAACACCCCCGATTTCCAGAGGAGCCGGAAACCGGATGGTGCCCTCCGTACAGGGGATTTTACCCTTTCGTACAAGGAGTGGTAACCATAAACAAGTGAAAGAAACATCCAAACTAGTGATTTATATTACACAATAACATTGTTTCATGTCCAAACAAGACAACCAGTCTAGCAAAAGATATCTTACAACAAAAAGGCTCTTTCGGTTAATTACTAAGCTCTATTGTTTGCATGAGAGAACAGATTTGTGATCCCAGCGCGTTACCCCAAGCAACCAATCAAATACCTGCGGGGAATTTAAAAGAAACACAAGGACGCAGTTTATCGAGTATCAGTAAACACTCAGTGAATAACAACTTAGCATGTAAAACAGTGTGGCTAGACAGGTTACAGGGTTTACGGTTGAAACACTTTAAAACAGTATCAGAGTGTAAGTATAAACGTCAGAGTACGCGGAAGTTGTTGTCTCCAAATCTGAAAGTTATTATAAGTGGTCGATTCGTTTACCGATTTATTCAGAAGTTTCCAGCATGGAATGAAACAAGTCATGTTATTAGTTCGCAGTATCCAGGGGTGACCAGGGTAAATAGTAACAGATGATACTGTCGTATAGGGGGTTCTGATAACCCAACCTCTCTGCCAAGCGTTATGGATCGGATCCCCCGTCCCGCTAGTCATCATACAAATAGCTAACTAGACCTTAAGTGTCGACACCCCCTTAAGATTGTAAGTCAGAAGAGTAGTACTAGATGCTAGACTCCAGCCTACGGCGAAAAGAGTCGGGGCGCACGGAGTCCCAAATCTTTAGGGACTGAAACCCAGGGAATCATCACCCGAAATAAGTTTAGGGACTGAACCTAGGGGATTATCCCGGTATCTCTTTAGGGACCTGGCCCAGGGAATCATCACCCGATAGTAACGTAACGTAAAGTAAAGTAACATGACGTAGTCGTATAGCACTGTCGTAGACCTAACTGGTTCCGGTATACGCGATTCTTTCACTTTACGTTATTATTGACTTATGATTTAGTGACATTTGAACAATGAGATTTTCGATTTGAATAGGAGCAGTAAAGTGGGGATTTTAAAGCAATTAAATCACGTTTAACAAATTTTAGAATAAAGTACGATGGTTATTTGAAAGGAAAACAAGTGTAGTACGAGAAAGAGCTTGGCACACGAAACTAAGCATGTAAACTCGCAGGCATATTTTGAGAAATGATATAAATCGTGTTTTGACACGAAAGAAGACAAGTACGTAACGCTAAGCATGAATACTCACAGTCGGAGCCAAAGATACTCTAGAAAATCTTTACTCGTACACTACGCCTAGTTCTTCGAAGACAGGCTCTACAAATAAAACACAGATAGTCCTAATTACAAGCAAGTTCGATCAACATACGTACGACGATGCACATGTCCTATGTGATATGCAAGCGACAACTCTAATCGGATTTCTCCAAGGTAGTTATAAACCCCTAAACGATTTCACGAAATTAGAGAATAAATTTTAAGAATATAAAACTATTAAATACTCTAATTATGGTACTTTAAAAATAATAAGAAAATTAGAATTTTGATTTAAAGAAATATTATAACTAAAAGAAGTGATATCTCTAATTAAAGAACTTATTTCTTAATATTTCACAACTACAATTTAATTTACAAACAATTTACTTTGCTTAAATAATAACAACATTTCACTAAACATATCTATTTTTTTGTAACAAGAATAACGTCAACATTTATAGACATTTCAAAAACTCACTATCTATTTTTTTAAAACGAATTTGAGATTTATTTAATATCTAAAACAATACTATTTAATGATTACATAATTATACATATAAACAATCTATTTTTAGTAACTTATTTTTTAAGACAACAAATTGTAATATTAAATAGGAGCTTATGCTAATTTATAAAAATATTACATTACAAAAATTATTTTATGTTTATTTACTAGTTTGAAATATAATTACTAAAGTTTAATAATATATACATAATTTAATTAAAATAATAACGTTAAATAAACTAAATATGCAAAACACCACTAGTCCATCTAAAGTCTAGCAAAAGTACAAACAGCCCCCCTAAGTTTCAGAAAAAGACAAAATAATCCCCCTTAAACAAACCCACTGTAATCACCGTACAACACTCAACTCCAACCGATCAAACATGAATTCTAGCTAATCCAAATACGATTTTTATGATAAAAAAAATTCAAGATGTGATTAAGAGCTTACCCACGCGAAGAACTCCGAAAACGGTGGAGAAACAAGGCGGTTCGAGTTCGGCGCGGCGGGTTCGGCGGCGGCGGTCGACGGGACTGCTCCTGCTTCCTTCGGGCTTGGCTCAGGAGCTCCTCGTGCTCTTCGGGAGCTTGGAAACGCGGAGAGAGCGAAGAAATGAGTTGTGTTTCGCCGGGTTCGTTGGGCCAAAATTGTCGCCGGTGTTAATGGAGGTTGGCCGACGGTGGTTGTTGCTGTTTGTTGCTGCTGCTAGCTGCTGGTTTTTGGGGCCGGTGATTGTGTCGTGGGTGATTGTGGCCGGTGGTGGTCCGACAAAACAGGGGGAGAGAGAGAAAGTGACACAGAGAAGTGGGGCAGAGGAGAAAGAGGGGGAGATTGGAGGTGATGTTGGTGGCAGTGGGACTGAAGGTGGTGGCGGTGGTTATGGCGTCGAGGGTAGTGTTCGGCTGGGTTTGTCTCTCGGGAAAACAGAGAGAAACAGAGTGATGAAGATAAAAAAGATGGAGGGAGTTGAGGTTGGGAGGAAGTTGAGGTTGGGAGGTGAGTTGTTGTTGGTTGGTGTTGTGTTGCCGAAGGGAAGGAGGAGAAGTAGAGAGTGATTGATGGTGAGGGAGTAGGGGCGGTGATGTGAGGTGTAGGTAGGCGGCAGTAGCTGTGTACGGGGAAAACAAAAACACAGGGGGAAAGAAGAGAGAAGGGAAGATTGGGTGTGCCATGTTCGCGGATGACGCGGTGGTTCGGTACGCGTTGAAGAAAATTAAAACGTAGCGATAAAACGCGACAATAATTGATACGCGACGGGTGACAAAATAAACACAACGAATAATTAAAACACGGTGTTTATTTTAGACGCGATGAATACTTTAGAATGTGAAAGATATTAATATACAAGGAGAATTTTTATATATACAAATATTAAGAGAATGGAAAAGAACGTCTCTCGACAAAAGAAATTAAAAGTTGACATGTTAAAGAAATTGTCGACTAAAATTATAAACATAGCTGATAAAAGTAGAGTCGACTGATAAAACATTATTTTATTGTTAAATCAAAATGTGACCGATAACATATATATCAACTTATAAAACGAATTGTGACTGTAAATAGAATTTGATTTTTCTGAAAACTCGTAAATGCTTTATTTTAATATAACTTTACTAAACCTTTAATTTATAATTTAAAATTAACTTATCATTTCAAATAAAACAATATTATCCAAAAGTAACTTTATAAGAATTTGTTTATGATAATTAAAAATTATTAGTTACTTACTATGCCCGAAGAAAATTAAAATAAATATATTGTAAAATAAGCTAAATTACTGAAATACCCTTACGGAAAATCTGGAGTATTACATCCTTCCCTCCTTGGACTAAGCTTCGTCCTCGAAGCTTGAACGCAATATTAGGAGTCAAGGGTCTCATTTGGAAGTTATAGCTAGAAATATAACAATTAGTTTGCAAATGCATGAACAAACTAGGGTCGTTACATCCTCCCTCACTTAGGACCGAGCTTCGTCCTCGAAGCTCGAAAAGAGGTTCTAAGAGTCTCAACAAGTTTCTAATACGAAGTGAAATGAAGGGAATGTGGATAGGACGTCCATCGTCTGGTTGTTTGCCGCTTCCGCCTCTGTCTGATTCATCATAAGGATTTGGCCACATCGCACCATGAGCCGCATTCCTTCCTTGTAGGCTGGTAAGTGTCTTCTCGTGGCGTAGCAGGTTGCCTATCAAACGAGGGTCTTCTACAAAAGTCTATCGATTACGCAATGCGGGGGGCATGCAGTTTGGTATGATATGAACAATGCGCACAAAATGACTAACCTTACAAAAAGACTTATACAAACACATAAGTAGTAGTATTATATCATATAAGAGACTCGTTGCAATTTACGAGACTTGGGAATATAATTATCACAAACCTATGATCATACAGGCCAAAGTGTGAGTGCACAACCAGACATTATCAAAAAGCGATGGTAAAACACCCTAAAGTCATGTAAGCGGGAACACGTAGAAGTGAAGGATATAGAGTCTCAAAACAAAGGATGTGGGTGGTGGGATATACCCCCATTCAGTCACTGGTCATTCGAACATGTATAAGCACTAAGGCTTGAAATGGAATGAAAGTAAAGACAAGTAACACATATCAGTTAGGCATGCGAGGATAAACAAGAGAAACCCAAAATCCCCGGCTAGATTTTATTTTTCAGTTTATCTTGCCCTATCGATTTAAAATCCAAGTTCAAACTTAGCTTTAGTTAATTTCAAAAATATAAGTTTTAAGCGTTTTCTCCTAGTATTACTCACCTTTTATTCGCGGATGATAGCATCATTTTTGCTAAAGCAACTACGGATAATGCCATCACCATTAACTAGGGATGGCAACGGGTCAGATCCGGATCGGATCTGGCCTGATCCGATCCAGATCCACCCAGGAGAAATGACATCCAGATCCGATCCAGATCCGTCCGGATCATCACCGGATTCGGATCAGATTGGATCGGGTCTCATTCATCTAATCCAAATCCGATCCGTGGATCCATATAGTACATAGTCGGACGGGATTCGGATCGGATCCGGATCGAGTTTGCAATAAAATAGAAAAAACAATATAAAAAAGTAAACACTATTGCATACGATAAGTCATGTTCGTAAGTTATGAAGCATAAAAAATAAAAGAGATAGCTTTGTAGGTTGGAGTTACAATAGTATTCTTCTTGTAAATGTATGTGGTGAGGTAATAGGGGTATATTATGTAAAGCACACATATACGTCGGATCGGATCGGGTCGGAACCCGGTGGATCTATCCTCAGATCCAAGTCCATATCCAAATCCGTTCGGGTCTGGTTTTCCGGTTCCAAATCCGATCCATTTTCAGTCGGATCCGATCTGGATCCGATCCATTCGGCTGGGATCTCAAATCGAATCGGACCATATTGTCATCCCTACCATTAACTCTATTCTTTACCAGTATTGTCAGTCGTCAGGCCAACTCATAAATAAAGACAAATTTGCTATTGTTTTTGGAAACTGTGTTCCTAATGAAAACAGAATCACCATCTCGAATATTTTGCAAATTCCAATTGCTCCTTTGCATACAAAATACCTTGGCTTACCTACTTGTATTAGTAGAAATAAAACGAAGGATTTTCAAAATATTAAAACCAAAGTGTGGAACAAAATGAATGGTTGGACTGAAAAGTATTTATCTTTGAGTGGTAAAGAAGTTCTCATTAAATATGTCATCCAAGTTATCCGACCTATGTGATGTCTATCTTTCTTCTTCCAACTTTGTTTTGTGAGGAAATTTATAAACTTTGTTCAAAATTTTGGTAGAGCAATGATTTGGCAAAAAGAAAAATTATTTGGAAAAAATGGGAAAGAATGTATAATTCTAAATTTTATGGTGGGTTAGGTTTTCGCCATCTTCATGCTTTTAATATTGTTTTATTAGGAAAACAGACCTGGAAAATTTACCTTAACCCTAATTCTCTTCTTTCTCGTGTGCTTAAAGGGAAGTACTTCCCAAATGATTCTGTGATTAATGCTGTTTTTTCTAGAGGATCTTCTTACGTGTGGAAAACCATTGTGACAGCCAAGAATGTGGTTTTCCAAGGTGTTAGACATGGTATAGGAAATGGTCAAAACACATACATTTACCATAACGGATGAATCCCTATAGGCATGGGTAGAAAACCACTTAGTCCTCCATCTCTACCTTGGCATTATAAAGTCTCTGATTTATTTTTGCCTAATTTTAATGGGTACTTAGACTTAATAAAATCTCATTTTTCTAATGATGAAGCAGAAGCTATCATTAAAATCCCTACTTCTAGCCCTGAAAACCAAGATAAGTTAGTTTGGTCTCAAACTGATAATGGGGATTATACGGTTAAATCTGCTTATAACATGTTTGTTGCTAATTTTAATGTCTTTACTGATACTGACAACATTTCTACTTCCAGCAACACCAAAGATCTTTTTTGGACAAATTTCTGGAAGATTAACGTCCCTAACAAAATTAAGAAATTTATTTGGAGGCCGCTAAATTACTGCTGTGCTACTAAAGAAAATCTTTGTAAAAGAGGTATTAACTTACCAAGTGTTTGCTGCTTCTGCTCTAAAGAAAATGAAACGACAAACCATCTGTTCTTTGATTGTAATTGGATCTGCAAACTTTATGCTTCCCATCTATTAGATCTGCCGATTCAACCTTCAAATTTGCCTTTCTATCATCGTTTCAAAACTTTATTTTTTTCCTTAGATATAAGGAACAAGCAGATCTTGTGTTTCCTGTTTTGGAACATCTGGTTAGAAAGAAATAGAAGAATCTTTAGATCTGAAATGAAGACACAAAATGAAATCATTATTTACTCTATCTCAGAAAATGCATAATTTAACGATAATACTTATCTTGGTCGGGAAGCGTTTTTTGCAGGTTCGGAAGAAACATCCGGCGACAAAAGATGGAAGCCACCTCCGCCGGGAACCTTCAATCTAAATGTTGATGCTTCAATAGCTAATGATCGGAGCAGATCTGGAGGCGGATGTGTGATTAGAAACTCAAATGGCGAATTCATCTTAGGGCTTTCCTTTCAGATCACCCTCACCGAAGACTCATTCATAGCAGAAAAATATGCGATGCTTCATGCAAGCAAAGAAGCTCACTGAATGGGCTTTGTCAAGCTCATAATTGAAGCTGATAACAAAAACTTGGTGGTGGAGCTAGAAAGAGAAAGAACGGAGCTAGAAAGAGAAAGAACGGTCTCAGCTCTCTCGGAGAAGTTCCACCTCACTTCATTGGTGTTAAGGAAGCCTCAAGAGTTTATAAACTCTAGGGTTTCGTGGTGTAGCAGATCTCAAAATGGGCTTGCCCATTCTCTAACCCAAATGGGCCTGTTTACTGATGTATCTTCTAGTTGGACTGTTTTATGCCCCAATAGCTTGTACAACTTATGGGCTAAGGACTATGCCCAATAATAAGTAAAAGTACAGGTTTTTGTTTAAAAAAAAATTGCTAATTCTTTCACATATGTAATTTTTCAACTCGTACGAAACTAACTTTAGAATTTATAGTACTTTAAATCTTCATTCAGTACTTTTATGTCAAGTAGGATATGTAAGCCTCATTTAATGAGAGGTTTTTCTGTACTTTTGAACTTTGGATTTATGGTGCATATATAGCAACCACAAATTTGTACTATGAGCCCATAGATATGTGGTTTCTTTTTTTCTTTTTTTTTGAAACTTACCTCTTTCTCGTATATTGGGTTCAAAACTAGGATAAGAGATTATTAAAAGATTTACCACTACTTTATTTTCTTACACAAAAAGAGTTGCATGGACCTCTCTCTACTTTTAGAGAGAGAGAGAGCGCACCGCCTTACCGGCGGTGGCTCTTCGTCGATTTTTTTGAGCTTCTCCGGTCTGCATGGTTCTGGATGGCTCCTCCGCAGGTGATGTGGTTGCTTCCCTTTTCCGGCGTCACTCGTCCTGGGCTCACGGTTCACTGTTTGCTTTCCCATGTTCGCAAGCCTCTCTTTCAGGCCATATCTAATTGGGAATCGATTTTATTGGTCGTCTCCGACGATGTTGTGTAGCCTCCCAAGCGCCAAGCTTTACCTTAAGGCCAGATCTCTCTGAGGTTCTTTTCTGTCCGGCGATGGGTTTCTCTCCCCCTTGGCGTTCAGCCTTCTTTGGGCCACTTTTTCAGGGGGGTTGTGCTCGGTTCCGTCGCCACTTTTCAGGCCTGTTTGCAGCCTCTTAGCCGGTGTCTTCTCACCTCCCCGTCGCCACAAACCCACCATGGGTTCGATCTTTTCGGGAAATGATGGCTATGTTTTCCCCGGTCACTGTCGCCGGCACCGTCTGCCGCCAAGTCATCCACATCAATTCGCCGACCATCGCCCACCGCCAAGCCTCGTCTCCCGCGTGTCACCGACTCACAGTTTGCTTTAGCGGTGGCTTCTGGATAGACATTAGCTGCGGGTGGGTTTTCTTTTTATTTAATGTTTATCTATGTTTTCTAACTGTGCAGGTCACCCTTTGGGGAATGTTTCTGTCCTGCAGTTGTATGTGGTGTACTCTTTTTTATTATTAATGAAATTATGCACCTTTACTAAAAAAATATTTACCACTTGAGTTAACGCTTACCACTCTGTCTTTTTGTCTTTAGCCCCATGTTGACTCTTTGACTCATATTTGGGTCACTTTGACCGGGTAATTTGGACATCAAAACAATGCGATGTTTTAATAATTTTTTCACCGTATTATAGAGCAACTTTTATTCTACAACACCATGAAAAAAAATTATCAAAAAATTATATCGTTTTGATATCCAAATCACCGGGTTAAAATGATCTTATGAATAGTAGTAAAAGTCAAAATGGGACTAAAGAGAAGAGACAGAGTGATATTTACATACACTCGTGGTTTTGATGCATTTCAAAGTGCCAGGTCAGTAATTTGAGAGAACTGAATAATTTTCCTTTATCAAGTCTTCTTTGTTTCAAGAGTACCTAGGCGTTTTGACAAGTAAAATATCATAAAGCTTAGATGATCATGATGTGAGTGGGGTCCACCCAAAACTATTTCAGAGAATAAAGAAAACGTAACCGTCCGGTTGGCAAGTACGGACAAGGAGTATGAACTCACGCTCTGAGTCGGTCTGGTTCTTTCATTCATGCATGGTGATGATGGTGCTAGAGAGAGAGATAGAGAGAGGAAAAAAGCCTTAGCCACACACCGCTTCACTATACCATATTACCATTCAATATCAAACCACTGGCGAGTACTTTCCGGAGAGAACGAGCAAAGAAGAGTAATTACCGGCACGAAATCTCACTTTTTATTTTTTGTCCTCTGCTCACTCACTCACTCTCTTCAAATAACACCAAACTACTTTTTGTTCTTCTTCACATCACTATTCACTCACTCTCTACTACTCTTAACTCGAAACTTATCTGTTACAAAACATCACAAAATTCAAAAACAACATAAACACCACCACCAGTGGAATGCTTACAAATGCTTTATGGTCCTCATTTTCTGTTTCATCTCTTCTTCTCCGTCGCTCTCTTTGTACCAGTCACTCAAACAATGAACGAATTGGAATTTGATCAGCTTCTTCTTACAGTGGATGAAGATGTTCTCCTCGAGGGATCTTCCATCTTTTTCGATGATTTCGCATCCCTCCCCATTTCTTCACCTTCGTCTTCCTCCACGCCAGTGGCAGAAAATAATCTGATGGCTTCGTGTTCCTCTGCTTCTGAAGCAGCAGAAGCAGAGGAACACGCTACTCCTACGCTTCTAATGCCAACAGATTTTGTTGGCAGTGGAAGCGTAGGAGGTGGTGGAGGAACTGATTGCATGGAGTTGATGGACGATTTTGGGTACGTAGATCTGCTGGATTCGAACGATTTCTGGGACCCATCTTCACTTTTTGAAGAAGATGAGAGAAATTCGCAGGCGGTGAAAGATGAATTGAGAGCGATGTTCTTCGAATGGCTGAAATCGAATAAAGGGAAGATTTCTGCTCAAGATATGAGGAACATTAAGCTCAAGCGTGCAACGATTGAAAGCGCTTCTCAGCGGTTGGGAAATTCAGTGGAAGGCAAAAAGCAGCTTCTCCAGCTTATTCTTGACTGGGTCGAGAATTGCCATCTAAAGAAAAAGCGGCAGCTCATTGGAGAAGCCGCTTTTGAAAACCCTAATCCTACTTTTTCCCAATTTAGCAATTCCATGAACAATTTTTCGCCGCCGCCGTTGCAATACATGTCTCCGATGGTAGCATTCTCGCCAGTGTACCGTTACGGTGGTGACAATCGGTACTTTAATGGGAGTAATTACGTTTTGGAGACGGCGCAAACGTGGCCGCCGGCTAATTACGCAATGATGGACCAACAAATGCAGATTCAAGGTAACTGCTTCGCGGTCCCTTCTCTAGCGCCGAAGAAAGTGTTTTCCGGCTATGGAAATGAATACCCATTTGAGAGTGGTGGTGAGAAACTGATGCGGTGGAGTTCTTCGGCGACGAAAGAAGCAAGGAAGAAGAGGATGGCACGACAGAAGAAGCATGTATTGCAAAATCAGAACGTGAAGCACGGCGGTGATGGTGGCGGTGTGACATCTAACGCTGCCATAGCTCAGCCAGATTCTATGAATTTTAAGAATTATTCCAATGGTTTGATGGGGTCTATTGCGACGATAAAGGTGCCATCGGTAACGAAAGTGTACCCGGCGCAGAACTACCAGCACAGGCAGCCTACACCGGAGAAGCAAGAGGTATGGACCATATTCAATTTATTGAGTTATGTTTGGTAAATTATTAACGCATTGGGAGTTTTTTGTAAAGGAATGGATTAAGTAGATTTTTTCTTCCTAGCAGCAACTACAAACAGATTACTTACACTTTCTAGTTTCTACCCCTATTTTTTTGATAAAAATATACTTTAACCCCTGATGTTTGAATAATTCCATTTTATACCCCCAAAACGGAATATTACGTGGACACCTAGCACCCCTCTGTCATGTTTTGTTAGAAAAGTGGGTGTTATATTTTTTTGGACTATATTGACCCTATGTATTTTTCCAGATTTCATTGTCCCTGTTAATCATCAAGAACATCATGCCAAAAACACCAAGAACATGCTAAGAACACCAAGAACACCATTTTAAGATAAACTCAGAAACATGAAAATAAATCAGACAAAATAATCTCATACTTTAGAACATAACCAAATTAATTTGCTAAACGGAATTGTTCATTGATGAAACCTGAAAAGTTTCTGGCAAATTCATATAAACACTCTTCAATTGTACGAATCAACCCCAAATGAATTCAAAATCAAATGCACAGAAAATACAAATCATTGTAATCCAAACCCATAAAATATCAATGAAGCAAATGCTTCTCATTGAAGAATGGAAACTTATCAACCATAAGCTGGGGCACAACAACATTACACCTCCACCAGACACAACTCTCTTATCTCTGACATCATCCTGCCCTCCTCCTTCGTGGCCCAACCCAACCCACATCCACCGCCTTCGAATGAAGCTGCATTCGAACAAAACTGATTCCCAATCAATGGAATCAACGAGACCTTCAATCATACACACCCAACCGCCGGTCACAACATTAAATAAACATATCCGAATTTGGAGAGAGTGAGACGAAATAACAGATCTGCAATTGGAGAGATGGATTATCTGAATGTATTTATTTCCCTTTACAAGGCCCTAACAGCTAACTATAATTATTTATTTCTCTTTAACAATCGAGTTCATCACCACTGAAGGGACTTATCAATCCTTTGATTGATACCTCTCTTCTTATATGTACAGGAACCGAGCACTGAGACGACCATCAAATTCTTGCTACAAAAAGTTCTGAAGCAGAGTGACGTTGGTAATATTGGAAGAATCGTTCTGCCAAAGGTGCATCTCAACTTGTAATTTCATTAATTATATCTTGTTTCGCTGCATTTTCATCGTTACTGATTACTTCAAATTTTCTGGCACTATCATAATATTTAATCTTAGTAGTACTTATATATATGTAACCCTCTATTCAAATCCTTGTGTTCTTCAGAAAGAAGCGGAAACCCATCTTCCCCCACTGGACTCGAGAGATGGAATTCAAATTGCCTTGGAGGATATCGTAACTTCTCGTGTCTGGAAACTGCGCTACAGGTGCGCCTACACCATCTTTTAGTTGAAGAAATCGCGGTGAATAATTTTTACAATTCTTCTCTTACATTGTTACATATATCATTTTATGGAGTTCCAGGTTTTGGCCTAACAACAAAAGTAGAATGTACCTCTTAGACAACACGGGTAATATATTTCATTTTAAGGAGTATGTAGGCCCAGATTAGGGACATGGGGTTATTGGTTTATCAAAATGCGTGGTTCATGTGTTCATTCTCTCGCACGAACCACACAGTTCAATAAACCAAAAATCATGTGTTTCCAGACAAGGTTATAGTAACCCTAAGGGAGTCAGTTCTTATTTACTCATTTTTTTCAGGAAATTTCGTGAAAGAAAACAAACTCCAGGAGGGAGACTTCATTGTGATATACTCTGATGTCAAGTGCGGAAAATATGTACGTTCACATCATAAAAAAATTCGAAATTGTCTGTTGAAACTCAAGCGTATTTTTTTTTTCTTCCTTTAAATTGGGGAAGTGACGGTGCAGTAAAATCCAATGCAGTTGATAAGAGCAGTGAAGTTACGACATGTAGTTGCACAAGGATGAGCATTCAAGCTTGAATGAGCATGATTTCAATAAAAAGAAAGCTTGAATGAGAATGAACAATAAAACCCTTTTTGAACCCCTTGAGTTGAAGTGTTTCGCGGATCTGAATCGCTAATAAGCATATATTTAAGAATGTAATATACCATAAGAATAGTTGGATATGTAGAGGCTGAGAGATGTTCAAGTATTCGTCGCATCTCCTTCATCCTCTTGGATTATGGGGGATTTCAAATTTTCCGGCATGTAGCTGCATTTTTCAAAGACAGCGGCGGTGAAACTGGTGGCTGTAGAGGCGGGTATTAGACAATAACATATTTTTAGGGCTTTTATGTATTAATTAAGTCTTTGGGGATCTTTCATAAATAGTAGAATGTCATAGGATTATTTGTAATTCTCCCAAAGTCTCAAGCCCGTTGGTGAACGGTCACTACGGCTGTCTTGACTAGGGTTGACTAACCACAGTTAGTGGTGGGTTAAGTCTTCTCCTCTTTCTTTATGTATCCGCCCCCTTTTCTAGGGTTTTGTTATGGAATGAATCAGAGAACATTCACATTGTATTTTCTTTTTCTTGCTCTTCGTTTTCTCTGCTTATTCATGAACCAGCCATAGATGGCTTTTATGGTATCAGAGCCCGAGATCTGGTGCTCTCTATTCCCTATTTTATAAAAACCCTTTTCTCCGACCTTTTCTTGTTTTGCTTCCATGGCTCTACAGCCCACCGGCGCCGCCGCCGCTCCGTCGAACCCTCTCTATCTTCTCTCCAATATCAATAACCTCATGCCGTTTAAACTTGATGGTTCGAACTATGTCCTATGGAAGCATTAGCTCTCCACAATCCTGAGAACTCAGAATCTCTATGGGTACATCGATGGTAGAACTCCATGTCGATTCTGTACCTACCCACCGCCGACGGCGTTCCACAGACGGAGGTTGTTAATCCGGCATTCACTCAGTGGTGCTCACAAGATCAGGCGATTCTCACAATGATCAACGCCACGATGACTCAAGAAACCGTAACTTAGGTAATCGGCCACTCTACTTCTAGATCCGCGTGGCTTGTATAGTAACTCGCATAATTATATTACATGTTTATGTGTTAAGCGAAATTATTATCTTCTGAATATGTGTGTTAAGATTAAAATTTTATTACGTATGCTAGATTTTAAAGAAAATATTTTAAGTATGTTATTTGTACCAACTTTTTAGTTAGTATCAAATTTCTAGTTTGTCCCAAACTTTATGTAAATTTGCAGTTGTGTTCTAAACTTTAAATTTTTATGCATTAACATCTCCATTTGTGGATTTTGCATCATGTACCCAAAATAGCATGTCTTTCTATTTAGTTTAACATCTCAATTCTTCATCCACTATACTAGTCAACTATAATATGATATTGTGTGCTCTCATTACATGTATGGCTCTATGTATACCACTCATACCCCATCAAATCACTATCTATCACTCTTCATGTCTCTCATTCTTTTTTCTTGCATCTTCTTCATCAAGAACACCCATGAATGCTCTCTCCTCTGACATCAAATGCTATTCCCGTATTTGGGTGTTGATCCTCACAAAACACCACCAAAACTCACTTTTCTACCTCTCAAATCATAAAAAACTCAAGTCCAATGTTATATTATGCATTGGGGGAGCCTTTTCTTCATCTTGTTCAAGAATCCAAGCTCTTCCAACCTCCAAGAATCCAAGATCATTCCCTAATTCATCTCAATGGTTATAAGTAAGCACCGTTTTTTTCTTTATGTGTTCAATTTGTTGATAGTTCATGTTCTTGGTATGAAAGTGCTTGATCCTTAGTTGCATGTTAGTGATTCATCATTTTAAGACAAATTTTAGAATTGATCATCTCATTTATATGAAAGCATGGTGGATTCATGATTCATGTTCTTGATTCATCATCATCTTAATGATCTTCATACATGCATGTGCAAAAGGGAGTTTATTGGGTAAAAGCTCTTTGATTCATGTAAGAATATGTTATGATTAGTGGTATGCATGTAATTTAGAGCTTGTGGTGGTGTAATTTCATATTTTGGTAGAGCAATTCTTTCGTGCAATATGTTTTGAAGTATAGAAAATAATAAAGTTCATGTTTTTTGCTTACTATCAAGAAATTGAGAAAAATAGTTACGTATTTCAGAAAATTATGAAAAAATTACACTGTGTGTATTTATATGTGATATTTCTACAGTAAAATTTTCAGAGTCTTTATACTTACATTTGTTTTTAAATCGTCCAAATGATGAGGCTGTTTTACGAATCTGTCTAACCCAGACCAGAGAAGTTTTTCATCAATTACATGTACTTATTCTACTCCAATGGTTACCAATTTTGTATATATTTTTTCCAGGGGTGTTATTTACTTACATGTAAAATTTCAAAATTTTTGGATTTCATATGAATATTTTATGAATTTACTCCCATGACAGTTTTTCAGCCTCCGTTTTACACCTAAACAACTCAAAATTTTAATGCTTAAAAATAGTTAGAAGATTTTATAATTTATGATACTTTTATATGTTATTAGTAAGCTCTTTATCTATGTTATGTCAAAAATTTGGGTTATGGATAATTATTTTGAATTATTTATGAATTTTGAACTATCTGTAGTCACGCTTTGCTTATAAGCATAATTTAGAAGTTTATAAAATTTTCCTAAGGCCAGTGCATGTAAGTTATACTTTAGTTCATTATATGTCATATTTTATTCATGTGTCGCATTAGACATCTCATATGCATCAATAAGACGTTTATGGCTCTAGAAGTATATGGTATGTGAAAAGTTAGTTCATGTTGCATCCTTAAGACTAGTATCATTTAGGTTAAGTGATTTATGCATGCTCTATGTTTGGAGTAATTTCATGCTAAATGATTATGTGCTATGTTTGAAATTGCTTCATGCTAAGTGATTATGTGCTATATTTGGAATGACTTCGTGCTAATAGATTATATGTATGATTTGTAGCATTCTTTGCTAGTTATGTGACGACGGAGTTGATGATCACATGCTTTAAGTTGATTGAAATTGGACTAAGGAATGTTAAGTAAATGAATTAAGCTCGCAAGGTGAGTTACCCTACATTCCGAAGTTTGTACCTACCCTCCTTCTAAGAAATACAGAGAAACCCTAAAATCGTTCACGAGGCGGGGGTGGTTGGCAACAGTGGTGGTTCTTGGTGGCGGAGGTATTAGCATGAGTTGTTATCATGCTCCTTCACTCTTCGTAAAATGGCTTACGGATTTTAATCGAAGCTCGATTTTAATAGAAACTCGATTTTAATCATATAAGTCATCATTAGTTTCAAACTTTTACCAATTCTTTTGTTTTTATGTCAAACAAGATACGTAAGCCTCTTTTAATGAGAGGTTTTTCAGTACTTTTGAACTTGTATTTATGGTGCATAACAACCATAAATTTGTATGAGCCTGTATTTTCACTTTTACCGACATCGCGTAACATTTTTCAAAAAGAAACTCTCATGTATTTTCTTTATCGACATTTAGTTACCAATAATTTTAGTAAAATAATACGCGATATCGATATAAGTGAAACAATATGGAAATTTTCCGATAAAATCAACACTGTTGTAAACTAAATGTCAACTAGACGATACTGCACGGAAATTTCTGACAAAAGTTCTTTTTTCCTTTATCAAGTGTTCATTGTTTCAAGAGTACCTAGGCGTTTTGACAAGTAAAAGATGGATCACAAAGCATGGATGATCATGATGTGATTGGGGTCCACCCAAAACTATTTCAGAGAAAAAAGAAAACGTAACCGTCCGGTTGGCGAGTACGGACAAGGAGTATGAACTCACACTCTGAGTCGGTCTGGTTCTTCATTCATGCATGGTGATGGTGGTGCTAAAGAGAGAGATAGAGAGAGAGGAAAAAAAGCCTTAGCCACACACCGCTTCACTATACCATATTACCACTCAATTTCAAACCACTGGCGAGTACTTTCCGGAGAGAACGAGCAAAGAAGAGTAATTACCGGCACGAAATCTCACTTTTTATTTTTTGTCCTCTGCTCACTCACTCACTCTCTCCAAATAACACCAAACTACTTTTTGTTCTTCTTCACATCACTATTCACTCACTCTCTACTACTCTTAAACCGAAACTTATCTGTTACAAAACATCACAAAATTCAAAAACAACATAAACACCACCACCAGTGGAATGCTTACAAATGCTTTATGGTCCTCATTTTCTGTTTCATCTCTACTTCTTCTTCATCACTCTCTCTGTACCAGTCGCTCAATCAATGAACGAATTGGAATTCGATCAGCTTCTATTTACAAGGGATCAAGATGATCTGATCCTCGAGGGATCTTCAATCTTTTTCGATGATTTCGCATCCCTCCCCATTTCTTCATCTTCGTCTTCCTCCACGCCAGTGGTAGGAAATCCGATGACGTCGTGCTGGACGCCATCTACGTGTTCCTCTGCTTCTGCTGCTTCAGAAGCAGATGAACACGCTACTCCTACGCTTCCAATGCCAACAGATTTTGTTGGCAGTGCTGGCATTGGAAGCGTAGGAGGTGGTGGAGGAACTGATTGCATGGAGTTGATGGACAATTTTGGGTACGTTCTGCTAGATTCGAACGATTTTTGGGACCCATCTTCAATTTTTGAAGAAGATGAGAGGAATTCGCAGGCGGTGAAAGATGAATTGAGGGCGATGTTCTTCGAATGGCTGAAATCGAATAAAGGGAAGATTTCTGCTCAAGATATGAGGACCATTAAGCTCAAGCGTGCGACGATTGAAAGCGCTTCTGAGCGGTTGGGAACTTCGCTGGAAGGCAAAAAGCAGCTTCTCCAGCTTATTCTTGACTGGGTCGAGAATTGCCATATAAAGAAAAAGCAGCTCATTGAAGAAACCGCTTTTGAAAAGCCTAATCCTACTTTTGCCCAATTTGGTAATTCCATGAACAATTTTTCGCCGCCGCCGCCGCCACCGCCGCCGCAGTACATGTCTCCGATGGTAGCATTCTCGTCGGTGTGCCGTTACGGTGGTGACAATCACTACTTTAATGGGAGTAATTACGTTTTGGAGACGGCGCAAACGTGGCCGCCGGCAAATTACGCAATGATGGACCAACGAATGCAGATTCAAGGTAACTGCTTCCCGATCCCTTCTCTAGAGCTGAAGAAAGTGTTTTCAGGCTATGGAAATGAATACCCATTTCAGAGTGGTGGTGAGAAACTGATGCGGTGGGGTTCTTTGGCGACGAAAGAAGCAAGAAAGAAGAGGATGGCGCGACAGAAGAGACATTTATTGCAAAATCAGAACGTGAAGTGCGGCGGCGATGGTGGCGGTGTGACATGTAACGCCGCCGTAGCTCAGCCCGATTCTAGGAATTTCAAGACTTTGGCCTATGGTTTGATAGGGTCTATTGCGACGATAAAGGTGCCATCGGTAACGAAAGTGTACCCGGAGCAGAACAACCAGCACAGGCAGCCTACACCGGAGAAGCAAGAGGTATGGACCATATTCAATTTATTGAGTTATGTTTGGTAAATTATTAACGCATTTAGGAGTTTTTTGTAAAGGAATGGATTACAAACAAATTACTTACACACTCTAGTTTCTACCCCTATTTTTTGATAAAAATATACTTTATACCCCTGATATTTGAATAATTCCACTTTATACCCCAAACGGAATATTATGTGGACACTTAGCACCCTTCTGTCATGTTTCGTTAGAGAAGTAGGTATTATATTTTTTTGGACTATATTGCCCCTGTGTATTTTTCTAGATTTCATTGTCAATGTTAATCATCAGGAACACCAAGAACATCATGCCAAAAACACCAAGAACATCATGCTAAGAACACTGTTTTAATATAAACTCAGAAACTTGAAAATAAATCAGACAAAATAATCTCATACTCAGAACATAACCAAATTAATTTGCTAAACGGGATTGTTCATTGATGAAACCTGAAAAGTTTCAGGCAAATTCATATAAAGACACTTCAATTGTACGAATCAACCCCAAATGAATTCAAAATCAAATGCACAGAAAATACAAATCATTGTAATCCAAACCATAAAATATCAATGAAGCAAATGCTTCTCATTGAAGAATGGAAACTTATCAACCATAAGCTGGGGCACAACAACATTACACCTCCACCAGACACAACTCTCTTATCTCTGACATCCTCATGCCCTCCTCCTTCGTGGCCCAACCCAACCCAACCCAAATCCACCGCCTTCGAATGAAACTGCATTCGAACAAAACTGATTCCCAATCAATGGAATCAACGAGACCTTCAATCATACACACCCAACCTCCAGTCACAACACTAAATAAACATATCCGAAGAAGAAATAACAGATCTGCAATTGGAGAGATGGATTATCTGAATGTATTTATTTCCCTTTACAAGGCCCTAACAGCTAACAATAAGTATTTATTGCTCTTTAACAATCGAGTTCATCACCGCTGAAGGGACTTATCAATCCTTTGACTGATACCTCTCTTCTTATATGTACAGGAACCGAGCACTGAGACGACCATCAAATTCTTGCTACAAAAAGTTCTGAAGCATAGTGACGTTGGTAATATTGGAAGAATCGTTCTGCCAAAGGTGTATCTCAACTTGTAATTTCATTAATTATATCTTGTTTCGCTGCATTTTCATTGTTACTGATTACTTAAAATTTTCTGGCACTATCATAATATTTAATCTTAGTAGTACTTATATATATGTAACCCTCTATTCAAATCCTTGTGTTCTTCAGAAAGAAGCGGAAACCCATCTTCCCCCACTGGACTCGAGAGATGGAATTCAAATTGCCTTGGAGGATATCGTAACTTCTCGTGTCTGGAAAATGCGCTACAGGTGCGCCTACACCATCTTTTAGTTGAAGAAATCGCGGCGAATAATTTTTACAATTCTTCTCTTACATTGTTACATATATCATTTTATTGAGTTTCAGGTTTTGGCCTAACAACAAAAGTAGAATGTATCTCTTAGAAAACACAGGTACAATATTTCATTATAAGGAGTATGAAGCCCCAGTTTAGGGACATGGGGTTATTGGTTTATCGAAATGCATGGTTCATGTATTCATTCTCTCGCACGAACCACACAGCTCAATGAACCAATAATCATGTGTCTCCAAACAAGGCCATGGTACCCCTGAGGAGTCGTCCTTATTTACTCACTTTTTTTTTCAGGAGATTTCGTGAAAGAAAACAAACTCCAGGAGGGGGACTTCATAGTGATATACTCTGATGTCAAGTGCGGAAAATATGTACGTTCACATCATAATGATTCTCAAAATTGTCTGTTGAAACTCAAGCGTGATTTTTTTATTTTGCTTGAAAATGGGGATGATGGTGCAGTAAAATCCAATGCAGTTGATAAGAGCGGTGAAGTTACGACATGTAGTTGCACTAGGATGCGAGCCAGTGAAGAAGCAAGCAAAGAAGAACCGCTGGGAGCAACACAAAGCAATTCGGTTGAATTAAAGCTTGAATGAGCATGAACAATAAAACCCTTTTTGAACCCCTTGAGTTGAAGTGTTTCGCGGATCTGAATCGCTAATAAGCACATATTTAAGAATATGATATACCATGAGAATAGTTGGATATGTAGAGGCTGAGAGATGTTCAAGTATTCGTCGCACCTCCTTCATCCTCTTGGATTATGGGGGTTTTCAAATTTTCCGGCATGTAGCTGCATTTTTCAAAGACAGCGGCGGTGAAACTGGTGGCTGTAGAGGTGGGTATTAGACAATAACATATTTTCAGGGCTTTTATGTATTTATTAAGTCTTTGGGGACCTTTCATAAATAGTAGAATGTCATAGGCTTATTTGTAATTCTCCCAAAGTCTCAAGCCCGTTGGTGAACGGTCACTACAACTGTCTTGACTAGGGTTGACTAACCACAGTTAGTGGTGGGTTAAGTCTTCTCCTCTTCCTTTATATATCCGCCCCCTTTTCTAGGGTTTTGTTATGGAATGAATCAGAGAACATTCACATTGTCTTTTCTTTTTCTTGCTCTTCGTTTTCTCTGCTTATTAATGAATCAGCCATAAATGATTTTTATGGTATCAGAGCCCGAGATCTGGTGCTCTCTATTCCCTCTTTTATAAAAACCCTCTTCTCCGGTCTTTTCTTGTTTTGCTTCCATGGCTCTACAGTCCGGTGGCGTCGCCGCCGCTCCGTCGAACCCTCTCTATCTTCTCTTCAATATCAATAACCTCATGCCGTTTAAACTTGACGGTTCGAACTATGTCCTATGGAAGCATCAGCTCTCCACAATCCTGAGAATTCAGAATCTCTATGGATACATCGATGGTAGAACTGCATCTTGATTCTGTACCTACCCACCGCCGACGGCGTTCCACAGATGGAGGTTGTTAATCCGGCGTTCACTCAGTGGTGCTCACAAGATCAGGCGATTCTCACAATGATCAACGCCATGATGACTCAAGAAACCCTAACTCAGGTAATCGACCACTCTACTTCTAGATCCGCGTGGCTTGTATAGTAACCCGCATAATTATGTTGCATGTTTATGTGTTAAGCGAAACTATTATCTTCTAAATATGTGTGTTAAGGTTAAAATTTTATTACGTATGCTAGATTTTAAAGAAAATGTTGTAAGTATGTTATTTGTACCAACTTTTTAGTTAGTATCAAGTTTCTAGTTTGTCCCAAACTTAATGTAAATTTGCAGCTGTGTTCTAAACTTTAAATTTTTATGCATTAACATCTCCATTTGTGGATTTTGCATCATTTACCTAAAATGGCATGTCTTTCTATTTAGTTTAACATCTCAACTCTTCATCCACTATACTAGTCAACTATAATATGATATTGTGTGCTCTTATTACATGTATGACTGACTCTATGTGTACCACTCATACCCCATCAAATCACTATCTATCACTCTCCATGTCTCTCATTCTTTTTTCTTGCATCTTCTTCATCGAGAACACCCATGAATGCTCTCTCCTCTGACCTCAAATGCTATTCCCGTATTTGGGTGTTGATCCTCACAAAACACCACCAAAACTCACTTTTTTACCTCTCAAATCATAAAAAAACTCAAGTCCAATGTTATACGATGTATTGGGGGAGCCTTTTCTTCATCTTGTTCAAGAATCTAAGCTCTTCCAACCTCCAAGAATCCAAGATCATTCCCTAATTCCTCTCAATGGTTATAAGTAAGCACCATTTTCTTCTTTATGTGTTCAATTTGTTGATAGTTCATGTTCTTGGTATGAAAGTGCTTGATCCTTAGTTGCATGTTAGTGATTCATCATTTTAAGACAAATTTTAGAATTGATCATCTCATTGATATGAAAGCATGGTGGATTCATGATTCATGTTCTTGATTCATCATCATCTTAATGATCTTCATACATGCATGTGCAAAAGTGAGTTTGTTGGGTAAAAGCTCTTTGATTCATGTAAGAATATGTTATGAGTAGTGGTATGCATGTAATTTAGAGCTTGTGGTGGTGTAATTTCATATTTTGGTAGAGCAATTCTTTCATGCAATATGTTTTGAAGTATAGAAAATTATAAAGTTCATGTTATGTGCTTACTATCAAGAAATTGAGAAAAATAGTTTCGTATCTCAGAAAATTATGAAAAAATTACACTGTGTGTATTTATATGTGATATTTCTACAGTAAAATTTTCAGAGTCATTATACTTATATTTGATTTTAAATCGTCCAAATACTGAGGCTGTTTTATGAATCTGTCTAACCCCAGATCAGAGAAGTTTTTCATCGATTACATGTACTTATTCTACTCCAATGGTTACCAATTTTGTATATATTTTTCCTAGGGGTGTTATTTACTCCAGGTAAAATTTCATAATTTTTGGATTTCATATGAATATTTTATGAATTTACTCCCATGACCGTTCTCAGCCTCTGTTTTACACCTAAACAGCTCAAAATTTTAATGTTTAAAAATACTTAGAAGATTTTATAATTTATGATACTTTTATATGTTATTAGTAAGCTCTTTATCTCTGCTATGTCAAAAAATTGGGTTATGGATAATTATTTTGAATTATTTATAAAATTTGAACTATCAGTAGTCACGCTTTGCTTATAAGCATAATTTAGAAGTTTATGAAATTTTCTTAAGGCCAGTGCATGTAAGTTATGCTTTAGTTCATTATATGTCATTTTTTATTCATGTGCCGCATTAGACATCTCATATGCATCAATAAGACGTTTACGGCTCTAGAAGTATCTGCTATGTGAAAAGTTAGTTCATGTTGCATCCTTAAGACTAGTATCATTTAGCTAAGTGAGTTATGCATGTTTTATGTTTGGAGTAATTTCTGCTAAATGATTATGTGCTATGTTTGGAATGGCTTCATGCTAAGTGATTATGTGCTATGTTTGGAATGACTTCGTGCTAAGTGATTATATGTATGATTTGTAGCATTCGTTGCTAGTTATGTGACGACGGAGTTGATGATCACATGCTTTAAGTTGATTAAATTAAATTGGACTAAGGAATGTTTTAAGTAAATGGATTAAGCTCGCAAGGTGAGTTACCCTACATCCTGAAGTTTGTACCTACCCTCTCTCTAAGAAATACAGAGAAACCCTAAAATCGTTCACGGGGCGGGAGGGGGGGGGGGGGGTTGGCGACAGTGGTGGTTCTTGGTGGCGGAGTTATTAGCATGAGTTGTTATCATGCTCCTTCACTCTTCGTAAAATGGCTTACGGATTTTAATCGAAGCTCGATTTTCATAGAAACTCGATTTTAATCCTATAAGTCATCATTAGTTTCAAACTTTTACCAATTCTTTTGTTTTTATGTCAAATAGGATACGTAAGCCTATCATGTGTTTCAAGGACAATTCCATTACCATAGTTGATTTTTTTTTGGTATGATTTGCAAACCAACGGTGAGTTCAAATCCGTTGGATTTTAACGTGATGATGTGCCGCGATCGTAACAAAAGTGCTACTAAAGTGCTATAGGGAAAGTGCTATAGAGTATCCACACTCCTTTTAATGAGAGGTTTTTCAGTACTTTTGAACTTGTATTTATGGTGCATAGCAACCACAAATTTGTATGAGCCTGTATTTTCACTTTTACAGACATCGCGTACCATTTTTCAAAAGAAAACTCCCATGTATTTTTCTTTTATCGACACTTAGGTACCAACAATTTTAGTAAAATAATACGCGATATCGGTATAAGTGAAACTATATGAAAATTTTCCGATAAAATCAACACTGTTGTTAACTAAATTTCAACTAGACAATACTGCACGGGAATTTCTCTCAAAAATTTTTTCCTTTATCAAGTGTTCATTGTTTCAAGATTACATAGGCGTTTTGACAAGTAAAAGATCGATCACAAAGCATGGATGATCATGATGTGATTGGGGTCCACCCAAAACTATTTCAGAGAAAAAAGAAAACGTTACCGTCCCGTTGGCGAGTACGGACAAGGAGTATGAACTCACACTCTGAGTCGGTCTGGTTCTTTCATTCATGCATGGTGATGGTGGTGCTAGAGAGAGAGATAGAGAGAGGAAAAATGCCTTAGCCACACACCGCTTCACTATACCATATTACCATTCAATATCAAACCACTGGCGAGTACTTTCCGGAGAGAACGAGCAAAGAAGAGTAATTACCGGCACGGTTTCTCACTTTTTATTTTTTGTCCTCTCCTCACTCACTCTCTCCAAATAACACCAAACTACTTTTTGTTCTTCTTCACATCACTATTCACTCACTCTCTACTACTCTTAAATCGAAACTTATCTGTTACAAAACATCACCAAATTCAAAAACAACATAAACACCACCACCAGTGGAATGCTTACAAATGCTTTATGGTCCTCATTTTCTGTTTCATTTCTTCTTCTCCGTCGCTCTCTTTGTACCAGTCACTCAAACAATGAACGAATTGGAATTTGATCAGCTTCTATTTACAGGGGATCAAGATGATCTGATCCTCGAGGGATCTTCCATCTTTTTCGATGACTTCGCATCCCTCCCTTTTTCTTCCTCTTCCTCTTCCTCCATGCCAGTGGCAGGAAATCTGATGGCGTCTTGTTCGACGCCATCTTCGTGTTCCTCTGCTTCTGAAGCAGCAGAAGCAGAGGAACACGCTACTCCTACGCTTCCAATGCCAACAGATTTTGTTGGCAGTGGAAGCGTAGGAGGTGGTGCAGCAACTGATTGCATGGAGTTGATGGAGGATTTTGGGTACGTAGATTTGCTGGATTCGAACGATTTCTGGGACCCATCTTCAATTTTCGAAGAAGATGAGAGAAATTCGCAGGCGGTGAAAGATGAATTGAGGGCGATGTTCTTCGAATGGCTGAAATCGAATAAAGGGAAGATTTCTGCTCAAGATATGAGGACCATTAAGCTCAAGCGTGCGACGATTGAAAGCGCTTCTCAGCGGTTGGGAAACTCAGTGGAAGGCAAAAAGCAGCTTCTCCAGCTTATTCTTGACTGGGTCGAGAATTGCCACCTAAAGAAAAAGCAGCTTATTGAAGTAGCCACTTATTCTGAGAACCCTAATCCTACTTTTACCCAATTTGGCAATTCCATGAACAACTTTTCGCCGCCGCCACCGCCGCCGCAATACATGTCTCCGATGGTAACATTCTCGCCGGTGTGCCGTTACGGTGGTGGCAATCACTACTTTAATGGGAATAATTACGTTTTGGAGACGGCGCACACGTGGCCGCCGGCTAATTATGCAGTGATGGATCAACAAATGCGGATTCATGGTAACTGCTTCTCTCTAGCGCCGAAGAAAGTGTTTTCCGCCTATGGAAATGAACACCTATTTCAGAGTGGTGGTGATAAACTGATGCGGTGGAGTTCTTCGGCGACAAAAGAAGCAAGGAAGAAGAGGATGGTGAAGCACCGCCACCAACACCAAAATCAGAACGTGAAGCACGGCGGTGGGACATCTAACGCCGCCATAGCTCAGCCTGATTCTAGGAATTTGAAGAGTTGGTCCAGTGGCTTCATCGGGCCTACTGCTGCAATAGAGGTGCCATCGGTAATGAAAGTGTCATTGAACAACCAGCACAGGCAGCCTACCCAGGAGAAACGAAAGGTATGTCTCCCATTCAATTCATTGAGGGATAAAAGATACTTTCACCTTTCAGTGTGCCGAATTCTCTGATTGTGACACACCAAGTCTGGGAGTGAAGTTCATCATTGAAAAATAAATTTTAGAGATAAATTTGACACCATGTTTTGCAGAAGGTCTAATATACCAATATGTCATCCTACAATGTTCAACAAATGAGGGTAGATTTGTCCCAATCATTAATTTTACTGACAGTTGTGAATTCTATTTTAATGGTGTAACAATACGTGGTGTAAATTTTCTAAACTAACAAGTACAACCGTTTTTTCTTCTCTTTCAACATCAGTTGACTTACCCGATACACTTTGACTCGATAATTTAGATAGAAAAATGTAGAAATTTTTTGAGCACTTACTAATTTTTTTTGTTCTTTTTAAATGTCCGATGTGAGACTTTTCAACAAAATAGAAAACACACAAGATTCTAAATGGGAGAAGGAAGCCACAACTTAAAGTGACTGACTTTTTATTACTTCTTTTTTACTTGGTGCTTGATGAATCTCGGAGGAACAAAATAAACATTTTTATGTTTCAAACAATCGGGTTCGTTATGCAAACTTAACGACATAACTTGAATGCCCGTACTTGTTCTGGTGAACACTGTAAACACCCGTTATCAAATATATACTATATATGTTCCTTCGGATGCCTGTTTTTAACCAAACTCATATTTGAAAACTCATCTTTGACTGTATAAACAACATAGTGTGTGTATGTATGCAAGTAAAATAAAAGAAAGTAAAAAAGTTGATGACGGAAATTATGAAATAGGCACAGCAGTGATAATACATCCAACCTGCAAGACAATACACGACCTGCAGCAGTAATAAATAATAATATTAGTAGACTAGGAGAGAAAACAAACAAAGCATAAGCATAAAACTATGGGCCTAAGAAATTCTGAACGTTTATCCGAAAACTATGTGGATGTATTTATTTCCCTTTACAAAGCCCTAACAATGCGCTTTTTAATAATCAAACGTTGATTGATACATCTCTCTTCTTATATGTACAGGAACCGAGCACTGAGACGAACATCAAATTCTTGCTACAAAAAGTTCTGAAGCAGAGTGACGTTGGTAATATTGGAAGAATCGTACTGCCGAAGGTGTATCTCAACTTAGAATTTCATTAATCATATCTTGTTTCGCTGCATTCCTATCGTTACTGCTTACTTAAATTTTCTCGCATTATCATGATCATTAATTTTAGTAGTACTTATATATGTAAACCCTGTATTCAAATCCTTGTGTTCTTCAGAAAGAAGCAGAAACCCATCTTCCCCCACTGGACTCGAGAGATGGAATTCAAATTGCCTTGGAGGATATCGTGACTTCTCGTGTCTGGAAAATGCGCTACAGGTGCACCTACACCATCTCCATCCCTAAGTTGAAGAAATCGCGGTGAATAATTTTTACAATTCTTCTGACATTCTTATATATATACTTTTTGGAGTTCCAGGTTTTGGCCTAACAACAAAAGTAGAATGTATATCTTAGAAAACACAGGTACTATATATTTCATTTTTAGGAGTATGTAGGCCCAAATTAGAGACATGGGGTTATTGGTTTATCGAAATGCGTGGTTCATGTGTTCATTCTCACGCACGAACAACACAGTTCAGTAAACCAATAATCATGAGGCTACAGACCCTAAGGGAGTCGTTCTTATTTACTCATTTTTTTTCAGGAGATTTCGTGAAAGAAAACAAACTCCAGGAGGGGGACTTCATAGTGATATACTCTGATGTCAAGTGCGGAAAATATGTACGTTCACATCATAATGATTCTCAAAATTGTCTGTTGAAACTCAAGCGTGATTTTTTTTTGCTTGAAAATGGGGAATTGACGATGCAGTAAAATCCAATGCAGTTGATAAGAGCGGTGAAGTTACGACATGTAGTTGCACTAGGATGCGAGCCAGTGAAGAAGCAAGCAAAGAAGAACCGCTGGGAGCAACACAAAGCAATTCGGTTGAATTAAAGCTTGAATGAACATGAATAATAAAACCCTTTTGAACCCCTTGAGTAGAAGTGTTTCGCGGATCTGAATCGCTCATAAGAATATATTTAAGAATATGATATACCATAAGAATAGTTGGATATGTAGAGGCTGAGAGGTGTTAGCGGATATAGTGACAGCGGCGGTGGAACTGGTGGCTGTAGAGGCGGGTTCAGATTTTTGTCATGTATGATGTTGAGCTTGGGAGTACTATAATTTATCTTATCTTGCATACTCCATCTGTTTTTTCTGATTCTTCATAAAATATGTTAATATTTCTTTATTTGGACGTCCCACAAAATATGTTAAACTTTTCAAAAATAACAACTTTTTATTTGAAAAATACCATTTTGCCCTTTTTAAAAATAGGTGACTCACTTTGTGCTAACCACTTTCCCATAGTAAGTGGGGGGTATTTAAGACTTTTCATGTTTTTTTTTTTTTTTAATTTTAATAAAGCAACTCCCTATTTTTGTCACCTACCAGGTGGGACGGAGAGGGAGTAGCAGCTAAAGTAGTTTGATACTTTTTCCCTTAAGTGGACTTTTGTGTTTGACCCACCATTTTACAAGTGGATGCCACATGTTCTGAGTTGATGTGTTAAACAGTATAGACAAGATAGTATTTTCACTTTTAAAAATGTAGAAAAGAAGAAAAGATGAAGAATTATAAAAAAAAAAAAAATCATTAAGAAAATCATGAATAATAAGAATAAATCGAGGCAATATATGTCAAGACAGAGTAGTCCCTGACCTAGAATTGAGAGATTTCGAAGAATTACAGAAGAGAAAGGGAGAGAGACGAGAGAATTAGAGAGAGAAACAGAAACCAGTTCATTCATAACCTCAAATGAAGAAGAAGATCCACTTTATATGCCAGCTAGGATGGTAGCTCAAGTGGTAGAGCGTTGGAAGCCCATGCATGATGTATTGGGTTCAAACCGATTGACGACAAAACAATTTTCTCAAAAAGATCCCCTTTATATGCAGAGGGGTCTTTCCCAATAATTAACTAAACAAAAGTGATAAAAATGAAAATAACAAAAGCTAGTAATGGCTTCTCCACGTAGGCCAATGATGACATGACTGGACCAATCACAATTCTCCATTGTGTCAGCTGGATATATAGTCGTTAACTAAAGTAGGACGATGTACCGTTCCACTTAAAGTTTGAACTCAACGGAGAAAAGGAAATCAACAGCTCTGATTCTTTCCCCCTTTTGATCTGACAGTTACTGCTATCCCCTGTTTCGCGTCATTAGTTTAGTTTTGCTTCCACTTTAGTCATAATTATAGGTCATTACTTTACTTCTGCTTACACTTTGGTCCCTCTCATCGTGACAGGGTATGGAAAACTATTCATATAGTTTGGTTTTTATGTTAAACAACATGGCATGTTTGTATTTTTCTTAGTCTTGTTATACAGGGTTTTTAATCTTGGCTAAGTATGGTGTTTTATCACTGGGCTAGTGTATGAAGATGTTCATAAACCGACCACCTGACCAATTAATTCAACATAGACATTGCCGATTAATAGCGCCCAGCAGCCGGGAACTGTAATCGATAGTGAGATCTAGCTCATCGATCGGGTACCGGATGATGGGAATAACAAAGTAGAAATTTTGTGCTCTCCATTAGTAGATGACTCTGGTTGCTAAACATGCATCTCGAGTAGATTTTACTTAGATTTGATAAGAACTCCATATTAATTGATCTGGTATGGAATTATAGGGCATATGATTCGTGTAATCACACCAACGTCACTTCTTGTGATAGTTGATTTCTGTCTCATATACTTAGATCTCCATGTCATATTTTGCCTTATTAATTTGTGATGATACACGAAGTCTTGAAAAAATATTCAATGGGGCTAGCCCCACCACTATGGAAACTTGCGTGGTGGAGCATACAACTAGTTTCTGACAAGCGCGCATTAGTTAGATGGAACCCACCAATTTTTAATTGTTTGTTAAAAACTGATTGACGTGCCGCACCATGTAGGCATGCCACGTGGCGGGACTAACCCCAATAAATACCTTCTCTGAAGTCTTAAGCATGTGTCCCACATGTTTATCCTTAAGATCAACCTAGATCTTGTTGTCCTCTCTGTTGTACATAAACCATATTCGTAGAGTAGTTCACTTAAAGGTTTAGTGTACTGATTGGCAAGTGAATTATGACATTGTTTGAATTTTTTCGTGGAGATGCAAACAGTTTGCAGAAGACAGGAATCACAAGTAACATATATTTGATGATCTTTTAGGCTTCATTACTTAAGGCATACATTCAAGTTGTCGAAACTATTATATTACAATTTCCAGTTCTACACTAGCTGACTGCATCCCCATTTACAAAAAATACGTCAATGTCAAACTTGGGATGGATCAATTTGAGTTTGGGTTATTGTACGAACTTGTAGTTGGAGCCCATATCTTCTTCATGAGGCCCAATCCAATACTCAAAAAACTTCGGTTTGGAGTTCGTTCGTCTTCACCTCCTTCCTTCGTTTACTCTGCAACAACTCCGTCGTCAGTGTCCACACATTGTACTTTACCTACAACTTTGATGGCTTCCACCGCCATTCTCCACAGCTTTCCCTCCAATTACTCTGCAAGATGCTACCGGAGACAAACCCCAATTCTTAACCCTAATTCTTCTCGGCTCCTTTCCTCCAAATCAAACCTCTCCACCTTGACGAAGCAATCATTCCTCACAAGTTCCCAATTCGAGAGGCTCCGTGTCTGCAAACCCCGCACCGTCCCTGTAATCTCCTCTTCTCTACAGTCTAATGTCTTCAAAGGTACCTTTTTTTCTCGAATTCATCTTCTTAATTTTGTCCGATTTGTTCTTAATTTGGTATTCGATTCTCCAATAAAATGAACCTTGATGGCCTGCCTGTAAAAGGTGAAAGCTTTCTCCAGAAAGCTTGGGATGATAGAACCAGAATGTTGTCCTCAGTGAGTAGCACTGGTGGGCTAAAAGAGGACACTTAGGTTAGTCCAAGAAAAATGTTTTAACTTTGCAATATAACCTAATAAAATGCTCTTGAGTCTTGGTAAATCAATCAGCTAGAGAAACACTGCCACAGAATGATGAATGGAGTTGCTCATTAAATTAGTGCTAGGGGATTGCCCGTGTCCGAGGGCACTATCCAAAAAACACGTTTCATAATCGATTTTGCTGGAGGATAAGATGAAAATGGCGTCCCCGGTAATTTTATATGATATCCATCAAGTCAGGGTCGTACACACTTTTCATAATTACGTAAATTAATGAGAGAGAGGGTAAATTTTCAAGTAGTGGGTGGTAGGTGAGATCTAAGAGCTGGGGCTGATTTATTTAATCTAAAGGCTGAAAAGCCATAAGTTAGTTAAACTGTGCTGTTTTATAGAATAGAAGTCTTCCGTAGGATAATTAATCATTCTATGTTTGGATTCTTCAAGTTCGATTACAAAGTATGTAGGGAGGTTAAGCACCGCGAGAGAGGAGCACCATAGTATGATTTGAGACACCCACTTAGCCAAAAGGTCAACCTTATGAGTTAGGGCCCAAATCATACTATATTAACCATGAACCTCATGTCCACCATCTCGATGTGGGACAAACTGCTCACACATGATACCCAACAAAGTATTGGTCAATGGAGGGGAATGGAGATGTTTGGCGGGTGTAGCCGATGCAAAGTTGTCGGAGCACTGTCTGTTTTACTGGTTGGATAAGCATGGACCTAATATTGCTTTTTGAATCTTGCTAAATCAATCAGCATGAGAAACACCGGCACGGAATGATGAATGGAGTTGATTATTGAATTAGTAAGCATTCGGTAGGGTAATCATTCTATGTTTGGATTCTTAAAAGTTTGATTAAAAAATATCCTTCCATTGAGGGAAATGGAGATGTTTCGGGGAGCCGATGCAAAGTTGTCAGAGCACAGTTGATGGGAATCAGATGAAGCGTAAAATTCACAAGACTTACCGGAGGCCGGAGGGGCTATTATAAACTATTGGGGGTTTATTAGAACTATCAGAAATAATTTTATCTAGTTGTTTTCGCTTTTATTAGCACGTTTTTTTTGAATTCGTTAGAAGGGCCAGGCTTATCCTGAGCTCGTAGTCAACTCCATCTGTTAGAGGTTCCGAATTGTTAGGACTCTCCCCTATTCATCTATTTATTTTACATTTTCATTCAGCTTTTTTATTAATGAAATAAAAGCTGAGAGCTTCCTCCCAATATTATCCGAGTGATTATTGTGAGTATTTACCAGAGTTGCTTGCAGGTTCTACAGCGACAGTCTGTCTTACTGCTTCGATAAGTAATTTTCCATAGCTTTAGAGAAATGGTTTCACAATCCATAAACCATATCTCTAAGTTGTTACTGGAAGAGTGGAAGGTGTTTAGTGTTTACCTTACTTCTTCCCACAGTAGTTAAGAGTAGAATATACACATATGGTATGGATACCTGGAGAAGTATCTGTTACATTTGTTAGTATTAAATGACCAGATCCTATTACTCAATCTTCTCAGTAGGAGGATGGATATGGAATTTAGTCATGTGTACACTAACTCTTATTCTCATATATAGAACCTCGATTCTCTCATATCCTAGATAAGCCTGATCTGGATTAAGCATATTAAACACGATGATAAATGCTACGTCAACTCTTAGATATCCTAAAAATGTCTTGTCTGGATTAAGTGTATTGAAACACGATAAAATTTTCTGGAACTGTGTATACGTTGATCCAAACTCGATCACTATCTGTCCATGTCTTCCCTGGAAGGAGGAAAAAAACCAGTTGGGACTTGGGAGGCACTGCACATGGGTTAGATTAGATGTTTGACGAATCAACTTGTACAGAGTGCTACACAATTGTCTGAAAACATACTTTTGTGAGCTTCATGATAGAGGTACCTCACAGTCTATTAGGTTAACTCACTGAAGTAGGCTGTTAGATCATTCTTGTTGTACTTTTTTGACACACTCGATCTCTTCTTGCTCATAGAGATAATTCCCTTACCAGAAATTTTAGTTATGCTCAATTCTGCTATTTAAAAATATAATTTGGGTTTTATCATCATTTTTCATGTGCTTCTCCTCCAGTCCCATTCCGATTTGTTTGGTAGCCCATTGACCTCGTAATGGTTTACACCACATTGATTTTGGATTCTCCAAGTATTACTTCTTATTGCCCATTTACAACTATGTTTTAAGATAAAAACGATACTAGGGAATTTCCATGTTTCTACATGTCCGGTTATGCCCCAAGCCATTCTCTTCACTGAGGTGTTTCCAGTTCATTCTTCCCACGAGATGCATTTTGCCTTATTTTTTCCCTGGTATGCTATGTTGCACCGACACTCCAAATATTTTCTGGTTCGCGTTTCAGACACTCCGACACGCGGAAATGTCTCCGACACTCGGCCCTAAACGTCTCCGACACGCCAGGTGGCGTTTCGGTCCAAAAAAACAGAAAAAAATGGCGTGCCTAGCCGTCCGACACGCGGGAGACACGCGTGTCTTAAACCGGAGACACACGTGTCTGAAATTTGTTAAAATTTCTCGGGGTTCGTTTTGTGATATATTAAAAACTAGAGGGACTGTTCTGAAATTGTCAAGTATCATCTTCTCAATACATAGATCCTTAACCCTAGCCGCACAATATCTCAAATACTCATCAGGGTTGCGAAACAAAGAGAAAAATGCGAAGAGGCGAAGACGAAAGAAGAGAAGAATGGAAGACCTACTTGTAGTGTCTGAACTTATTTATGCTTTGATCTATTTGTACTTGGTAGTGACCAAAATTGTTATTCCTTTAATGTCTTTATTGTAATGCCTTATGACTTTACCTTGATATATATATATATATATTTATATATATATATATATATTTATATATATATATATATATATACATATATATATATATATATGTATATATATGTATATATCTACATATATGTATATATATGTATATATCTACATATATATATATATACATATATATATACATATGTATATATATATGTATATATATACATATATATATGTATATATGTGTGTGTATAAATATATACATATATGTATATATATACATATATACATATATACATATATGTATATATATATACACACACATATATATATGTGTATATATACATATATATACATATATATATGTATATATATACATATATATATACATATGTATACACACACATATATATATATACATATATATATACATATGTATATATATGTATATATACACATATATATATGTGTGTGTATATATATATACATATATGTATATATGTATATATGTATATATATACATATATGTATATATTTATACACACACATATATATATATATGTATATATATACATATATATGTGTATGTATATATATATACCGTGTCCGCGTTTCTCGATTTTTCAAAAAATGCCGTGTCGGCGTCTCTGTGTCTTGCCGTACCCGTAACCGTTTCCGTGCATAGCTGATATGTCAAGTGAGTGACGGTTTACCCCCCTAGAAATGTGCACTTTGTTTCATTTCGGATTCTATTACTATTTGCATCCTTGTGGATAGTTGATTTGCTTTCTCTCCTTGCTGTATAGATTGCAGTTTCCTTATGAAAGCTGCATATATAATATGTTAGGGAGATATTACCGCATGTCCAAACTTTTTTCAGATGAGCTTTAACTGTTTAAGTTGTATCCTTCCCTTTAAATCACGCCTTTTTCTGATGAAGTTCTATCTATTTCTGCTCACAAAAAGGGAAAATCACACTTCTAAAAGTTTTAATTGGGAACTGCCTTCTTTGGTTTATGTCTAAATATGAAACCTTCCCCCTTTCCCATATAACTGTAGTTTAGCTGTGAATATCAATTACGATTTACAAGTTATTTCCAACAGTGCTCTAAACCAAGGACTAGCAAAGATTTTTGTTTTGAGTTCGCTAGCAGGGGATTAAGCACACACACTGGGAAGAAGGTGCCTTTCCCGTTTGAGGATACCGTTTCTCCAAGTCATTCCCTTACAAGCAGTGAAAGAGCCCCTATTGCTGTGAACTCAATAATATATCAGACACCTCGAACCTGAGGGACACCACTTCCCTGCAGTAGACACTATTTTTGTGTTCTTCCATTTCTGATTTTCAAGTGTTGACTATGGTTTTAGTGCTGTGACCGTTCTTTTGTTTTTTGCTACGTTACTTTTTGAGTAAAATAGTGCTGTGTATGGCATATAAAATAGGACAAATGACACTAAACCAATTTTCGGTTTGACACTTGTGACACTATACCTATTGCGCTTTCAATTTGATAAAAACCCTCGGCATTTTTCATTTTGAGACAAATAGCCTCCAATCGTTAATAGAGTTAGATTAAATTAAAGAAATATATACTACCCATCACATGAGGTCACGTGATGGGCTGCAATACCCATCTTGTGATGGGCATTACTGTAATTTTTGTTAATTTAATCTAACCCTCATAACGCTTGGAGGCTATTTGTCTCAAAATGAAAAGTGCGGGGGGTTTCTCTATCAAATTGAAAGTGCTGGAAGTTTAGTGTCAAACTGCATACATGTTTAGTATCATTTGTCCTATAAAATATCGTTTATCTCGCACATTGCTATGTGGCACCGGAACCTGTCATCTACGTGCTTAGCTCATGGTTAGTTTATCTTGCATTTTCTATGAATAGTTCTTCAAACAGCATGGAAGGTGGGGAAGGACGGGATTGAAACTGGGACTAATTTGGTGCCGGTAAGTTTATCTCCTCATAGTGGGTAACTTTACTTGGTTCAAATCCAGATTAAGACATTCTTATTCACTGTCACAACATTTTTCATATGCCAGGAATCTGTTCCAAGACCAGTAGCAAGGGTATCAGTTACTGCAATTGCCGTGTCCGTTGGGCTATTTTTACTCAAATCACTGCTGTCCACTGCTTTCTTTGTTCTGGTAAGTTGCTAATCCATACCTTACAATTCACAATGTAGTCATGTTTATAATGGTCTACAATTTCTTCATTTCAGTTCCATCTATTCCATAAGTTAAATGTGGTGCCTTGCTTTTCTTTGCAGGCAATGATGGGCTTGATTTATTTCACATTCCTAGCTGTAAACAAGGATGACAGCTCGAGTGGCGGCGGTGGTGGAGGTGGAGGCTCCACGTCTTCTTCAGAGGATCCTTTAGAAGAGGCAAGAAGAATAATGGAGAAGTACAAGTGAAGAATGCAAAAGGGTGCGTTTTTAACTGTTAATTATAGATCTTTAGTTGTGAGTGTATATGCATTGGTGATTCCTGTACTGGAATATGAACCACAGATATAAGAAATAAATATTTCTCTGCTATGTCATTCACCACACTTCTTGCAGTCTGATGGTTCAGGTAGCCCCTTTATAGTAGTATTAGAATTAGAACAGCACTATTTAAACGTGAGGATCACCATAATCAGCACTGTGTTCTATTTGGAGGAAATGGTTTGCTTACTTCTGATCCCCTCTATGCCACATCTTTAGCCTCTTGTGCCTGCATGTCTAACAGACTAAGGCTAAGGGATAATGAAGGGGTGGGTTTTGGGATGGGCCAAAGCTTACCTGGAACATGCAAATATCTGTGTTATATCACCCTAGGCCTCGTTAGGGCAAGGGATAAAAATCATGGGGATAAGAGATATACTGGGATATAAGGTAGGATATGATTGTATAGAGATAAGGAAGGATACCTGATTTTTGGTTCTGAGTGTTTGGTAAGAGCAGGATATGAGACAAGATAAGATGCAGAGATATGTAATTTGGTTATATCGAACACCCTCGGTACCAAATACACATTATCTTTTATCATCGGATTACCCGATTTATCCCCCTCTTTCCATATCCTGGCTTATACCACTGTCATGGTGGTATTAGCTTGTCGGCAATATATAGTGAAGGGAATTAAGATAAAGGGTCTTATACCTGCTCCTCATACCCCACCCAAATACATGATAAGGAGCAGGAGGTATAAACTTATCCATATCCCCCTCCTTTATCCCTTACCCAAACGAGGCCTAGGGGATCCCCATCCCCACCCCGAAACACCTGAAGTCAAGTTATCTCACACCGAAACACCTGACAGCCAAAGTCATGCTACAACTCAAATAACTTGGATTGACACAACCGATATGATTGAATATAGGAAATATATCCAGATGAAAATGAATCCCAGATCTGCAATTTGTCCTGAAACTGCAAGCTATAATGCTAGAGGAAAGGCAAGGTATCTGCAGTATCTGTCTCCCAACCCATGGAGCGGAGTCAAGGGGATGGGCCCAGAATAGCCATCTCTAGGTGGGGTGGTAAACCATTGCTTAGATACCCTTTGATCTCAGATCCTTGCTCCAGGTTGTCAATTAGTTAGTATTTGCATGTCTGTCAAATTTCGTTAGTAAGAACTTTGACAAGGTAAAAATGTTTTACTAAGTAAGCTTGGAAGTGAAGGGCTTCGAAATACTAGTTTCTTCAGGCAAACAGCAGTTGTAGTATAACCGAGTAAATGAGGAATGTGTATTCATTCATTTCCATTACTGTGGATAAATTAACTCAAGCACTTGATACAAATACTATGATGTAGAAAATAATTACAAAACTTACTGATACAGTTCGAACCCCTCGATACATATTTATGAAGATTGATTTCTTGAGGTAGTAAGTAGTAGGCGATAGAGGACCAAACGGATGGCTTTTTTGATGAATCTTATGACTAGAACAACAACACTTCTGCGCCTGCTCCGGAGATCTTAAAACTTCTGGGATTGAAGCAAGCCGAGGTTGAGTAATGGCCTCGAGATATGTAGTAACTCAGTGGTAATGACATGGAAACCATGTGTAAAAAATGGTGAACACTTGTTGGCAGCTATAGGTACATCTGGAACTCGGGATGGGTAGGGCAAGAAAACTATATATTTTTTTTTATGATTTTTTTAAAATTATATAATTGGAAACTGAGGCTAGCATTGGAATCCCCTGCGACATTTGAGAACACCGGCCCCAGAAGTAATGAAGCCCACCGCATTAGAGGACTTGGCTGCTAAGCTGGAGGCTTTGGCATAGCTGGCTGCAGCTCCTGTCCCAGATGGAATAAAAAAGGCTCCGTTGAGCAATAGATCCCCTTCTGATCTCCAATTCCAGTGCTCCCATTGACCATTGGTAGCTAACACTCTCTTAGTTACCTGTAACATATAAACCAGAAGTAATGAACAGTGAAAACCACGTGTCGTAGTTTCTTTTATGGAGAGTAGAACTTTGTAAATGTGTTCTCTTTCGAAGTACCTCTTTTGCAAAACGGTTTGTAGGAGCAAGGAATCTGTTCCCTTGGCTGTTAATTGTTGGATTCGCACTTCCACCAATAGCGTACATCTCCCAGTGTGTGTAATCGTTGTTCACCACATGGAAATACCCATGCCTGCACCTGCGGTGATACAATAAAACAGTTGCAAACTTGAGATCTGATAGAGTTGTTGAAATTCAGCTACTCGATGTGTTTTCTTTGTCTATCTATGTTTGGTAAGCAAGCTCCATTATGAAACCTGTATGGTGCTAAGTTTGAGTAGAAGAAACCAATTACGGTAAACATGCTCTGTTTATGTTACCTTGGCATTCGCTGGACGAGTCCCTCTCCAAAGTGATTGTAGGCAATAGTCACTTGCATTATCTTGTCGTGCTTGTAGGAGTCGCTGTGTCCTAGTAGCATCACCTGCATAGAATTAGAAGAAAACAATCTATTTAGCCATTGTTTGATTCAGTTGAAATTCAAGTATTTTGTATATTTAGAAACCGACCTCGTTGTGGTGGGAGAAGAAATTGTTAGAGATGGTAATTGCAGTCGATCCCATAATCGCATCAATAAGGCCATCAGCGCACTTAGAGAGCGAGTTATGATCAATCCAAATGTGACTTGACCCGAAAATAGAAATCCCATCACCATCCGCGATAGTTCTCCATCCATAGTGTGTGGGAGAGTTCCTTACCATGGCATTACCAGTTGGCTTACAACCATAAATGTGAAGACCATGGATGATCACATTCGTCACGTACTGAATCGTGATGCACGCCCCATTAGCAATATGAACATTTACCCCACGTGCGTCGATTGTTTTGAAGCTGTTCATGAGTAGCTCTTGCTTCAAAGTAATCACCATGTCACGTTTGAAGATGATCCACAGGGGCTTGTCCTGGATCACGGCGTGGCGCAGGGTTCCTGGTCTCGGGTTAACCGGGTCGTCATCGTTCGGGTCGGTCACGGTGTAGTACTTGCCGTCACGGCCGCCTATGGCGTTGCGGCCGAAGCCGATGGCACAGTCTGCGAGGCTCTTGCGGTGGCGGTGCCATTTGGGGTCACAACGCCAACAATCGTCGATAGGGTTGCCAGTTGAACACGAGAAGAAACCCAACTTTCTCCTCTCCGTGCTGTTATGGGTGCTCCTGAAATATACATTTTATTATTATTAAATTATTTTTAAAAAGTCGGGGAAAAAATACATTTAGGAATAAAATAGTCATTTTTAGGTGTGTTTAGATGAGATAGATTATTAGATAAATCATTAAATGAGTGGTTGAGTTGAGGAGAGATAGAGAGACAAATACATCTTACCCCAACCACTCATTCAAAAATCAAGATGGGAAGGGGCCCGGACCCATGCTAAAAACTGGCCCGCACTGTCCTAATGAGCAAGATCCGGCCCGCGTAACCCATAGCCCGCCCCGCAACCTGGGGCGGTTCCACTTAGCCCCCATCCAACCTGGCCCGGATTGGCCCCGTCACAACGGTACCATCTTTTTTATTAATTTTATATATATATATATATATAAAAATTAGAATATGTTATTTAATATATTATCTGTTACCTGGCCCAACCGGCCCACTCAACCTCCCAGCCCCCATGGGTTTTTGGCCCGGGCCGGGAGATTCAGTTTTGTCCAATTTTCAACCCCCCCCCCCCCCCCCCCCTAAAACTCGGCCCGACCCCTTACAACTTGATTGAATAATCTATCTCATCAAAACTCACTCCTTCTGTATACCCCAAATTATGGTTTGAACGACACGTCTCAACAACCAATTAAAATGCATCACTTAAACAAACTGTCAACACTCATTGATCGTAGAGCACTAGAAAATTGTTCCTTAGTTAGGGCATGGGTTTAGGATAATGTGTCGGAGATGCTGAGCTAGAAAAGAAGAAATCGTGGTAGACCCCTTGGGTGGCATTTTTGGACAAGCACTTGGTGTGTGGGGGTGCATGGTGGGTGTCGGTGGGGGAGTAAATATTGAATAGGGAGGGAGGGGGGGTCATTTATTGAGGGCCATGGGGGCACTGTCAGTTAAACCTGAAACTTGAAACTATATGTTCCCTCCTCTTCTTCCAGATCTGAACCTAAGTGAAGTGAATGATTTCTGGGTTAAAAATTAACTGTAGTCGCCCGTGACAATGTGAAATCATTCACATATCTTGTGGGGATCGCACCGACTTATGCGGTTCAGTTGTATAGATCCCTGGAAATGTGAAGTGGTTATCTATCGTCTTCTTCCATGGAGCAAATAGTAGAAACTATAAACCCCCTCTTTTTCTATCGCCTCGCACTCCGGTTCTAGTGGTTTTTCTCTAAAATACTGAAGACAATGCGAATGGCAGTAAAAAAATTCGAGCGTAGAGTCGGAATGTCAGTTTTCGTATTGAATCTATCGCAGTGTCAGCCGGCCAAAACTAGAATATAGTAAATGTTGAATTTTCTTCTCCGGTCTAGGGTTGAGCTATTACGGTAGCGTCCGAGGACCGAGCTGGTATGATAGGTTGTGGATTGACGTCAGATTGATTACGGTGTAGAGGGAAAGCATGAAATGCGGTACATGACATCGGGGCGGAAGGTGCGGATCTTTGAAGAAAGAGGGGAGACATGTGAAGGAAGAGAATGCCACATAATAATAATAATAATAATAATAATAATAATAATAATAATAATAATAATAATAATAATAATAATAATAATAATAACTACAACAACGTGTAGTCTCTGATCCGTGATTATGACAATGTTTAAAGAGAAATTAATGAGAGTCGATTTATCTAATGAAATCTTTGAAGACGGAGCTGCTGTCAGAGGTCTCGTGGTAGGAGGGAGATATTATGACAAACTGCTAGACCCCATATGTTTGTGCCCGATGTACGGTGATCCACGGATCGTATTAGTCCTTTTCATCATTATTATTTCAAGGAGATAAATATTTCATGATTTCGGAGAGACGAGGCAACAAATAATGATGGGTACATCAAATCAATGAAAGGAGTGAGAGACGACGGGGAAACTAACATGTCAACCATTGAAGATACTATTTCTGGATCCTGCACTGCTTCCTCATTCCGTGTTCTGGCATCCGATTTCTCTGTAGACCTGATTCAGTAAAAAAAAAAAAAAAAAAAAAAAAAACTCATTAGATTGATCGCGGCCAAAGATTTACAAATTAGTGCCCATAATCTTTGATGAACTGGCTCGAAGTGCACTACCACTAGACTATATGCCTAGTTGTAGCTCTCTAGCCTGAACTCTTAACCTTGCGGGATATAAGTGTTTGGATGAGCTTAAATGAGAGGAGAGTTTATGAGATTATTGAAATGATCTACGCTGAATAGATCTGAATTGAAGGGCCGCGGTGTTGTTTAGATTAGATCGCGCTTTCATCTGAGTATCTTCAATTTTCCCTTACGAAGAATGAGAAGCTTATGAAAGACTGTAAAGGCAAACCTGTTTGCCGCGGCCATTGTTGAGTTCTTCAAGACCTGGAACTGCATTGTACCTTCATCACTGAAAGTAGAAAGAAGCAAAACACATCGGTTACCCCAGAAGAAAAATATATCTATGAGAAGTCGGAGGTTGTGGTACAAACCTGGTTTTAATACTCTGATTCGTTGTATCTGATAGAGCTTTAGCGTTGATGACGGCAAACATTAGAACCAGTAAGAACTTGAAACATCTCGAAGGAAACTCCATTGTTGTTTCGCTGTTCTTTGAGTTGGAGAAATGATGAAGAAGAACAGAGTAGAGAAGTGTGTGTGTGTGAAACAGAGGAAGGAAGCTGAAGGAGGGAACCTCGACCGGGGTCTGGTACTTTAAATACCGAAAACATCGGAACCCTTTAAAGAAGTCAATTGACTGTCTGGTTTTTTCTTCACTAATCTCAACCCGGGTTAGTTTAACTTTTAACCCCACCCCCACCACACCAAATCACATCAATTAACCACCAAAAATTTCAGTGGGTTAATTCGTAACTGCCTCCAACGGCCTCACTCTCTGTTCATGACTTTGCTTGAACATATGTATCACCTACCTCAACAATCTTTTCTTTTTCTCTTATACTTCATTTCTTATTTTGATATTTTCTTTAAATCTAGGGGCATACGATCCTATTCTAGACGACATGTTCAGAAGTTCTACATCGAACATTTAACAGATAAATGATAGTAAGTTACATTTTGGATAAAAAAACTGGGCGGGGCATGCTGCGAAGTCCTGCATGTGGGCCGAAAGCAGCCCTCCTAATTTTTGAGATACACTTTCTCCGTTCCCTATCCTTCCATTTATTTTGACTTTTTGACTCGTAACCGGGTCACTTTGACCCGGTGATTTGGATAACAAATCATGCAATTTCTAACTTTTTTGTGGTGTCGTAGAATTAAAGTTACTTTATAAGAGCCACAGTCCCGATGTAACATCGATTAACATGGCTCTAAATCATTGGGTTAAGCAGTAATATATCTGTGATGTAAAAGGTAAAATGTAATCGGGTCTTTGATTTTTGCTAGAGCAATCACTCTGTTGAGGCTTCTCATATACAGATAAGTTTCAGATTGCACGGAGTCATGTCTCCTCATACAATTTTATGTAACGAGAAAAAAGTTACTAGTACTTGTTTCAGTAAGTTTCATAGAATGTTCATGTTTTAAGACTTAAGAGGTTTATTTGATTCAGATTAGTAGAACCATTATTATTATTGTTATTATTATTATTATTATTATAAGTAATTGCAATGCCTAATCACCATCACATATAGAGTCTCTGTTTCTGTGACGTGTGAATTTCGTCGGTGACATTACTGTAGAGGGGGGGGGGGGGGGTGGTTATTTCTGTATATGACACCATATGTACATAACAAACTCTAAAAGCTGTTTGTTTACTACTATAGTTTTAACCTGTGGGAAGAGACACTTCCACCGCATCCTGGACCCCACCTTCCCTCCGGCGGTAGCTACACTTCATTTACTCCTCCACAGCCACCTGTTCTCCGCCCAACCACCGGTGAAAGATTTAAAGCTCGCCGGAGCGAACTCACCTTGGCCAACCTAGGAGTACTATGAACTACCAAGTGATCATTTTTCACGTGACTCGTGGATTCAGTTCAGAAAAATAAAAATCATTTCATAAAACTCGTCCAACAAATAAGTCTGTCAGAATTATTTAGAAACATGTAAGGTATTTATTAAGCACACATAGAGAGTGCCACAACTATGTCATGGGCATGGTTATCAGAAATCGCTCAACGGAGGCGACTGCGGTCTAGATCGTGCGATCCTAAACATGGGTTTTTTCGCAATTCAGATAGTTGATTGTGACGATTTCTATTTAGCTTCTCATAGCTTCTCATATGAGATTATGAATGAATTAATTTTTGACAAAGAATACAAACAACAAAAAGATTTAAAAAGGAAACAAAAATGGTACGGGATTGTTCTATAAATGCCAACAGTAGTTTTGGTTTTGTATCAGGAAATGGGAGGCATGTGGCTTTGATAGGGAAGGTTTCAGATGTCTGGAAGTAACCCATGCTGGAAATCATCTATCTGCAACATATATTGGACTCTTACTGAGATTGACCGACGACTTCACAGTTCAAACACACATATAGATTTTGCATATTCATTATCAATGATTTATTTCATTTGGGAAATCTCATGTGGTAGGAAATTATGAAAAACTGAACTTAAAAAAACATTTAACTTATGCTATGAAACTATTTGCCACTTATTGTATGTAACATGAGTCAGACTTAGCTCATGTTTGGCATCGCTGATTTTAATTCAACTGCGATGAATTTTTTCTTGTAAACCAATTTCAGTTTGCAGCTTATAAAATGTGTAGTCTGGAAATCTACAGGTTAAACTATTTTCAAGACAAATGCAGAATTAACAAAACCCGAAGTCATTCAGTTAAATTTCATGAAATTTCTTTCCACTAAAAATAAAGTTTTCCAGAATCTGCAAAGAATATACGGTTAATGTGTGTTTTTTTTATATTAGTTTGATCTCAATGGTAAGGGAGATAAGACCAAATCAATAGTGAAACGAAGTGTGTTTACACTTCAAAAGAGTCAATAAGTTTTTATCAAAAATGAACAAAAGAATTGTCAATAAGTATTTTACTAAGATTGGGAGCTCATTAACTTCACCACCCAAGAAATTAGTCATGTCACATGGCTCACCACCGCCAACCAAGGACCTACTAACTACACCCATGCCATGCTCGGTTCAAGTATAGATATATGTATCTATATTCATTATACACCTTTATACTATATTCATTATACACCTTTATACTATATTCTACAATATATATGTATGTATCTATATTCATTTATATATATATGTATATATATATGTATGTACGTATATACGTATTTAATCCCATTTTTAGTATCTTCTATGGAATTAATTTCAAATCCACAATCCAAAGTATCTCATGCTGGTCTCTTATTTCATTTTCTTTGACCCCCCTTATAGTTGGGCAGAGACACTTTACCCCTTGTATTTTGGATAATGACACTTACCCTCTTATAACTAACATAGTGTAACGTCTACTTTGCGGCAAAAGTACAATACAATCTTCGCCCCCTTCTTCTCTTTCTCAAGCTCTACCTCTCCATCCTCTCCAACTCTTCATCTGTCTGCGTCTTCACCCACTTAGATTTGTTTACAGATGAGTTTACGGTTGTAGAGGCCTAGACGGTGTTGCGCAGTTTATCTCTCTCTATCTCTAAAAGTGAAGAATTGGGTAACACCAAGCGATATTGGCATATTTTGCTCAATTTTGATGTCATATCAGCTAAATTGTTTCGATTTTGTTGTTGATTTTTGATAAATTTGGCTGCAAAATTTTATTTATTGCCTTGCATGCTTGTTCCGATTCTTTTGACCTACTGCACTTCGTGCTTGTGGAAGTCTAGAGATCTCGGGGATTTGATTTTGTGCCAATTATTCTTCTCTAATTTCTAGAGTTCAGTTTTTTCTTTCCTTTTTTAACAAATGACTATCATTGAGCATCTCCTTACAGATGGAAGGCATTTAAAACATATGGAAATGAAACTTGAATAATAATTTGCTAAATTATTGCTATTGGGATTCAGGGGAGTACTGAATTACTTTTATGTCTTGGCTATTTTATGTAATAAATTCATAGTTAGTGGCAAATAGTTAAAAGGTACTCCCTCCGTCCCATGAGGTAGTTCAAAATTGACTTTTTGAAGTTATTTTGACCCGGTGATTTAGTTATCCGAACAATACTAGAATTTGGAATTTTTTTCATGGTGATGTAGAGTTAAGTTTACTCTACAACACCATGAAAAAATTACAAAATTCTTGCATTGATTTCCTAACTAAATCATCATATCAAAGTGATCGGTGAATAGTACTCTTTGAACAACCTGCTGGGACGGAGGGATTATCAAACTCTATATTTTGCTCAATAAGCCATTACCTAAACGTTGTCGTTTCAATATGGACACAGCTGTGTTTGAGTTAGTAACAGTTTCTTTTCAACGGTGGTGATGAGTCACACTTTTCACTCTTTCATTCGACGAGTTCTTGCCTCATTGGTTAAGAGGATGAGCTGAAACTCATATCCAGTAATGAAGAAATTTTTCCCTGCAGTGATTCTTCATTTGTTTTTCTCCATTTTTCGTCTGTTCCTTCTTCAATAATAATCTAATAATTGCAAACAATGTTACTACGGCTCCATTTATCCTGCTTTGTTAGAAGCCGAATCGGACAGCAATGATACAGTTTAGACATCATTAGACATCTGAGATTTTGTAACTTTGTCCTTGTAAATTAGAGTGAAATGAGCAGGGGCGGAGCCATGTAGGGACGTGCCCCCCCCCCCCCCCCACCCAAAATTTTCCGAAAACACTATATAGACTTTAATTTGTAAAAAAAAAAAAATGAATGGTGATTATGTAATAAAAATAAAAGTGCCCCCCCCCCCTATTAACAAAAGCGTGCCCAGCCCAGTGGCTAAATCGCTTAGCTGCCGTGGGTTCGATTCCCGCTAAGCGCATTTTTAAATTTTTTTCCACAAGAAATAAAAAACAGGAAAATTAAATGCGCCGAAGGGGACTTGAACCCTGGTGGCCGAAGTCCAAAACGGACTGCTTTACCAACTCGCCTAGAAGACTTATAATGGCTCCTTAGATATTTATTGTCAATTTATATTGAATGAAAGTACAAATATTTGTGCCCCCATCGAAAGAATTCTGGCTCCGCGACTGGAAATGAGTATCCATGTTGTTAAGCTTGATTATTACCCTTCAACCCACAAGTAACCTGAAATTCCCTTCTATTCATTCTCCGAAGATCTTGTTCCACCTGCTTGTTCCACCTGCCTCCAGGCTCGAGTGAGACACCTTCCAAACTATATTATTAGCATCTAAAAATTCAGATGTAAACACCTTCCAAACTAATAAGTTGATAGTTCAAACACTCTGCTTGATTTACCACCTCCACTACTTTCGAGGAAAGCGAGTGATGGACTCCTAAGCTTGGGATTCAACCCTTACAAAATATTACCTCCCTTTCGTCCGATTCTTCTTAGTGCACTATTACTCGGGTCACTTTGACCGGTGATTTGGTAAGCAAATCGATGCAACTGACCCGATGATTTGGTAAGCAACACGATCAACCAAATCACCGAGTCAAAGTAATCCTCAAAATTTAAAGTATGAAGAATTTGAGGAGACGAATATGGTCAGTTTTTAGAATTGGATTTGATAAGCAACACTTTGGCCTGCCCAAGAGGGTTTCATACTTAATTGGTAAGTCATAACGTTTGTCACACTCAATTATCAAACCCTAGATAGTTTAATCAACTCTAGATTCGATTGCGTACGGGACCAACTCTATGATTAGTGGGGCTTAGATATATAATATAGTCTATTACCCTACTAATTTTTATATCAACACCAAGTTGAAGTACAAAGTCCTTGTAAATGTCCTTGTAGTGCTCATTTTGTCTACTAGTATGACTTTTGTGAAGTGAGTTATGGTAATAAATCACAAGCCTATTGAGTCTACAACAAAACTAACGCTAGTGCACTTCATATCTCGGGCACATTTGACAAGTTTAAGGTAGTGGAGGAAATTGTCAAATCCGTGCTCATGACAATGTGTTGAGTTTGTATTGGTAGAATTGGCAATTTATTATTACTTTCTTTTATATTAGTTTTGAAAAATTGACACGTGTTTTAAGAAATTTATGTCATCTATAATTTTATTCTTAAAAGTAGTGTGAACACATACAAAATTGAACTCATAGGAAACTACTGTGAACAAAAAAAATGCGATGGCAGAATAATTATTTCATAATTAAAATTTGCTTAAGTAGGCTGTTAGAGAAGAAACGACTCAACTAGGGAAGAAAGCTAATAGATTAGAGACAGAGGAAATATTTATGTATTATATAAACACAGGTGATGTTAATGAACTCACTAGTTTTTCAAAGTTCATGTACAAGTCAAGTGGAGGTTGATTGAAGTAGCAATAGTCGTACATATTAGGAAGTGGCCACAACTAAATTGGACCCTGGTGATCAGGGGTTTAATTCCTTTTCTCTATCTCTAATTAAAATACTATGCGTCATTTATTTTTACTTGCCATTTTATTTCACCTTTTATGTGCGATATTTTTAATCAAAGATATTTTCCTGAAAATGTTAGAAAATAAATTAAAACAAAAATTGTCAATAAATATATTTTGACATATAAGATATGAAACACGGGTGAAAAATAGAGGTGAAATGTAGGTTATCTTAAAATTACAACCTTCTGTTGAAACCAGGGCTTACCATGCGTCGGGGTCGGCTTGGGTTGGGCCGAACCGGACCAGACCGAAGAATTAAAACGTGAACTCAAGTCCAAACCAACCCATGGGCTGTGCCAACATACGAAGCCAAGCCTGACCCATTTGAAAAAACTCTAAACCCGAACCCTACCCGCGGGCTCAAGTTATATCTTTATTTATTTCAAATAATAACATTGAAAATCTAAAAGTTTATTAGATGTAACTATCGGACATTAGTCTTCTAGTGATTCAGGCCCGAGTTTTCATGGAAGATGAACTAATTTATTTAACAACTCACCAAATGCTAACACCAATATTTTCGTACTCATTTGGTAATCCAACACTAACTTCAAAATAGTATTTGTATGACATTGTTCTCCATCTACATTAACAAAATAATAGTAATATGTTCTTACAACATCTCCCACTATTCATTTTGACTAGAGTGGTTAGGACATCTCTAATAAACTTTTTCTTCTCAATTATGTTTTTATGCTAAAAATGAAATAACAGTTTTATACTAAAAATGAAAAACAGTTTTATACTGGCAAATATGTTTTTGAGTTATGGTATATAAAGACAATTGTGGTCATAATTTCTCAAGTGGTAAAACCAAAACTTAGTTAGGAGCGCAAATTGAGTGGGTTAAACCCGACCAACCCGAGCCAAGCCCGAACTAAAATATGACCCGTATACATAGTTTTGGCAATTTGGACGGGCTTGGACAAAATATTTGAGCCTGAATTACAATTATTGTCGGGTTTGGGTACAAATATTAAACGACGGGCTAACACGAATTGCCCGATTTGCATGACCAATACTAATAAGTCTTATATTTTGAAAGAACTATGTAACATATTTAACATAAATCTACAAAAAAAAAATTAATCATTATTAGCTATGTTTTTAAACATATTTTTGCTCTTGAACTAGTTGATTTATTTTTTTCATCAATAATTTATTATTCTCTTGCGTTTTATAGATGTATCAAATTTGATGTACTAATCTGAATTTAGCCCGAACCCGAATTGATTTATACGAATTTAGGCTTGGACGGACTGAAGATGCTCTTAATTCGATCTAGGTTGGGCTTGGACAGTCTCAACAGAACTTGGACTTGGGCTGGGACAGGGGTGAAAACCCACCCGAATTACAGTTCTAAACCTATAATGAAAGGAGTAAAGAAGAGAAACTGTCTGCCGATTTCCTTAGAATTTTCATTTTCATTTATCTTTCCTTATAGTAGCGAATTAATAAATCACTTGTGTGAGATTTGAGCATCTCCAGCAGGCAATGCAAATTGATTTCTTATGCGAAATATAAAGAACCTATGTGAAAAATGCGATCTATTAGAACATACATCCTATCATGCAAAATGGATGTCATGCATTTACATCACCAAGTTTGGCAATAATCATCACTCGCCATCTTATTTATTTTCCTATTTTGTAGGTGTATTGTTATTTTTTTAATTTTATTCATACTTTTTAGTAGACTTGTCCTTATGTCATAATAATAATAAAATATTTTATAAAAACTAATATAATATATATGCTTATCTTTTAGCTTGCGTTACTTGAGTTGGTAATAAAATTTGTGGATATGTGACATGTAAAATTGCAATTTTATATATAACTTGTATTTCTTTTACATAACATTGTTGGAGATGCTCTAAACGGTTAGATTTCACAGACTGCACAAATGAGAATGGCACATGAGCCAACTCTTCTTTGCCCCCGACTCATAATTTTAAGGCTTAATTACTTAATGCATACCCCCATTTTGTAGAGTAGAGAGTGTTGTAACAGAACGATTGTTTCTGAGCTCTGATATAATTTTGTTGTAACTTGGGGTATTCGAGCAACAACGATGAAGAACAAACAAGAACGCGACAATATTTAGCATGGTTCACTAGTTGTGAAACTAGCTACATCCACGGCCTTAAAATCCGATACTTTATTGAGAGAGAATCCGATTACAATGCACACCGTGACCACAATGACCACGACGGCCACCCAGAAACACCACCCGGTACACCACACAAATTATGAGCAATGCATATGCAGTTATGTAGGCTTACAAACCCTAACTTGCTCACAAAGCCAAGCCCGGACTAGGAAAGCCCAAGAATGTTGGCTAACCTAGCCGCCACTACCCTAGCCGCCAAACCCAATTCAATGGTAGAATTTTGATCACCCAATTCATAACAGAGAGAACAATGTTTTATGTATGATATAATTAACCATGAGACAGAGAGCAGGGATGATTTATTATGAAGGGTTTCCCACTGCCAACTTGTTATGTTCTTTATTGAATGTATGAGCCCTTTGCTGCCTAATTTGCATGACTCATTCAACAATTCTTCCCGGCCATTCCTTCTATACAACTTCAGGCATTAAATTGTGTTCATAAAAGACATTGCTTGTCTTTTCTTTTAAATTATCTTGTCTCCAAAATATTCTTTGAGATGGTGGTGGAAACCAAGAGATGAGATATGTATTAATCATGTAGTCAGCTTCATACAGCATAATACAATAAAGGCAGTGTGATAGAGGACCATCTTGCCAGGGTTATAACCCAGCTAAAATTATTTGAGTTCCAATTTGTAATTTGCACTACCACATCTTCAGAAATTTCACGTTAGTGAAGAACAAATTACAGTGAAATTATTTTAACCTCGGGATCACGATAAAAGTTCACACCACGTTTGGATCAATGGTGATGCTTAAATAGCGAGTATTGCAGCTAGGGTCAGATCCACACTAATTTGTTCTGCTGTTGGGTGATGAGGACATGCATTTCGAGTAAACAATCTAGCTCCTACTCAAAATTTAATTCAGCCAAAATGTGAGTGTAAAGTATGTTTTTCACTCTCTGAAGTCTCCTCCTGAAAAGAATGTTGGCATGATTTGAAGAATTATATACAATGGCTAAAATCTCTTTTGGAACAAAACATTTGTATGGTTTGAAAAATAATATATCGATACCTACTCAAAGTAATTATTAAAATATATACACACATATGCAAACATAGAATCAAATCCACGCCTTAGAATGACTGAATGTCAGATAGCGGATAATTTAACTGTTCCGTTGTTTGATGACAAAACCATGCATTTCGAGAAAACCAACTGCCTAATGCTCGAAAGTTGATCCAACCAAATATCCGAGTGTAAAATTTGCTTTCACTGTTTTAATTCTCTTTTAATGAAGTAGAAGCATTAATGCCGAAGATAACCTTTGGGCTAGTTTAGTAATGGTGTGGCGTTTTAGAAAGCTACTGTGTAGAAAGTACTGTGAGAAAGCTTATGTGGAAATCTAGCCGAAAAGTGTTTGATAATTCCGTATTTAAACTTCTGCAGGAAAGCACCTTTGACATTTTGTGTTTGGTAATTAGTGTTTTAGAGTTGCTGTTACTGTTGCAATGACAATATCATACATGAAATAATTAATATTGTTATTACAATAAATAATTATTGATATTTATTAACGGATAAGAATGTCAAATAATACATTTATCGAAAAGCAGGTCCTGGAAAGCAACTCCTCCCATTTTTTTCAAAGCTGTTGTGGGGAAGCAACTGCTTTCCAGAAAACAGGAAAAAATAAATTTACTAAACACAGTAAAACTAACGTTCTAGAAAGCAGAAGCATTACCAATCGGACTCTTTGTATGATTTGAAAAGTAATATACCGGTACCTAGTTACCTACTCAAAGTAATTGTTAGAGTAGTGCAGTGAAGTCATTTCTCTCAGAAACAAGAGATTGTTAAGTATATGTACATATGCAAACATAAAGTTAGCTAGAAGCTGAACCTTAACAACTGCTATGTCCTGTCCCAAAACGTACAGATGTGAGAGCATTCTTTTTGCGAACAACTTGACTATTACAATTTTAATGCAATGGTTCGGGTCAATAAGTTTTATGGTCAGTAATTTGCATGGTTCTTACAAATGGTAAATGAGTCAATCCTCAAGGTGTGACATGTTCTGTAATAGGATTAGTTAGGAGTCCCATTGCAGTATCCCATCCCATATTTTGAATTAGTGAATAAAAATATGTGGAACATTGTGGCTTGCCACTAACAAGTTGCTATTGAGGGAGTGCTTTGTTTCACTGATCCGTATCAAGAATTTATTATGCAGGTAATGACACCGTCACACCACTAATTTTTTGAATTGTCAGTAACCATCCCTGTCAAAATCAACTAAACCAAAGAAATGTGCTACTATTATAACCTAGTATTGATGAAAAAACAGCACTGAAGATTGAATATTACTCGCACCTAACTATATATCACAACATCTTCTATTACAATTTAGTCCAAGGATGTGTTAATTACCATGGAGATTGAACTAATCTGGGTAACAACTCATCATTTTCTAACGCCCACCACTATAGTAATCATTTGGTAATTCAACACTAACTTTTAAATAGCATAATGCGTTTGGCATCTCATTTTTATGTTTAGCATAATGTGTTTGGCATGCGATGGAGTAATGGAATTAGAAAATTGAAATATACCACAGGGTTTACAAGCAGCTCAGAAGTATTTGTTTAATTCTGAATTTAAATATTTGTCATTTGTTAAATTTGATGGCGCGACTAGTTGATGCGAGTTACTGAACCGAAATGGTTTACAAGCAGCTCCAGAAACCTCCAGAGCGCAAGTCACCTATCCTCTCTCTCTCATTGGCTTCCGTTGATTAATTACGCAAAATCAATACTCTGCTTTCAGCCCCTACTCATGTACTGTTTCTAGCGATGTCAATTGAACCCGATCTAATATGGTATCCGGTCCGTTTACATATGGAAATGAGTTTTGTGATCCGTAAATTTCTATTCAATCCAGATAGATTATTGTGCATAATAGTTCAATAATATACAAGTATTAATGTAATTAAAAATATATTAGTTATTATCTTTGCTTTACATATTATCACAAGTTTTACATAAATAAGCCTTTGTTACGATAAAATTCGATTACTGTATACTTGTAAAGGAAAATCAAACTAAACGTATCTTTCGTTACGATCCAATAAATATTCCTGTTCGGATATGGCGAAATTCGATCCAAACTCTTGTGGATCGAATTTGGATATAGGGTGATTCGATCCGAACCTGATCCGTTGTCGTCATTAACTGTTGTGTCTTCCGCCAAAATTCTCTGCTTGAATGCCCAACGCAAGCCTTCTCTGTTCTCTCTTGTCTATCTGCAGCCCTAAATCCTCGCCAAAACACACTCCCACCCGGTCCACCTTCTCGGCCTGTGTTTATGGGCTCACCCCAACAAGTAGCCCATACCAAGCCAATAATGAAGTGATCTTAAGCCCAATAGCTATGACCTTATAATCTTAGGCCCGCTTCTCAGAGCCCAAGCCAGCTCTTCCGTTTCCCGCCACCCATTTCAATTCCTTAGGAAAGGCGAGGGTTAATTTGTGGATTTGTTCGGGAATTTTGGTGTAGGAAATTGATGCTAGTGCGCTTCATATATTTGACACAGTTTGACGGTTCCAAGGTGGTGGAAGAAATTGTCAAATTCGTGCACATGACTATGTGTAGAGTAGAATTTGTAATTTATCCAGTTTTTGTGATTGGAAACATTTAATTTGGTGGTTGCAACTAGCAAGAATCACTTTAGAATGTCAGCCCTGAGAAAGCTTCACGAATAGGAAAACAAACGGTATAAGACCTTACATGAATCGCATTCGTAAGGGCATCTCCAACCCTATGGGGGGAGGGGGAGGGGGAAGGGGAAAATACGGTTCATGTCCAACCCCATGGGGGAGGGGGAGGGGGTGTTATGGGAATAAATTTTGCCTTGGGTGAGGGATGGTTAGGGGGGATTTCCCCATGGACATCCCCTCCCCCTCCCCCTACATGGAATGATTAATTAATTGATTATTTGATAATTTTAATTACACATACTAATATTTTGTGATTATATTATGTATTTTATTAATATGATTAATAAATTTTATTTTGTATTATTTTTTAAAATTAATAATGTATTCATGATTATTGGAAAGTATATTTACGAAAAGTCATTGTTCTCTTATTTTTTTGAAATTTAATAAAACTTATTTTTTATACTGTTAACAATTATAATTTCAATAATTAAAAAACACGGTTAAAAACGTCAAATTTATTCAATGATAACGATACAAAATATATCATTGTTATTATTATTAACATATTTTTTGTGTGTATGTGTGTGTGTGTGTGTATATATATTGGTAAACAATTTTGCATGTACTTTTTTTGGTATTAATAATTTATTTTTAAATTATTAAATATATATTATAAATTAATTTTTTGGGTGGGGGGAAAGAAATGGATTGGAGACGATTAGTAGTTTGACGGAAGGGGAGGGGGAGGGGGAGGGAGAAAATGGTGGGCCCGTGAGAGCATCTCCAACCCATTGTTTTTTCCCCCTCCCCTCACCTCCCCCTCCCCCTCCCCCTCCCCCCACGGGCCCACCATTTTCCCCCTCCCCCTCCCCCTCCCCTTCCGCCAAACTACTAATCGTCTCCAACCCATTTCTTTCCCCCCACCCAAAAAATTAATTTGTAATATATATTTAATGATTTAAAAATGAATTATTAATACCAAACAAAGTAAATGAATTTTTTTTACCAATGTGTATATATATATATATATATATACACACACACACAGACATACACACAAAAAAAAGATGTTAATAATAATAACAATGATAATAATACTAATAATAATTAAAATAATATTAACAACAAAACTTTTATCCGAAAAAGTAATGATTACAAGTACGAAAAAGTTGTTATTACAAGAAGTAAATTTAAACACTAATATAAAAATACAACGAGTAGAGCGATAAAACACACAAATTGAAATAAACCAACCTAACAACGATTACGAGTTATTTCGTTAGTTGAAAGGATTCAATTTCAAAAAAAATAAGATAACGATGACTTTTCATAAATATACTTTTCTAACAATCGTGAATACATTATTAATTTAAAATATATATATATATATATATATATATTAATCATAATAATAAAATAAATAATATAATCACAAAATATTAGTATGTGTAATAAAAATTGTCAAATATTCAATTAATTAATCATTCAATGTAGGGGGAGGGGGAGGGGATGTCCATGGGGAAATCCCCCCTAACCATCCCTCACCCAAGGCAAAATTTATCCCCATAGCACCCCCTCCCCCTCCCCCTCCCCCCATGGGGTTGGACATGAACCCTATTTTTATACGATTTTCCCCTTCCCCCTCCCCCTCCCCCCATGGGGTTGGAGATGCCCTGAGGGGAGGGGGAGGGGGAAGGGGAGGGGGAAAAAGCAATGGGTTGGAGATGCTCTAATGTCCTTATAAACTACTAAATTCGTTAGTAGTTTAGTGGATTATGGGTGCTATAACGGGCTGAATCCCGTCTGATCATTGCCCAATTTTATGACACTTGTTGGTTGAGTGATTGAATCAAAGTAATTTAGACCAATTAGTTGTGCTAGTAATCCGATTAATTTTTACACCAACTTAAACTTAACACTCTCTCTCTATCTATACGTCTCGAGTCCTGAATGCCATGAGCACATTCTTTCACTTCATTAGAGAATTGTTAAAAATTGCTTTCGGATAAACATCAAAATTAACAAACCAAAATAAATAGGGATTGCTGAGAAACAGCACTCGAGATTGAAAATAGATCAAACATAACTGTCACCTCATAATCTTATAGTGATTCAGGACATACTTTTCATGAAAGATGAACTAATTTATTTATTTAACAACTCAGATATGCTAACACCATTTTTTCGTACATTCCGTAATCCAGCACTAAGTTCAAAGAAAATTACAACTGCATCTCCAATTTTATTGTTGATGATATAGGAAAATAATTGTGGTCTAATGTCACAAGTGGCAAATCAAAACACAGGGAAAAAGGCAGCTAGGGTGGTAGCTCAAGTGGTATAGCGCTGGAAGCTCCCGCATGAGGTCCCGGATTCAAACCCGGTTGAAGACAAAACTATTTCTCAAAATAAACATAGGGAAAAAGTGGTTACCTTTTCGGAACAACTAATGGAAGTAATAAAGTAGTGAAAATGTCTCCCAATTTTGTAGCGTACTCTGTCTCCTTCCAATATTCCTTTTTGTTTGGGAGAATCCAAAGGAAAATATTCAGTGGCGGACGTAAGACAAGCGGATGCTAGTTTATTAGTAATTATGTTATGCAATAATAATCTCTCATGAAAGTGTGCAAATTGATAATAAAACACATAGGGACATCTAATTTTAAAAACAGCGTAAACTTTCAAAATTTAGAGGACAAATTCATTATATTAGTGTTTATGATTTAATTAACCATGAAACAAAATAGCTGTGGTGGTAGCTCAAGTGGTAAGCGTTGTAAGCCCCTGCATGGGGTCCTGGGTTCAAACCCGGTTGAGGACGACAATTTCACGCACAAAAGAAATCACCATGAAACAAAGAGTGGATTTATAATGAAGAACTTCACCCAACGCACTTGTTATTTTCTTTACTGTATTGTATATGAGGCATGAGGCATTTGCTGCCTAGTTTTGCATGATAAACTCATTTAAAACATTCTCCGAACCATTCTTTCTATAACAGTCATGAGATTGTGTTCAGAAAACTTGCTGCTTCTCTTCTCTTTTAATCTCTTTTGTCTCCCCAATAAAATTCGTATGAAGTGATTTGAGATAGTGGTGGAAACCAAGAGATCAATACAACGATATGTATCAACTAGCTATCTCTATTGGGTCTCCCAAATAAAATTAATATGAAGTGATTTGAGATAGTGGTGGAAACCAAGAGATCAATACAATGATATGTATTAATCATGTAGTTAGCTTACTCTATTGGGAATGTCATGGAATATGTGTACATTCAAGGGAATATGTATCTTGGCGAGGTGATAAATGATTTGAGGTCGACTTTTTCGCTTCTGTTCACACTCCTGTTCTAAGTGACATAGGGCGTGCCACGTCCCATCTGATTAGTTAGGAGGTTGTAATATTCCATCCCTATATTTTGAATTAGTGAATCAAATTATGCCGAACATTATGGCTTGCCACTAACTTGCTATTGAGAGAGTACTTTGATTCACTAATCCGTATCAAGAATTTTTGTGCGAGTAGTGACCCCGTTACACCAATATCTTCAGTAACCATCCATGTCAAAATGTTGAGAAAAAACTGTTTGGTTAATGTTGTACACCAATAGTGGGTGCATCCCTGTGAAAACAACTAAACCGAAATAAATGTGCTACTAGTATAACCTAATACTGATGAAAAAACAGCAATCAAGATTGAATATTACTTGCACCTAAACCGTACATCACAACTTAGTCCAAGGATGATCAATTATCATGGAGATTGAACTACTCTGGTTAACAACTCATCGTATTCTGACCCCAACATTTTAGTAATCATTTGATAATCAAACACTAAGCATAATGCCGCAGGTATCACTTTTCTGTCTAGCATAATGCATTTGGCATGCGATCGAAGTAGTAGGTAGAGTAAAATAGTTGGGAAGATCGAACCTTGCACGGCTGAAAGAACAATGTATTGAGCATCACAAATGAGCAGGGTCGGCCCATCTGGTAGACAAATTAGGTGGTCGCCTAGGGCCCCCGATCCCAAGGGGCCCATAATGTTTTTGTAGCAAGTGTAATATAGTAAATTCATTATACATAGATAAGAGCAAAAACATTTCGTATGAAGATAACTGATATGGAAGATTGAACTCCGTAAAAATATTAACTGATTTGGATCATAGCCATGAGTAAATCTTAATTTTAGCCTTCAATTTTGATTATCTTATTTTTTACCTTCTTTTAAACTTATCATCCTATATAAATTATGTACTAATATGACAAAATAATGTTTATGTCGAAAAGGGCCCCGCCTCCAACATCGCCTAGGGCCCATGAAAATCTAGGGCCGGCCCTGCAAATGAGAGCAGCTCATTTATTCCATTAATGCCACATAATCTAGTGGTTTGATGAATCATGGATTCATTCTCTTAGACCAGATGCTCAAATATGTCAATGCTTCCTCTAGACTTTTTATTAAGCACACACATGTCAACGAAAAGCAAAATAAATGCTTGTGTGAACCCAGCAGAAAAGAAAATGAAATTATGCGATTCTTCCCTACTGCTTAAAAAGAAATATATGGTGCTGGTTGAGATTGATGATCAAATTAAAAGAACCATTTGAAAGAAAAAAAATTGACCTCAGTTAAGCATCAAGCAGTTCTGTAATTACCTAGGCTTTCATTGAGCCGGGGAAAATGATTATGTTCGGGTATGGATTCAAACTGAAAAAAATAAATAGCAGCGGTTGTTAGAGCACTTAGATGCTCCGCTTAGTGTGTTTGCTCTTCTAGCCCCAAATTATTTAATTCGATCTAGAGCAAGTACGTGCTCCGCCTTGTGTCTTTTAAATACCTCGATCTATTTAGATCTAGAGATGAACATATGATGTAGACCAATTACTTGCTCCGCTTTGTGCGATTTTCATGACTATTTTTTTTTCGAAAAAAAACTGCTGAGATTCATCCATAACAAAAAAAAAAAAAAAAAAAAAAACAAAAAAACAAAAAAACAAAAAAAAAATAAAAAAAAAATTGCACACTGCCCCTGAGAGTCGGACCCAGCACCAGGAGGCATCACCTCAGCATGCCTGCCATTTGATCTATCTAGCAGCAAGACTTAATCTAAAAAGGCTATTTTTATTTCTATAACATCCTTTGCTCCTACTAGCATAGTTTGAAATACCGTACCGGACGTCGTTTCGTTTTTGTTACTAGAGCGAAACATTTCGGTACCGGCATTTTTCTGTGATTCGTTTCGGACTATTTTTCTTAAATTATATAATTGCCAAAAAGTGTTTATATTTTCAGAGTGACCCCAAATTTTATTCTTATTTTTTCATAATAACCATACAACATGTACTTTTTTTTACTAAACTTTCTCTATTATTCTTATTTTTTGCTAAAATATAATATGAAATGAGCCAACGAAATTGAAATACTTTGAGAAATATTTATCTTGAAGATCAACATAGATGTATGTTTTTTTTACTTTTAAATGAAGGCTAAAAACTTGTTTTATTTACAAATGGAACCCCTGCCGAAATCCACCCGAAATACATTATCTTGGCCGAAACACACCGAAACATCCGAAATCGGCCGAAACACACCGGTACGCACCGAAATTCAGCCCGGTATGTAGCGGTATTGGTTATACTTCGTTTTAAGACCGAAACGAAATGAATCGGCCGAAACGGACGGAAACGGAACGAAACTTCAAACGATGCCTACTAGAGTTCAGCCTTGAAAAAAAAAATCATGTCACTGTCGGGAGTTAAACCCAGGCGAGCGACATAGTAGCAAGTTATTACATGTGGTCCTACTGCCAGGCGAACTAACAGCCCATTCTGGTATAGGGCTCAACATTATCTTATTTATTTTTGCTGATCTAAAGAAAAGAATGTCACTCAATTTTTCATGAACTCCCAGTTTCACCAATAATTATCGGCGCTGGTCGAGCTTTACTCTTCCTATAATGTGTATAAGAAAAATAAATAGAAGAGAAGGATGTCACTAGAGTTTCAAACTCGTGACAATACCGTTGGCTTTAGCTCTTGATGAATAATCTCGTTAGAGCAAAGTGCATTTATTTATTAAAAAGAATCACTACAAAATGGCTTAGGACAAAAAAAAATCTTGTCACTTGAGTTCGAACTCGTAGCTGAGAATGACTGAGAATTACAACTTGTTTTATTTGTTTATTTTTTTAAGCACCTTCACTGTCATTTTGTTATTTGCAAAAAAAAAAAAAGTAAAATACAATAAGAAGTCACTAGAGGTTTTTACTCGTGACCGTAACGGCAAAAATATTGTGTGTGGCTGAAGTATTTTATTATGCTTGTGATATTGTTATTTTCTTATATTGATTCTGCAAAGAAAAGTCGCTAGAGTTTAGAACTTGTGGATTTAAATCAAACAAACACTAGAGTATCTAACTTATAACTTTACCGTTGAGCAATAGCGAGCTTGTCGATGTTATTTATTCAGATTGTCTATAAAAAATCACTAGATTTTCAAACTCGTGATATTATCGTTGACCCACATTGTTTTTTTAGTGTATTTTTTATAATTTGTAAAATATTGTCTCGCAACTAGCACTGCAAAAGAAAAAAAAAATCACTGGAGTTTGATATGAACTCGTGACCATCCAAATATCGAAAAAATGAGTAAAAGATGACTACTATTACTGACTTTGAACTCTGTTTAACATGGCAGAAAAGTCCCGTCACTAGGTATATTACGAAGAAAAGAGGGAACCGGAAGAGATGTGCAACCCCACAATCATACATTGGTCATAAGCTATTCATATGCTTAGTTGAACCATGTCTTCATATTTTTTTTACTTCTCATTTTGCATTGCTATATTTACTCCTCTTTAAGAAAAAAATACTATGAGGAGCCTAACATTGACATATGAACATCACAGCAATCGATATTGCTTATGTCATTTTACCCATAACCTGCAGCTATGAAGAAAAAAAAGAGAATATGTATAATCTCGCACTCGTATTTGTTTGAGTTTATTTCATTCTCAAGAGCTCAAATACAACTGGCAGTGGATCTCAAAAAGGGATGAATGATTGTATGCTCGACTCAAGTCCTTAAAGCTAATAGCGACCCATCCCCTGGAAAAAATTCTATAAATTATATGGTTGAAATAATCTGCACAGTCACAAACTTAGTTGCGATTGTTGTATGGTCTTGGTATCATGAGGGTCCCATATTGATCCCCAAAAATAGGGGGAGAAGAAAAAAATAGAGTTGCAAATATTGCAACCCCCCCCCATTTCAGTGGTCATGGTCGCGTAGTTATACGTTGACATTTTGCTTATATCTATGCAAAATATTGGTTGAGTGATTCAAGATCCTCCCAATGTCTATGTATCCTCTAAACTCCTTGGCAATTCCAAGAGTAACAATGAACTTGCCACGCCATTTTTTGGCGCAACACAATTAGATTAGAGATTATTAATTTTCCATTTCGGGATTCTTAAAGGAGTTCTTTGAGAGAAATCCTACAGAATATGTGGTTCATTATTATCAAGGTTAGCTTCCTCTATTTACTTTGTCTCTACATCTTGATTTTTTTTTCTTGATTGTTATGAAGCCCTTATTTCATTTATGGCTCGCACAAGAGAGAGAGAGAGAGAGAGAGAGAGAGAGAGAGAGAGAGAGAGAGAGAGAGAGAGAGAGAGAGAGAGAGAGAGAGAGAGAGAGAGAGAGAGAGAGAAATCCGACCAGCTTCGCCGAGCCCTCCCCGAAGCTCAGGGCTTCCTTATTTCTCCCTACGTTACCTGGACTCGTCAGTTTTGCCGAAGTACCGGGGTCGATACGGGTGTGGGTATGAAATCCGTGTCGAACCGGTAGGCTTCCTTGTGGATGCGGCTCTCTGTCAACTGTCATCTCAAGCGACAAACGAGTCGCCACCATCTGTCTGCAGGTCGTCCTCTGGTCATCGTTCAGTTGCACGAACCATAATTTCTTCTTTTGTGTTACTATTATATGTTAAATTGGGGTGGGCTTCTTATGTTATCTTACTAATAAATAGGCCCCAACTGTCAAAATATATTACCAGGGCCTTTTTTATTCATACTTTTCAAAGTCTAAGAAAACATTATTTTTCTCTAGCTAGGGTGGTAGCTAGAGAAAAATGGGAGTGGTTATCTTTGTACCAAAGCGCACTCTATTTGGACTAACCATAATCTGTCATTTCCGCCACCCAGTCCTGATTTAGGTCCTTGTTAATTTAGCGACCTCAAGACACACGCTGTTAGGGTCTTTCCTTTACGAACATTATTGTTTCAGTATGTGTGCATGCTTTATTTCATTCATTAAGGTAGTCTAAGATGAAATTCACATTTGAATGCTTATCAATAGTATATGTTTTTAATTTTATTTATCGTTTTATTTTTTGATTTATTCTTTTATTAGGATAATTTTGTTAATTTCTTTTGAGAATGTTAAATTTATGTTTAAATGTATTTACACAAAATATAAATGATAAATTAATAAACAAATCGTATTAAATGTGTAAATGAAATGTTTTGTAATAAAATGGTAGCAGAGGTCTTCGTGAAGACTTTTTATTGTTAGGTGTAATATAACAGTTTTGTAAAAATTAAGATGTTAGGTGGGGTCTAAATAAAGACAATTGTGCTTCGCCAAACCATGTTGTTGCGGATGGCCTTATTTCAACCATCCATGCCTCAAACTGAGATGTTGCAAGAAGTTACAGGAAGCATAGATATCGACCCTAACAAAAGGGTGGGTGTGGGATCTGAGGATGATTTGGAGTGAGGCAGCTCTAGGTTTTTTTTTTTTAGTAGGATGTTCATTTCGTTGCGTACTATTACTACGATATATTGTTATTTCTATCAAAAAGAAAGTTACCTTGCTATATTGTTTTTTCTAAACCAATTAGGGGGTAGGGCGTCATAATCCCGTATGTTATTTGAACGAAATTATCGGGTTTCCAACCCGTAACAAGGGAAAGGGGGGGGGGGGGGGGGGGAGAGAGACAAAATCATACCCACTGTCAACTTACGGAATACCCTCGTGGGTGCGATAAAAAGAACGGTACAATTTATCATGCTGATACGGATCAGACTTATCTTCATCAACCGTATTATTTAATTATTTACTTAATTGTTAGTTATTATTATTTATTAGATTTTTATTTATTTAATTAGCTTAATTAGCTTAATTTAGTAGATTGGGCCGAGCCCGTTAGGTCGAACTGTCTAGGGCTAGGTTTCGTTTTTACTATTTAAACAGCTGTAGAGTCTTGTTTATTTTTATCGAATGAATTGGTTATTGAGAAATCTTTATTCGGTCAACCACTAGATTGTTAGAATAGCGCCGTAGGCTATAAGCTACGTGGTCAGTTTTCGACGATTTTCACAAAATCGTTAACCCTGATACTCTTTCGGTTATCAATTGATGCTTTCATTGAGTTTCGCCATCCTCTGGCGAAATCATGGTGAACACACCTGCTTTCAACATTGAACAATGGCGTGAAGACTGGCAGAAAAGTCGCGAGGAATTCAAGGATGCTCTAGCGACTATAGTGAAGGACTTTCTCGAGCAAATCAGTCAGCGAGTCCAGGAGGGGATGGAAGAAGCACCAAACTGTGAAGCAGATCTGGACCAGCAGCCAACCCACCAGGAGGAGGCGCCGCCCCAGCCGCCGTTCGACGAGCAAGAAGTTGAAGTGGATAAACGTGCCGAGCAAAGTGTTTGCGGTTACAGTCGCCAAGTCTTGGTGCTCCCCCAGATCGCACCAGACACCGACGCACTGTCCCAACCAACGCCGATTCCGGCGACCCAGCGGCCGGAAAACCCCCAACCCGACGCCCTCCCCATCGCCGTCCAATTCCCCGCCTCAGCAACTCCCACACAGCCGCCGAACTTCGAGCCCTCTCCTCTTCAATCGCTGCCATTGCAGCAAACCCAGACCACCCGATCGGTCGGCCAAACAGCGGTCACCAACGGTGACCTCCATCCAACCACCGCCGGCATCAAAAACCCCCCACCTACCGGTGACCATTGGTGCACCCAGACACCAATCTCAGGTCCGATTCGTCACCTTGGTGGTTCTCCTCTTCGTGCGCTGCGCCAACCACCACCCGAACCACCACCGCCGTCCACCGGCCACGTTCGTCACCTGAAACACCCGACGGGTGTGTTTGTTCTTCACCAGCAACCCACTGTTAGGGTTGTGAACATGTCATTTGGGCTAATTATTTTAATTGGGCTGACAGGTTCAGTTGGGCCCAATGATTTAGTTTGGGTTAACTTTTCTTTTGGGCCTAATTATTTTGGGCAGATGACATTTCGGCCTGGTGCTTCTTTTGGACTACAACGTGAGGCTTTCAAAGATGTTCGCCGTCAATTTGATCCGGGTGGACTCCTTGCAGATTTTTTACATCACCACCTTGAGGGCAAGGTGATTTTCGAGAGTGGGGGTGTTGATACGGATCAGACTTATCTTCATCAACCGTATTATTTAATTATTTACTTAATTTTTAGATATTATTATTTATTAGCTTGTTTATTTATTTAATTAGCTTAATTAGTTTATTTAATTATTTAGTAGATTGGGCCGAGCCCGTTAGGTCGAACTGTCTAGGGTTATGTTTCGTTTTTACTATTTAAACAGTTGTAGAGTCTTGTTTATTTTTATCGAATGAATTGATTATTGAGAAATCTTTATTCGGTCAACCATTAGATTGTTAGAATAGCGTCGTAGGCTATAAGCTACGTGGTCAGTTTTCGACGATTTTCACAAAATCGTTAACCCCGATACCCTTTCGGGTATCACATGCTTATACAAACTCACAACTTGGTAAGGAATCGCACTCACGAAGCTGAAGCCAACAAAAAAGAGCAAGCATTGTCAAAGTTCGTCAAGGCGTCAGCCACCATGTTTTCCTGTCTATGACTATGACAATGTCTATTACGAGCACCAAACAGAAGACCCCGACAATCCTGTACCAACGGATAAATCGGTCGTGAAATCAAGATATGTCCCGAGACCGTCTGGACCACCAAAAGCGTATCACCCTTTATCCAATCAGTAGAGCTGAGCCCCGACAACAAACTATTAGTATAGTGAGAGATTATATTGTGAAACAAGATGGAATTAGTATAATTTGATATTCATACAATGAGAGATCTTGTGACAACAAACAATCATCATTGGAGGTTTCAGTGACGATTAGCAAGAGCAATGAGAACGCTACAATGTAATTTAGATTAGCAAGAGCAATGACAACGCCACATACAGAGGCTGTATAGATTCAGTGGTTATTTTTTATTTTATTTTTAACTAAGCTAGTTTAGAAAATCAGTAGAAAACCAAGGTTTCCAAAGATATCCAAACACCTTGGTTTGTTCTTTACGAAAAACCTATAAACTAAAATATCCACACACGCCCATAATGTTTGGAAACGCCTATTGAGGACGAATTGTAACAATTGAATAGGTGTGACACCCGACCTGGAGAACCTCATTACCATTTCGAATGAAGGGATGGGATTTGTTTGTTGATGGGGGTATAATTTTTTAGACCCTGCTAATTTCTGCCATGGGGCAGGTTATCAGACATTCCACTTTATTTGATGATCTGCTATCATCTGCGGTGGAGAATTATTGTCGTAACTTAGAGCCTTTTGACTCCAGCTTAATAATTGAATAATATGATGAAAATAATATGTGATGAATAGACAGGCTGAAATAATCTGAAAACTATTTGGCATGCGTTAGAATTGTAAAATTTCAATTTAAATTCATTTAGCAACACTTGCTGCATACTCATTTTCTAGTATAACGCTAGTCAGGGGTTCCATCACATGTCAGCAGTGGTGGAGCTAGAAAATCAAGTTAGCCGGGGCAAAAATTAACTATAGAAAAGGGCATAACTGGTAGTTATTAATTTTAGTGGGTCAACATAGTATATTTCTTAAAGATTATTCACTAAAATCTAGAAAATTAAGGTGTTAGTGGAAATTTTCAAAACTCATGGGGAGCAAGTGCCCACCACTTGCCCCCACATACTCCGCCCCTGCATGCCAGAGGTATGGTGTCGTATCCTTTGTTGAGTCATCATATGGAGCCTTGGATTCTACACCAAAAGACATAGGCTTCCACGCCATAGTGAGGATAAGTATCTTCCATCTCAGAATGTTCCCATCAAACGACATAGGCTTCCACACCTTGGATTCTACACCAAAAAACAAGTGTCTTGGCGATGTTCGTGTTGCATTCTTAAATCCCCAAAACCTGTTGTGGTTTTGACAAAAAGCGAGCGTACCCAATAATCAGAACTCTAGGGCAAGACATTGTTCATTGTCTTGTGCTACTTCCACCTGTTGAGACCCAGTTGCCACCCAGGGCCGAAGATATTATTGTGACTTTATCACCATTCTTGTGGACATGCTCTAAGGAACCCTGGACAGCAATCCTTTGGAATCTTCTCGTATATCTCTCTAATCCTGCAAACCGCAAGGCTACTTTCAAGAACAAAGAACTGTCTTGCATCAAATGAAAGCACATACACGGTGTCAAAAGCAGACCAACAAATTGAGAGCACACTACAAACCATAAAACTTACCACGCAGTTTCTTCTCTTCCCCATCATCTTGACTTTTACCACTATTCATTGAGTGACCCGGTGATTTGGATAGCTAAATGATTTAACTTTTTGACAATTTTTTCATGTTGTTGAGAACGGTGAAACATTATCAAAAAATCGCATCGTTTTGTAATCCAAATCACCAGTCAAAATGAGTCAAATGATGAGGAATATAAGAAACAGAGTGGTAAGAAGATAATGTAAGAAGGGCAGAACTACTCTTCATTTGTTGTAATGTTCTTGTGATTGTTTGTCTTTTCTTCGGGAAACATGTATACCTTTATCAGTCAAGTGGGTTGGAGCTTTCATGTCGCTCACACGGGAGAGGGATTCTCCAAAATTACTACGACAAATTGGTAGCGCCTTTGCAATCAGAAAGTTTAGAGAAATGTACAAGCAATTCCAATGATTCCGGCAGAGAAAGTGTAAGGAAACATGCCTTTGTATCTATTAACTCACAATGTTTAGTTGGATTATCAGCACAAAACTTTGCTTTTTATACATAAATTGGACTCAATGAGTTATGCTTTGGTCCTATCCAGGAAATCAATTTGCAGCGGTCTAATGAACCGGAAGAACCACTATTGGACCCACACGGGCAACTTTGCAAACAGAAACCCTAAGAACCACTGGTTAACTGCAATTCGCAGCTCATTTCAGATTGCTGTAACAAGGAATGAAGTCTAAACAATTTTGTTTGAACGGCTTAACAACCGTAACTCATGCAGACAAAACACAAACAGCAACACAGCACCAACTAACTTGACCAAATCAATCACAAGATGATGATTCATAATCAAGGTCATTGTGTAGCAAAACCTAAAAGATCACAGGCAAAACCTAAAAGATCACAGGTAATTCCACCAATACTGCAGACCAAGAAGAAGACTAAGCAAATTCATCGACCAATGGATCAAGGTTACAAGAAACCAAGTGCAGCATAATATTGACAAATCAAATATTAGCAGGGACAGACCCAGAAATACTTTGTAGGGGGGGCCGAGATAAATAGTCTCAAAGTTGGAGGGGGCCTGCCATACAAATATGTGATACATAGGATTATTTCTCAATATATGACTACTACCAAACAAAATGTCAGGGGGGGCCATGGCCCATGCTGCCTTGCATGTGGTTCCGTCCCTGAATATTAGGGAAAATCTTTTTGAAAATAACCGAGACCACAAAATAGAGTATGGGACAATTGTTCACGAAAAACGAAAACGATAACTGCATTAGAAGTAATACTAAAGCAAGTCCTTCTCGATCTTCTTCAGGGGGAGGGGGTGTCCTAAGCTGTAGCGTTGATAATCTTAGACAATATTTGGACTGCAGAAGCCCGAAGACCTCCAAGCCCATACTGTGCTGATGGAACTCCTATCAAGCCCAATCTGTATCAAGTGAAGCCCACTGTGTAATCAAGTGAAGCCCACTATGTATTTTAATCCCACTACTAGAAAACCCTAGCTTCTAGATCTCTCTACCGTATTCTATTGAAACGGCTCTTTTGTGTTGTGACCGTTCATTCTTCGTGTATATCTTCTCGTTTTCTCCGTTGGTTCAATACAATGAATGATACCTTTCTCTCTCTACACTCTGGTTCTGCATCTTTGTCCTTTGATTATTCAAAGTCTATTATGTATCAGAGCTATGAAAATGCTCTCCACCACCAATACTTCGTAGGCGGCTTCAAATCCGTAGGCTATACTCTCCAATATACATAACCTTTTACCAAACAAACTTGATTCTACAAATAATGTGGTGTGGAAACATCAGTTGTCTTCTATTTTACGAATTCAATCTTTATTTGGTTTTGTTCAAATACTTGTCCTCCTCATTCTTACTGTCGCCGACGGCACCGTCTCATCGACGGTAGATCCTCTTTTTACGGCCTGGCATATGCAGGATCAAGCTATTTTAACACTTATTAATGATACTCTTTCTCACGAAGCACTTTCACACGTTATTGGGGTTACTAGTTCTCGATCTGCTTGGGTGATTTTAGAGCACCGTTATGCTTCTCTTTCTCGTTCAAACATTTTACAGTTGAAATCTGATTTACAAACAATCTATAAGTGTCCGGACTCTACCGATCTATACATGCAGAAGCTTAAATCTTTTCGGGATCGCTTAGCTTCTTCATCTGTTTTGATCGATGATGAGGACATGTTACTCTACGCCGTTAATGGCCTTCCACCAGAGTACAACTCCTTTAGATCTTCTGTTCGGATCAATTCCGCCCCAATTTATTTTACGGATCTACATGTTCTTCTTCGTTCAAAGGAACAAATGTTAGAGTCTCAGATCTCTACCCACGATCCAATCCCTAACGCCTTCTATACCACCTCCTCTCGTGGCGGCCGAGGTTGGGGTGGTGGCGGCAGCCGAAACCCTAATTTCGGTCAACGGGGTGGTCGATCTAATGGACGTGGTGGTCATTTTGACCAAAACCGAGGTAGATCCGGTTATTTTCGAGGGGGCGGCGGCTGAAACCCTAACCCTAATTTCCAGAGGGGGGGTGGTCGGTCGTCTGGAAATTCTGTTTATGTGGCTCTGGTTATGGTTCCAAGAACGGTCAAAATCCACCTATTACTTGCCAAATTTGCGGTTTAGACTATCACTCGGCGATCGACTGTTGGCACCGTATGGATTTTGCCTATCAAGGCAAGAACCCTCCTGAACAACTCTCTGCAATGGCGGCTCACTCTCATCCATCAATATCTACTGCTACTTCTCCTAACTACTGGTTAACTGATACCGGTGCTTCTGATCATATGGTGTCTGATCTCCAGAATCTGTCTATTTCAGAACCCTACACCGGTTCTGACCGAGTCCAAGTTGGTAACGGTCACTCACTCTCTATAAAAATATTGGTACTGCTCTTCTCTCCCTTGCTAATCGTTCTTTACATTTATCCAACACGTTACATGTACCATGCCTATCTGCAAATCTGTTATTTGTTAATAAACTCTGCACTGAACATAATTTGAATGCTATTTTTGATGCCCACTCGTTTTGTCTTCAGGACAAGGCTACAGGTCAGATTATTTACAAGGGTTTGAGTGATAATGGTGTCTACCCAATCTCTTCCCTATCTGTGTCGTCCTCTTCTCCTCAAGCTTATCTTGGCCACAAAGTCCAGTCTTCTCTATGGCATAATCGTCTGGGTCAACCCACCAATGTTGTTTTGAACAAATGTGTTAACTGTTCTGTTGTTTGTCAATCTTGTTTATAAGGAAAAATGCCTAGGTTACCATATCAGAAGTCTACTTTACTGCTTTGAAACCTTTATATTTACTTCATATTGATGTTTGGGGACCTGCATCACTTAAATCTTTCAGTGGATTTCGATATTATTTTTTGTTTATTGACGACTTGTCTCGGTTTGCATGGCTTTTTCCATTACAGTATAAATCTGAAGTTATCTCCCTCTTTCCTAAATTTAAAGCTTTTGTTGAAAAATTGCTAAACTACTCTATTACTATTCTACGTTCTGATGGGGATGGTGAGTTCACATCTTTTCTGTTTCAAAAAATGTTAAGTGACTACGACATCAGTCAACAAAAGTCATGTCCTTATACTCCACAGCAAAATGGAGTTTCAGAACGTAAGCACCGACATGTTGTAGAAACTGCAATCACTCTTATGCAAAATGCTAATTTACCTAAGTGTTTTGGTATCATGCTATAGCTACTGCCACTTATTTGATCAATCGTATGCCAAGCAAGAATACGAATAATAAATCTCCTTTTGAAATACTTTTTAAACGCAAACCTGATTATAATCAGTTGAAGGTTTTTAGATGTGCTTGCTATCCATGTCTTAAACATTACAACAAGTCAAAATTAGATCCTAAAACAAGACAATGTGTCTTTCTTGGGTATGCAGATGGTTATAAGGGATATATGTGCTATGACCCTAGTTCACAAAAAAATTATGCCAGTCGTGATGTGCTGTTTGATGAGTATCTCTTTCCTTTTGCAGATTCTATTTCTAAATGCACCACTTCTTCATCACCTAACTCTACTTTACATTCTGTTCCTGATATTCCAATTAATACTGACTTATTTTCTGCTTCCACAGGTTGCAATGGAAGCAACAGTCCATCCCCCCCCCCATTGTCCCTCCCCCCGGATTTACAGATGCTACACTTACTGCTGAGAGGTCTAATAACGAAGAGCAGCCTGCTGGACTAACCACTCCTATCCCAGATACTACACGATCAAGTTCTTGTAGCACTGGCTCGGCTCCTCAATTGATTACCTCCATGATGCCAACTTCTCAATCCACCCCAACGGGTAATTAGTCGGGTCCTTATCCGACTTCCCATTCGGGTCCTCATCCGGGTCACCCCATAAAAACCAGCAGCAAATCTGGTATCTTCAAGAAAAAATTGCTCTTCTCTGCTTCTACTGGTTTTAATGCATCTGTTCTCCCTCCTTCTTCTGATCCTACTAATTTTAAAGAAGTTGTTCAACACTCCCACTGGAAAAGTGCCATGAATGATGAGTTTAACAGTCTCATCAAACAAAATACTTGGACTTTAGTTTCTCCACCTCATTCTGCTAATCTTACAGTTGGTTTTGTTTCAGGTAAAGATCAAACCGCTGATATTTTCACCAAACGCTTACACCCAACACAATTCGACATCTTCAAGCGTAAACTCATGGTGCAGCCTCACCCACCATGAGTTTAAGGGGGAATCTTAGACAATATTTTGACTGCAGAAGCCCAAAGACCTCCAAGCCCATACTATGCTGATGGATCTGCAAACAACTCCTATCAAGCACAATTTGTATCAAGTGAAGCCCACTGTGTAATCAAGTGAAGCCCACTATGTATTTTAAGCCCACTACTAGAAAACCCTAGCTTCTAGATCTCTCTACCGTATTCTATTGAAACGGCTCTTTTGTGACCGTTCATTCTTCGTCTATATCTTCTCGTTTTCCACGTTGGTTGAATACAATGAATGATACCTTTCTCTCTCTACACTCTGGTTCTGCATCTTTATCCTTTGATTATTCAAAGTCTATTAGCCAAACGTCCGTGGCATCCTATAAGCTGCAAGATTAAAATAGGTACCACAACATAAGCAACTACTTCATAACATCACAGGTATATTTCGTCCTATTGATGATGGAGAAAGTTATCGGCAGCTTTAAAGTCAAAATGCCTAGTACGTATCCAACAAACCTTTGCATTCACGCCATCAGCCATGATTCTGTTCTCTGCCTTCCAGCGAATGTAGTTTGTGCGGTTGAATTTGGTAAAACCCCTGTACAAGAATCAACAATATCAAATCCTGAGTTCAACAACCAAGTTCCAAATTCAATGATTTATTATGATGTGGATTGAGCATACCACTTCATGCTCTCAATGATCTTTTGGCGACCAGGGAACTTGAACTTGGCTCTGCGCAACGCCTCCTGTGCATTCTCACCATTGGACTCCTTGCAGCGGACAGAGAGAAGCCCTTGGACAATGGCCACACGAGCACAGACACACTGAGGCTTTCCAAAGGCCCCACACATACCATTCTGAAGCCTATCAGCTCCAGCACACGACAACATCTTGTTGATCCTCAACACATGGAAGGGATGAACCATCATCCTTAGGTGGAAGGCGTCCTTTCCAGCAAACTTGTTGCACGCAATGCGTGCAGCCTCCAGCGCCTCGCTGGAGACATTTTCCTTCTCCCAGGAAACCAAGTGAACACAGTAGGGGAATTCATCAACACCCTTCTTCTTATTGCCGACATCATAAATTATGATCTTTGGGTCTGGTGCACCCTGCAGTAGCGGGACTTGGGGTATGGTTTGTTCTTAGTCTGACGATAACACCTAGCAGGTCCTGAACCAAAAAAACAACGATATTCAAACACCAAACAAAAATGAAGTCTCCTATAGTCAATTAAGATATACATTTCGTAATATATATATATATATATACTGTACAATTTGAAGAAACAACTAGGCGGATGAATTGCATGGAAATGAAATGCAACTTCAAATGTTCTAGTTTATAAAGGGAACCAACGCATTTTATATCACATCACCTTAGACAAACTGCTAGGTGTTTCCTAGCCACAGAATCATCAGACAAAAGATTTCATAATAGAAAACAGACCTCACAAATGTGATCTGAGGCATATCCATATCAAGCAAAGAAAGCCAATCTTACCACTATGTTTCTTCTCTTTAGCCCCCTTTCTATTTTGGGACGTTTCCTCTCATGCTCCCCTTTTCCTCTTTTGGCATGTTTAATAAGGGACAAAGACGAATTTACCCTTTCAATTAATACACCTTTTATTTCAACATACCCCACCCACCCCTTTGTATCTAAAAAAATAAAATCTACACATTATCACCAATTCACCACCGCACAATTCGTTTAGATAGGATAGAGAGAGAGAAAGAAAGATGGACGGCATATCAAGAGAGAAAGAGATAGAGAGGAAGAAGAAGTAGAAGTAGAAGAGAAGAAGGGTTAATGGACGACAGATGAAGGGGCCAAAGAAAGGGACCGGCGGCGATCTCGACGGCGGCGCTAGGATGTAACACCCCTTGATTCCCAAGCTTTCCGTTCCGGACCAGAGAGCCCAGGTGGGTGCTACTCAATATGAAATGGCAAAAATCGAGAACAAACACTGCCTTAGTTATATATTACATATGACCAAAGTTTCACACATCGTATTAAAACATTATTACACAAAGTGAAAAGTCTAAGAGTTCGATTTACTATGCATGCTGAATAAAACTAGATGAGTCCGCGTTTTCCCCTGTCCTAAGACAAGTCTTCTCCATCTAGACCTGCGGTGGGAATTAAAACAGGAACCGCAGTTTCGAAAATCAGCAATGAAATACTGAGTGAGTAACACCCAAGCACGTAAATCAGATACGGGATATTTAAACTCAAAGTAATAATGAATGGATGAAGAGTAAATATTTCACAAGTATTTAACTTCAAATAGAGATACAGCGGAAGGAAAAGACAATGGAATAACAAGACATTCCCGAGTTCTTGTAAATTTTCCAGAAAATCTCCAATAATCATAATTAAATCCATATCCAATATCCAAACCATTTAATCTCAATATTTTCATTTCCATTAATATCATCCAATATCCAAATCATTTGATCCACTAGTTGATACGGGGAAAAACAATCCATCATAAGCATCCAAGACCTTAAGTGTTGGCACCCCCCCCCCCCCCCTAAGACTTCTTGCGGCCAGAGAGGTGAGTACATGGAGCGACCCGGCATGTTGCGACCGGGTTAAAATACACATGCCGAGTGGATGAGGCCAACATCGACAATAATAATCACATGCCGAGTGGACGAAGCCAACACGACAATAATAATAAGTTTCCCCCGCACAACTCTTCACTTTACGTGATTACGTGTTACTATTTTCATGTGTCAGTTTCAAGCAATATTTCAAACCATCACTACAAGAAAAATGACTTTTTGTGAGGGCATTATACGATAGCAAATGCAGCTCACCGTCACAAAAAACAATTTACGACAGCATATGTCCGTCGCATGGCATCGCAAAAGCTATGATAGCAAAAAAGTGTTTTGTGACTAGCCGTCGCAAATAATATTTTTTTAAACAGCACCTAACCCTTTCAAATAATATGTAGCCTTGCAAATCTTGTATCCATGAGAGTTATATCCCGTCATAAAAGATATGTTTCGTCGCTAGTAAAACTTTAACAATCGGGCTGACGCGTCGCAAAATAGAACTTATCCTCCCAAAAGATAATTTTATGATATGTCGATTCCGTTGTAAACGATCTACATCGCCACAATTATAAATCTTGTGAGGGGTCTATTCACTTCTAAATTTAGTAGATTTGTCAAATAATCATATTTTTAAGCCTAATTTGTTGATCCAAAATGATGCAAGTCATCCCAAATATATTCTTTATGATCAATAAATATGTAGGTATCTTCTGTATCAAATCATCCAAAAAGACCCTAACAGCAAAAGCTTCATACCAAAAACGAATATCAAATCTCCCACAAATAATAATAAAATTGACATTATATTATAAAAGTATTAAGATCTCCAAACATCAAATTCGAATGATATATAAAGTTCAATACTTCTAACATTTCCTAGCATATAGTGAATAACTAATAGTCATTGCAACCTACTAATAATTTTGTAAACATCTATTTAATAAGAATGTCGTTCCACGTATTGAAGCTTCTTATACCAATCTCGAATAATGTCATTTCCTTCATAATCATCATCATCATCATCAAGATCTTCTTGCGATCTGCAAACATGAATCAATCTCAATATTAGTTGAGACAAGTATGAAGTTACAAATCCAGCCGTACTTACATAGATGTAAAACATTCCATAGTAAGATAAGAGACACGTGCATAGATTTCAGTAAAACAATTTTACATTGTAAGTTCCCAGTAGACATCTAGTACACCATTGAATCATAAGAGTTACCATACTTTAAATTACACTGTTGAAACAAAAAACAAAAATGTTGTATAAAACTCAAGATTTTGGACAAATGACAAATTTCAAGTAGAATCAAGTTATACTAATGAATTCTAGGTACGTCACAGTGAGTAATAAAATCTGAAAATATCTTGTGACAATACTGTACACTAAAAAAACCAACTCCAGCAAAAGCAATCGCATCAGAGGGCCAAATTAGCTACGAAAGTACCCAGATCCAAGCCAACAAATACAATAACTTCAAACAAAAAATTGCAACATTGAACCCAGTAGACAACAAAATATGCCACTTCAAGCTACAAAATTGCAAAAATCGACAGGCTCACAAATTATAGATCACAAGCATCAGACGGCGCACCTGCGGTTTAAGCGAGCCTTGGCGAAAATTGTAGACCCAAGACGTTGTAGCAAAAATAACCACCAGTTAGTCTCGTCAAACCGTAGGAGAAACCCTAGAAACTGTAAATGGAGTAAAACCAAAGTTTGGGAATATCAGAGAAGGGGTGGAATCAGACAGTAGAAGATGTAAAGCGAGAGAGTGAGGGCATGAGAGATCGTACCAGACCGGTGATAAAAAGGAGATGACCTGGTTGAAGACGACGTCTACAGTCTGGGCGTTAGTGTCGATGGAGTTGCAGATCCGGGGTGTTTGTGTTGATGGCGAGAGTCCTCGTGAAGTGCGACAGAGGAGATCGGGGGAGAGATGAAGCAGAGGAGAGAGGGGACGAGAGAGAGACCTCTGACCTGTTCTCTTCTCTGATCGGATGTACCCTCCTCTTTCCTCAATCCTTTTGGGTTAGATGTTTGGGAAATCAAAAGCTGTGATTAAAACAATGATGCCAGGAATAATAAAATTAGGAATTTAGATTTGTGATTGATCCGGTTTTACAGGAAACGTGCTTCTTCTCCAACAACTTTTTTTTCTATAGTTTCATTACCTTTTAAATCGCACTTGTTATCCATAAAAATTAGATATTGCGACGGACGTTGTTCTTTTTGTGAGGGGAATTATGCGTTATCGCAAAAGAAATGATATCATTTAATTCATTTGCGATTGTGCTATATTTTGGTCAAAATTAAGATCTTTTGAAAGGGGATTTTTCAGTCGTCGCAAACTTTTATCGCAAAAGACTGTTTTTCTTGTAGTGCATAGTTGTCGAAATCGTCCGATTCACGTACAATTCGAATCGAATCGGACATGAAACGATACGGAATCGTATATAGAATCGAAATTGTACCTGATCGCACATCTGAATCGCGAATCGCGATACGATTCAAGGAATCGTGAATCGCTCGATTCACTTCTGCTTCATATTTCAATCGGGTATGGGTCGATTAACCGGGTCGATCTGAAACCCAAAGGTCAAAAGCCTGATTCTCCTTCCTTTTCTAGTGAATTTGTAGGGTTTTTCTCGTCGTTCAAGCCAGACGAGACTTAAATCGAGGAGCCAAACAGAAAACTTTGCTTTAAATCGCTGTGTTTCTTCTTCTGTTCTTCACCGAGCCTGCAAGTCGGGCTTGTTCTTCGTTACAGAGAGAGAGAGAAAGAGAGAAGAGAAGTTTGGTAGAGAAGCTCTGTTCATTATCGTCGCAGATGAAGTTTGGTAGAGAAGATCTGTTCATTATCGTCCACAAACTCTCTGCATAGTCATCTATTGATTGCTTGAGTTGTTGACAGGTTAGTCTACTACTCTAGTACTTTACTGGTAGTACTCAACTTGTAGTACTATTACTTTATTGAATATACATCAAATATTATATACAACTGCGTACATTTTTCTTTGTTCTGCAACTTTTGTTATCAAGTGTTGCTACTTTCAACATCTCAAACAATATTATATACTTTATGTTGCTTTATACCAATAAGAGAGTACACTACAGTTGAATGAATTATTGTAGAGAATATTGTACTATATCATTCACTTTAGCAGATTGCTTTTGAGTTCTGACTTTCTTTGGTTTGGAGTATTGAATATTTTTTGTCAAATTATTGTAGAGAATTGTTACAATGACCGGTAAGGAAATGGAAAAGTCTAAAACTTCAAAGAAAACAGGAGAGCAAGATGTAACATGGGAACATTGCACACGTGTTGAAGGTAAAGATAGGGGGAATGTGAGATGTAATTATTGCGGACAAGAGATGACGGGTGGGTTTTTTTGCATGAAACACGATTTAGCCGGTTCTCGTTCTAATGTAAAGAGATGCAATCACGTTTTAGATGATGTTCGAGAGTTTTTTCTACAGTTGCTATCAGAAAAACAAGTTAAAATGCAGTCAATGATTGTTTTAATGAAGCAACTTTTGAAGACGATAACTTGAAGGGGAAAGGGAGCATGGATAAGTTTGTGACAAGGGGGAACAGTGATGGAAAACAGTTAACTATTAATCAAATGGTGAAGCAGAGAGAGCCAGTTATTAGAGACATTTGTCGGTATCTTTATGGTCATGCTTGTGCTTTTAATACTGTGAAGGGTCCCCTATTTATAAAAATGCTTAGATCAGTTGGTGAATATGGTAGAGGTCTAAAACCCGCAACATACCATGAAGCTCGGGTGACGTTTTTGAAGAAAGAAGTTGAGCATGTCAAGGGAAATTTAGAAGTATATAAAAGAGAATGGAAAAAGACGGGTTGTACTTTGATGTCTGATGGGTGGACTGACGGAAAACATAGACATCTCACGAATTTTTTGGTTAATAGTCCTCGTGGAACGGTATTTCTCAAATCGGTTGACACATCGGGGATAATAAAAAATTCAGAAGCACTGTTTAAGTTGCTTGATGGACTCGTTGATGAGATAGGGGAAGAGAACGTAGTACAAGTTATTACGGACAGTGCATCCGCTTATGTAGGTGCAGGTGAGATGTTGAAAGAGAAGAGGCCGTCTTTGTTTTGGTCTCCATGTGCCGCTCATTGCCTCAATTTGATTCTTACTGATCTTGGTGAGTTACCGGTTTTTATGAACACCATTGAGAAGGCAAAGAATGTTACCACCTTCATCTGTAGACATCCTTGGTTGCTTGATTTGTTTAGAACATTTACAAAAAAGAAGGAATTGGCAAGGCCCGAGGTTACTAGATTTGCTACATCTTTCCTCACTTTGAAGAGTATGCAAGATAAGAAAATACAACTCAGAGCTATGGTTGCAAGTGAAAAGTGGGCAACGAGCAATTACGCATCCACCCAACAAGCCAAATAAGTACAAAACATATTGTTACAAGATGCAAGATTTTGGAATGCGGTCAAATTTTGCTTGCATTGTGCTTGGCCTCTTGTAAAGGTTCTAAGGCTAGTGGATGGCGACTCCAAGCCTGCAATGGGCTACATTTATGAGGCAATGGATAGAGCAAAGGAAGATATTGCATCCAATTTAAAAAATGAAAAAAAGAGATATGAGAAAATTTGGGGGATTATTGATAAGAGGTGGGATATGCAACTTCATAGGCCCTTACATGCTGCTGGGTTTTATCTTAATCTGAGGTAACTTAATATATTATTTTCTTTACAACTTATTTCAACATGAAACTTTTACTATGTTCATAACATTTGTACTACACTTTTGTTTCCCTTTATAATTGTAGGTACTTCTATGATCCAAAATATAGTGTTGATAGAGAAGTCAAGCGCGGTTTTTGTAAGGTTGTTGATAAAATATTTCCTGGTTTGGATTCAAGATTGCTAATTGATGAGCAAATGGAGAAATTTAAAAATGCCGAGGGCCTTTTTGGAGAGAGCATGGCCATAATAACAAGAGAAAAAAAGCAACCCGGTAAACTTGCATCTTCTTTTGTTATATACTTATATTTTACTATTACTTTACTCATTACTAAATGTATTACAATTAATATTTCGTAGGACTATGGTGGGAGAGTTATGGGGATGATTGCAAGGAGTTGAAAAAATTAGCCATGAGAGTGTTGAATCTAACATGTAGTGCAACGGGATGTGAGAGGAATTGGAGTACTTTTGATCTTATTCATTCAAAGAGGAGGAATCGCTTGGAGCAACAAAGGTTGGATGCTCTTGTTTTTGTCAAATACAATATCCAACTTGATTTGAGGCAAATAAAGAGGCAAGAGCGAGGTGAAACTTATGATCCAATTTGTTTGTCGGACATGGACTCGGACGATGAATGGATCACGGAGAAGGAGGATCCTTGTCTACCCACTGACCATTCATGGATGGATGTACAAGAGTGCTTCGATCTTGATGAAGGAGTGACTAGTAAAAAGAGAAAAAGAGGTATCACAAAAACTTTAAAATCCATTTATTTGTGTACATCGTAGATAATTTTTCAAACTCTAACATAAAATGCATTTTGTGTCTAGGACCAAGGAACTTAAATGCCATCAAAGAGAAGAAAGGAAAAGGAAAAGGAAAATCCACATTAATTGACGAAGAGGTGGAATATATTAGTGATGATGAAGATGAGGAAGAAGATGAGCTTGATGATGCGCTTTTGGTTGATGATGAGGAGGACAATGATGATTTTGATCTTGATGATTTTTGAGGCTATTATGATGGAGTTTTAATGGCGACTTACTATGTTTTTTATTTGCTTGAAACTTATGTTATTAACTTATTTTCGAATTATTTGACAATTTCAGAATTTTCGATGAGACTTGAAATTTTTGGATGGAGTTTATTGGCACTATTAATATTTATACATGTCTTAAAAGTTAACATATAGCAAGTTCATGATTAAAAATCATAAATTGGGTGATTTTATTAATTAAGATTTTTTAGACTGAATCTTTACGATTCACGATACGATTCAATTCACGATTCGGAAATTGAGGTTTTCGATTCACGATCTGAATCCCGATTCGACAACTATGTTTCAAACATAACCAAATCTCAAGTAAAGCAAGTAAGTCATAAAGCACATTTTGAGACAAATTATAGAATCATATTTTCGACACGAAAGAAACTAGGCGCGCTAGACTTGGCATGTTTACTCACCTCCAAACACAACAAATAAGCACGTAAGCTCTACAGGTAGGCGTAGCCCTCGTCTACAAACTCGCCACCTACATATTTAGAATTTCTCATCAATTGCAAGCTCGACTAGCACGTGATATGCAAATAAGTGATGTGTGACAACGAGAGAGCGTCTAATCAATCTATTACAGGGTCCAAATATCTCTTTGTTTGTTATATTTGTCAAGAGTATGCTTGTTTAGTAATTACACCTAAGAATTATACTTATTTAATATTAATACTCAATTTGTAAATGACACTCGTATATGTTAAATAGTGACATAAAAAGTTTAGATTTAAAACTTTACAGTTATAAACACTAGTCCCGATTACGTTATAAAGCACACATTTTATTTTGAATATTATATCTACTTTTCCAGGGTAAGTTATTCTTGGTAAATTAACTTTTTAATCGACAAAATTAATTATTTGAAATATGTTTTTAATAGTGGAACAACTAGGCCCTAAGTTGTTTAAGTGAGAATAAAGACAAACATTATTTAATAGCTATAAGTATAAGAAATAAACATTGTATTTTAGAGAAGTCTTCTTATAAATTTTTAGTGCAAATAAAGAGTTTACTTATACAAGTTACAATTATAACGTTTACTGAACCTATTAGATTTTTGAGAAAAACTACTTTAAATACTTAACAAATGTTACGATTTTTATATGCTAGCACAACTCATTATTATTTTTATTTTATTTTATTTTATTTTATTTTTGCAAGTATTTAGACAACTGATTAAATAATGCTTATTTAGTTTTGAACAAATTGTTTTTAGTTTTGATTTTTGACGAACAACCTGTATGTTATTTCAACACCCCAATCACTTTTCTGTAACCGGGACGAAAATTAGTATTTTTCAAAAGTATTTGTAGTCCGAAATCTTTATTTTTATTTTCGTGTAAAATGAAATGTTTAAATAAACGACAATCAGATCCCCCTAAGTTATTATAGAAAACAACTAATACCTTTAAGTTTCTTATAAAAGAAAATTGGCACCCCTTCCTACTCACATGACAGAGTGACCAAAAGACACTAACCACCTTCAAATTTTCTTGAAATACAAACAGCTTCTCCCACATATCCACTATAAACAGTTTGTAAAAATTACATTTTCACCCCCTTGACGTAAACAATCAATTCGATCGATCTAAACACGGATTCAAGTCTCAAGACAAGATTTTGACTGTATAATACGAACTAGAGAGTGAGTTAGAGCTTATCCAAGCCAAAAACCGCGAAAAATGGTCGAGAAACGAGGGGGTTCGAGTTCGCCGTCGAGTTGGTTGACGATGGTTTTCGTCGGCGACTTCTTCGGCGTTCTTGGCACCGGATGGGTTCGTTTATGAGCTCCTCGAGCTCCTAGGAGTCGTTTGGAACTGATTTGAGGTGGTGGGTAGCAGTGGCGGAGCCAGGATTTCGTCAAAGGGGGGGGGCACAATTCAAATACTTCTACTTTTATTTAAAGGTATTTTAACTTTAAATATCAACAAAACCTGTAAAGGTCTTCTAGCTCAGCTGGTAGTTTCATCTTGTAGAACGCCCCCCTGTGATTTGGCCACCAGTGTTCGAGTCTTGGGCATGTTTATTGTTTTTTGTATAAATTTTTGTGAAAAAAATTTAAAACGAGCATGAGGGGAGTCGAACCCTAGATTTTAAGTGGGCGATTTTACCACCTGTGCAGCGTGTGCTTTTGAAATGAGGGGGCACTTTTATATTTTTATAAAGAAACAGTTAATTTTTTTGAAAAATTATGAGATATCTAGCGTTTTCGGAAAATTTTGGGGGGCACGTCTCCGCCCCTGGTGGGTAGCACCTGCTAGCTCTGGCCGAGCTTGTCGCCGGTTTTAATGGTGATGGCGTCAGCGATGGAGGTGGTTCTACCTCCTCTGTTTCCGCTGGTTTCTTGGGTCGCCGGAGAGAGGCTATCGAGATATAGAGGTGGAGAGAGTGAGAGGCGTAGAAGTGGTGGCGTGGGGTGGTGTCGAAGCTAGCGATGGCGGTGGTGGCGTGGCCTACGGCCACTGCCGCTGCTGCCTCAGTTTCTGACCGGCCGAGAGGGAGGGAGAAAGACAGAGATAGAGAGAGAGAGCTAGGAGGGAGAGAGATGTGGTGGTGGCTGTGATGATAGCGGGGGTGATGCCAGTGGTGTTGTTGGAGGTGTGAGTTGTGAAGGAGGAGAAGAAGAAGACGTGGTACAAGAAGAGGGAGGAGAAATTCTTAGGAAAACTCACCATCTGGTGAATGAGATTGGGGACCGTTCCATTTTATTTTTATTATTATTATTATTTTTATTTAACTTTTATTAAGTTGCTCATAGGGATTTAGTGTTTCTGAAAACTATAACTTTTGCCCCAACCTAAGTATTTAATTAACTAGTTTATACTTCTCGAAACGACAACTACCTCCCCTCTCGCTACATAATTAATATCTAACTATTCAAAAAGACAAAAATTACTCTTATAATAAAAACGGGGTATTACATAGGATCTCGACGGCGGCGTCAGGATCTCGACGGCGGTAACATCACCATCGATAGGATCTCGGTGACAAAGGTATGCCTCTGTTCTTTCTCTCCCTTCTTCTTCTTTTTCTTCTCCTGTCCAGATTCCTCTTTTTGATTCAAGATCTGTCATTTTTAGAGGTTGTGGTGGCTGATCTGTGCTCACCGACGGTGGTGGCGACTGGGTCTTGCTCTTCGACGACCACATTGGTGCATGTGTTGTTCTTCTTCTTCCTCTTCTTCTTTTCCTCTTCTCTTCTTTCATCCTCTGATTTTTTTTTCTTCAACTTGTAATACATTCTTGGATTTGTATTATACTCCTCTTGATTCTGTAAATATATTGTTGCGGATTAGTAGTTATTGGCCGGTGGCGGTGGAGGTCTGGTGGTGGTTTGCTGGTGGTGTCGTTGTTATCAAGGAGAGAGAGAGGGGTAACACATCAATTACCCAACTTTCTTAATTACCGTGCCCACCCAAAAGGGGTTAAAGAGAAGAAAAGGAGTGGTATATAGTTATTTCTACAAGTGTCCTTAAATCAATATCATACAATCAATAAGCTTCTTTATATGTTATTTCCATTAGATAAGGACACTGTTACACCCAATTTTTATCTCTAATCCTATCAAAGCATGAAGACCTGAGAGATGAGCTTTAAGCCCATAGGTTAAGTGTTCAAATAACTGTCCACCCATGGCCAAAATAATAAAAATGGGGTAGAAACCTTCTCAGACATAAACGAACAACATACGGAATCAGATCAATGGACTTCGTAGAAACTTTAATTAATCAAAAACCAGGGATTGAGCAAAAGCGCTATCTACAGAACCAACAACCTAGGTCGACGAGTATGAGATGCAAATCATCAAATTCAAATATGATGTACAGGCAAAAGGAGGCTCGATTCAAACATACAAGTCTAAAGTGATGCTTCGATCAAGAACGACGAAATGAATCATCCATCATCAGACCACGATTCGAACAAGATTTGAGGTTGTTGGAAAATATTGATCCGAATTGTTCTTTACAAGAGAAAACAGTGACTGATAGAAAAAAAATATCGAATAAAGGAACGGACTTACTGATCGACAAACGTTGGAATGCAGTTAAAAGTTGAAGAACAGTCGCGTGTAGGGACGCTCTCCGTAAGACAGTATTCGCCGGGTACCGTTGGTGCCTTGGTTTCTTCGATGACGAATTGTCTCCCAGGATAAAAGTTCTTCCGATGTTGTAGAGATTGCACCGGTCTACAACACCCAGCGAACGAGACTAGGAGGTTAAAGAGAATTTGATTTTGTGGAGAATGATTCTGTGTTTTGCATGAGAGAGAGGACTTCCTTTTATAGGAAGTGAAAAGAAGCAATTTAAAGGACACAACTGTTCACAACAGTTGTAACTGTTGGGTTAAAAATTGTCGGGTTGGGCTGTAGTAAATTAGTTTCTGGCCCAAAAATGTATTAGTCCACAGTGAGGCCCAACTACCCAAACCCACGACACGTTCCCGAACCCGAGACCAACCCAAACCCACGACACGTTCCCGAACCCGAGACCGAGCCGAGCCGACTGGACGGCGGCGCGCGCGCGTGTGGTGGTTCGGACCATGGCTAGGTCCTCCCTCCTTAACAAAATTGCTTCGCCTAGGGCGTACCTTTGAAGTATATAAACACTTCAATCCCTCTCTTCTCATGATGTGGGATGATTTCTTTTGGGAACATAAACCCAAACATAAACCCCCATCTTTAACGGCTTATTGTTCATTCATTTGTAAATGGTTTTCGACGAGTGAGTTACCCATACAATCACCAAGTTGCCGCCTATGCGATGGTGCAATTGGTGTTGTTAACTCTCAAATGAATCCGGTTAAAACCGAGCGCAAAGTCGGGTACAAACCGCCATGTCGAAGACCATTTTTCCAACAATCCCCCACATGAATGATCAATCAGCTTTGAAGCCAAGAGATCAAAACATTATGATGAATTACTCTCTTTGTTGGTAATTAATTGCCTAAAGAAAAGTAGCCTTAGGCTTTGAACTTTCCCATTAGTGAGATACTATAGGGTATACTGGCTCAGTCAGTATGCGAAGCGCTTTGAACTGCCTTGCCGTGGTGTATACCTAGTCGATAGTAACCACACAATTAATACCGTAGCCTAGTCTGTTCTCATGGTTGTGCTCATTTTGGCCTTGAGACACTGATGCCTGGTTTCATGAGTAGTCTTAGAGGAGTATGCCTGTCATCCTCCTAGAACCGGCCCCAGTTCCTACTCACATAGGTGAGACACATTTAAGGGTATCCATCCATACTCGACTTAACATGTGGCCTCATTAAAAGCATAGCTTACCCTGTTCCTATCACTCGTCGTCCTAGGAATGGGATAGAAACATAGTTTCATTGGTGAGTGATTTTGGTATTTGCACAAATAGTTAGGTTGTCCCTTTTGAACCTAGTTCTTGGGATCTCCAGTCACCTAGGTTGGGTTTTCCGCTATCGTGCAACTCTTTACGAGATTGGCATTAGCCCCACTCCCCTTGACGAAGTAGCAACCCGTTCTCTCGATAAACCTTTAGTCAACGGATCCATTTTTTTTTTCTTTGACTATATATTCGATCGATCGTACTCTTCTTGAGAGAAGTTGCCTAATGGTATTATGTCTGATGTAGATGTCTAGACTTACCATTATAATAAGTTATGCATTTGCGTTTTCCTTGTTACAAATAGGAAGGAAATTTTTTGGCCATATTGGAATATCTTCGAGGAAATAACAAAGCCATCCGCTTCTTCCCCTGCCTTGCCTAACTCTATGAATCTATAATTCCATAGTAGACCTTGCAATGCACGTCTGCTTTGAAGTTTTTCCAATAAAATGCCGCTTTACCGAGAGTAAATACATAACTACTCGTTTACTCATTCGAAAGCTCGTTAGATATCTTTGTATAAGATATCCAATTGTCATCGCATTATTCCCTCTAGTACAGCATCACAGTTGGAATATTGTAATCCTATGGGTTTAGTGTATCATAGATACCTAAATACTCGGATTATAGTTGTCTAGTGATCCTTTCTTGGATTACTGGTGAACCGACTAAGTTTTCCAACTGCTTATGCGATGTCTCTCCTAGTACAATTCATAATGTTCACAAGACTTTCGATTATTTGAGCATACTGTAATTGTTTGATATACGAGCAACAATTTTTGGTGAGATGCATGCTCATATCGACTGGTGTCTTTACTGGTGTCGTTATTCCTAGAATAACATCGACTGCCCATAAGTATTTCATGTCGAATGTTGTGGACAGTAAACTTTTGATGGCACGAATTATTGTCTCGTTGCTTCCAAGAATTAACATGTCGTACACCATTACTAGTTTTAGAATTTACACATGCGTTTGTTCTAAAACCGTTTGTTGTCATAACCCTGTCAACCTTTTTCATGCTGTTGTTGGGAAGCCTGTTTCTAATCCATATCAGGATTTCTTGAGTCCACGAACTTTATGTTTCATTTCTCGGAATCCTAAACCCTTCTTGTAGTTCCATCATGATAGTAATCACTAGCTTGCTTGACTAGTGATTTTGTGTCAATTTGTAATTGACTCGTACTCATGAGAACATTCTTAAACATTGAGTTGTTTTACAACGTTATAAATCTCATTGTGAGGTGCCCCCACAATTCAATGTTTTACATAGGTTATTACCCTTTTTCCGCATACTTATGCGATTTCATATTCATCCGTCCTAGTATAGATGAATATTTCTTTCGACTTAACTCGTATGGTAGTCAATAGTTTTCCTTTGAGCAATAATTGAATTCAAACCAATTTCTCATTCTCCACTTGCTTAGATTGCTTTATATCTACAAGATAAACTGTCCTTATTCACGACACTTTCATTCAATTATTATACTAATAAGGTAATCATGTATTAGCTCTTTATGTGCCTGATAAGATCATAGGCGCTTGATTTTTATGCTGTCCAAAAGTGCTGCAATGTCCTAAACAAATCATAAGTGCTATTAAACTCCTGATTTGCGTTATACTAAATTGCGCATCCATGAGTGCTTGAAACTCTTGGATATCCATGAGTGTTTGAGAACTCTTGGAACAAAATATAATTGACATGCAATTACTGTGACAACATTAAAAATCACTTAGAATGTTACCTTCCACAATGGAATAGAGAATTTTGATTGTCTTCAACCGAAGTCCTTGAATGAATATTCAAGCTTTTCAACTCATGGTTTGCACCATATCGAATTTTGGAGAATCATATTTTCTTTCTTTGATTATTAAAAAGGAAGACTTGCTCATTTCCTACCTTCTATTCATAAAAGCATTTCATGCTTTATTTCGATTATGAATTAAGTAGCAAAACACACACACATTCCACACTTGTGATAGAAGCATTGTGTTCTTCCGACGATGGTCCAATTTATTAATTTACGAGTTGACTCGAAATTAATGTGACCCGATCGATAAGTAGTTAATAGATAGTGCTTTCTTATTCATAACCGTAAATGATCAAAGTCGATACAATTCGCTTAGACTACACATCCTTTAGATGTTCCAAAATTTTGGTAGATTTGAGCACCTCTTGAAGGTGTTCTTCCCTTTTGGACATCCCATAACTTTGTGGCCTGCTTTTCCACAGTTGAAGCACTTGCCTATGAATTTCGTCTTCTTATCTCTGGGCTTCTCCTTGAGATTGACCATTGGTTTCTTCTTCACCACTCGGGGCTTTGAGAGAAAACTAGGTACCGGCTTGTCATTGGAGGAGCCGCTCCCTTTCTCAATACGAAGACGGATAGTGAGGTCTTCAATGACACACTGAAATCCATGGCTTTGATTTGAATCATCCATTCTGAAACCCATGGCTTTGGCCACTGCCGGAGTTGGATCAGTTAGTCTGTCCGCCATTTCTAAACAAAGGGATGTTTAGATGCAGATCAGAATATAACTATAATGGGCAGAATGTGATAATCAAAACAATCTATTACAGTACTAAAACAAATAGTAACAAGATTGTTTGAATTGAACCAGACGTTAATTAACGGACTGTAATTAACAAAGATAACCCCAAGCAACACTCTGAGCACTAACAAACTGTTTCAAACTAACCCACTGTTGTACAATTTTGAATTAACAAAACTCTTGTTTGAAACAGAGACTAACAAACTGAATGCTTGATTAGAACCAAAAGGAACCAAAGATACCTTTGTGTTTAATAATAACTATGAACCAAAGAAACAAACTGCTTTGAGAAAGTTATCAAAAGTTCTTTAATAGTTCATTACTGAATGTGATAAGAAGCAATCTCTTCTAATACAAAAAAAATAATAATAATTGAACAAACTGTTTGAATTAAGTCTAAACAAACAAATTGTTTAAACAGAAACAACGACAACAGATTATATATATGTTTCAGTACTAACATATTGTTCCAGCACTAAACAACCTGTTGTATCAAACTGCCGTCCGATTCGAATTAAGAGAACTTTTTTCTGACAGAATACAAACTGTTTGTATTAAAAAGAATTGGAACAAAAGGTTTGAGTAAAAACAAAGAGAACCAAGTAAACCTTTTGTTTAACAAAAGGTATGAACTGAAAGTAACAAAAGTTACGAAAGAGAACATATTGCTTGAAGACAAACTGTGTTGACAACGGTTCTTTAATGTTCCATTACTAACAACAAAGTAACTTGGGAACCTAATTAAGAAGAACAGAGTGGTGTAAACAACACATTACCGAACAGAAACAGTGCAATTAAAAGAAACTGTTACAACTTGTCCGGATTTCTAGAAGTTCAGAGGATGAAAAAGTAATCTGTCGAACTTGGTATTAACACAACGACAACAATCTGTTACACTTGTCTTCTAATTTATTTTCTAGATTTGAACCAAAGTCTACAGGTTTGGAACCAACACAATCTGAACAGAAAAATTTATACTGGCAATTAACAGATTGAAGAAACAGATTGTAAACATTTTTTTTTCTTTTCGTACTTATTTCGGTGATAAAAGAACAAATAAGGATCAAGTCTACTGTCTTACGATTGTTGGAAAATATTGATCCGAATTGTTCTTTACAAGAGAAAACAGTGACTGATAGAAAAAAAAAATATCGAATAAAGGAACGGACTTACTGATCGACAAACGTTGGAATGCAGTCAAAAGTTGAAGAACAGTCGCGTGTAGGGACGCTCTCCGTAAGACAGTATTCGCCGGGTACCGTTGGTGCCTTGGTTTCTTCGATGACGAATTGTCTCCCAGGATAAAAGTTCTTCCGATGTTGTAGAGATTGCACCGGTCTACAACACCCAGCGAACGAGACTAGGAGGTTAAAGAGAATTTGATTTTGTGGAGAATGATTCTGTGTTTTGCATGAGAGAGAGGACTTCCTTTTATAGGAAGTGAAAAGAAGCAATTTAAAGGACACAACTGTTCACAACAGTTGTAACTGTTGGGTTAAAAATTGTCGGGTTGGGCTGTAGTAAATTAGTTTCTGGCCCAAAAATGTATTAGTCCACAGTGAGGCCCAACTACCCAAACCCACGACACGTTCCCGAACCCGAGACCAACCCAAACCCACGACACGTTCCCGAACCCGAGACCGAGCCGAGCCGACTGGACGGCGGCGCGCGCGCGTGTGGTGGTTCGGACCATGGCTAGGTCCTCCCTCCTTAACAAAATTGCTTCGCCTAGGGCGTACCTTTGAAGTATATAAACACTTCAATCCCTCTCTTCTCATGATGTGGGATGATTTCTTTTGGGAACATAAACCCAAACATAAACCCCCATCTTTAACGGCTTATTGTTCATTCATTTGTAAATGGTTTTCGACGAGTGAGTTACCCATACAATCACCAAGTTGCCGCCTATGCGATGGTGCAATTGGTGTTGTTAACTCTCAAATGAACCCGGTTAAAACCGAGCGCAAAGTCGGGTACAAACCGCCATGTCGAAGACCATTTTTCCAACAGAGGTTAGAACCAAGCTATTTCTGAGAAAGATCCAAACGATTAAGCCTTCTCGAACAAGAAATCTAGGTTAAATTAACGCATTAGGAGACAGATTCAGAATCATTAAGCCTTATCGAACGAACACGAAAGGCGTAATTGAAACGCAGAATGAAGAAAGAATGCAAGTTAGGGCACGAATCAACAGATTTAGAACGATTAAGGCTTATCGTGAAGGATTCAGGTGAGGTATGAAATTTGTTCATAATAAACAGAGTGTCTGGCTTCAGCTGGTTAACTGGCTCAAGTGGGTTACTGGCACGACTTGTTGATATAAATTAAATTGCTTACTCAAAACCCACAATTTTATGTCCTCACTTGAATGTAGTATACATGTGGCTTTTGCTGCCTAATTTGCATGATAAATGCATACAAATACTATACTCCAAGGTTTCTTTAATATAACTTCAAAGTATGTAATGGTGTTCATAAAAAGTATTAATGTGTTTAACTCCAGAACAAAATTAATGTCAATATAATTGAGATAGTGGTGGAAACCAATAGGTTATGTACCTATTATAGACGAAATGGAGCTTTTGGCAATGTGAAGTGAAAAGTGCAGGTAGATCAATGGAATTGTACTGGAAGTAGAGCTGGCAAACTTGACCCGGACCCGTCAACCCACCCGTACCCGCACAAGTTAATTGGGTTCAGGTCTTGCTAGTTGTTTAAAATGGGTTGAAACGGGTGAAGTTATTCAACCCGTTGAATTAGGCGGGTTACCCGGGTTGAAAATTTAAACCCATCTACACCCGTTCTGAGTTCTGGTACCTCTTCGATTCTTGAGTATTGATTAATTTTCTTCATGCAATCCTCGCCGGCGGGGACGGCGGTGATGCAAGCTCGTGAGATTGTAGAGCCAGAGCATCACCGAGGAGCGATTGTCGCAGAAACTTGAGAAGGCTCGGCTCGGCGGTGGGTCTAGCTCCATGAGGCTCACGGCGGCGATTCTGAGGGATGCTACTCTGGAGGCGGGTTTGTCCGGCGATGGGTTGGTGGAGTGACGCCGATTGAGGAGGGGATTTTGGTTGTAACGTCGATTGAGTGGGAGGAGGTCGCGATGGCGATGAGGATAGAGAGAAAGAGAGGAGAGGAGAGTAGAAAAGAGGTTCGCGAGAGGGGGAGAGTACAATGGTGGGTCTAAAACCGATGAGTGGGAGAGAAAGAAACAATACCTTTTTTTTTCTTTTTTTCCCTAGAAAAATGAAATTGTTAGAGCATTTTTTTTTTTTTTTGCAAACAGAGTGCATACAGTAGTGTAGAAAAAAAAAGAATAAAAAAAGTCTTAAAAAATCTGTTAATAGAAGCAGTGTCTTTTTCTACTTTAGCAAATATGGGTTCAAAACGGATTAGAAATGGGTTGACGGGTCACACTGACCCGTTTATGACCCACCCATAAAACCCATAATATTTGAACGGGTCGAACGGGTTGGACCCATATAAAATAAACCCATTTATAAACGGGTCGGGTCCACCCGAACCCGCCCGTTTGACACCTCTAACTGGAAGAATTCGTTAGGGTTGATTAGATAGAGCTTCGACACGAGAGATTTTCTTTACCATTCAGTTCATTCCTTCCTTCCTCGACTACATTTGTCATTTGTCTTCTCTTTTTTTGTGGTATGAACATGCAAGGGCGATCGATGCTAAATTGCTTATGCGCGTACTGGCGTCTTATCTCAACCCTCCATGCTCCAAAATGAGATGTAACTAGAAGTTACAGGAAGCATAATTGTTGATAAATACTTAACATAAGGGTGAGGGTGGGATCGGAGTGAGGCAGCTCCAGAAAAATTGTTGCTACTTTTCATTCTATCTAACAATGGTCTTAGGCTCTTAGCCCTAACAATACTACTACTGTGATATATGTTGTTTCTACCACAATGTTCACTTGGTTGCTTACTACTACTATACTACTATGATATATTGCTGTTTTTTACCAGTAAAAAGTTAGCTTGCTGTATTGTGAACAAGATAAAATTAAAATAATTAGATTTAATCAATGAGATATCTTGTGACTACAAACAATCATCATTGGAGGTCCATTGGCGATTAGCAAGACCAATGACAATGTAATTATGTATTTATTTGATCTATGTAGCATGCAAAAGTTCATTTAACTCTTAGTGTGCTGGAAAACATACCACATACAGAGGCTGTTTAGATTCGGTGGTTTTTTTATTTTATTTTTAACTAAACTAGTTTAAAAAAATAAGTGGAAAACCAATGTTTTCGAAAACTGACAATGAAATAACCGAAGATGTCCAAACATCTTAATTTGTTAATTTACCTAAAAACTAAAATTTGGCACATACCCATAATGGTGGGGAACACCTTGCATACACTGTAGTTTCTACTTTCAAGTTGAGGACGAATGGTAACAATTGAATAGGTGTACTCATCACCATTTGGAATGAACGGATGGGATTTGTTTGTTTTTGGGGGTATTGGTAACTTCCTTCGAATTTCTGTCTTGGTGAATGTTATCAGACATTACACTTTATTTGATTATTTAATATCATCCGTAGCAGAGAATTATTGTAGTAACTTACTCAATTTTCTGTATAATGCCAGTAGGGGGTTCCATCCTAAGTCACCTAGAGCGGGAGCGAAGCGGGAGCGCGAACTGAAGCGGGAGCGGAAAAACGTCTAATTACAAAAAGATTGCATTTGAGAGTGTCACGAGAGCGTCTATGTATAATATTTATTTACTATAATTTTATGAAAAAAATAAATATTTACATATGATAATGTGATTTTACACATGAGAGTTATTTTTATTAAAGGGGTTGTCAGTATTCATTTGTCAAATAGGTTCATTCATTAAGGAAGAATAATGATTAAATAGTTGGATTATCAAACTGACACATAATAAGTTGAGATTAATCATCAAGTATAGTCCAAACTAATGGTAAATTGGCTTTAAAAAGTAATTCGCCTACGAAAACGAGCTCTATTTTCTGGAACGCCCTTAGAGCGAGGTTTGGTCTCGAAAGAGCCAGAGTGAGGTTTCGGAGCAGGAGCGATGCCCATTCCAGAGGTTTTAGGTGACTAAGGTTCCATCCCATGCCAGAGGTTTGGCGTCGTATCCTACACCAAAAGAGAAGTGTCTTGGCAACTTCATGTTGTATTCTTAAATCCTCCCAAACTATTGTGGTTTCGACAAAGAGCAAGCTTGCCCCACTACTAATACTATAGGGCAAGACATTGCTTATGTATTTGTCTTATGCTATTTTCACCTGTTGAGTCCCAGTTCCCACCCAGGGCCGAACAAATTATTGCAACTTTATCACTTCTTGTCTAGAGCCGCCTCCAAAGGCAATCCTAGCCCGGGAAACATTGGACCAATGATACAGGGATAGTGTACATTTCAATCAACTTGTGGATAAGGAACCCCGGACACCCATCTTTTGGAATTCTCTCTTATATATCTCTGATCCTGCAAACCCGATTTTTTCGCCCCTTCTGCAAATCATTAAAGCTACTTTCAAGAAGAAGGCAGACCAACAAATTGAGGGCACAATGGAAACCATAAAAATGGATTGGAGTTTTCAGGCCACTCACGGGGAGAGAGAATCTCCAAGATTACTACAAATTGGTGGTCTTCGCAAATCAGAATAGTCGGAGATATGCACAAGCTACTGCAGAGATTCAGGCAGAGAAAGCATAAGTGAAACTGCCTTTGTATCTCTTAAGTCCCAAAGTTTAGTTGGATCATCAGCACAAAACTTGGCTTTTTATACATACTCAGTAAGTTGTGCTTTGGTCCCTATCTAGGTAATCATTTCAGATTGCTGTAACAAGGACTGAAGTTCAAACAATCATGTTGGAATCGCTTAAAAATCATAACTCATGCAGACATAAGCATGACCTCCAACAACAAAACACAAACAGCAACACCGTACCAAGTAAACTTGACCAAATCAATCATCAATCAAGGTCATTTTGTAGCAAAACCTTAAAGACGGCAAATCTATCCACCAATACTGCAGATGAAAAAAAAAAAAAAAAAAAAAAAAAAACACTAAGCAAGTTCATCTACTGCTTCAGTGGATCAAGCAAGGTTACCAGAAACCAAGTGCAGGATAATATTAACAAAACAAAATATCCAAGAAAATCTTTTTGATAATAACTGAAACCACAAATAGAGTATGGGACAATTGTTCACGAAAACCAAAAACGATAACTGCATTACAAGTAAGACTAATGCAAGGCCTTCTCAATCTTCAAAACGGGTGGGGGGTCCTAAGCTGTAGCATTGATAAAAGCCCTTCCTGGTTGCCTGTTAGCCAAACGTCCATGGCATCCTAGAAGCTGCAAGATTAAAACAGGTAACACAACATAAGCAACTACTTCATAACATCACGGATATATTTCATCCTATAGACGATGGAGAAAGTTATGGGCAGCTTTAAAGTCAAAATGCCTAGTAAGTATCCAACGAACCTTTGCATTCACGCCATCAGCCATGATCCTGTTCTCTGCCTTCCAGCGAATGTAGTCAGTGCGGTTGAATTTGGTAAAACCCCTGTACAAGAATCAACAGTATCAGAACCTGAATTCAACAACCAAGTTCCAAATTCAATGAATTATTATGAAGTAGATTGAGCATACCACTTCCTGCTCTCAATGATCTTTTGGCGACCAGGGAACTTGAACTTGGCTCTGCGCAACGCCTCTTGTGCATTCTTACCATTGGACTCCTTGCAGCGGACAGAGAGAAGCACTTGGCCAATGGCCACACGAGCACAGACACCCTGAGGCTTTCCAAAGGCCCCACGCATACCAGTCTGAAGCCTATCAGCTCCAGCACACGACAACATCTTGTTGATCCTCAACACATGGAAGGGATGAACCCTCACCCTTAGGTGGAAGGCGTCCTTTCCAGCAAACTTGGTCATGTACTTGTTGCACGCAATGCGTGCAGCCTCCAGAGCTTCACTGGAGACATTTTCCTTCTCCCAGGAAACCAAGTGAACACAGTAGGGGAATTCATCAACACCCTTCTTCTTCATGCCAACATCATAAATTCTGATCTTTGGGTCTGGCACACCCCTGCAGTAGCGGGACTTGGGGTATGGCTTGTTCTTAATCTGACGATAACACCTAGCGGGTCCTGAAACAAAAAAACAGCCGCATTCAAACACCAAACAGAAATGAAGTCTCCTATAGTCAAATAATAGATACATTTCGTAAAATATAGTGTACTATTTGAAGAGATAACTAGGCAAATGAATCGCATGGAAATGAAATGCAACCTCAAATCTTTTAGTTTCAAAGGGAACCAACCCATTTATTATCACATCAATTGAAACAAACTGCTAGGAGTTTCCTAGCCACGGAACTATCGGGTCGTGAACCAAAAAACAACGGTATTCAAACACCAAAAAAAATTAAGTCTCCTATAGTCGATTAAGATATACATTTCGTAATATATATACTGTACTATTTGAAAAAACAGCTATGCAGATGAATTGCATGGAAATGAAATGCAACTTCAAATGCTCTAGTTACTAAAGGGAAACAGCCCATTTACTCACATCAACTGAGACACACTTGTAGATGTTTCCTAGCCACAGAATCATCAGATATGACATAAGTAATTTGAGACATACCCATATCAAGCAAAGGGAATCCGACATAGTTACTAATACAAGTGTCATACAATCAATAAGCCTCTTTACTCTATTATTTCCATCATTTTATTGGATTTAATGACACTGTTGCACCAAATTTTAATTTATATTCCTATCAAAGCATGAAGATGTGAGAGATTGCTTGCAACTGCTTAAGCCCAAATGTAACATGTTCAAGTAAGTGTCCACCCATGGCAAAGATAACGAAAAATGAGGTAGAAAACTTATCAGATATCAAACAACAGCAGACTGAATCATATCAATGGACTCCGTAGAAGATTCTAATTAATCAAACACCAAGGACTAAGCAAAAGCGCTATATATAGAACCAGATAACATGGATCGAACGAGTGTGAGATGCAAATCATCAAATCCACATCTGATACATAGGCAAAACGAGGCTCGATTCAAACAAAAAAGTCTAAAACGATGCTTCAATCAAGAACGACGAAATGAATCATCCATTATCAGACCAAGTTTCGACCTAGATTTGAGGTTAAAATCAAACCATTCTGATACAGATCCGAACGATTAAGCCTTCTCGAACATGAAATTAGGTTAAATCAACGCAATACGACACAGATTCAGAACGATTAAGCCTTATCGAACGAACACAAAAGGCGTAATCGAAACGCAGATTGAAGAAACAAAGCAAGTTAGGGCACGAAATCAACAAAGAGAAGGTGAGGACAAGAATACGACTTACTCCTTCCCATGGCGACTGGTTGTGCTCGACCTTGCTTCGCCTTTGCCTCCGGAAACCCTAGAATGAATGACGAAGAAGACGATGGGTTAGAGGAGAATATATTCTAGGGCTGACCATCCGTTCATTGGGCTGACATTACAACCCAACTAAGCCCAGTAACTTTTTGCCCTTTTTTTATTTCAATGGGTATTTCATTACCAGGAGGAAAAGAGGATACTATTTAAGCCCAAATCAGGCCCAACTGAAAAATGATGAAACAGAAGATTCCGTAGGCCTTGTTTGGGTAAGGGATAAATGGGGATAGGGTTAATTTTAAACTGTACCCCTATCTCCCCTCCAATTTTGCTTTCATTTCCCCTCAAAACTATACCACCCCTCACAAGGTATAATGAAGTATGAAAATTGAGCTTATAAACTGTTCTTTGGGACAAAAATGCCCTCATCAACCTAATCAAGTTACAACATGTAATTTTCCACCACTAACTAAAGTTCTTGTTGTATCTTATGGCCTCGTTCGGGTAAGGTACAAAAATGATGGGGACAATAGTTGTACTGTTATAAGAGGTAGGATATGATTGTATTAGTATAAGGTAGGATAAAATTGTCCTGGTGCGGAGTGATTGGCTAGGGCAGGATATGAGATAGAATAAGTTGCTTGATATTTGGGTAAATGACCACAACCCTGCCCATGCTTGTTGAAAACTTGCTTTTCTCAAATTATTTTTGTCTTTCGCTGTAGACCGTAAACAACAAATAATATAACATACATTTTGACATGTTATATGTATCAATATTAGAGTAGAGAGAATTATAAATCTTAGCTCAAGATATCGTGATTTAAGTCTATTATTCATTGCTTCATATCATAGGTGTTGCTGCGTCTTGAAATCCCAATTGTCATGGTTCTGCTTACATACTTACATATATACGTGTGTACACACACACACACATATAAACATACATATTTATATATAGGTATATATACAAATACACACAATAATACATATATACATGTGTGTATTTTACATATTTATGTATACATATATCTTATATATACATATATACATACATATATCTTATATATATATATATATATGTATATACATTATGTACATATAATATATATGTATATATATAAATATATACATATATATATATATTATGTATATAATATATGTACATATATTTATATATAATGTATATGTATATTATATATACATATAATATATGTATATAGTTATGTATATGTATATACATCTATATATATATATTACATATTTGTGTATACATATATTTTATGTAAATATATATATATATATATATGCTTTTTTATATAATATATATATGTATATATATACACATACATATATATTACATATATATATACACACATATAGTATAATACATTTCATTTATATATGCATATATACATAAATATATGTTTATATATGTAGGCAATTATGTCATTCCAGAACACCCTCCTAATACCCTCACCCCTTATCCTACCTTATACCACCCCCTAAGTGGTACAAGGTTGTAGGTAAAAAAATTGAGAATTGTACGTAAGGTATAAAAAAATCATATCTGTACCTGTTCTTTATCATGCACCAAAACACAGAATAAGGAACAGGAGGTACAATTTATCCATATCTCCTTTTTGTACCTTACCCAAACGAGGCCTATCTCCTCACCCTCTCTCACACGTGTTGGACGTCTCTCCACGGAACCATCAACATCAGCTTTGTCGTGGTTCTCCTCCAATTTTGTATTTTCTTTTGTTTTTATTTTTCATTTATCAAAATTAAAATTCTCATTATTACGAAGATAAATTAATGTAGTACAATAACAAATATAATTCGATGTAATATAGCAATTCGACATATAGTATGTTACTAAAGTATGACGAAAAGTGTTTTAGAAGACAAATATGTAAGGATCCAAATTCAGCACAGTGTGGTAATTCTCACACTAACACTTCTTCATATTCTGTTATAACTATTCATTCCAGACTAAAAAATAATAATCCTATTTTATTCTAGTATAATCATATCTTACTTCATATCCAAGTATATTTCTTATTCACATAGTTTTTATCTCTTACTCAAATGAGACCGTCAGGCATAAAGAGGGAGATATTGTGACAAATTATACATGAAATCACATTTAGACTCAAAAAAATCTCATTATTACAAAGATAATTTAATTTAGTGCAATAAAAAAGATATGTTGACGCAACATATATCAATTAGACATATAATATGTTACGAAAGTATAACGAAAAGTGTTTTAGAAGACAAATAGGTATGGATCCAAATTCAGGACAGTGTGGTCATTCTCACACTAACACTTCTTCATATTCTGCTCTAACTATTCACTCGAGACTAAAAATCAATAATCCTCCTTTATCATAGTTTAATCATATCTTACTACATATCCAAGTATATTTCTTATTTCTATGATTTTTTTATCTCTTACTCAAATGAGGTCGTAAGGCATAAAGAGGGAGATATTGGGATAAATTATACATGAAGTAACATTTAGACTCAGAAAAATCTCATTATTACAAAGATAATTTAATGTAGCAACAAATATAAGTTGATGAATTATAACAGTTATACATGTAATATGTTATGAAAGTATAAGGAAAGGTGTTTCAGAAGACATATAGGTATGGATCCAAATTCAGAACAGTGTGGTCATTCTCACATTAACACTTCTTCATATTCTGCTCTAACTATTCACTCGAGACTAAAAAACAATAATCCTGCTTTATCCTAGTATAATCATATCTTACTTCATATCCAAGTATATTTCTTATTCCTGTAATTTTTATTTCTTACTCAAATGATGCCGTAAGGCATAAAGAGTGAGATATTGGGATAGATTATTCATGCAGCCGCATTTAGACTCAGAAATATCTCATTATTACAAAGATAATTTAATTTAGTAAAATAACAAATATAAGTTGATGTAACATATATCAATTGGACATATAATATGTTACGAAAGTATAACGAAAAGTGTTTTAGAAGACAAATAAGTATGGATCCAAATTGAGGACAGTGTGGTCATTCTCACACTAAAACTTCTTTATATTGTGCTTTAACTATTCACTCGAGACTAAAAATCAATAATCCTTCTTTATCATAGTATAATCATATCTTACCATATCTCCAAGTATATTTCTTATTTCTATTATTTCTATCTCTTACTCAAATGAGGTCGTAAGGCATAAAGAGAGAGATATTGGGTAAATTATACATGAAGTAACATTTAGACTCATAAAAATCTCATTATTACAAAGATAATTTAATTTAGTACAATAACAAATATAAGTTGATGAATTATAACAGTTATACATGAAATATGTTATGAAAGTATAAGGAAAGATGTTTTAGAAGACAAATAGGTATGGATCCAAATTCAGGACAGTGTGGTCATTCTCACACTAACACTTCTTCAAATTCTGCTCTAACTATTCACTCGAGAGTAAAAAACAATAATCGTGCTTTATCCTAGTATAATCATATTTTACTTCATATCCAAGTATAAAATTATTATTCCCGTGATTTTTATCTCTTACTCAAATGAGGCCGTAAGGCATAAAGAGTGAGATATTGGGATAGATTATACATGCAGTCGCATTTAGACTTTGAAATATCTCATTATTACAAAAATAATTTAACTTAGTACAATAAAAATTATAAGTTGATGTGCCAATTAGACATATAATATGTTACGAAAGTATGACGGAAAGTGTTTTAGAAGACAAATAGGTATTGATCCAAATTCAGGACAGTGTGGTCATTCTCACACTAACACTTCTTCATATTCTGCTTTAACAATTCACTCGAGACTAAAAATAAATAATCCTTCTTTATTATAGTATATTCATATCTTACTATATATCCAAGTATATTTCTTATTTCTATGATTTTTATCTCTTACTCAAATGAGACCGTAAGGCATAAAGAGGGAGATATTGGGTAAATTATACATGAAGTAACATTTAGACCCAGAAAAATCTCATTATTACAAAGATACTTTAATTTAGTACAATAACAAATATATGTTGATGAATTATAACAGTTATACATGTAATATGTTATGAAAGTATAACAAAAGGTGTTTTAGAAGACAAATAGGTATGGATCCAAATTCAGGACAGTGTGGTCATTCTCATACTAACACTTCTTCATATTCTGCTCTAACTATTCACTCGAGACTAAAAACAATAATCCTGCTTTATCCTAGTATAATCATATCTTATTTCATATCCAAGTATATTTCTTATTCCCATGATTTTTATCTCTTACTCAAATGAGGCCGTAAGGCATAAAGAGGGAGATATTGGGATAAATTATACATGAAGTCGCATTTAGACTCAGAAAAATCTCAATATTACAAAGATAATTTAATTTTGTACAATAAAAAATATAAGTTGATGAATTATAACAGTTATACATGTAATATGTTATGAAAGTATAACAAAATGTGTTTTAGAAGACAAATATGTATGGATCCAAATTCAGGACAGTGTGGTCATTCTTACACTAACACTTCTTCATATTCCGCTCTAACTATTCACTCGAGACTAAAAAACAATAATCCTGCTTTATCCTAGTATAATCATATCTTACTTCATATCCAAGTATATTTCTTATTCCCTTGATTTTTATCTGTTACTCAAATGAGGTCGTAAGGCATAAAGAGGGAGATATTGGGATAGATTATACATGAAGTCACATTTAGACATAGAGAAATCTCATTATTACAAAGACAATTCAATTTAGAACAGTAACAATTTAAGTTGATGTAATGTATATCAGTTAGACATATAATATGTTACGAAAGTATAACGAAAAGTGTTTTAGAAGACAACGAGGTAGGATCCAAATTCAGGACAGTGTGGTCATTCTCACACTAACACTTCTTCATATTCTGCTTTAACTATTCACTCGAGACTAAAAATCAATAATCTTGCTTTATCCTAGTATGATCATATCTTACTTCCAAGTATAGTTCTTATTCTCATGGTTTTTATCTGTTACTCAAATGAGGCCGTAAGGCATAAAGAGGGAGATATTGGGATAAATTATACATGAAGTTGCATAAACGTTGTTTGAATCCGGCATAAGCAAGGATAATTTTACCCACCTTATATCCTTTTCTATTTTTGTTCTTTGGTTCAACTAGGTGGTAAAAAAAAGATTAAATACCCCCTAAGAAAACTAAACAATTACCTCAATACTTCCATTTGTCCCTGCTCTTCCCTGTTCAAATATAGCATATTGTTTGGTTCATATTCGGTCATAACCAAATATTGATACATAAAATATTACATATGCCTTATTTCGATACAATCATATCTTACTAATATCTCAATAAATGTCTTATATCATTCTTTCTTGTACTTATCAAACTAGGTTCAAAGACTCGACAGAAACTCTCAGCCATGTACTCAAAAAGTTCCGGTTAATCGTCCAGGATAATGTTCTGACTTTTAGCCTGACCAACATGTGGATTGAATTTGGGTTTAAAACTGTTGGCCAAGCCCAGCCCAGCCTAGAATTTTAAAACTATTATTTTGTTGTACTTTCTATATAAATAAATGTAAACCCACACACATCTAAGCCAATGTATTATGTATCCCTAGATGTGCTAAATATTTTGTTCCTTTGTCATAGTTAAATATGTTAAATAGTTGGTACTAGGATATGATTCACTATAAAAAAAATATAGCTGCTGATCTTGAAAAGATTAGTTTGGCCATGGAATCCCATGAACAGCAAAAAAATAGCTCCTTTAATATATTGATATGATATATTATCCTAAAACGTTAAATGTGTTTAATGTGTGGTTTATTTAGATGAAATTTTGGCTTAAAGCAACTATTAATTGTCTTGCAAGTAATTGTTTAATTTCAATTTTATTTGTTTATGTATTAAAATAAAAATTTTGGCCCATGAGTCAGCATTTAGAACTTTTTAAACGTTAAATGTGTTTAATGTGTGGTTTATTTAGATGAAATTTTGGCTTAAAGCAACTATTAATTGTCTTGCAAGTAATTGTTTAATTTCAATTTTATTTGTTTATGTATTAAAATAAAAATTTTGGCCCATGAGTCAGCATTTAGAACTTTTTAATTGTTGTGTTGACTCGATTGATGGGTTGGGTTGGGCTCACTTCGAGTCTCTGGTCGGTCGTGCACCACCAGCCCAACCCATGGTCAACCCTAATGTTGTTAGCATTCTTATGGAGGATTTAGTCGAGGCATGAAATCAAAATCGAACAACCATATTATTACGCATGTCATTTGGCGAATGTGATATGTGTGACGACTTTGCTTCCTAATCTATATGATAAAGCAATTCAAAGTATTATGTCCTTGCATAGGTCCTTTGTATTACTTAAAGCATGAAATTCATCAATGATGCTCGCTATGTATTTATTTGAGATAGTGGTGGAAACCAAGATATCAATAACATGTGTATTGTACTTATTTTGTAATCACCACAAACCATCTCCAACGGTTGTCTTTGGAGCCATTAGGCGGGGAATTAGCATCTCCAACACCGCATTGGTACTGGAGAGTTGAAGTTAATCGGGGACTTGGACAGGCCGGTGGCAGTAGAGGCGAGCAGCACTCAGGCCCAACTTGATTCAAACTTTCCTCCCCTTTCATCTCTTTTCCCCCGCAACAAATTGTATCTTTTGGGAACAAATTGTATTTTTGTTTTCTATTTATGGTTGTTGTTGTTAGTTAATCACGATAGAGGGATTGGAGAGAAAATATGGGGAAATACGGCGAGAGAATGCTTACCGTTATTTGACATTTATTTAATTTACGATTATTTTCTTTTGTACATAATGTGTGATTTCAAAGTAATTCTTTAATTGATATGAATTACGAAAATATTATATACTTATAGCTGAATGTAAACAATTAATACATATTGAGAAAAGTATATAAATAATAGCTTAATTGAATTGAAGATTAAAATGCTAATTCAGGGTGGGCATGTAAGAGTGCGGTAAGTCTTTCACCACTTATAGTTGTAATTTGAGATAAGTAGTTCTCTGCTCTCTCCTCCTAGAGAGAGAAGGCTAGAGAGTTCTAGTACTCCCCCGGGGAGTTTTCTGTGTCTTGCTCTCCGGCAAGTCCCTCTTCTCCATTCTCATCACAGCCAGATCCGTTTACTGGTCGTCGCTCGTTTCTGGCGCTGGGCTCGCCGTCGCCGTCTCTCTTTGCGGCGGCGAGCCCTCAAATCTTTCTGTTCTTGTTTTTTTTCCAGCGGATCCGGAGTCAAGAAGCTCACAATCGGAGGTTTTGGCGATGTTTTTCCGGCTTGGGTTTGTTCGGCTCCTCCTCTTGAGGCCGTCCGTTCTCTTCTTCCCCTTTTCCGAAATACTCTTCGACCTCTCTATGCTAGGCAGATTGCTTAAGGAAGGGACGAGATGTGTTGTTTGAACAGTCGAATATCACCGCCATAGAGCCCTTTTTGAGTTCATCCAGATGGATTTTTCATTGGTGAGAGCTGCTGCCGGAGTCCTTATTTCCCCGTGGTCGGAACTGCTTTAGATTCCTCTCTCCGGCGGTCCTCTTTTCTCAAGTTCCGGGAGCTCGTGCCAGCATGCAAAAGGCTTTAATGGAGTTCTATTTTCAAGTAGCATGGGGAATATCTACTGTTGTTTCTTTTAGTTTTTATTTTTGCTCTTTTTGGAGTACTTTTTTCGGAGTTCGTGGGTTGTACTACTCTGTCTTCCAGATCTTATCTGGTCTTGTATTGGCTGTGATAGCCTGTTTGTTTAATGAAAGCTACCGTTTTTGAAAAAAAAATGACAACATTTTAAATATTAAAAGAAAAAGAAAAAAGAGATTAAGGGCAGTTTAGGGAATGGGGGGTAACAACAAAGTTCTTTTTTTTGAAGAAAATAATGCTCTATAGATGAGTAGTCAGCCCCGAAAGATCACGTTGTTGTACATCAATTGCCCAATCAGGCGTTTGAGAAAAGTAACTAACGTCCTCTTCCACTATTGCTTTTGAAGCGATTAAATGTGCGAATCCATTTCCTTCACGATAAACATGAAGAGCTTCAGCTGTGTCAAAAGTGCCAACTTGTTCTTGATCTCCACTAGTTTGTCTTTAAGGTCTGATATTGCGTTGAGCTCTTTCAACCCTCCAACTCTTCCATCTCTGCTTAATGTCACAGCTACCAAACTATCAAGCTCCAGTTGCACCGACTTGAAACCAGGGGTGGACGCAGGATTTGCTGTCACGGTGGACACAATTCACACAAGTTACACTTTTGCTGGAAAAAAAGTTTAGTGCACAAATCAGGACCAACTATTAAAACATGATTAAGAAGTCCATTGGACTACAATCAATTATCAACAGGTGATCATCTATCAAAACAATACTATAGTTCATAACTAAGATTACGGTTGAATGCCAATTTGTGTCCAGATTTCAGAGGAGTTTGATTCATAAATTCCCGTGTTGAATTATTAAAGAGAAACTCGAAACTGCAAACAGCTAATGGATGAGATTAAAATAATACAATTCAAGTGTACCATCTTCTTTCTCATTTCGAAAAAATGTGTGGAAATAAAAGAAAACAACAGAGAGATCCAAATCAAACCTAAATGGAACTGACATAAAAAATCCTTTTCAAACCCTAGCATTAAGGGCGTTATGACGATATACAGGAGGAATAGAGAAAAACTCGTGATTGGTGTAGAGGAGAAGATCTGTTTATAATATAGTTCAAGAAAGAGTTGTCTCATTTCCAGATGTCCTTGCTTCGTTTTTTTGAATTCACTCACGCTCCTTCTTAACATCACAATGCATTCTTTTCGAACTCCCCATCCGCGAATTGATTAGATTCACACCTCGCCAATCTTACTTTTTCTACCTACTTTTTCGTCACTTGACGGATCCAGAAAGCAGGAATATCCTGAGATTCTCGAGGGAAAAGCCCCCTTTCTTCTCTAAGCAATTTCATGTCTCATATTTTATATTCATCATTAATCTCGAGCTTCTTTGTATGACATATCACTTGGGGCGCGCTGGGGTGTGAACATTTAGTTTCGACTTGCATGTGTTAAGCATATTGCTAATCTTTATTCCTCGACTCTGTGTGGCGTGATGATGCGGGGCACGGGCCTATATATGATGACTTCTCCTACCCTTTATTCTATTCCACGCTTGGTGCGAGTGATCTCAAAGCAAAGATTCAAAACGGGAACTTTCTACTTCTACTACGGGATATGCTGTATCTTCTATTGATATATACCATGTGTGCGGGTAACTGCCGTTGAAAAGATAATGTATAACTCTTACCAGATGCTTCCCCGTTATGGGTTGTAGAAAGCTAACCCGCGGATTGCCTCAGTTAGAAAAAATCCCAATATGGCATAACCAAAGAGTGGTTTTGCTATTGATCAACTATCCCGAGACCAACGAAAATGAAAATGGAGTTGATCGCTTCGACACCACTACAAATTGAATATGTGCATAGAGCTCGCCTGACTAGACGAGGCTAGCAAATCAAGCCTTCTTGTGACTTCATGGGTGGGGGTTCCTTTGATTGTGAGTGGAAATACTTCGATTAACTTTGGTTGGGATACCTATTCCTATTCTCTCGATCGAGAATAGGTACAAGCCCTTTTCTTTTAGGTGTAACCTTCTATTACCTGCCCGAAGCTAAGTTAAGGATTCCTCACTCCAATTTTTTGAAACTCCTATCCTATAATGCTAGAAATAGAAGGATTGAAGAAAAAAATGGAAGAAACTATTTTGTTGTCCTAGGGTTTGCTTCATTGAACGAAAACTCAACCAAAAAACAGAAGGGAAGCAAACTGTTTCGTCCGTTCGTGTTTTCAATAAACAAAAAATTATGACTAAGCCCTTAGCCCACTATATTTATAGTTAAGGAAAAGTTTTAGGGTTCAATTATAAACACTCATGTTTGTGTAAGGTCTGCTTAAGATGTTTCTACAAATACTAGGGTACTTAATGTAATATCTAGGAGGGGCATATATGAAAAAATCTCAAAAACGCTGGATAATAGTAGTAGAAAGAAAAAATTCAGGGTGGCCACATGCCCACCCTAGGTCAAACGTGTGTCCGCCCCTGCTTGAAACCCAGGTCCGAAGCTAACCTAATTCCCCCCAAAGCCGCTGCCAATTATGCCATAAGAGCGGTACGTCGTTGCCGTAGTAGTCTCCGTTGTCGTGCAGCTACGAACAGACCTGCATCATTTCTAATCACCGAGCCAGCTCCAGTAGCCGGATAAAACTCCCTCCATGCCGCGTCTGCATTAACTTTAACGAAGACCGCCTTGGGAAGGCACCAGTTGCCAATGCTCTGCTCACTGTGATGTCGTTGATCATCCAAATGTCCTGCTAAATTGACTTCCTTGTACCTGTTCATGAAATCAATGCTGCTACTAGCAAGTGATACTGGATCTATCCCTTTAGAGTTAAAAACCAAGTCATTCCTGTTTGTCCAGATCGCCCACAAAGCCATCACTAATAGTTCACACCGCTGCTTGTTCTCTATGGCGAAGAACTGTACCATTTTTCCTTGAAACTTGTAGTTAAACTCGGATCAAAATCACCACCTAGGAACTCCTTCCAAACTTGCTGCGAATGGACACACATACATAATAAATGTTCCAAATCTCAACTTGGGTGCCGCATATTCTACAATCCATCGAAATATTTGCGCCTCTTCGCATAAGCTTACTGGCCACTGTTAGCGCCGAATGGTAAGCTCGCCAATAAGGCATAACATACTTCTTTGGAATTTTTAAATTCCACAATATCCTTAAAAAACCATTAACAGCAGTACCATTGGAGGGTGAGGGTTGTGATATTGTTATAGCTCACTGCGCTTTATACCCTGAGCTGACTGAATATGTTTCGTCTTTAGAGTGATTCCATTAGTATACATTAGAAGTTTCGTGATGGAAGAACATGATCTATCACATACAGATCTACAACATGAATTATAGCGGAAGATTCATGTGTTTACCTTGTCTTCCTTAGCTCCTATGCACAGCGGATGATCGTAGGATGCTTGCTTTCACATGCTCTTCTCGCTCCCACAGTCTGGCTCGAATCACTAGGACGAAAGCTCTAATCCACACCAAGTTCCACCCAATGGAGGCTAGTTAGAGAGAGAGTCCAGGGTTTACTGTATTATGATCAGCACATGATCTCTACACTACAGTAGTGTGTGTATTATTATGACTCTCATATAATATGTGTAGGAGGCTGTCTCCTTATATAGACAGACTTATACCCAATTGCAACGTTACCCCCTAGGGTTGATGTCCTTGCTACTAACCCCATAAGGTTTGAGCTTGTCTCACCTAAACCCATAAGTTTAGGATAATTGCATTGGGCACCCCACATGGGCGCACCAAATGCTAACATCTCCCACTCGCACAGTGGGGTTGCACAAATACAGTAGTTCTAGTCTCCCTAAATCTCCAACTATTATCATCTGCCAAAGTGTTATGTGGCCTTGGTGTGTGACTGTGAGAGAACCTGCATTTCGGGAGTTCCATACTCTAACCTCATACGAGGTGAGCTAGCAGCAGGCGCACTCAACCTCAAGTAATAATGCAATACGTATATATATATATATCTCGTATCACCCATATTCTGTCAATTGTCATCTCATAGACCATGAGCACCTACCTTGTCCCGAAGGTCGTGCATCAATGAGTCTATATCTCCTTTATTACATTCATATCCTGCATGATCCCATAAGATCTTGTAGGTGGGCCCAATGAATATGATAAAGAGCGATGCAATTAGAATCTTCCTTTCCATCCATTGTCGCTTTGATTCGGAGTCAGCTGCTTTCCTAGCAATGTCCTGGTAGGCCGAATCATTCATAGCCGTGAGGTGTCACGCTAAAGTAGCACCACCGAACCGTCTCTCCCCGACATGGATAAAAGTACTAAGGGTATACAGTGTCAATCATTCTTATATGATCGACGAGGCTCACACGGCGAGGAATCTCAGGGACTAGTTCTACTCGCCACCTCATGTCACTCATCAGCACGCGTTATCTCATAAGATGTGCGCCATAGTGTTTGGACTCTATCAGAGCACATGTCCTATCCCATAGGGACCACTATACAGATGTAAGTCCAACTGCCCATATGACTATTAACCCGAGTACTGAGTGTTGCACATATGCAATCGAAATCAGTTCTCTCAACTGGATTTCTCTACGCAGACTATACATGGTTCGGGGTAGTAACCATGCTCGAATGGCCATAATCCAGTCTCACCTTGGAACTTATTCCAATGCGACAAATGAATCCGTCTGACAGGGTCTTGCACTATTGATTGATGTCCAGCTCTTGTCATAGGCCATGCGCCTCATATGACAGGAGTCATCATATCATAGGCTTCTAGCGCTTATCGGGATTCTGTCTCATCTCCTACTCACCTAGACAATACAGGATGTTGTAAAGGCGGTTGCTCGTGTGAGGGAGACAACCTAGTGTCCACGCGACATGTTCTATGCTAGTACAGGATATGTAAACGTATCATACACGTATCGAAACAACTTGTAGCATAACAAATCCAATTAAAATCCAATTATCAATGTCTCATATGCTCATCAATCATACTGCCAGTGATCGACTACCGAGTCCCAATTTTCTAAAACAATCCACAAAGACGACTCTTATGTGGTTTAGGAATGGGAGGTGCCTGCATTATTGGCCCGTAGTCGATCTACTCCAAGATTACTCTTCAGGTAGTTAGTTCACCTTTTGTGAAATCAGTACCTCCTTCTATATGTTTGGCCTTATCAAAGTACTGTAGCCGTACGCTAGCACTACAGGTTGGTTGACAGCCCATAAGCTTATCAGAAACCTTCTTATCCAAACATATTTATGTCCGGTGACAGAACAGGCAATCGTGCTTCGCTTCCATGATCGATGGAGCGGTCTAATGTGACTGTGCAACACTTATGCTGCTGTTCCATGCGATGTCATCTAGCATGGACTCTATCCTGAGTCGGATCTACGTGTATCTAGGTCCCCACCCTAGTCAGCATGCATAGCTGGCTAGTCGAAGCATCATCTCCGATAGTTATAACACGTGGTCCTTCGTACAGAGTATCCTTTTGGTTGCAATCTAGTGTCTTAAGTTAGATTTCCTGAAATCCACTCTTCCGATTGCATAAGGTTTGTGGGGTCTCAGTATATACCATAGTATATAGCAGACTTACACTGCATCGGGCACTTTGGTCTTTTGGTCAATCTTGTATGGTGTCTTCTAGGGCACATATTCAGGCTCGTAAAATCCTGCAGCGAGTTATAGGAGTATCACATGGCATTGGGTCCATTACATGGAATCGTTCAGAGAATCTTCTTGTTGTCCGCCTTATGCGTCAATGTAAGAAGTCCTTTTGAACGAACGAGAGTGCATCTCGCCCTATTAATATCCTTCGTCACAAATCGAAGGGATAACCACCCTATAATGGATGTGAAATAGTCCTTAGACTCTCCTGGAAATAGTGTGTCATCGATAATAAGTGACGTGTTCATCTACTCTCTACGACCGAGAGTGATATGCAGCGGTTTTCATCCATTGATAAAATACTGCTGATTTAGAGGACTAATTAAGATCATACATGGACTTAATTAGCTTGGACCTATTCGTGCATTTGATCATACATCTCGAAACCCTGTGGTCGAGTCATACAGATCACCTCTCTGATTTCTCTATTGAGAAATTCAGTCGTCACGTTTTATCGAGGATGGAGCCTTATTTCCATAATCACAACTATTACCGATATCTCTGCAAGTCGTATGCCTCACCATGCTTCCGTTTGTGTCACTCTGAATGACCTTGGAAATACATCCATTTCCAATAGTCTAACATCCAGTCGGAAAAGTCAACCTAGCCTTAAACTTGGTTGGTCCCTTATAGACTCTAACTTTTCCTGTAAAGACTACTTTTCATTCTTCATAATTAGGGAACGATAAGGTATAGTATTCTATCCTATCGTTTATGCAAGGTGAACCTTAAGATCATCCCTTCGATCTCAAACAATCGATGGGATATGCTCCTATGAGCAATTCCTTTGCATAGGAGGATCATAATTTTCTCTCACCCCAATGGATGGGCACCTCGCTTAGAAAGTCACTCCCACTGTCCGAAGGATCCTTGAGGGACTAATTCCTCATAATGGACTAAGGAACAGGGTATTTTCTAGCGGTTCCTCCATGCTCGCGGAGATCATCATCTCTACGAACATTCCCTTAATTATGGGTATCTCCTAAGAGAAAACATATATCTTGTGAATCCATTTGCGTTACACTACTAATCGGCTGTTGAGTTTCGAATACGCAACCCCATAGAGTACTCCGAATAGTATGGGAAGATATGTTTCTCCATGAAGAAACATTTAATACCCCGTCTATTTGTGAAGGGTAAATTGGGAAATATAAAATTTAATTTTCGTTGCGAGTGGTGAGTTAAATTATTTTTGGGTTGATAATATACTCGGGAATTTCAAATAATAATTTTATAGAAAACGGTATTTTTATTGTGTATTTATTTAGCATATTATGTGATTTATTTGAATATATCAAGTGTGTACCCGACCCACTAGATTGACCAACCCATTTGATACTCCCTAAACATTCTAGCATAATTAGTTAGTTGACAAAAAAAAATGTTGGGACGGTGGAGGAAATACACCTCTCCAAGTATCAATTTTCTTATTTAATACTCCCCCTCTCACTTGTCTCTTTCACCAAAACAACACCAGACAAAACATCTCTCTCACTCCTCTCTCTCTTCAACCCACGGGCAACAACACCCATCACCGCCATCACCACCCTTCCATCATCACCACCACCCGAACCACCCTCACCACCACAGCAGCCCTCTCTCTCTCTCCCTCTCCTCTCCCTCTCTGCCTCGCCACCAGCACCACCACCACCAGCAGCAGCTGCTCCCGCCAACGCCACCAGCCACCACTCCAGCGACCCACCCGACGGGAAGCAACCCCGCCATCTCAGCCTCTCTCTTTCCCTCACTGATTTGAACACCTGAGATCCCTCTCCTCCCTCTACATCGACCCACGGACGAGCAGCAGAGCAGCAGCGCCGCCGAGAAGGCCGCCTGACAGCTCCGGCGAACCAACCCGACGGCGGGAACGCCGCCACCACCTCTGCCTCTCTCACTGTCTCACTGTTTCGACCATCTCAAGCCCTCACCCTCTCTGTTTCGTCCCAAGGAAGAGCCTTAACAGCAGCAGTTGGCTGCAGAACACCCCGAGCCGCCACCATCGCCGCCGCCACCATTAAATCCGGCGAGAAGCTCACCCGAGCTAACCGGAGCGACCCACTTGCTCCCGTTTGAACCAAAATACTCCTGGAGGTCCGAGGAGTCTAATAGCAACATCAAACAGAGCCCTCAACGTCCGATTCATCGCCGGTGTTCATCACCGCCGACCGCCACCTTCAAGGACGTAACCCGTCTCGTTTCTTGACCGTTTCTCGCGATTTTTCGCGTAGGTGAGTCCTAAATCACTCTCTAGTTCATTTCCAATCATCAAAATCACATTTTGTTAGCTCTAACACGAATCGGGTATGTTGGGTTGAAGATGTATGCTTGTGTTCATAAAGGGGGGTAGTTTATGTAATTTCTGAAAAGTTGAGGGCAAGGTGTTAACTGCATGTTTAGTTTCTCAAAGATTGGGGGTGATGTGTGTATATTATCAAACTGCATATTTATATAAACTTTAAAAGTGTTATTTTTAGATTTATGATATAAGCTAATAATTATATATATTATTTTGACTATATAAAAGTAAATAAGTTATTAAAATTGCATAGAGTTATATTTATATGAAATATTGTTGTTTTTATAAGCAAGATAAAAATGTACGATTTGGTTTGATTATAACTTCGGTTTATTTAACTAAATAGTTTTAATTGCTTTTTAAATTTGTATTTTGAGTAAAATAGATTATTTTGTTAATATGGATAAAAATGAATAAGTTGGAAGTTAGTTTGTGAAATAAATATATAAAGTAGACTTTTTAAATAAAAATCCCTATTCCTTTTGCTTGATATTACATGATTATTTTTCTAGAAAGTAGAAATTATTTATCTAACATCAATTTATAGATATGTATGACTTGTTTTATTGAAATAAGTATTTTTGTGAATTTTATTTGAGTATTTAATTCTTGTATAGTATATATATTTTCTAATAAATAAATAGCTATAATTAATTTAGTTTGATTTAACTTTTATAGTCACTTATGAATAAATAGTTTGTTTATTAAATTATTATTTCATATAAAATAAAGAAATTGTATAAGCCTAATATTATATTTATTACTCGATAATTTTATGAGCTTGTATTTATAAGAGTTATAATATTTTTATGAGGAAAATATAAGTGTTAATTAAGTAATTGTTTTATGCTATTAATTAATGGGGTTAAGGGGGATAAAGAAAAATGAGAAATTAGGAGATATAGCATTTTTGCATACTTGCATAATTAGGCTTGTAATTAATTTAGGAAATTATAAATTTGTAGGTGGTGACGAATTCGTAGACGAGGGCTTCGTGTATCTGTAGGAGCTATCGTGATAATTGTCGTGCTACTTGAGGTGAGTAAATATGCCTAACCTAGTGTGCCGTCCTTCTTTCGTGTCCAATTATTTTATGACTTTTACGTCTCAAAATGTGATTTGTGATTTAAATGCTTGACTTGATATTTCAAATACTTGTTTATTGATTCTTTTGGAAACTGTCACATGAAATTAATAATATGTAATAACGTAAAGTGGAAACAGTTGTGCGGTGGAACCCTATTCAAATTCTCCTATATATTGTGATTATTATATTTGGCTCGGTTGCCATTGCCCCGAGTCGCACCATGTACTCACCCTTCTGGCCGCTAGAGTCTTAAGGGGGTGTCGACACTTAAGGTCTTGGTTGCATGCGAGATGGTTGGTTCTATATTTTTGGATTGGTTTGTTCCCGCTACAACTAAATAATAAATGTGGATTTTTCATATGGATGAGGAATGGACTTGGTTTATTTTGGAAAATATGGAAATGGATTGGGGGATATTAAATGATGAGTTGGATAATTTATATTGGTCATTTGAAATGATATGTTGTTTACTACCACTACTAGAAAATTAGCTTGTCACGGCAGTTTCAAATACGGCGGTGGCAAAAACCGCCGTTTACTGAGCCCAGTAACGTCAGTTTTATGTGAAGCGTCGTGTATTTTATAGGTAACGGCGGTTGATAAAAAAGTGCCGTATATTTGGTCCCTGTTACGGCGCAAAATGTCTAACCGCCCTAAGTTTATGGCGGTTTTTAAATTAACGCCGTTAATTACACGGCGGTAAGTAATATTCAGCCGTTAATAATAAGGCAGAATTCCAAAACCGCCTCAAACTATATTTTTTATTCATTTAAATAAATTATATGGATATGTGTATTCATGAGATTTAATCTAGGCCTTTGATTAGAGTCCCAACAAGATGAAATCGGATCCGTCCATTAGCAACCCTACCATTATAATTCAGAAACCTCTCTCTGCCTCTCATTGTTCGTCCGCCTCCTCCAGGTACATCTCTCTCTCGTTCTTCTACCCTTCGCCTTCTTCCTCGTCCCCGTTCTCTCTCCCTTTCGCTCTCTATGTTTCTTCATCTCTCTCTCTTCCTCTCATTCCTGCCATCTTCTTCGGCCATAACATTAGAGAACCCCAACCACCACCAGATCTACTCCATTACTCTGTCTCCCGATAAGTTTTTCCTCCCCCTTCCCTTCTTTCTTCGATCGGACAGCAAAGAGACATCAGCGCCAGAATTTCCTACGCCGCTGCTCCGGCGCAAGAAGCCCCTCCACCTCGATCTGATTTGGATTCGCTTGATAGTTCATCAAGTTCTTTTTTTTGTTTTTGATTTGGCGCAAGAACCACCTCCCCCTCGATCTGATTTGGGTTCGCTTGATAGTTCATCAAGTTCTTTTTTTTCTGATTTGGCGCAAGAAGCCCTCCCCCCTCTATCTTATTTTTTGTTCGCTTGATTATTTATCAAGTTGAGGTTGAATATCTGGGTTTGTTCGAGGATATGAATATCTGGTTTTTTTTTTTTTAAACGATGAATATCTGGGTTTGTTCGATATGGATCTGACCGAAAATTGTGAATAAACTAATAAATGTAAAATATCAAATATTTATAAAACAATAAGAACACAAATGAACGGGAAAAATCGATAAGATGTGAAATTGGAAAACATCAATATGGAAAATTAATTAATATATAAACAATTTTTGTAAGGCGGTTTAAATAACAGACGTTGATGTAAATTTTCCCTTTGGGTGGAAGGCGGTTTTCAAAAACCGCCGACACAATTATATTCGTCAGTTCTGACCGCCCTTTATCTGAAAACGACGGCGTTCTTTACATCACTTTTAAAACCGCCACAAAAACCGCCGTAGTTTCTTTTAAGGCGGTTTTCGATGGACTTTAGGGCGGTTTTGAACCGCCGTATCTAGCTGGTTTTCTAGTAGTGTACTCATTATTCCTCTTTTATTTAAAATAAAATATGCCTCTTTCCGTTTTACATGTTGGGGTGTTTACTTGCTCAGCGTTTGTGCTGACTTTGGAAAAACTGCGGTCTTGTTTCTTTCCCTCGCAGGTCTAGGTGAAGGGAGCTCGGCTTAAGGGGATATCGCGGACTCATCTAGTTATCTAGTACTTAAATAATTGAAACACCTAGACATCGTTTCATCCTGTTTAATAATATGTAATGTATCACTTTGAAGACTCTTGGTTTGTAATAAATAATTATGCGATGTTTGTTTTGTTTACCATCCTTTTCCCTCGCACCCGGGAGCGATCTCGGGCGCAGGGCGTCCGCATTCCCGCACCTCTCCCCACGGCGAGGTGCGGGGTGTCGCAGGTGGTATCAGAGCTGGCAATCCAAAAATGAATTAAAACCTGTAGGACAATTTAAAATGAATATAGGATAAGAAAATTAAAATTTGACAAGCCGCTTGGGGGATGGGTAGTATTATTTTTATTGATGTCCCACCCACCCACGTCCATTCCAATTTGGAATGACGTCTTGAGACTTATGATATATGAATTGGCTGGTTTGGAATATGAGACATATGTGTTGGTACGATTTTACATGATTATGTGGAGGAAAAATTATATGCTCGATTTATTTGATGTGATATATGTGCTATGTGAATAGGATACCATGCATTTCATGAAATAATTTCTTTTAAATTAACTATCTATGGTAAAACAAGCAATAATAAAATAGGTGATAGTGTAGGAATATGACTGATAGACCCCTGCGATACTACACCAGGAGAGTGAGCCAAGAACAAATGGCAGCTGAAAGAAACAACCAACCGACAGTGGAACAACTAGCTGCACAAATGGCCCAGATGAAGCAAATCATGGACCGAGTAGTCAGTAATGAAGAGCGTGGAAGGCAAAGCTATGCCAAGCAAATAACTGATCTGAATCCTCGCCAATTCAGTGGGAAGGAAGATCCCGTTGAATTGGAGAACTGGATCAGACATTTCGAGAAGCTGCTTAGGGTTGTGCATTGCCCTGATGATGAGAAGATCAACTGCGCCATCATTCATCTGTCACATGACGCAGATGATTGGTGGACAACTAGTCAAGAAGTCTTGCTGGCTCGACCCAACTTTAACTGGGAAGCCTTTAAGACTGCTCTTAGGACTAGGTTCTACCCAGCACATGTCAAGAGACTGAAGTGCAATGAGTTAAACAATCTGAAACAAGGGAACGGCTCAGTGACGGACTACTTCAAAAAGTTCGTGGAGTTACTGAGGTTTGCAGGACACACTGTACGCGATGAGGATGATAAGATCAACAAGTTCATTTCGGGACTACACCTCCAGTTGCAAAAGATCATGCGTAGCAGGACTTATGACACTTTGCATGAGGCATATGATCGAGCAGCTGAGATGTGGCAAGTCCAGGAGGTACAGGATGAGTTTCGCGGGAAACGCAAGGCAGCTGAAGCGGGAGGTAGTAGCAGTAACAAGAAGTTGAAGCCAAACAATGGAGGAACCCATCAGAACCAGCAGTGGCAGGTAGCTCAGCCAGTTCGTCGCTACATATGCAAGAGATGTCAGCAAAACCACCCAGGAAGAGACTGTATGGGGAACTTGGTCATCTGCCACAACTGCAACAAGAAGGGACATCGTGCTTATGAATGTCGAGCTCGACCAGGCGGGAACCAGCAAGGAAACCAAGGAGGGAACTACCAGAGGCAACCCCAGAACAACTATCTGGGAAACCGCCAGCAGCATGGGAACCAGCAACCACCAATCCTGCAGATCGGATATGGAAACAGGAACCCTGGAAACCGCAACAACCAGGGAGATGGCTATGGAAGGCAGCCAAACTACAACCAGGGGAATGCAGAACAGCATGGAACTCAGAACCGCAACAACAACGCTGGTCATGGAGGTAATGTGAACACTGGAGCTGGAGCAGGAGGATCTGGAACTCAGAATGCCAATGTGGGAAGGATTGCAGTCATGATAAAGACTGAGGCTGAAGCTGCTCACGGAGTTGTCACGGGTACTTTCCTTGTCCATGAGCACCCAGCCTTTATATTATTTGATTCTGGCGCATCATACTCATTCATATCATCATCATTTGCTGAGAAATTGAGTTTTGATAAGTCTGCTAGAAAATCTATTCCAGTAGCAACACCCACTGGCCACATAGCAGTGTGTGACACTGTATTTGAAGGAGTAGAAGTCAAAATTCTAGCCTATACCTTGCCTGCGGATTTGATTAAATTCGATCTCAAAGGCATAGACGTCATCCTAGGGATGGATTGGCTTAGCAAGTATCGAGCCGTCATTGATTGTTATGATCAAAAGGTTCGGCTAAGAGGACCCAACGGTGAGAAGATTTCTTATCGTGGAATTAAGAAGGAGCCCTGCATTAGACTAGTGTCAGCAATGACCATAGTCAACCAAGTGAAGAAAGGGAACTCAGCCTACTTGTGCTACATCCAGGATGTGTCCAAGAAGGAGAATGTGTTGGAAGAGATACCTGTCGTGAAGGAATTTCCCGACGTATTTCCAGACGAGATTCCAGGCATGCCACCCAAGAGAGAATTGGAGTTTACTCTGGACTTTGCACCCGGAACCGCGCCGATCTTGAAAGCACCGTATCGGATGGCACCAGCTGAATTGAAGGAGCTGAAGGAACAGTTGCAAGAACTCCTACAGAAGGGATACATAAGGCCAAGTGTTTCACCTTGGGGAGCACCAGTGCTTTTTGTAAAGAAGAAAGATGGAAGCTTAAGGCTATGCATTGAATACCGTGAGTTGAACAATGCAACCATCAAGAATAAGTACCCTCTACCCCCGGATTGACGACTTGTTCGACCAATTACAGGGGGCTAGTGTCTTTTAGAAGATTGACTTGAGGCCAGGGTACCATCAACTTCGGGTAGCCGAGAAGGATATCCCGAAGACAGCCTTTAGATCGAGGTATGGCCATTACGAGTTCACAGTAATGCCTTTTAGTTTAACCAATGCACCTGCAGTGTTTATGGACCTGATGAACCGAGTGATGAGGCCATTCCTAGACCGTTTTGTAGTCGTCTTTATTGATGACATCCTTGTGTACTCGAAGGACGAGGAGAAGCACGAGGAACATCTCAGAGAAGTGTTGCAAACTCTGAGACAAGAACGGTTGTATGCTAAGCTATCCAAATGTGAGTTTTGGCTGAATCGTGTTCCATTTCTGGGTCACATCATCTCGAAGGAGGGAATATCAGTGGATCCAGGAAAGATTTCAGCAGTCAAAGATTGGCCAACACCGAAGAATGTGTCCGAGATAAGAAGTTTCCTTGGCTTAGCAGGCTACTACAGGCGTTTCGTGAAGGATTTCTCCAAGATTGCCAGACCACTAACTGCGCTGACGAAGAAGACTGTGAAGTATCATTGGGACGACAAATGTGAAGAAGCATTTCAGACCCTGAAGGAGAAGCTGACTACAGCACCAGTATTAGCTCTACCAAACGACTCCGGCGAGTTTGAAGTGTACAGCGATGCATCGAAGAAAGGGCTAGGTTGTGTACTTATGCAGGATAGAAGGGTGATTGCCTATGCTTCAAGGCAGCTGAAACCCCATGAAGAAAACTATGCTACTCACGACTTAGAGTTAGCAGCAATAGTTTTCGCGCTGAAGATATGGAGGCACCACTTATATGGAGCAGTTTGCAAGCTTTACACTGATCACCGCAGTCTAAAGTACATCTTCACGCAGAAGGAGCTGAACAACAGACAACGAAGATGGCTAGAAATTATCAAGGACTACGACTTGCGTATCCAGTACCATGAAGGGAAAGCAAACGTAGTTGCTGACGCATTGAGTCAAAAGGCGAGCCATGCCTTGAACGCAATGATAGTTTTGCCAGAATGGCTATGCCATGAATTCAGGAAGCTCGAGATCGAAGTAGTAGATCAAGGAGGAGTGCAAAACCTACTCAGCAGTATAACAGCCGTACCAGACTTCCTTGATGAAATAAGGAGTAACCAAGCTGGAGACGTGAAGCTAGACAGAATCAGAAAGAAAATCGCTGAAGGGAAAGCCAACGACTTCAAGATTCACGAGGATGGAAGCATTCGCTACAAAGGAAGGTGGTGCGTACCACAGAAGTGTGCAGAAACAGAGGAGAGACTGATGCGTGAAGCTCACAATACACCCTACTCAGTACACCCTGGAGGCGACAAACTCTACAAAGACTTGAAGAAGATGTTTTGGTGGCCTAACATGAAGAAGGAGGTAGCAGAATTCGTAGCCAGATGCTTAACGTGTCAGAAGGTGAAGTTCGAACACAAGAGGATGGGAGGCTTAGTTCAACCACTAGACGTACCAGTTTGGAAGTGGGATTCTATTTCGATGGATTTTGTGACCGCTTTGCCGACGTCAAGGAACGGACTCAACCAGATATGGGTAGTAGTAGATCGACTGACAAAGACAGCTAGGTTCATCCCGATGAAGGACACGTGGAACATGGAGCAAAGAGCAGATGCGTATATCAAAACATAGTGAGATATCATGGGGTTCCAAGTTCGATAATTTCTTATAGGGACCCTAATTTTCTCTCTCATTTTTGGCGAGCTCTTCAGGAAGCATTAGGAACTCAGTTGAGGTTTAGTACAACGTTTCACCCAGCTACAGACGGACAAAAAGAAAGGACCATTCAGACATTGGAGGACATGCTAAGAGCTTGTGTCATGGATTTCCAAGGCTCATGGGTCGACAAACTACCTTTGATAGAGTTCTCCTACAACAACAGTTATCACGCCAGCATTGGCATGGCACCGTATGAAGCTTTGTACGGAAGAAAGTGCCGATCGCCACTATGTTGGAACGACATCAGCGAGACGATAGTAATTGGCCCGCAAGTTATTGAGGATATGACGGATCAAGTACGACTTATCCAGCAAAGAATGAAAGCAGCTCAGGACCGGCAGAAGTCTTATGCATATCAGAAAAGAAGGCCATTGGAGTTCCAGATTGGAGAAAAAAGCATTTCTCAAGGTTTCACCTACTAAAGGAGTAACAAGATTCAATCAGAAAGGGAAATTGAGCCCAAAGTTTATCGGACCATACGACGTATTGGAGAGAATTGGAGAAGTTGCTTATCGGCTCGACTTACCTTCTAATTTGGGACGAGTACACAATGTCTTTCACGTCTCACAACTGAAGAAGTACGTTCCAGACCCGTCTCACGTACTAGATCCTGAGCTAGTTGAGTTAGACCCGTCTCTTACATACGAGGAGCATCCTGTCAAGATTCTGGACACTAAGACGAGAGACACACGGACCAAGAGCGTTAGGCTGGTGAAAGTTTCATGGACGAACCATCAGACGAAAGAAGCTACTTGGGAAGCAGAAGATGAAATGAGAAAGAAGTATCCCCACCTATTTAGTAAGGTAAATTGATTTCCGGGGACGTCACTCTTAAGGAGGGGAGGATGTAACCTTTCGCTTTAAAATACCCTTACGTTTCTAAAATAAAATAAATCTTAGTATTTCATATTAACCCTAATACATTTCGTGATATAATTTGTGCATCAGCATATAGACATATATATTTGCATTTTATCGAGACGATATGATTATTAAGTATGGGTGGATTTAGCTTCGGGGAGACGATACGATTATTGAGTATGAGTGGATTTAGCTTCGACGACGAAGCTTTTCTTGTAATACCTCGTCTATTTGTGAAGGGTAAATTGGGAAATATAAAATTTAATTTTCGTTGCGAGTGGTGAGTTAAATTATTTTTGGGTTGATAATATACTCGGGAATTTCATATAATAATTTTATAGAAAACGGTATTTTTATTGTGTATTTATTTAGCATATTATGTGATTTATTTGAATATATCAAGTGTGTACCCGACCCACTAGATTGACCAACCAATTTGATACTCCCTAAACATTCTAGCATAATTAGTTAGTTGACAAAAAAAAAATGTTGGGGCGGTGGAGGAAATACACCTCTCCAAGTATCAATTTTCTTATTTAATACTCCCCCTCTCACTTGTCTCTTTCACCAAAACAACACCAGACAAAACATCTCTCTCACTCCTCTCTCTCTTCAACCCACGGGCAACAACACCCATCACCGCCACCACCACCCTTCCATCATCACAACCACCCGAACCACCCTCATCACCACAGCAGCCCTCTCTCTCTCCCTCTCCTCTCCCTCTCTGCCTCGCCACCAGCACCACCACCACCAGCAGCAGCTGCTCCCGCCAACGCCACCAGCCACCACTCCTGCGACCCACCCGACGGGAAGAAACCCCGCCATCTCAGCCTCTCTCTTTCCCTCACTGATTTGAACACCTGAGATCCCTCTCCTCCCTCTACATCGACCCACGGACGAGCAGCAGAGTAGCAGCGCCGCCGAGAAGGCCGCCTGACAGCTCCGGCGAACCAACCCGACGGCGGGAACGCCGCCACCACCTCTGCCTCTCTCACTGTCTCACTGTTTCGACCATCTCAAGCCCTCACCCTCTCTGTTTCGTCCCAAGGAAGAGCCTTAACAGCAGCAGTTGGCTGCAGAACACCCCGAGCCGCCACCATCGCCGCCGCCACCATTAAATCCGGCGAGAAGCTCACCCGAGCTAACCGGAGCGACCCACTTGCTCCCGTTTGAACCAAAATACTCCTGGAGGTCCGAGGAGTCTAATAGCAACATCAAACAGAGCCCTCAACGTCCGATTCATCGCCGGTGTTCATCACCGCCGACCGCCACCTTCAAGGACGTAACCCGTCTCGTTTCTTGACCGTTTCTCGCGATTTTTCGCGTAGGTGAGTCCTAAATCACTCTCTAGTTCATTTCCAATCATCAAAATCACATTTTGTTAGCTCTAACACGAATCGGGTATGTTGGGTTGAAGATGTATGCTTGTGTTCATAAAGGGGGTAGTTTATGTAATTTCTGAAAAGTTGAGGGCAAGGTGTTAACTGCATGTTTAGTTTCTCAAAGATTGGGGGTGATGTGTGTATATTATCAAACTGCATATTTATATAAACTTTAAAAGTGTTATTTTTAGATTTATGATATAAGCTAATAATTATATATATTATTTTGACTATATAAAAGTAAATAAGTTGTTAAAATTGCATAGAGTTATATTTATATGAAATATTGTTGTTTTTATAAGCAAGATAAAAATGTACGATTTGGTTTGATTATAACTTCGGTTTATTTAACTAAATAGTTTTAATTGCTTTTAAATTGTTATTTTGAGTAAAATAGATTATTTTGTTAATATGGATAAAAATGAAAAAGTTGGAAGTTAGTTTGTGAAATAAATATATAAAGTAGACTTTTTAAATAAAAAACCCTATTACTTTTGCTTGATATTACATGATTATTTTTCTAGAAAGTAGAAATTATTTATCTAACATCAATTTATAGATATGTATGACTTGTTTTATTGAAATAAGTATTTTTGTGAATTTTATTTGAGTATTTAACTCTTTTATAGTATATATATTTTCTAATAAATAAATAGCTATAATTGATTTAGTTTGATTTAACTTTATAGTCACTTATGAATAGATAGTTTGTTTATTAAATCATTATTTCCGATAAAATAAAGAAATCGTATAAGCCTAATATTAGATTTATTACTCGATAATTTTATGAGCTTGTATTTATAAGAGTTATAATATTTTTATGAGGAAAATATAAGTGTTAATCAAGTAATTGTTTTATGCTATTAATTAATGGGGTTAAGGGGGATAAAGAAAAATGCGAAATTAGGAGATATAGCATTTTTGCATACTTGTATAATTAGGCTTGTAATTAATTTAGGAAATTATAAATTTGTAGGTGGTGACGAATTCGTAGACGAGGGCTTCGTGTATCTGTAGGAGCTATCGTGATAATTGTCGTGCTACTTGAGGTGAGTAAATATGCCTAACCTAGTGTGCCGTCCTTCTTTCGTGTCCAATTATTTTATGACTTTTACGTCTCAAAATGTGATTTGTGATTTAAATGCTTGACTTGATATTTCAAATACTTGTTTATTGATTCTTTTGGAAACTGTCACATGAAATTAATAATATGTAATAACGTAAAGTGGAAACAGTTGTGCGGTGGAACCCTATTCAAATTCTCCTATATATTGTGATTATTATATTTGGCTCGGTTGCCATTGCCCCGAGTCGCACCATGTACTCACCCTTCTGGCCGCTAGAGTCTTAAGGGGGTGTCGACACTTAAGGTCTTGGTTGCATGCGAGATGGTTGGTTCTATATTTTTGGATTGGTTTGTTCCCCGCTACAACTAAATAATAAATGTGGATTTTTCATATGGATGAGGAATGGACTTGGTTTATTTTGGAAAATATGGAAATGGATTGGGGATATTAAATGATGAGTTGGATAATTTATATTGGTCATTTGAAATGATATGTTGTTTACTACTCATTATTCATCTTTTATTTAAAATAAAATATGCCTCTTTCCGTTTTACATGTTGGGGTGTTTACTTGCTCAGCGTTTGTGCTGACTTTGGAAAAACTGCGATCTTGTTTCTTTCCCCCGCAGGTCTAGGTGAAGGGAGCTCGGCTTAAGGGGATATCGCGGACTCATAGTTATCTAGTACTTAAATAATTGAAACACCAAGACATCGTTTCATCCTGTTTAATAATATGTAATGTATCACTTTGAAGACTCTTGGTTTGTAATAAATAATTATGCGATGTTTGTTTTGTTTACCATCCTTTTCCCTCGCACCCGGGAGCGATCTCGGGCGCGGGGCGTCGGCATACCCGCACCTCTCCCCACGGCGAGGTGCGGGGTGTCGCAATACATTTCTTCCATCTAGGGTCTAAATTCCTTCTTGTCAGGCGATGAAATATCCTGGGGCAATATCCTAGGTTCATCAGCATCTTGCGTGGTGCTATTATGTCTTCCCCTTCGATGTCAAATCGTCGACGGGGTACGCTCCAAAGAGCGTTCCTACGCAAAGAGGGTTCTTCTTCAGCATTATCGTCATATACGATATGCCACTCACTAGGTAAGGCACTCCCACTGTTCTCAAGGTCCATAGGAACATATTCCTCTTGAGTAGTAGTGAGTTGAGTGTCATCTAGTGGTTCCTCTTCCTCGTAGAGAATGCCATCTCCACGAGCTTCTCCCTGACTAGGAAAACTTAGTTAGCTCATAAGCTGCCAATCCCCATGACCTAAGGTGACCTCATATAGGTTGCCTTTTGGTCCACATCTCGTAGGGCGTAGTAACTACAGACTTGGTGGGTATTTGGTTGAGTACATCGACAGCCGTTTAACAAAGTGTCTCCTCAATATAGGGAACATGTGCTTTGCACGCACTATCATACATCGAACCATCTTCAGGCAGTATCCTACTCCTCCTATCCGCTACAGCATCCTGCTGCGGAGTGCGGGGAATGCACAGCTGCCTTACTACTCCTTTCCATCACATAGCTCTTGCTAAGATAGATACTCGCAATCTCATTCTGGCTAAGGACATATCCTTTTATCCAGACGGTTTTCTACCTTTTGTAGATACCTGTCTCAAGCACCCTTGTGCCTCAGACTTATGTGGCCCAAGCACACATAGTTGAGATGCGTACAATAATCTACGAATGTGATGGAACAGTAAGCACCATGTCTTTAGCTATTAACATTTAATGGAACACAAATACAACAGAATGAATTGTTTGTAAAGACTCAATAATCCTTACTGCTTTACTGGATGGTTTGCCTTTCGTCTTTCGTGTAAGGCAAGAATCACACACAGGTAAAGGTACCTTAAGCATATTCCAAGCAGGCCTACCTTAGCTAGCCTGAACATCCTTTCTTGGTGTAGTGTGTCACAATCTAGCGCGCCACATATCAGAATCTTAAGGCACAACCCTAGAGTTGATATCCAAAGATCCTGAGGCGTTATTCATGCTAGAAATCAAGAGTGCATAACCATTCATAACATGACCAATTCCAAAGTAAAACTGTAACCAAAACAAATTTTGGTGGCTACTCCCTCAAAGATAATCTCATGGATCCTTTTAGACGAGAAGTTAATGCCATGTCTGGCCTTCTAGTCTTAGGGAAACATCCTTTTCCTCCTTTGCATTTGCCTGTCTTGGGATATTGGTCATGTACCAATATTTCGTCCTTATTCCCTTATCCTTGCCGAACCTGTTCCACGGTCCTAATACCGGGCTAGGGACTACATCTGCCTATCAAACTTCATTCACAGTCTTTTAGCAATCATATATTGCTTAGACTTCAAAAGTATGCTGAACTAGTATTCTAAGCAAGCACTTGGTTGCTTAGATCCTAGAACGGAGCGATGTTTGGTCTTATCCAAACATCTTGACACTCTCAAAGTGTATCATATAACGTTTTCATGGCACTTTCATGAAACGTGGCAGAGATCGCAACAAATTGCTAATCGGATAACTTAAACATCTCATCATAAACGGCATGAATCTCAGATGCTATAGTTGAGTACTAATCTCAGATACTATAGTCGAGTGAAATTTTTTATGACTTGAGTTTGATAGTTTAAGGTGGGATTTATGAGTCATTACTCACAATTTTTAATGAGGCAAATGGCTAAGGTGGATCCAAGATTCTTCTTTGGCTCATTCCTACAATCTTTAAATCTCAAAGTGGTCTTGAACTTGCTGATGAGGCCATTTTCCCACCTTGACATAGCACACTCTATGACATTATCTTGACTGCCTCCCACTTATTGGTTAGCCTAAAGATAATGTTCATGTGCTGCTGTGACAACTATTCATCACAGGTTCGACCATACTTGTAGGTGGTTTGACAAACTATGTCCAACGATTTGGTTACATAGTACGATGACTTGTCATATCGTTTATCGTCATTATTTTAGCCTTTACAGTTTCGATTTAGACACGATTGATCTTGAGACATTGCATAGGAAATTAATACTAGCATTTTCTTTAGCTCCGAAATAACACGATACATAGATTAAAATTCATAGTTTCTCATAAGGACTCCACCAAAACCTAGTAGCAATTCTAGGAATCAAATATCGTCACTTATGATTCCCTATTAGTTTCAATCATGTATAACCATGTGAGCTCTTTTGTTTTAGTTCCTTAGCATGTGAGGTTATACAGATATATCCAATCACACGCAGTTATAACATAAAAACAAGCACAAGCATAAATAAATATGCAATGGATGTAGCCCCTAAGGTGCACTCCCACTATTGAGAGTACGTCTTGAGCAATTCTTGAACTTCTCGCCTCATGGATCTCGCCAATCTCGAGTGCTCCTTGAAGCTTCCTTGTTCGTCTATTTTGCTACATGCACCTCGCGCCATAGCTTTTTGTTTGGCCACCTCTCTTGAAGCTTCTATTCTTCAATCTTCACTAACTATCTTATTTCTAATAAGAAGTAACCTCTAAAAGGTGATTTAGATGAGAAGAGAAGACAATAGAGTATGTAGAGAGGCACGACACGCAGACCGTATTTTAATTGATTACATATTCAAAACCAAAACCAAATATAAAACCATCTAAGCCACATCCATGCATCAAACACATCCATTCAACCCACAACAACATGTATAATAATAAAATAAACATACTGTAATTTTCAGGAAATTTCCAGAATTAAAAAATAATTACTGAAAATTAATAAGCAATAAAACAATCAACTAATAAGATCGAAAATTGCTCCCAACTACCTAGGATCTCACCTCCTATCTCATAAGGTAGGGAAAAATATCCTAAGTCTCCAGAAAAAATTTGGGCTCAAAATAGTGTGTTTAAGGACGTCTAACTGCCTCGGGAAGTGTGCTAAACACTAATTAATTAATCTGGAAAATAATAAAATTTTCAGATTTTTCCAAAAATTATGAAAAAATCCCAGAAAATAGGAAATTTAATTCTGAGCATATAGAAAAAATTTGGCGAAAAATAGTGGCCGGAGGAGGGCTCACGTCCCCACACGCGCCGCCGCGCGTGGGCGAGTCCGCCTCTGTCACGCGACGACGTCGGCCCGAGTGCCACGTCAGCGTGCCATGTGGCATGCCACGTCAGCGTGCCACGTGGCATGCCACGTCAGCCATGTGTGACGTCATCAGCCACGTCACCTACCACGTCAGCAGCCCGCGTGGTTGCCACGTCAGCCAAGTACTGACGTGGCACAGCCACGTCATTGCCATGTCAGCCCTAGGGCCACGTCAGCAGCCGCGGCCAGCCCTTTGGCACGTGACGGCGCGTGGCCGCGCGTGGAGGCGGCGTCGGTGGCGCGTGAAGCCCACGCGCCGCCTTCCCGGCCTCCGTTTCCGGCGATCCTTATATCGTTGGAATCGTCTTTTCACGCTGATCACGATTGTGTATTCAAAACCCAATTTTAACATGTTTTGAAAAAAATCTTTTTACTGCTCAGATCTAAGAGTCCAGATTTATACAGTTCCGAATCTTGAAATATTCATAACTAATTCTCTGTTCGTCCAAAAATTACAAAATTTATATTTCTGGAATACTCGTGAAAAACCCTATCTGACCATATAGGTTTCACTAACAGATTATGAAATTTCAAAAACTCGATTTTTTTAACTGATCCGGGAACGCATAACGAGGCACGAGAAACAAGCCTAAGGCTCTGATACCAATGATGGACGAACATGATCTATCACATACAGATCTACAACATGAATTATAGCGGAAGATTCATGTGTTTACCTTGTCTTCCTTAGCTCCTATGCACAGCGGATGATCGTAGGATGCTTGCTTTCACGTGCTCTTCTCGCTCCCACAGTCTGGCTCGAATCACTGGACGAAAGCTCTAATCCACACAAAGTTTCACCCAATGGATGCTAGTTAGAGAGAGAGTCTAGGGTTTACTGTATTATGATCAGCACATGATCTCTACAGTAGTGTGTGTATTATTATGACTCTCATATAATATGTGTAGGAGGCTGTCTCCTTATATAGACAGACTTATACCCAATTGCAACGTTACCCCCTAGGGTTGATGTCCTTGCTACTAACCCCATAAGGTTTGAGCTTGTCTCACCTAAACCCATAAGTTTAGGATAATTGCATTGGGCACCCCACATGGGCGCACCAAATGCTAACATTCCGTGACAACCAATTGGTACTCTTAGAATTTCATCAACGTCGATTAACAACAAAGTTAGCTTAATGACGCATGTCTTATGGTTTTAATTAATTTATCTTGATTTCTCAAAAAAAAAATTCATTATCTTGATATTCGGCTAGCTTCAATACAGGAGAGGAAAATGTAGCAACAAACATGTGATTAGGGAACAGAAACTCGACAAAAGTGATTTGTGATTCCCTTTCTACATTGCCCAACCCGCTTCCATACAATCTCAGCTTCGATGATTGAGCGGAAATATAGTCAGCAAAAAGAGTAGAGAAATGCTAGGGAGCCCACCAATATCTCCCACTCATCTCCCACCCAAGTGTAAATTTGGCAACATGAGTATTCATTAGGCATGATTACATTTTTCTAGAATGAATGTGGGAGATGAGTGGGAGATATTGGTGGGTTCCCTAGCACTTCTCAAAAGAGTATCAATTAAGTTGTTAAACTCTTGACTATTCCTTCGCCTAGACTGTCCATCAAAATTAGTAATTCTTGCGGGACATTCTCATCCATATTGTCACTAGTTTCAGCCATATCTAGAATCTCAGCCCTCTGTTATGTGTCTTCTTCTTCTTTTGAGTTACTTTGGAACACATCATCACCATCATTCAAGGGATAAGTCCGGTCATAGTTCTTTTATGCCATATGCTTTCAGCAGAGGTCAACGTAGGCTCAAAAGTAGTGAAACCCGTATTAGTACTACTATAGCTAGAAGGGAGTGGAATAAGGGCATTAATTTGAATAAGGCCGTATAGGACCATGACATCAAATAGGCGTTCTCGAGATTTCTCAACCCACTGAACCAAACCCGATTTCATTTCATTATTTCCATACAACAATGGTTAAGCGTGACTAGTGCACCGCAGGTGGTACAATGTGTCAGATGTAGGCCAACAATGTAATAGTCGTAGTCGTCGAGAAAATATTTATAAGTGTTTCCTCTCAGTAACTGTCAGAATTATTACGCCGTGTTTTCAGGTTAGAATTATTACGTTGTTTGGCAAACAGAATATGCACTAACAGAACATGCACTTTCTTTGTTTACGAGCAACAAAAACATATGTTTTTTTTCTTTTTTTAACCTTTTGTATTAGAACTCAAACCAGGACAGTGATACAATGTTCTACTAGCAGAATTTCCAACTCTTTTGAAGGAAAGAAAAGCCAATTCCAGTCTAGGCCTTTCTCCACACCTAATTTAACTATCCAACTAGTCGATAGCCCGCACTACGCGCGGGTTTTGTTGCACTTCCTTTTTTTAGAAGGGCTTTGATGCACTTCGATACTCAACTTGAGGATAATGTAATTAAAAGTATATGGAATTGAATAATAAAATGTTGGTAACATTATGCAACACCAAATTCCTTAGTAAGACATTCATAACATTTGTAAGATGTAACGGATTAAGAGTTCTTTCCGCCTTCGTTTTTTTAATATACATATATTTCTTAAAAGGAACATTTGTGAAAGGAACTATGGGACTGGAAATGATCATTCTTATTTGAACATGATAATGCAACAGCACAGTACATGTAAAGTTTATTCTTTCATTATATTGAATTTTTCTTTGAGATTTTAGAAGATCGAATATAACTTTGATTTGTAATTATAGGATATGTCAGAAGTATGTAGAATAACATTTAAATTTTAATTCGATACTGACGAAGCAAGAAATGTTACCTTGTTAAGTATTGTTCACACATTCATCTTTATTTCATTTTATTATGTTGGGCTTCATTTAGTTTTCTTCATGTATCATTTCTAGTAAGTACCATCTTTGCATAACATTAAACATACTTTATTTTTTCCCACTAAGGTTCCTCGGGACTGGAGTATGAATGTGATGGATCTTGAACCTGTTTGTTCTTTTGAATGTACCAATTTAAATTTAACATTTAACTTATTTGAGAAGATGTTAATTTTATTTTCAAATAGATGTTTAAAATAACCAACTAAACGGGTAACACGGTTATTTGTTTCACACTCCCATGCACTCAACAGATTGATGAGATCATTACACTATTGATCCTTTGAATAATAAGAGTTGACTATGTTTTCTCTATGTTGGAATTGCTTTAAACCATTTTCTTTACTGAGGTTTTTGTAAATAATGCATGACATTTCCATAAATTAGTGTCCATAGTTTAAGAGGACAACTCCGAAGAGATCTAGAAACATATACATATCTACACTATTTCATTACATATGAGTTGTTTGGGTCACTTACTACTGTTTTACTTTGTAGGTGTACTCTCATTGGGCTTGTTTGGGAAGGATTAATTAATGGATAGATTAATTATTTTTGAAAAATTAATCCCACCTGTTTGGGAACTTGGATTAATTACATGATTTTCTGTTTTGGCCGGTACCTGGTGGTGTCTGGCCGGTACCTGGTGGTGTTCTGGCCGGTACCTGGTGGTGTTCTGGCCGGTACCTGGTGGTGTTATGCCAATCAAGTGGTGACACGTGGCCTCAGCAATGCGTTTTCTTAGCCGATTTACTCTGCCCGGCCCCTGTTTGTAGCTTACCCGGTACCTGTTTATTCCGCCGGGCCCGGATGTTTTCCCGCAAAATCTACATTTTCCCGCCAGATTATTCATAATTAATCTATCCAATAATTAATCCTTCCCTAACATGGCCATTAGTATATAGCGCGGATACTCTTCTTTGTTAATTTGGGCATTGTAAAACAAACTGGTCCTCGTCTCATTTATCCAACTCATTATGGCCAAATCATAATGTAAGACATGGGGCATGATGAGCCTAACATAAGATAGATTATGTACTTACTCTGTTATCTCTCTATCTTCCTGGTTTGACTTTTTCTTCCGTAATCGGGTCACTTTGACCCGGTTATTTGGATAACAAGACGATGTAATTTTTTGATAATTTTTTCATGGTGTTGTAGAGAAATATTTACCCTACAACACCTTGCAAAGTTTATCAAATTCTCGTATCGGTTTACTAATCAAATCACTCAATTAAAATGACCCCATGAATAGTGGTAAAATGGAAACTTAGAAGATGGAGAGAGAGAACAGAGGAAGTAGTTCTTCGAAATGGAAAAAAAAAAAATAAGAAAGAAACAGTACTAACCTGACTAACCTGAAGCTTTCTGGGTGGCGATCCATACCTTTTATTCTTGACTGCTCTAGCGTTTTCGTAAATCTGAGAAAACGTTTGCTAAGTTAGCAAACCCTTATATAGGAACAAATCTGATATATGCGTAATTTATTTTCGAACTTATGATTGAAAGAAAAATTTAAACTATAAATACCGTTTCAATGATGTGCAAGATTCACAACATTGAGAAGTAAGAGTATGCTTCTGTTGATGTTGAGTGAGAGAGAGCTTATTGAATTTTATTGAATTTATGAAGCTTGAAACTATCCTCATCTGGTTAGAGATCAAATTGAACTATAACTTGACAAAAAAGAGAATCGGTGAGTTTCATATGTTGAATTCATTAACTGTTAAGAACACTTGAAGTAGCAAAATAGATTCATGTACATAATTTGTTAGATATACATTCATTTGACTGATTTGATTGTACAATGAATCATATTTGCTTTTGCAGAGGAATACAGAAAGGGCAAAGGCAAGGTTCCATCTTCAAGGCATAGGAAAGCTAAAATATATAATAAGAATGTAATTATTCAATGTATTAGCCACTTAGGATGACAACTTGTCATATAATCTAATTTGGCAGTATTTGATTGGCTTATACATATTACATGTATGTCATTTGGCAAAGTGGCTTGACACTTGTCAACATGAGAGTGTTTCTCATATCACACATGGCGCGAGGAGAAGACATTTCCCTTGCTTTTATATAGATATAGATTCTATACCCTTTTTTGCTTTCCTACTAATCCAAACTACATCCAAGCTAGCTGAGATTTGGTAGTACACAATATCTTCAATAATAGGTCAAATTTTCCAAGGAGCTTTCCCAAAGTCCTTTACCCAGTTTGTAATTTCTCTGCAATCTGTCTCAATAGTAATGTTTCCTCCCAACTCGACTGCACCCGCACAAGCCAATCTAACTGCAAGGACTTCTGCCATCTGTGGATTTTCTGCTTTTTGAGCACTCCAGTGACCATTAACCAGCTTCCCTTCCCAGTTTCTGGCAATCCAATAAGCTGTTTCTTGATAAATACTTTGGGGAGAGCTCCAGCCTTCTGTCTTTCCAAAGAATCTTTCAGCCAATGTTGGACAGAGTTGTAATTATCAAAGTAATCAGCTCTGACTCCTAGAAGTCCAAACCAAACTGGGATTGTCCAAGGACATCTGAGCAAAAGGTGCACCATGGTTTCAGCCTCTTTCCCACAAATTGGACAGACATCATATGGGGAACATTTTCACCTAGCCAAACCTTCTTTTGTAGCCAAGGCATTTTGAGCTGCTCTCCAAATAAAGCGATAATTCTTGGAGGTATATTAACTTTCTAAATTTCCTTCCATTCATTATAACTTAGAAATGTAGAGCTTGAACAATCCACTTTCCTTCTTGGATTCTCCAGATCCTTCAAAATAATGGCTGCATCATACCTAGATTTTACTGCGTATTCTCCTCTAGTGTTTGCAGGCCAGATGAACACATCCTCTCTATCATTGTACGGGAGCTTTATCTCTAGAATGGCTTCAGCTGTTTGGGGGTTGAAACTATTTCTGACTACACTCTATTTCCAGCTCTTTGTGTGCTCATTAATCATAGAACTCACAGTGACTTCTTCAAAAGCTTCTGGTATTTCTATATGGGAGCCCTGCTATTTAGGTATCCAATTTTCTTTCAATTTCACCTTTGTGCCTCTCACAATGCTCCACATACCTTTTATTAACGGAAAAGGGCGTGCTTGAACAGAAGATAACGGAGAAGGATGGATTATGTCTTTATAGAAACTTATGTGTCACTTTCTAATTTCTCTAGACTTAATTGTAAGCCCCTCTATATATTTGGGCCTCAGTTGTATTTGCTGATCTGATGATTTGATCCAACGGCTCATAATGAGACTGTTGGATTATCGTGTATTTAGTCTTCGTTGTTAATGGAGAACCCTAAGGTCGCCGTTTCTTTATTCTGCGCCTTCACTTATGTTTCCTCTTCTTCCTTCTCTCTGTGATTCCAATGTCCTAACCCTAGCTTGATTGATTCAAGCTTTCACCTTCTTTGAGAATGAGTTTTCTGCCTTTTAAAATACTAGACCATGTCCAGCTTGGGTTGTGGCCTTTTTCAGTTGTCAAGAAACTACCATTTGGGTAGTGAATACTCTGCATAAATCTTGCAAACAGAGATCGGGGGTTCTTAATGAGTCTCCAACCTTTCTTGGTCAAGAGAGCTTTATTGAAATTTGAGAAGTCTCTAACACTATGTTTGGGAATAAGGTGAGAAAAGAAATGATGAGAAACTTTAATTTATGTGAGAAAAGAAATGATAAGAAATGATTTAGATTTCTCGCATACTTGTTTGGATTACTTAGGTGAGAAATGATAAGAAATTGTCATACTTTCTCACCTCCCTTGTTTGGTTAGCATATTAATGGATCACCTCCCTTGTTTGGTTAGCATATTAATGGATCACCTCCCTTGTTTGGTTAGCATATTAATGGAAAGGAAAATAAATTATTTTAAAGATATTACCAAAATAACCTTCATTATATTATGATAAGGCAATGTTTATTTTTTTATGGCTAATTCTGTCACAACAAAAATATTGACACTCGTCTATTTCTTTTCTCACTAAATCTCATCACTTTTGGTGAGAAAGAAAAATTGAATTATGTGAGATTTCTTTTCTCATGTTTTCTCACGAATTCTCATGGATTCTCACCTAAAAAGTAATCCAAACACGAATGAGAAAATATTCTCTCATCAATTCTTTTCATTTATCACAAAATCATGTAATCCAAACATAATGTAAAGCCCAGTCCCCCTCTCCCTTTTGGTCTTTTTATTTTATCCCACCTCACCCAGTACAGTGCTCTTCTTGAGGGGTCCCCACTCCACCGAAGTTTCTAGCTAGTTGACTAAGCTTGTCACGGAGGGTTTTGGGGAGAGAGAAGTATTGCATAACATAACTGGGATAAGCTTGAGCAATGGATTTAATGAGGATTTCTTTACTAGCTTGGGATACGAGGACACTTTGCCAACCTTGACTCTTTCGCTATATAGTTGAAAGATGAAAACTTCTTCACTTTCCCCACAAAGTTGGGAACCCCAGATACTTGGTTGCTTCGTCCATTTCTGTCATGCCATATTGGTCTTTCGTGATCTCCTTAAATCACCAGGAGTGTTAGGAGAGAAAAGAATAGCTATTTTTTTAAGATTCACTTTCATTCATGTGGTTATCTCAAACTCCTTTACCACCTTCATAAAACTATCAACTTCTTTTTTGTTACTGTTTAGGAACACCACTGAGTCATCAGCAAAGAGCAGGTGTGTGAGTGGAATGGCTGATTTAGAAACTTCGAAATACGTTTAGTACCCGCTAAAAAATAAAAAGAAAAATTAAAAGGCTCAATGGAAACACCATAGTCATTTTATTCCTTTTTTAAATTACATTTTTTTTTATCATAAGCAGGCAAAAGATAGTAAAAACAGCATGTACCGAACTTTTTAAATTTAAAACGCCATCTTTTAAGAAAGTTTGTTCAAAGAATTTAACGCAATTCCAGTTACACTATCCCCATTAATCTCCCATGGCCTTTGCAAGTTTTACTGCACCTATGTTACTGGCTGCATTGTATCAGAAGGTTGTAATCCCTGAAGAAACAAAATGCGGCAAGATTCCACCTAAACAACAAATATCCAACGAATAGCATTTCTCAGGTAGCATAACGTTATGTGTTCATGAAAGCAGAGCATCTCCAGTAGTACTAGCTAAAAGTTATTTATAATTTGATGAAAATTTAACATTTCTATTTTAGGTATTGTAAAAATTTAGTTAGTGCTCCAATAGTGCTAGTTAAATGATTAGCTAAATAGCACTTGGCACATTCTCAATATTTCTTGTATGAGAATTTTAAGGATTTCAGGACATAACCGCTAAGAACATGGGTAAACAAAATATGAAGTTAGTTATCCGGCTCGTTAAAAGTAGTGAGCGGGATAACTATCCGCTAAAATAAATAGCGTAGTAGATAGCCTATTGGAGACAATATTTTTCCTATCTTATTTATATTTTGAAGATAACCGCCATATAAATAGCCTATTGGAGGTCAAAACTACAAGTTCAAAGCATGCATATATTTTGGAAATTGTGTTAGGATTCAGTTGAGGCATCAATTTTGGCCATAAAACCAAATTGTCATGTCATGTAGTGAGTGTAATATATGTGATGCTTTCGATGAATGATTTGGGTGACAAACACATTCAATATGACTTTCGCATGTTTCCTTCAGTATAACTTCAAGCATGAACTTGTTTTCACAAAACTTATTGATGTCTTTTATCTCTGAAACAAAAATACTATTGATGCATATGAGATAGTGGGGGAAACCAAGGGTTCAACAGTGTTAGATATACTTGTTTCATAGTTAGCTTACACCTCATGATTTTAGTTACCACGTTTCTTGTAAGACCAGATCGTCTAGCTCTTCTCTTAACATCACTTGTTGAAGTCCTGCAGAAAGGAAGACATTGACTCTGCATTTAGATAACGACCTTCCCCATGATCACTGCTATGACGTCTTGGGGAAGCTCATGTTCCAAGTAGTGTAGGCAACATATAATTTTGAGCTTGTAATACTTCGCTTTTCCTTCCAAGGATCATGCACATGTTCTTGTTGTATTTCAATCACGTCATCCCGTTCTACTTAAGCTATCTCATCGGTCATGTCTACTACTTAATCTATCTCATCGGTACTTCTGAAGAAAATTGTATGAAGTGTTTTATTGCTCTAAGTGAACCTCCTTATGTAGTGACTAGATTGCTAATAAAATTTTGCTAATAAATTGCTCGTCATTTTCCTTATGTGATGACTAGATTATTATACTATTTTTTTAATTTTATCTGTTATGCAACTACAATGTGTAATTTATACATTTTATTTACAGTATGTTGGGTCTTTTTTAGGATGTTGTACGTTGGCCTTCTTCATCCAAGTAAATACGTATATATATGAGGAGTTTTCCCAATGTCATGAGGGTTAGATACGACACTCGAACGATGTGATGCTCAAATTGCATAGAGCGCTTTTATTTGGCGTTTTTTGTCTTTTTCGGTGGCTTACGTGCCTAAGCTATCTCATGTGCAGTGCAATGTATTCATTTTTTAGGCTTAATTACTTAATGCATACCCCCAGTATACTAAAACTATCACATTGCAATACCCAGTATCAAAACTTGTTGATAATATATCCCATTTGCAATAAACACATCAATATGAAACTGGAAAAAATATTCCGTCAATTACTTATTGGAATATTTCGTTAGTTGACACCAAAGTCCCCTTTATTGAGAGTAAAACCGTCAATCCCAAAAAATATGAACACCACCCGGCCTCCACCATCGCAACCTTAACTAATACCACTTCGTCCCTGCTCTTTCTTCCCAATTTCTTTTTTGGTACGTCGCCACTCTTTCTTCCCATTTTCAAATCGGGTAACCTTAAACACCGTGAAAGACCATTTTACCCCTCTCAAATTATACCAACTTATTTTTTCACACTTACCCAACCCCACCTTATCTACTCAACCATTACTTCACTTCTCATTTTCACCACACAACAAATCCACAGACGAGAGAGAGGGGTTAGAGAGATAGAGAGGGGCAGAGGTGGACGACGGAGATTGTGGTGGTGGTCTATCGGAGAGGACTTCGGCGGCGGCGACGAACCAGGTGTAGATCTCTCTCTCTCTCTCTCAGTTTGGCTCTCATCGACTTCTTCTTCTTCTGCAGAAAGAGACATAACCGGTCGTGGGGAGGCAACGGTGGTGTCCGATCTGGCGGTGGAAGGCTAGAACGCCGGTGAAGAGGGCGACGTGACCCTCTCTCTTTCGATCTGTTTTCGTTGGTGCTAGTGGCGGTGCTGGTGGCGGATGCTTCGATGGTGGTGGTCCAAGGGAGGTCCGATGGTGGTGGTCCATCGGTGTCTTCGATGGTGCTTGAGATCTGATGCCTCTTCTTCTTCTTCTTCTTCTTCTTCAACTTCTGCTTCTTTTTTCGCAGATCTACTCTCTCTTTCTCTATCTGTTTTCTTTTTCCTTCCTCCCCTGTTTTGGATCTGTCAAAAAAATGGATCTGATTTGTATTTAATATGGTTCTGTGAATTTAATTTGTTGTAAAAAACCTGACTTTAGATCAGATATTGTTGATGGTGGTTTGGTGATGGTTATGTGAAAGTATAATCCGGTGGTAGTAATGGTGGTGGACTGGTGGTGGTGTTTGTGCTGTGAACAAAGTGGGAGAGAGAGTAGGAGGGTTGAGGCAGAGAGAGGGGATGGCATAGAGGAAAATATTGAGGGAGAATAGGGGCATTTTGGTCAGAATTTGTTTTTCTTAATCCCCCGCCCCGCCGCCATGGGAGGGGGGGGGGGGGGGGCAGAGAGTGGTAGTAGTACCTTCACCAACCCAGATTACGGCGAATTAAACCGCCACATGCCGCTGCCTCCATCGATTCCGACCAGGCACAGCCTTCACCCACCACCCCAACTCTACAATCTCGCAACCTACTCCATCGACCCGAGTAGCGCTACCTCCTCTCGATCGATTGGAGCTCGATTTCACATTAATACTTCCATGGACTGGAAGTGAAAATTACCTCAGCCGTGAGTCGCTGGATATGGTGGAGAGAGATAGAGTTACAGAGGGATAAATGGTTGGTCGGCAATGGAGGTCAGATTAAAATCAGGTGATTATGAACTGGAATCTATTTAGGAGATACGAGTGAGATTTCATCTTCACTTCATCTATACTCCCTCCGTCCCAGCAGGTTGTTCAAAGTGTACTATTTACCGATCACTTTGATTTGATGATTTAGTTAGGAAAACAATGTAAGAATTTTGTAATTTTTTCATGGTGTTGTAGAGTAAACTTAACTCTACATCACCATGAAAAAATTACCAAATTCTAATATTGTTCGGGTAACCAAATCACCGGGTTAATAAAATCTCAAAAAGTCAATTTTGAACTACCTCATGGGACGGAGGGAGTATCTCTTCATTCATTTGTATTTAATTTAATTTAGACTAGAGTATTGTCCGTGTCCAAGCGCACTATCCGTAAATTGGATTCTTTTTGAATTTAGAAGTGTTTTTTTTAAATGAATTTAGAAGTGTTTTTTTTTAATGAATTTAGAGGTGTTATCCAAAAATTATATTTACAAATGTGGTAGAAAAAAAAAAACAACTTCCAAGTATGGGATGTAGTTGAGAAAAACCTCTCTCCTATTAGTTAGAGATGATCTGGATCCTCTCCAGTCCATTTTCCCTCATGTCTCTCCAGCCACGCAATCTATACCGTTGAAATTTCTGTGTGGTGGAGATTGTAACATATCCATCATTGGGTCTTACTCTCGTCACACCAGATCTCCCTCCCCTCCCATCTCTCTCTTGTTCGGCAGCAATCTCAAGCGGAACCCTCTATCTCTCTGAGGACAATCGAGCAAAACTAACGTCAATCGTTGCTGGTTCATGTCTCAGCAATCAAGGACAAACGAGCAAGACGGGTTTCATTGATTTATCGTGACATTCCTCTGTATTTTCAATCTGATTTGAAAACAATGAATCTTTGTGGGAAATCACTGCTGCGATTTAATCTCCCTACCCTCCATTAAGATTCTGATCATTGTTGTGAATCAACATAACCAGAAAACACGAATCATACTATCAAATAAGGTCAATTTTTAGGTATAAAACGATTAGTAGTGGTATTTTATGGTGTTAATAGGAGATGAAATCAAATGATTTTCATATAATCTCTTTGATTAGTTGTATGATGATACCGCCATTTGGATTGATTTCATGACTGGAACCTTGAACTTTTCTGGGTTTGTACTTAGAGAGAGAAAGAATGGCGTTGCAAAGGGGAAGGGATGAGAAAGAGGGATTGTGTGTGGTTACAGTAAGAAATTAGCGATGGGTGAGTTACAATCTCCACCACACAGAAATTTCAACGGCAAAGATTGCATGGCTGGAGGGACATGAGGGAAAATGGGCTGGAGAGGATCCAGATCCAATTAGGAATGTCCAAGGAGTGGGTAGTTAGAGATGTAATAAGTAGGTGAGATCTAATGGTGGGGATGAGGTTGATTTAATCTAATGGTTGAAAAGTCTTAAGTTAGTTTTTTTTTAGGGAAAATCTTAAGTTAGTTAAATCATGCTATTTTATAATAGGGTACTGATAAATACAGCACAATATTTACTAATTACAGCACAAGATTTTTTATATAGACATTTTTACCCCGTTAACTTTTTTGGTCAAAAATTCTTGCTGCCAATCAAAAATGTTAGATCCAATGAATAACCAACCCTAAAAGTTGCAACATCAATTCACTCGAAGAACAATCGACTCTCTCTCTTGTCTGTCACCATGGCCGCCACTCTCAACCACGACCACTTCGGTCATCTCCCTCAACCTGAACTAAATAACAGAGAAGCATCTTGATCATTTCTTTCACCCAAATCAGGCCACAATATGGTTCAATTAGAGTATTTGTCCAAGTTCACCCTTACATACTTCAATTCGGGATTTAATTTGTCCCTGACTTGTTGGGGGTGGGACGAGGGCTTTTCTTCGATCTCGTGACAGTTTCTTTGGGCTTATGAATTGAGATGAATTTCGGGGTTTTCTTCGATGGTGAAATGCGAAGAGCCTTCAATTGAGGATGTAGAAATACTGAACTTGTGATGAATCTGATTGTTTGTTATAGTAGTATAATCTTCATTAATCTGTCTTTCATATTTGTATAGACCATTAGTCTGTTATTTGTTTCAATACATGGGTAAAATTCCCTTTAAAGAACATGGGTAATATTGCGTCATGTGTATTTGGTACTCTGTTTCAAGGTACACATCTTATTCTTGTTCATAAAAGAGTTTAACAATGGATTCTCCTCATTTTCTAGTGACCTAAGGGTATAAATGTTATGTACACAAATATTGTGCTGTAATTATCATCACCCTTATAATATAGATGTTTTAATATATATTTTTATTGACAAATTTACCCTTCTTACAGGGATGGTGTTTGGATGAAATCTTTTATCCGTTTCAAATTGATGTGTTTATTGTAAATGGGGTATATTATCAGCAGGTTTTGATAGTGGGTATTCCAATGTGATAGTTTTAGTATACTGGGGTATGCATTAAGTAATGGACTTTAAAATTGCTCATTCTGATACGGGTCAACCGTATCTCCATCACCGTATTAGTTAATTCACCACATTATTTAATTATTGTTGGTAGTTTTTTTTATTTCTTCAATTAATTAGTTGATTATTTAAATAAAAAGTAGATCGGGTCGAGTCCGTTAGGTCAAGCAGTCTAGGTCGGGGTTAACTTATTTTACTATTTAAACAGTGTATTTGTTCAATGTTAGGAATGGAATAAAGAATTGCTTTTCAGTTTATTCAATTTATTTCTCGTAAAGTAGTTTTAGTTTACACCGTAGCTTGCTACGTGGCTTCGCCAACGTTACTGGTTCTATTATCTGACACTTTCATTGAGTTTCGCCATTCAACTGGTGAAAAACATGTCGGATTCAATCCCGATTACGAAAGATTTGCTCAGACAAATATTGGATGAAAAACTCACAGCTTTCGAGGTCCGTTTGGAAGCTCTTTTCGAACGAAGAATTATAGATGTGGAGACGGATCTGAAGCACTGAATCAAGAACCTTGAGGCGCGCGTGGGTGACCTGGAAACTAAGATTCCAGCACCGGAGACCCTGCAACAGCCGCAGGTATCATGCCAATCAGATATCAAACCATGGTAGCCGCCATCGATTCACGCCCGGGGAAATTGGAGGCTTCCTTGGAGGATATCCAAACAGACCAGGTCGCTACCGAAGCAGCCATAGCCAAGCTACAGGCACAACCAAAGCCGGTCCACGACCGGCAAATACAGTCACATACACCGCCGTCTCTCCAAACGGCCCTGAACTCCGTCCTCGCCGCTCAGCAGTCACCAACCAATAGCTCCCAACACCGGCCAAAAGGGTGTCGACCACCAAGCAGCTCTCATGGCCGCCGATCCGCTACTAGACCTATCTGATATTTCGCCACCCCAACCACCTGATCCCGGCCAATTCACTAGTCACGGAGGCCACCAGCTATGGCCGGGCGCGGTTCAGAGCTCCGTAGAGGCTAGGACTCCGCATATGGGACATCATCACAGTATGGGCCTATATCATCTTTTGGGGCAGCAGATTTGGTTGGGTCCTCTTCTTCATTTGGGCCAGCTTATCCTTTTGAGCCCAATGCCACCTTACAACCCAATTCAGCATATTCCACACCTCATAGACCTCTTTCTCCAATTCGACCCAACCCGGATTATTTGGGTTACTCTTATTTTGGACAGCCCACTCCAAATAAAGAGCCTGTTACTTTTAGTTCCCCTTCTTATTTGAGCCCACAGTGTAATTTTGGTCAGCCCACCCCACAAGAAAAAAGTCCACCTCCGGTCAAAATGCATGTTGGAGCTAATTACCCATTACAGTACATGTGGGATCGTTTCTACGGATCTATCCGCCTTGAGGACATGGCGTTTGTCAACCGCGTGGGAGTTGATACGGGTCAGCCGTATCTCTATCACCGTATTAGTTAATTCACCACATTATTTATTGTTAGTAGTTTATTTATTTTTTTAGTTAATTAGTTGATTATTTAAATAGTAAGTAGATCGGGCCGAGCCTGTTAGGTCAAGCATTCTAGGCTAGGGTTAACTTATTCTACTATTTAAACAGTGTACTTGTTCAATTTTAGGCATGGAATAAAGAATTGTTTTTCAGTTTATTCAGTTTATTTCTCGCAAAATAGTTTTAGTTTACACTGTAGCTTGCTACGTGGCTTCACCAACAATACTGGTTGTATCACATTCTTTAGCTGCACAAAGAACGTGCATTGATTTCTAAATATAGACGATTGATATTTTTAAGCTTCTTCATCTCCTGATTTCTACCAAACTAATTAACCAAAGTCAGTAGAGATCATTTCACCATTGCGCAATCCCTGGCTAAATCAGTGCACGAAGAAGTCCATTTTCCCTTTACCGTGTCACTGCATCTTTGTTACAAAAGATTGTAACAAATGGTCATTTCTTGAACTTTGCCCACATGCATGATGATGTCTGAGTTTCTTAACTCCAATTAGTAAGTTGCATTAGGTTGGAGTACTTAGAGCATCCACAGTAGTCTATTCAAATGGAAGTTATTATTAAAATAGTCAGTCAATTTGAATAAGTTCAGTCTCCAGCAGACTAGCTAAACTAAGTACTATTTTAGTCTCCTATTTTCATGCTAGCTAGATGTGGCGAGTCAACACATCCTAGCTACTTTTATTTTTTATTTTTTGTTTTAGTTTTAGATAGTAGTTGTACAACACTGTTGGAGAAAATCTACCCTACTAAAATGAATAAGTTGAATTTGCACTAAAATTTAGCTAATTTGTAAATTATACTACTGTGGATGCTCTTATGTTTTAGCGCCAATACTTCACAAGTCAATCATATGTTATTTATCTTTTTTTTTTCTTTTTTTCTTTTTTTTTTTTTTTTTTTTTTGCGGAAAGTTGAGAACATCAATTAATCATCAAAGAAGTACAATAGGTTACAATTCTAATAGCTCATACTAACAACATCATATCAGCATACTAGAAAGCTTAGGAACCTCTGAACTAAAACATACATCAGAATAGAAAATACATAGAAAATTAGACAACTAATAACATCAACAAATCATCAAACGAGAGGCAAGAGGCCGATGTCCTGGACGCTTCAAGCCTCAACCCTGAAAGAAAACAAACAAACATCAAACCATCCAAATACCGATAATATGACCAAATAACTAGCCACACAACTGCCGGGGTTGGCTCGGCAGCAGCATTTGTGTCATCCATTGCTGTTCAATCTTGAGGGAGACCTAAAGTTGAACAAAAGTCTTAACAATTTTGCGGCACGAAAACATTCAAATGGAGACTCCCAAAGATCGAAACGCCGTTTCTTAAGCTGAAATCTTTGAGCAAACACGGGGTTGTCAATGTCCATAACTTCCAGATTCGCATTTTCAGAGAGCCCAACGAAACCTTCCTCCACCTGCCCATTACGAGTTTCATCGCCACTTGATGCTTTGGAAAGACCTTCCTGATAGGGGTTCTGAGGCCCCTTTGATGCCCGATCAGAAATTCGAACCGTAGGCATGCAAGGCCGAGCGATGGGTCTCTTTCTTCGCGCCTTCTTGCCGTAGAGAAGCCTTTGGAAAGCACATAAATCAACACGAATAGGACCTGTTTGATTCCCGTTCAACTTCATAGATCGACGAACTTGGATTTCATACCATGAATGATCAATCTGGACCACCTGGTTTGTTCGACGATTCTTATAAACAAAACTCGACTGTTGCTTCGGAACATAGTTATCATCCAATTCCTCGCAAACAATTAGACAAGCCCTTTTGATATCTGCTTTTGGTGGATGAGAGAACCGAAGGTGAAGGAGTTCCGATCTACTGTAACTACGAACCGACGCGAAAGATAAACAACCCGAGGGATAAAAGCAGCCTGTTTTTCTTATTCGCTTGGTTTTGGAAACCTCTAAAACCTGCAGAACATCATATGGAGGGTTGGTCCACCTCCGTCTCTTATTTCCGCAGGAGGGACTTGAGGAAATCGGATCAAAACTAGAAACATTCATTGAGTAACAGAGCAAAGATGGAAACTGAGAAAAGTGAAAACCTAGTAATAGACAGAGGTGCTTTTAAGAGCAAAGAGTGAAACAACTAACTAAAACAACAACCAAAATAGGAATACGAAGTAACACGGCATAGAACCAAGCCCCAACTGATGAAAAACACCCACTGGAAGAAAATTTCAGACGCCTAGAAGGAGGTGGTAGAAGGAGGTGGTAGATCTGATAGAAACTCAAATTATACTTAGAACTGAACCGAAAAGAACATGCAATAGGCTCAATGACCTCGCCGGCGACAGAGACCAGCAGATTTGAGAACGGAAGAAATCGATCCACCAACGAGAGCCGCGGATCTAGAAAACAAACTGAGAAAACTTAAAATTGTTAGATGAGAGGCTCCGTTTGAGGCGATAGCCAGATGGAACCAAGAATCAAACGGAAAGAAGAAAGTGCTACAAAATCGGATGACTTTAAACAGGAAGAATTGAGATAACAGAGAGCTTGCAATGACTTCGCCGGTGATGGACCCAGAAAAGACTGGGGACGGGAAACAAAAACCACCCACAGAGCAGGAGGTGAAGGAACGGCGGATATGAAGGAAACAGACAAAACTTTGCGACTGATAGATGGATGTCTCGGCGGCGGCGATGGCCAGTAAGGGCCGAGAAACAAAGGGGAAAGGGAAAATAGGGTTTTCTAGTGGAGAGAGGATTTTCTCTCTCTAAAGCACACCCTACCACTCACACACTGGCTTCTAATCACATGTTATTATCATGTCATCACTACTTAAAAGAAATCAATGCGTATAAGTAAAATTGTCCATTTATTATGGTATTATGTTACTGCATCACCTTAATGTAAATATTTAATTAAGATAAATAGCTTAATGAAGACTTGCATCACATTATACGTAATGCGCATTTACTGCTACATAAGAGTAGTTTATAGTACCCGTCGTATTTAGCTTATAAATTAGTGGGAGGTAGTTTTTTTTAGAGAATATTGGAAGCTAGTTTAGGTGATAGTATTAAGCATGCGCTTGAAAAATTGAACATCATCACGGTAGATTCTGATTGCTCTAGGTTGATCAAATAAGGATGCTTCATCACCGACACATACCTTTGGCGAACACTGCTGCCTCTAGCCTCCTGCTCGTCCCCTTTGAATCTGGCATATGAAAATGAACGAGAATTAAGCATCACTAGCAAGTTGTTTTGAGATGGACTTTTTTTGGGATATATACTAGACAATTGGAGACTAACTATTCTAAAACGTAGAGATCGCTAAAGGAGGGTCTGCATCTCTTCCAGCGAAGTCTTCTTTTTTATGGGAGAGACTTTGCTATGTTGATTATGGCTACTTGGCAAGTGCTATTTATGCGTAGAGATACCTTGCAAAATACTAACACGGAGTAATCATTCTCTATTACGACATAATTATTAGTAGTGTGGACACTATTTGGTGCTCTGATTTCATCATACCCCTCGCTTTCGGAACCAATACTTGTGACTGTAGCAAAGCAAGTTTCGCACACATCCCTGGAACCCTGGTGTTAATGATGAAATAAGTGATACAAGGTGTTATTATGTAGTTAGTAGAAGATGCGGGGTCTGTTTGTAATAAACAAGAGTTTGTAACAGAATTACATATAAGTAGTGTTAGTTGATTCTTAAGTGTAATAGTTAGTTGTTCAGAAATACATAATCAAGTTCTCTTTCTCTTTCCTCTTCTTCGTCTTCCCTCTTTCTCTTCTCTGTGAATTGGAGCTTCTCCAATGAATCACCATGGCTAAGCATGGTTTTCTACATGGTATCAGAGCCTCTAAAGGCTAGTCGCCGCTCGCTCGACGATCTTGGTGCTCCGGTGTGTTCAATTTCAGCTCCGGCGAGTTCTTCGGCCTGTTTTCGCCTCTCCGACAAGGTCTATTGCCTTCGTTCCTTCATTAATGGCCTTCTCGAGGGTATTGGGGATGAACAAACCCTGGAGGTTGAGACATAAAAAGTTCTTCTTCAACAGACCATGTAGAAAGGCATTACTAATGTCTAGCTGCTTGAGAGCCCAATCATAATGCAGTGCAAGAGACAACACTACTATGACTGTTTGGTGTTTGGCAACAGGACTAAATGTCTCATTGTAGTCAAGATCATATGTCTGCAAAAACTCTTTGGCTACTAGTCTAGCCTTGTGTCTTGCCACAGAACCATCTGCATGTCTCTTGATTTTGTAGACCCATTTGCAGCCAATTGGAGTTCTACCATATGGCAAGGGTACTAGAGTCCAAGTGTGTTGATGGAGAAGAGCCTGAAATTCTTCATTCATGGCATTTTGCCAGCAAGGCAGCTTACATCAGGGTATCACCATTTCTCATAGTCATTTTTTGTTATCAGCTTATGCTGATGCTGATTGGGCTGGAGATAGCTTTGACAGAAGATCCACCACTGGTTTCTGTATCTATTTGGATGACAATTTGGTTTCTTGGAGCTCTAAGAAGCAAGACACAGTGGCTAGATCTTCCACTGAGGCAGAGTACAAGGCCTTAGCCATTACAACTTCTGAATTGAAATGGCTGCAGTATCTACTCTATGATCTCCACATTCTTCCATCTACACCTCCTACATTGTGGTGTGACAACACTTCTGCTTTAGCTTTGGCTTCCAATCCTGTGTTTCATGCCAGGACTAAACATATTGAAATAGACTTCCATTTTGTTAGAGAAATGGTGGTGGCTAAGAGACTTCTTCTTGGACATGTCTCTTCTCTTGCTCAACCAGCTGATCTATTCACTAAACTCCTTGCTGAGTTCCAGTTCAACACTCTGAAGTCCAAGCTTAACTTGGCTGAAGCCAAGTTTAGCTTGAGGGAGGCTGTTAATGATGAAAATAAGTGATACAAGGTGTTATTATGTAGTTAGTAGAAGATGTGGGGTCTGTTTGTAATAAACAAGAGTTTGTAACAGAATTACATATAAGTAGTGTTAGTTGATGCTTAAGTGTAATAGTTAGTTGTTCAGAAATACATAATCAAGTTCTCTTTCTCTTTCCTCTTCTTCGTCTTCCCTCTTTCTCTTCTCTGTGAATTGGAGCTTCTCCAGTGAATCACCATGGCTAAGCATGGTTTTCTACACCTGGTTACAAAATATTTGGGATATGGATGCATATCCCTTCAAGGCTTCAAGACTTTCCCCATTGAAATTAAAAAAATAAATGAATATTTGTATGTATGTAAAAGACATGGCGGATGGCGGATTATGCGGAACGAGAACTCCTTATGCAGCAGAGTTCTAAAAGCTAAGTACTTTCCCTCGTCTGATTTTATGAATGCAAAACTCGGCTATACACCTTCGTATGCTTGGAGGGGAATCATTGCAGGTCAGGCTATATTGAAAGAAGGGATGAGGTGGAAGATAGGCAATGGGGAAAGGGCTCGTTTGAAAGATGCCTGGATCCCCTCCAACCCCTCCGCCAAACTCATTACGGTACTGTCAGAAGATAATTCAGATTTGGTGAGTAGCATTATGGTGGATGGAGAGAATGAATGGGACGTGCATAAAATGAGAGAACGCCTTTGGGATGTTGATTGTGTGGCGATTCAAAGCATCAAGCTACCAAGCGTTCCATGCCCAGATAAATTAGTTTGGTCGGCTAGTCCAAACGGCTTTTATTCAGTTAAAACAGGCTATGCCCTCGCCAAAAGGATGACGGAAGACAGTTCAATAAATCCAGAAGTTTCCGGGGAAAACATGAAGATATACAAAAAAAATTTGGTCTGTTAAGGTCCCGAAGAAAACACTGCACTTCACTTGGAGAGTGCTGAAAAGTTCTTTAGCCACCAAAGATAAACTGCGGAAGAGAGGCATAGTTGTTGACCCTATTTGTCCGCTTTGTGAGGAATGCGAAGAATCGATGAGCCATATATTTATGCGATGCTCCTGGACCGAGGATTTGTGGAGAAAGCTACGCAACATCAGGGGACAAAGCTCCTTATCTGGACCGATAGATGAATGGCTAGTAAGCTGCATAGATGCTGAGCCGTTAAAGAATCTACGGGAAGTCTTCATTGCGCTACACTGCATCTGCTATGCGAGAAATAATGCGGTTTTCAACGGCTCCAAGGTGGAAACTTCCCAGGTCGCAGCAGAGGTGATTACACGTGTGGAGGAACTAGAGAACCTGCACCAAACGACTGTTAATAGTGGAGCTCAACGACAGCAGGAGAAGAAATGGGTTGCCCCTATGAGAGAGCTGATCAAGGTGAACTTCGACGGGGCTTGGGATGCACTGAATAGACAATCGAGTGCTGGAGCAGTGGCGCGAAATGCAGATGGATCAATTCTTGCGGCGGTGTCAGTTGCTACTGGAACTAGCAACTCGCCAATGATTGCAGAAGCAAAAGCAATAAATATTGCGGTGGATATGGCTATTCGCAGGGGTTTCAAACGTGTAGTTTTTGAAGGCGACACAAAAGTTTTAATTGAAGAGATATTGAACCGCCACAACGGAAAAGCTGCCACGGACATCACGGAGACAGAAGACGAGATCACTACCTTGCTTTCGAAAATCAGTTTCTTTGATCAGTGGTCGCTCAATTTCACTGCAAGAAGTGGCAACGCAGTTGCTCATATAACAGCACCTTTTTCAAAAGGTTCGGTTGTAGAAGTAGATTGGTTAGCAGATTTTCCACTTTGGATGATAGAGGTAGCTCAACGAGATGTAAGCTTCCAATGTTTTGTTCCGCCTTAGTGCATTTATAAAATTCGACTTCCCTCAAAAAAAAAAAAAAAAAAAAAAAAAAAAAAAAAAAAAAAAGACATGGCGAGCGCAGCATCACTTGTGGGATTGATACGTGCAACTTGAGGCTCATTGTGTTTTCAACATTACCATGTGAAAACAAACACGTGTTTTCAGGTGAAATAAGTGTGTGGTTATGTCACAAGTCACACAATACGAAGTTTTAAAATGCTATTTCAGTGAGTTAAGGACCTGCTAAATTTCAAAGTGATCATATCCATGCCTGTTTACTCCCACTCACAGAAACAGTATGATTTTTTTTTTTTTTTTTGGTCAAACAGAAATAGTATGATTATGATGGAGTGCGCCCTAGTTAGTAAATACTCAGAATTTTTCCGTTTAATACCCGTCCGTACGTATAAATGAAAAATACTTCCGTATTTCGTACCATTGCTGGACCTAATGAAAAATACTCGAATTTTTGACCAAAAAAGTTTAATACTCTTATTTAATGTTCGAACGTATAATACTTCCGAATAAAACTTCTTCCATACAAAATTGCAGCGAATAAATTGTCATCCAAAATATTATCAGTTATAGTAATTAGTTATTATTAAATATTTTCTTACTATTTCCTTATTATTAATATTTTTTTGAAAGACTAATGGCGTAAATATTAAATATTTTCTTTATTATAAATATTTATTAGTATAAAGATTTACAAGTATTTAATTATTTATTATAAACTGTAAAAGTATTTTGAAATAGCTATTTATATATATATATGTATATATATATATATATGCATGCGTATGCATCTTGAGTCTTATGTGTTATACTATTAATGTTCAAAATAATTAAGGTTTAAGATTAAGGAATGCTCAGTAGCTTTTTTATAGAAGTTTTGATAAAAAATAAATTGATATTATTTTACATAAGTAATGTGTTAGTCATGAGTAAATATTGTATTTATCAAAAATGATAAACAAATGAGTACATGTTTTATCAATTATTTTTAAATATTTGATAAAAATATGAATGATAATGTGGGACGCAAATAACTCATTATATATGCTAAAATACTAAGAAATGAACCCGTATTTTTAATTCCGAATGAATAACTAGTATATGAATTATACACGTACGTATAGAATACTCGAATTAATCGAATTCCGTGTTTTTAAGCCGAATTTTTACTAACGTATTTTTAACATAAAATCGTATAATACACGTACGTACCGTACCACGATTTATTTTCGTCCCGTATTTTACTAACTATGGAGTGCGCTTTTTTTAGAGGCGATGGACTGCTCTTGATTTGAGGTCTAGTTAGAGAATCTCCAACCATGTCGCATTCCCCCCTCCCCCCACCTCCCTCTCCCCCTCTCCCAAACTACTACCCATCTTCAACCATTCCCCTCCCCCCACCTAATTAGGTTTATTTTTAAAATATATTTAATGATTTAAAATAAATTATTTTATAAAAATAAATATAAAATAATATTAGTATAAATATATACTCACAAAAAGGATAAAATAATGATAATAGCAATAATAAAAATAATAATAACAATAATAAATTTGGCATATTTTTAACCATGTTTTCAAAAGAATAATAAATATAATTGCTAATTATAAAAAAATAATAAGATATATCAAATTGACATCAAAATAAAATAACGATAATTTTTCGTAAATATTTTGTTCAATTATCAAAAAAAATATTTTTTATAATAAAAATAATAATTTAAATATATTAATCATAAGTAAAAATGCATATTTTAATAATAAAATAGTAGTAAGTGTAATTAACATATCCCTAAATGGCTAAATTGGATTAATTAGCTATAATGGTGGGGGGAGCAGGAGGGGGATGTTAGGGGGGAAATGCACCCTAACCATCCCCCACCCATGCCTAAATTCTCCCCCCACCTTCCCCCTCATGGTTGGACATGGTCCGTATTTTTATATGATTTTCCCCCTCCCCCTCTCCCTCCCCCCTCATGGTTGGAGATGCTCTTAGATATCGGATCTCATAGTGTTGTACGATTCGTGGAATAATAGTATTTGTTCCATGCAATTATCGTCTTTTAACCCGAGACTCCTCAAACAAGATTTTCTCAAAAGGGCAAAATCGTAATTGAATGAACACCATAAGAGCTTTTTTGGTATCCATATAAAAAAAAACAGAGGAAAAAAAAACGTGCTGAAAAAACTCGTTTAAAATTATAATAAAAAAAAATCGGTATCCGTTTAAAAACAGTGTTTAAAATCAAAAACACATTTGACAACATTACTAAATCTCGATGTTAATTTGCTTGAATATCATTTTTACGTACAATACCGACATATAATTGATATTTTTCTGCATCTAATCATAGTTGAAATGTCTCTAAACACCAATAGTATGACAAAAAAACCAAAAAAACACCACATTTGTTGTTTTTTAAAACATATATTTTTCAGCATTTTTTTTGTTTTTAAACTGTAAAAAAAGGCATATCAAATTAGTTTAAAAAAACACACTGTTTTTAATGAAAGTTGATTAAAAACAAGGATGTCAAACATGCACTAAATCAGAACATAAATAGTTGAACATATTGCTTCATATTCTGTAAGTTATGAGTAGTTGTGTAGATTTTCACAGCAGCTTTCTCGTAGTGCTTTCTACACAACTGTTTTTTAAACCGCCATACCATTACCAAACTAGGAAACAGTAATAAATGCAGAATTCTTTATTCGTGGGAACAAATGCACCTCATTGTACGTGATGTCCACGTTCATAGCGAAGACCTATGCTGAAGGTTTCCATTTTTCAGGATACAAAAATGGAAACACCGATCACGGAGAAAATGCTTCTAAGATCCAATTTATACTATGCTCATAGCAATAAAGGCACAAAATAATTTACAAGAGTTATAGTTCATGTTACTCAAGACAGATTCAGAAGTAGTAAATTATATTACTACTATAAGCAATTCTTGGTTGAGACTGTTGGAACTTCTTCAACTGCATGAAGTATAAGAGATCAGGTTACATGTATGTTGCAGAAATACAGCAGTATAAGGAACTCATGCAGCAGCGGGCTGCATTGTATCTGAAGGTTGAAATCCTGTAGAAACAAAATTAATGAGGCAGGATTTCACCTAAACAACAAATATTCGTCATTTCTCAGGTAGCATAACGTTATGTGTTTGTGAACTTTCCCCTAAGTTTCAGCAAAACTCCGAGTTCAAAGCACACACATATTTTGGGAATTGTGTGACATATTCAGTTGAGTCATGGAATTTGTCCATTTAACCAAATTGTTATGTCCTCTCTAGCGAGTGTAATATATGTGATACTTTCATTGTATGATTTGCGTGATAAACGCATTCAATATAACTTTCGCATGTTTCCTTCGGTACAAATTCAAGCATGAAATTGAATTCATAAAACTTATTAATGTCTTTTACCTCTCAAATAAAAATACTATTGATGTATTTGAGATAGTGGTGGAAACCAAGGGCATAGTATTGGGACAGTTGTGAAGACAGCTATTAATGCTATGATTTCAACGAGCTTTGTATCAATCTACAAGGTTATTACACTTGGGGGTGCCTTCTATTTGTTTCGGGGTATCTCTATCTTGGCATGGATCTTCTTCTACTACTTCTTGCCTGAGACTAATTGGAAGAATATGGAGGAAATGAAACAACTGATGAAACACTCCATATGTTGTTTGGTTGTTCGGTATGGTCTTTATGTTTTTCTTGTGCATTAGAAATTGCATCCTTGCATCAGGCATGTAGGCATAATGTTTTCTCTTTGAAGTTATTGTTTTATGCTTCGAGGACGAAGCGTTATTTTAAAGGGAAGGTGATGTAATACCCCTATTTTTAATAGGGTATTTGTATGTTATTTCTTAAGGTTATGGGTTAGTGGTATACTTTGCTAAACTGTAGGGGGTTATTTTGTAGTTTCCTCAACTTAATTTTACATTTGGTACCACTCTCTCTCTAACTCTCGGCAACCAACTGAAAACAAACCCAGATTTTCTTTTCCGCCACTTCTCCCTCGTCGTTCCCCAATTTCCTCCGATTAAAGCACCCACGTTCTCCTTGATTTCAATCTCCAGTCAAAATATATTAACACCTTTCTTCTCCCTCGTCAATTTCATCTCAAACCACTCTGTTTTCAAAAGCAAACCCGCCTCTGTTTTTTTCAGGATCGCCGTCGAACACCCACGCAGCTTCCCTGCAAATTCCGGCAAAAAACACACCGCCAAGCTCGCCTCCTCTCCCCCTTATTCCCCGACGAACCAGCAGGAAGCATCAGAGCCCATCATCGGCTCTGTTCTGGCACAGACCCGAATCGACACCCGATAACCCGATTTTCGGCGTGAAGCTCGATCGGTCCTCTCACCAACCTTCGCCCATTCCTCCAGATCTCGGAAAGTGTTTACATTCGCCCAGGCGAACTAGTAGCAGCAGCAGCGCTGCAGTTGCAGGATCGTTAGCTCACCACCGTCGTCGCCGTCGTCGTTCTTCACCTCGTCCTTCCTTCAATCGGTAAATCACATGAACCCCCTCTTGTTTTTCCCCTTCTTTACCTGATTCAACGTTTCCAATCGGTAAATCACATGAAAATCTGGGTTTGTTTTGAGTTGTGTTGCCGAGAGTGAGAGAGTGGTATAAGTGTAAAATTAAGTTGAGCAAACTACAAAATAACCCCCCTACAGTTTAGGAAAATATACCACTAACCCATAACCTTAAGAAATAACATACAAATACCCTATTAAAAATAGGGGTATTAAAACTGAGGCTAACCAACAAGGGTTCAACAATATTACCATATACTTGTCTATATTATAAAATAGCATGGTTTAAATAACTATGATTATTCAACTGTTGGATTAAATCAACCCCATCCCTACCATTAGATCCCATCTACTTATTACGTCTTTAACTACCCACTCTCCCTGGACATCCCTAACTACCCACTCTATTTGGACATCACTAACTAGTAGGAGATATGTTTTTCTCAACTACATCCCTAACTAATAGGAGATAGGTTGAGAGTGATTCACACGTCCATTATAATGCTAATTCCATACTTGGAAGTTCTTCTTTTTTTTCTTTGTTTTTTCCACCACATTTGTCAATATAATTTTTGGCGTAACCCCCTTTCAGCAGTAATCTGACCCTGGACTTCTCCATTAACAATCAAGCTATAACTAACAGTGGTGACAAAATTCATTACTAAACTGATCCAGCGGGGTCCAAAACCCATTCTCACCATAGTAGCACGTAAATAATCCCACTCTACTCTGTCGTAAGCTTTGCTCATATCTGTTATGAGAGCAATATACCCCACCTTTCCTTTCTTTCTATTCTTCATTGAATGTAACAATTCAAATATATATATATATATATATATATATATATATATATATCTGAAATCAGTCTACTAGGGAAAAAGGCGGATTGATTTCAGAAATAATCGAATCAAGGAAAATTCTTAACGGATTGGCAATCGCTTTTGTAACTATCTTATAAATAGTAGAAAATAAACTGATTGGACGAAGATCAGTTGGCTTTCTAACCTGTTTCACCTTGGGAATAAGTGCAATCAGAGTATGGTTGTAATCAGATACGTCACCACCTCCATTAAAAATTTGTAGACACAATTCCTCCACTTCTGATCCAACTATAGGCCAAAAATGCTGAAAGAATCCCGCAGGAAAACCATCTGGGCCCGGCGCTTTGGCCGGAGCTAATTGCCCCAGAGCCGCCCGGACTTCCTCTTTGGTGAACATCCCATCAAGGGTAACTCGCTGATCTGGAGATACGAGTCCTTCGACGCTTGTCAACATTGGTTCCATTCCCAACCGAACTGGGTCGGTACTGGTGAATATCTTTCTGAAATAATCTTCCGGTATTGCAACAATCTGAATCTTATCCGTGTTCCAATTACCCTGCTCATCCTCCAAACCTCCGATTCTGTTTCTGTTACGCCGAATCGATGCCTTGCGGTGGAAAAACCCAGTGTTTCTATCTCCTTTACGCATTCAAACTCCCCTGCTTCGATGTCTCCACATCTCTTCTTCCACAAGAAGAGTCTGAAGAATCGACTGACGATGAGTACGAGCCTCAGCCACTGCCGCGGCTGTCTAAGGACCTTCGGCCAGCTGCAAGAGTCTGTGACGCAACTTCTTCAGCTTAGTTTTGACGTTCCCGAAGACTTATTTGCTCCATCCTGTCAAGGCTACATCCATACCAGTCAATTTGCCGCTAACTGGCCTACAAGAACCCGACCAATTCTCTTGAACAAATTGTGCACAACGTTGATCCTGAAGCCACATATTCTCGAACTGAAAACGTCTATTGATTCTGATATTTCGTACAATCCCAGATGGCCACACCACCTGGATCGGAACGTGATCTGAGACTTCAGCAACCAAGTGATCCACCCTTCCCCAACCGAAAATATCAGTCCATTTATCAGTAACCAAACATCTGTCTATCTTTCCCCGATCGCCGTATCGTCACCATGGTTGTTTGACCAAGTGTATCAGACTCCTGAAAAACCAAGATCCCTGAGCTGTGTACGGTTTATAACGCCATTGAAACCCTCTATCTGACTAAAGGAGACTATTCTTCCTCCTTCCTTTTCAAAAATAGACGTAAAGGCATTAAAATCGCCAACAACACACCAAGGCTGATCATGAGGTCGAAGACGTGTTAAAAAAGTCCACGAATTGTGTCTTTGATATCTATCAGAGTCCCCATAAAAGACAGTTAAATAGCCATGCTTACCTTCACTAATAATAGTAAAAAAACCATGAATGTAAAAACGAGATTTCGTTGCAAGTGAAAAACTTACTTCATCATCCCACATCAATGCCAAGCCACCCCTACGTTCTTCACAATCACAAAAATTGCCATTACGAAAAACCGAGCCTATCACGAATCCTAACCATCTCCGTTGCATACTGCTTCGTTTCCATCAAGAAAACGACGTTGGGCTTCTGTCTCCTTACTAAATCGCAAAGAGAGATAACGCTACGGGGGTTCCCAAGCCCCCGTACGTTCTAGCTGAGAAGACTCACTGCGCCTGGCTGGGCTGTACGCAGCCTCAGCCAATTTAGAATTTGTGTTGTTTAAGGTGACACCCACCTGTGACGGAATCTGCAACGCAGAAACCTGGATATTTCTAGATGGAACTTCCTCGCCTAGAGCTTGTTTTGGAACTGAGGGGTTTCTATGCACAGAGTGATTTTCTCGGACATTCACTCGGCTGCCTTCATCACCGGCTCGACCATACATGTCTTCGGAGCTGCCTCGACCTCCCCTTATACCACTTCGTCCCCTCCCACGTCCTCTCTGAGTTCCTACCGTATTACCCCTACCAGCACCGCCATGAACAGTGCCTCTCCCTCCCCCTGGTGGTTTGGGTTTGGTCTTCGTAGCTGGGTCTGGGCTCAAGTTTGCCTCAGAAATTTTCCTCTTTGAACCCGTCGAGTTTTGTCCCAGAGCCTCTGCCTTACCCTTTGTTTTTTCACCAGAAGAGAACCTCCCTGCCTTGTCAGCACCATCCAGTGGATTTGAGAACACGCTCATCTCACTATCTTTACCATCACCCCGAATAGTTGCGTTATCCTCACCGACCACCTCTTCCTCCTCCATGCTGGAAGTTGTATCCGACTCATTATGAGATTTATGTGTTTCAGTCTCCTGGTCCGAAACTTGTACAGTATCCAGACCCTCATCTACATTCACTTGTCCTCCACTATTTTCATTGAACACGTCTAACAGTTTTTTCTTTGTAGGAGGTCTGAATAACAACCATTCTCCGTAGCCTGGCTGAAATTGAGATTTCTCCACATCAGTACGCATTAAACAATCCTCTCCATAGTGATTAATCATTCCACATTAGCGGCATGAACAGGGAATACGTTCATATTTATAATCTAACCACCTCTTCCGACCCAATACCTCAATGTTACGCCCTCTTCTTAGCAGTTTATTAATGTCAATACGAACCCTAGATCTCATATAATCACCCCTGGACCAGAGGATATTTTTGGATCAGTAGCGATAACAATCCCCAGATTTTTTATTACTTTGCGCAAATCTTCATCAGTTTGATGATAGATAGGCAAATTCTTCACTTGGACCCAAACATCAATAGTTTCAAAGGATATATTATATGTGTTGTCAGCTAGGTCCCATTGCTTCAGAATCAAGAGGTTTTCATCAAATATCCAAGGTCCTCCAGAAAAAACTCTATCTAACGGTTCCTTGTTAGGGAATTGAAAGACGAATGAATTAGTTCTAGTTTCATGGATGCATAACTCATCTCCACCCGGCCATATCTTCTTGAAAAGTAACTTCATAGCCCAGATATTAAAGCGAATGGGGAGGAGAAATTTACCTATCACGCATGGTCCCCTTGCTTTAATGGCTGCCAAACTGTAATCTCTGTCAAAAACTTCTACTTCTTCTTCTTCTTCTATAGTGAGCTTCCCGAAGTCCCATGTTGCTCCCAACCCCGTCATCGAGAGTTGCAACGTTACAGTAGGCCACACCGGTTGATCGCCGTCAGAAAGGAAGAAGCAGAACGAAACCCTACGAAAAAATTGCCCCCAGTCGCCCTTTGATTTATTAGGAGACAGTAAACCCTACGGAACTATATGGTAGTAGTTTTCTATGGTATGATAAATTATATGATTTCTTTTTTTGTAAATCCAAATTAAGAGGTCAAACTAATGTTAAAAATGATATTCTACGCTTATTATGCATGATTTTAGGAAATTAGTCATAAAGAAGACAAAAAAAAATTAATTATTCTTTTAACTATATATACATATATACTAATATGATTTTTCGCGAAGACTAACGAACGGGCCTCTTTGTTCGGATCGTGTTTGGCTCGTTTAGCAAACAGACACATTTTCAAGTTTGAGTTTGTTTGATTAACAAGTCGGATCAAACATGAACGAGCTTTTATCGAATCGAGCGTGAGTTGTTCGCGAACAGCTTGGTTCATTTACAGCCCTACTTGCATCCACATTCATTTCTAACAGTCACATACTCTCTCTCCCCTCTCACTGATTCGAACAGAAGAAGGAAGCAAAATCTAGCATTAGCCATAGCAAGCTAACTGCCGCTGCCACCTAAGCTCCATGTTTTCCGGCGAGGAGCTTGGCCCAACCGAATGAGGGCCACCCACCCTTTGTTTTCAGTCTAGCTAGACTCATGGAGGTCCGAGGAAGCTAGAGGAGGCTTCATCAAAGGCCAAGAACGACCAGAGAAGTTCCCGTCGAACACCATCACCGGCGCGGGTCGAGCCGCTTTTTCGGCATATCCGTTTCTCCACCGTTTCTCGTAATTTTTGGCGTGGGTATGCTCTAAATCTTCCTTTGAGTTTTTTTAGATGTTTAAATCATGTTTTTACAGTTCAAATTCGTGTTTTGATCGGGTGAGGAGGAGTGTTCATCGTGGGTTCATATTAGGAGCCAAATTGTGTTTTCTAAAATCTTAGGGAGTTAATTGTCTTTTATCTTAACTGTTAGAGGGAAGCTGATTGTGTTCCAAGGAATCTCTGGGGTCACTAGTTGTATTTCATATAAAGAACCATTAATTGCTGACAAGTGATTATAAAATTTTCAATCTATATGTTTTGAAATTCAATTTATATGTTTTTTTTTTAGAAAATTTATATGTTTTATGTAACTAAAATGAAAATGTTGGCTCACGAGTTGAGTTTAAAACCTTTTAATTAATGTGATGGGCTTAAGCAAGTGTTGCCTCGATTGACAGGTTGGGTTGGGCTCACTTCTGAGTCTCTGGCTAGTTGTGCCCCACCAAGCCCAATACATGATCAACCCAATAGGATTTAGTCAATGTATGAAATCAGAATTGAACAACCACAATGTAGTATGTGTCCCGACTTTGCTTCCTAATTTGCATGATAAATACATTCAAAATATATTGTGCCTGCATAGTTCCTTTGATATTACTTCATGCATGAAATTGATTCTCAACACTCACTATATATTTATTTGAGATAGTGGTGGAAACCAAGCGTGAGATTGCTAGCAATGAGGATGGTTAAGTGATAGGAGGTCACTGTTTTAGAAGAATGGCTGTTTCTGCTTTTGCTACTGAATTGATAGTAATCAAGGGATCTATCAACGTAGCCAAAAGTTTTGTGGTTTTGTGCAAATTGAGAATGATTGTCGAAATGGCTGCGTTATAATCAAGAAGTATAACCTCAGAAAAAAATGTGGTCAAAATTCTACAAGAAGACACTGATTTGATGGAAGAAAATGTGCAAATCCCAGTGAAGTGAATCAAAAGAACATCATACCAAGAAGCTGGCCATTGGAAGTTTAGATAGGTTGCAAAATGCTATACATCTTTGTCTTGATGTGGCTAGTGGAACTTTGAATTAGTAATGCAATATGTTTATTTTGTCCACACAAAAAAAAAAAAAAAAAACATGTGCACTGTACTTATTTTGTAGTCACCATAGATCATCTTGAACTGTGGTTTTTGGGCTATTGGGCGGGGAATTAGTATCGCAAACGCCTCGGTAGTGGTAGCGGTTTGAATTTAATCACGGGCTTGGATGGGGCGGTGGCGGGGGAGGTGAGCAGCCGAAGTCCAAGCTAAAGCTGATTTTGTTGGTGTCTAAATCCACGCAGATTCTGCTACTAAAGTGGAACTGAATCTTGTCATTGTTCCTGCCCTATTTGATGATCATTCAGGTGCCATAATAGGTTGTATCCAAAAGTTATTTGAAGGTATGATATGGGCGATCACCCATATTATCATTAATAATCACTAGTTATTTATTTAATTAGTCGTTAGCGAATAATTATTTACTTACATTATTTAGTTATTAATCGAACCTAGATTTTTTGTCGGTTCTTTCTCGACCCGTAGAGTCGAACCGTCTAAGTTAGGTTTCAGTATTTTTCTATTTAAACAGTTGTAATCGCACTTTTTTTTTATTGATGTTATGTTACTGCATCACCTTAATGTAAATATTTAATCAAGCGAAATAGCTTAATGAAGACATGCATCACAGTATATGTATTCCGCATATACTAGTACATAAGAGTAGTTTATAGTATTTGTCGTATTAAGCTAATAAATTAGTAGAAGGTAGTTTAGGTGACAGTATTAAGCATGCGCTTGAAACTTTGAACATCATCATAGTAGATTCTGATAGCTCCAGGTTGATCAAATAAGGATGCTTCATCACCGACACATACCTTAAGGCGAACCCTGCTGCCTCTAGCCTCCTGCTCGTCCCCTTTGAATCTGGCATACGAAAATGAACGAGACTTTAGCATCATTAGCAAGTTGCTATAAGATGTTTTTTTTGGGATATATACTTAGACAGTTGGAGACTAACTTTTCTAGGACGTAGAGATCGCTAAAGGAGGTTCTGCATCTCTTCCAGCAAAGTCTTTTTTTTATGGGAGAGACTTTGCTATGTTGATTATGGATACTTGGCAAGTGATATTTATTCAAAGAGATACTTACAAAATACTAACAAGGAGTAATCATTCTCTATTACGACATAATTATTAGTAGTACTGTGGACACTATTTGGTGCACTGATTTCATCATACCCCTCGCTTTCGGAACCAATACTTGTGACTGTAGCAAAGCAAGTTTCGCACACATCCCTGGTTATAAAATATTTGGGATATGAGGCAGGATTTCACTTAAACAGCAAATCAGCAATTATTCAGCATTTCTCAGGGAGCATAACGTTATGTGTTCGTGAACTTTCCCCTAAGTTTCAGCCAAAACTACGAGTTCAAAGCACGCACAAATTTTGGGAATTGTGCGACGGATTCAGTTGAGGCATGCACTTTGTCCATGTAACCAAATTGTTATGTCCTCTCTAGCGAGTGTAATATATGTGATACTTTCATTGTGTAATTTGCGTGATAAACGCATTCAAAGCATGTTTCCTTCAGTATAACTTCAAGCATGAAATTGTATTCATAAAACTTATTACTAATGTCTTTTACCTCTAAAATAAAAATACTAATGATGTACTACCTCTGTTTCTTCTCTTTCACCTTACTTCACTTTTTGACACTATTCACTGGGTCACTTTGACCCTGTGATTTGGTTAGCAAAACGATACTCGAATTTGATAATTTTTGCATGAACTTGTAGAGTAAATTTTATTCTACAATATGAAAAGTTGTCAAAAAATTACATCGTTTTGTTATCCAATTTACCGAGTCAAAACGATCCAGATACGGGTAAAAAAGTCAAACGCATGGGAAAGAGAAGAAACAGAGGTAGTATGTGAGATAGTGGTGGAAACCAAGGGCATAGTATTGGGACAGTTGTGAAGAGAGTCATTAATGCTATAATTTCAATGAGCTTTGTATCAATCTACAAGGTTATCACAGTTGGGGGTGCCTTCTATTTGTTTGGGGTATCTCTATTTTGGCATGGATCTTCTTCTACTACTTCTTGCCTGAGACTAATTGGACGACTATGGATGAAATGGAACTGCAACAAGGGTTCAACAATGTTACATATACTTGTTTTATAATTTGCTAGCTTACAATCATTTAGTTTCTCTGTTGTAAGTATAAATTGTGTTAGTTAAAACAACAATGATACACTTGTAAAAAAGGCGGATTGTCTAGTTGGCTGGTTGTTGGTTTTCCACCAAATAGTTTGTTTAAAGTGTTTCTTTTGACTATTTTAAAAACTAGATTTTAAACCATTTTTTCCAACCTTTGGCTCAATTGAAATGGTAGCTGCAATCATTATGGAGAGACTATGGGAGTGAGAATGAAAAGCTATTCAACCAAAAAGCTCTCAATATATGGAGTAATTATTGCTTGCTCCAAGAGTAAGTATGACGTGGTGCTCTAATCAATACATCACAGGAGACGTCACGAACATGTAGGAAATCCACTTTCTTTTGTCTGCCACTCATTCTCTTTATTCCTGACGTGTCATGTGTTGTATTGATTAGAGCACCACGTGTAATTGCTCTTAGAGCAAACAAAAATTTCTCCAATATATGTGGGTGAGTTTGGTAGAATGGTTTCTGGTGAAAAACTGTTTTAGATTGTGGTGATTTTTTTTTAGTTTTTTTCAGAATTTATGTTTAAATCAGTGTGTTTGGTATTAGTTTTAAACTAAATTAAAACAGAAAAAATGTGTTTGTTAGTAGTTTTTAAACTAGATGATGTAGATTAAATGACAAATATGCCCTCAACTTATTTTTCTTTTACAGATTCAAAAAGAACAAATGCAATGTAAAAAAAAACACGATTTCATGAGACTCTACGATTTCATGAAAGTAACAAATTGAAGAACAAATTAACACTATTATGACATCTAAAAAAACATTTTTTTTACTTAAATTCAACAAAAAGTTAATAATTTCAAGAAATTTCACTTACACTTGATGCCACGTTGAGTAACGGACAACAACAAAATAATAAACTAAGAAAAGAACACCACAAAATGGTTGATCCTATATAATAAGAACATCGCGTATAAAAGGTATCGTCCGAACTATGCGAGAATTGAGTTTTTTGGAAAAATAATTAAGGCAATGTTAAAACTGGTGTTCCTCTTAACCAAGCTCTGATACCAGTTTGTTATGACGCAGCGGATGAATCCGGGTATCAAGCAAGAACGATGAACAAATAAAGAACGAGAGACAAGATTTAACGTGGTTCACTAGTTGTGAAACAAGCTACATCCTGACCCGAAAAACTGATTTATTAGAGAGAAACAACCCGATTACAACCACACAATGGCCTTTGGCCATAGTGACAACCACTCTATGGCCAAGGCCGCCCCGATACACCACACACCAGTAAGCCACGACCCTAGGTCCTTATATAGGCCTTGGATACCGACTTGGTGCGCAAGAAACAAAGAAGTTACCAAAAACGAACAAGGAAACAATATCAGCCGCCCTATCGAACTATTCGGACCCGTCATTATCGAACTGTTCCCAGACCTGTCGAACTATTCCAGACCCGTCGAACTACTACTTCTTTGTCTTCCTTGCTTCGTCGTTGCTTCACCGTTTCGACCGAATGCTAGCTTTGAATCATTCCCAACAAATCTCCACCTTGATTCAATGCCTAGCAACCAAAACCGATCTTCTCTCTAATCTAGAAACAAATACGTCCTCCCAGAATCAGAAACGAGCACGCCTCCACCTAGAACCAAACTCGAATACATTCACTGAGAAAGCAGGACCGAATGTATTCCCGATGCGCTCCAAACAGCGCCAGAACCAGTGCACCATGACAAGTGCCCAATTGTCGTCCAGACCAGATGCACCGACGACGAGTGCGACAAATTGTCATGCCAGATGCGCCCCCTATGCCTCAGATGCGCCCGAAACCCTAGTGCGCGCCAAAAATCTTTTCGCGCTTAGAACCAGAACCCGATTTGCGTGCCAGAAATCTAACGCGCCAGATGCTCCATGCAAGGAGCCCAGAATCGCCCCCAAGGGGCTCAGAGAAGAAGGTCGTCCTCGGAGGAGGTCCGTCCACCTAGAACCAGATTCGTTTGGTTCTTCTTGGGACACTCCATTTTCTAGTGACCTTTCTCCTTGCAGTAGGCACAGACGTCGTTTGGTAAGTTGGATCCTGCAAACCTCTTGTATACCTTACCTTTTCCTGCTTTGACCATTAAACCAGTCGCATAATGGTCACCTGAATTGCTTGCAGCATTGTGCCTCAGCCTAGTGTGAAGAGCAGATCTGACCTGTTCTAGGGTTATCGTATCTTTCCCACCAATGAATGATTGCACGAAACCCTCATACGATGGAGGCAGCGACACCAACAGAATTAATGATGCATCCTCATCATTTATTTTCTCCTCACTATTACGCAATTCAAGCAGAATAGTGTTTAGAACATCTAAGTGATCACTAATTTGCGTACCTTCAGACATTCGCAACCCGAATAGCCGTTGCTTGAGCATCAACTTGTTTGCCACGAATTTCTTCATGTAGAGCTCCTCCAACTTGACCCACAAAGCAGCCGCCTTCTCCTGATCTGCGACACCAGTGATCACGTTGTCTGTCAGACACAACATGATCGTGGCGTGCGCCTTCTCCTCCATCTTCAGATACGCCGATGTGGTTGTGCCCAGTGCCCACGTTGCCCTTGTTGGACGCCAAAGGCAGCCAGAGATCGTCGCGTTTCAACAACGCCTTCATCTTGATCTGCCACAGACTGAAACTGTTTCTCCCACTGAACTTCTCGATCTTCATAATACCGACATCGTTTCTTGTTGAAACTCTAACCTAACCTGGCTCTGATACCAGTTTGTTAAAACTGATATTCCTCTTAACATGGCTCTGATACCAGTTTGTTATGACGCAGCGGATGAATCCGGGTATCAAGCAAGAACGATGAATAATAAAGAACGAGAGACAAGAATTTAACGTGGTTCACTAGTTGTGAAACTAGCTACATCCACGACCCGAAAAACTGATTTATTAGAGAGAGACAACCCGATTACAACCACACAATGGCCTTTGGCCAAAGTGACAACCACTCTATGGCCAAAAGGCCATAGAGGCCGCCCCGATACACCACACACCAGTAAGCCACGACACTAGGTCCTTATATAGGCCTAGGATACCGACTTGGTGCCCAAGAAACAAAGAAGTTACCAAAAACGAACAAGGAAACAATATCAGCCGCCCTATCGAACTATTCCGACCCGTCATTATCGAACTGTTCCCAGACCCGTCGAACTATTCCAGACCCGTCGAATTACTACTTCTTTGTCTTCCTTGCTTCGTCGTTGCTTCGCCGTTTCGACCGAATGCTAGCTTTGAATCATTCCCAACAGGCAAAAGTATAGAAAAAAATACGTGCAATATTTTTCATTATCTCGGTGACTAAAAGTCAAAGAGCTACCAAATTGAGAGACGATTTTCAATTTAATACGTCTACGATGTGAGGGTAATGTTGTATTTGTGTGTCATACAAATAAACCAAAAGAAAAACCACCAAAAGTTCGTTTTTTTCATCAAGACAAAATGTAAAAAAAAAAAAAAACTAATTTAAAAACTGGTTTTTAAATCACTGCAAACAAACACTTTCGATAAACTATTTGGTTTTTAAACCATAAACCAAAAAAAAACTATTTTACCAAACGCACAGGGTCTTATCCATGAAATCTTGGGGTTAATAGAAAAGCATAAGGATTGACGAAAGAAGAACTGCATTGTTCAAGACTTGAAGCTTTGGATACCTCCAGCAGCTGGAAGATTCAAAATCAACTGTGAAGGCAGTGTTAAGAATGGTGAGGCCAGTGCAGCATGGGTAGCAAGAGATTCATACTGGTATGGAAAAATTGCAGGATACGTGGCCTATGACAGGACAGACACCTGATAATGAAATAAAGTGAATTTAAAGCTCTTGTGAAGGGGTATTCCCAAAACAACAACTCAAATTTTTTGATAGAAAATGAATTAAATGATGTTAAATGCATTTAAATGCCTTGCGTCTGTATTTCAGGATGAGAAGAAATCTATGTGCCAATTCAAAATCAGGTCACTTGATATTGCACTGGATTAGTTCACCTGGAAGCCCCATCAATTTTCGTAGCAGAGTAGCTAATTGTGCGACTCATAGTATGGCTGGGGGAAACATAGATAGGAAGGATGATAAATGCCTAGATTCTTCTCTTTAGCATACTTCATTTTTTGTCACTATTCACAGAGTCACTTTGACTCAGTAATTTGATCAGCAAAATAATACATGAATTTTGTAATCTTTGCACAGTCTCGTAGATTTAAATTTCCTCTACAGTACTATAAAAATTTATCAAAAAATTATTTTATTTTGCAATCTAAATTACCGAGTCAAAGTGACCCAATTACGAGTTAAAAAGTTAAAGTAGGACAATCCAGAAAAATCAGACCAAATAGTGTGAACTTGATGAGGGAGCTGTTGCCCTGGCTGAAAGTGATTTTTGTAACTGTTCTATATCATAGTTAATGAAGTGTTCAGATTTTAAAGTACTAGTAATAGATTGATAGATAGATAGTGATACGCGAAGTATCGGGATGGAGGAATTCGAGATCCACTGGTCTCCACATGACACGAACATAAAACACAACACGATACTTTATCTTTCTTGATTCATTGATTAAAAAATAAAGTGACTACAACTTGTTTAAATAGAAAAACTAACTCAAGACCTAAACGGTTCACCTATATGGGCGGGAAAAGAATCGTTAAAAAAAACCCGGTCCTATTATTTAACTATACTAACTAACTAAATAAATAAATAAGCTATTAAATAGTTATATTAAATAAACTAACTTCTAAAAATAATTAATTAAGTAAATAAACAATACTAATTAGCATTAATAATAGATTGACTTATACGATTGACCCGTATCAAACTCCCCCCCGGTTGAAAAGTACATTGTCCTCAAGATGAATGCGGCTTTTTCAGGATCAAACTGATGGCAACACCTTGAAAACCTCACGTTGTAGTTCAAATCAGCAATAAGCCTAAATATCTTCTGCCCAAAAGAAGGAGTCCCAAAAGGAAAAGGGTGTGATAATTACACAAGCTCTTTTTTATGCTTGCACAAGTTTTGGTATTGAGACGATCCTCACATTAATGCTATCATCCATATTTCTACTCCCATGCTCAGCGCAATTCTCAACAAGAAATGTTACTCTCTCTTCTCCCTTGAGATACAACTATCACTTCTCTCATTTTATTTCGATTCTTTTCATAGAACGCATCTCACACTCCTCCCTTCGGCTCCCTTCCTCTTCCTTCTCTTTTCCACTCTCTATTTCTCACAACAAGCACCATCATGGGTCACCCATCCTCATAGAGTAATTAGTACCAAAAGAGAACCCCACGGTGGAAGATCAAAATAGGGGAGAAAATCAAAAGAATAAAAGTGTATTCGATTAAATCTACAGCAGCGAATGATACAAAATATTAAATATAATTTTCATAAACCAGTTACTCATGTAATTAGACCGATGAATGATTGCCGATATTGTGTGGGTTTCAATCTTTTATCCATCACTGAAGTTATAGATGGATTAATTGAAAATCGTGGACACTGTCCCCCTAGACCCTTGCTACTTATAACATTGCAAAATGCAAATCCAGAATCTAGTTGAAGTATTGTTTTCGATGTTTGAAATAAAGCGTTTTAATAGACAATTATTTCTTCCAAACTAAACTTGAGAATTTTGAACTTCGTCTACGGATTTGATTTATGGGACTGAGGTGGTTGATAATGGAACCGAGCGTAGAAGAGAGAGAGGAGGTTTAGTAAGCACACGGTGTTGGCAGTGGTGTTGTTGCTGCCGGAGATGATGTTGGCGGGGGGTTTGGATCGGTTTTAAATGTGGAACTGCACAGTCAAGGAGAGGAATGGTATATAAGAATGTTGTTAGTTTTGTTGGAATTTGTGCTTTTGAGGGTGATGATGGGTGCTGAAGACAGAATATAGTAGTAACATCTTCCAATACGAGGGTAAAAATGTCACTACAATGAAATAGTTGTGTAACCATAAAATAGACTTGTGTAATTATCATCACCCAAGAAATTTGGCTAAATCAAATTTAGCATCCAACAGCATTCTGATAAGCTAGCTGTTGGTATGTTTATGTAGGCTTTGTGTTTGTTTTTGTATAAATAATCGTAATTAGCTATAAATACATAAAAAGGAAACATTTAAATGTAGACTTCCCTATTTATGGGAACTAATGTACTTCCTCATTGTACGTGATGTCCTGGTTCATAGTGGAGACATATGCTCCTGTAAGAAGGAAGGTTTGTATTTTCCAGGATACAAAAATGGAACAAAGATCAAGGAGAAAGTGCTTCTACGATTCAATTTCATACTATGCTCATAGCAATCAAGGTACTAAAATTTACAAGAGTTATAGTTCATGTTACTCAAGAGTCAAGACAGATTCAGAAATAGTAAATTATATTACTACTATAAACCAAGTTGGTTGAGAGTGCTGGAACTTCTTCAAGTACAAAGTATAAGAGATCAGGTCGCATGTGGTATGTTACAGACAGACAGCAGTATAAGAAACTCATGCGGCAGCGGGCTGCATTGTATCACAAGGATGAAATCCCTAAAGAAACAAAATGAGGCGGGATTCCACCTAAACAACAAATATTATGTGTTTGTGAACTTTCCCCGAAGGTTCAGCACAGCAGAACTACGAATTCAAAGCAAGCATATATTTTGGGAATGGTTTGACCGATTTAGTTGAGGCATGGATTTTGTCCATAAAACCAAATTGTTATGTCATTTCTAGTGAATGTAATATATGTGATGCTTTCATTGTACGATTTGCGTGATAAACGCATTCAATATAACCTTCGCATGTTTCCTTCAGTATAACTTCAAACTTCAAGCATGAAATTGTATTCATAAACTTATTAATGTCGTTTACCTCTCAAATAAAAATACTACTGATGTATTTGAGATAGTGGTGGAAACCTAGGGCATGGTATTGGGGTGGCTGTGAACAGAGCCATGGATGCTACAATTTCAATGAGCTTTATATCAAATGGATGCTACAATTTCAATGAGCTTTATATCAATCTGCAGCGCTATCACAATTGGGGGTGCCTTCTATTTGTTTGGGGGTATCTCTATCTTGGCATGAATCTTCCTCTACTAGTTCTTGCCTGAGACTACTATAGGGAAGACTCTTGACGAAATGGAATAACTGAGGCTGACCAACAAGGGTTCAACAATGTTACATATACATGTTTTATAGTTAGCTAGCTTACTATCATGTATCCTTTGTGTTAGAAATATTAGTAGTCTGTTGGTTATGAATACACTGATAGACTTGTAAAACAAGAAGGGTAGTCTTGTCATTTATTTTTGGTCTGTTAAGTGAGGTAGCTAGATACAGATGAGTTGTTTAAAGTGTTGAAGGTTGGCTTATTCTCAATACAAAAATACAACTTTGGTTCTTCATCCTCTCTCTTTCTTCTTCTATCTTATTCTTCATTTCTGCTGACAACTTATGTTCATCTTCTAATACAGACTCGTATCCACGCACTGACACGTTTCCGAGACGTAAGGATCGGATTAAGTGTCAACCGAATTACCTTGACAATTTTGTCAATTATTCAAAGTTTATTGCAATGGTTAATGTATTAGTTAATTTAATTATTATCAAGGGGTAGTGATCTTCAGTTACATTAGGGGGTGGTAAGTGTGGTTTACTTAAAAATTGTTTGTTAAAAATGTAATGTGCATGGGTTTTCACGATCACCGAAATCAATCAGAAAATTGGTTTTTGGGCAAAAATCCTAGTAATTGTGTGTGTTTGTGTTCATCTGATAGCATATTGGTATCAAGTGGTGCTTTCATTGCACTTCACCATCGTCAAGTGGTGAAACACAATTTCATATTACCTCACAATCATCCTCACCGCAATCCCAGACCTGAAAATCACGGTCCAAGGTTTGCAAACTTCGGTTCAAGACTTTAATACAAGGTTCCCCGCCGTGGATACAAGGCTACATACATTGGAAACATGCCAAGCATACACTCAATATGCCTTTGCCGCCATTGATGCACGCCTGATAGCTTCGGAGACCAGCCAAACCCTAACCCAGTAGCCGCTAGAAGATCTCCCACCGCCGCCGCCTTTGCAGGACCAACAACAGCAGCAGGTGGGCAAGGCGAAGTAGACCCAGTTCGCCCACTCCAGCCATTCTAATCAGGCACTAGATTCACTGGCTGATTTTCAATCCTGGACCGTCGCTTGGATTTTGACGAAAACCAGGACCGCCTGCATCGCAAACCCGCTCATGTGGGTTTGCATGTGGGTGGGCGCCCACAAGCAGTCAATGTCGCCGACGATTTCTAGAATCCATACCACACCTGCGTTACTGGCTTTGAACGACAAACTTTCCGTTCGGTCTTCATAGAAGACCCCAGCCACGACCCTGATCGCGACCCACCGGCGCTAGCAATCACTGGAACCTTCAGGAAACGACACCATTCTGGTTCGTTCGTATGCGGCCCATGTGACTTACGGCGTCCTATGCAACAACCCGGACGGGTTTTCACAACCCCACTGCCGATAGGCTTCGTCTTCGGCCTTTTCGGTATGGCGAACAGCAGGCATGGTTGACTACCGGCCTCCACCACCAGCAGCTGCCTACTACGACGACGGTCGACAACGGGCAGCTTAAGATGCCAAGCTTTTAGGTCCGGAGGATCCGTTTTATGATGAACCGACTGATTTTGATCAGCCAAACCCACCGTATTTTTCAGGATGTGTAGCGACCGGATTTTTTTTCGTAAATATATATTTTTTTTCACACTTATTATTATCATTAAATAGTTATCTTTGGTCCTTAAGTGTTACATAATCATTTGTGTGAATATTTTACTTGTATATGAATATGATTTAGATAAGATGCGGTGTGTAGTTTAAAATAATAAAGTAGCACGGGTTGTAGAGTAAGATATGAAGGTCTTGGGGTCAAAACTGCAATATTACATATGCTTCATATGCAGGGGGTCCTAGGGGTATTTTAGACACAATTAGGCGGCTGAAATTGACATAAACACAAATCTGTAAAATAGGATACTCCATAGTGAAAATTAGGTTGTTCTTACGGGATTTCTTCATTCTCTTCTTGCGATCCTCTCATACACTAAACACCGTAAGAGAAAAATATACCCTAGCATTCAAGCTCTCAATCGAAAGTCAAGAAGAGGATTTTAGGCGTTGTGAAGGGGAAGAAACGAATTCTCACTCCAAGAGGCAGCCACTACTTACAACATTCTAACCTTGAGGTTCTTAATCAAAACCCTTTCCGGGAGGTAGGAGTTTTAATTGTGTTGTTAATTTACTTGTTAATTGTTATGAAGTATGATGCACTATGTATGTTCTATGTGATCAATGAATGTGTTAATTGATTTTCTTGTGCACTTCTTATATGACCTTATAAATCTTAATTTTTATTATATTGATTGTATATGGATTGAACTTCAATATGTGAACTACATGTGATGCGGTAGTACTTGTGATCATTTGTTGATTCAGTTTGCTGTATATATCATAAACTTTATAATAGAAAAGTGAGAGGTTGTTGTTGGTGATACCGGTTGGGTACTGCTGATAATTAAGTTGGGCTTGAACAGTTCTACGCTGAAAGACCGGAAACCTGCGCAGGAGGTAACTCATTCCATCGGGTAGCGCCCGTAGAAAGGGCAGAGCTAGTGTCTTTTAACAAGTACGCTTAAAGAACCTAAGCAAAACTCCAGGAACGCCGTCTCCAATTCACTCTCCATGGCCTTTGCAAGTTCTATTTCACTTACATTACCAACCGCATTGTAACCATATGGTTCAAATCTCTGAAGAAACAGAATTAGGCAGCATTCAACCTAAACAACACATATGCGACGATGAGCATTTCTCAGGTAGCAGGATGTTATGTATTCGTGAACTTTCGCCTAAGTTTCGGCTAGTTATGACTCCAAAGCACGTATATATTGTCGGAATTTGGTGGATGATTCAGTTGATCCATGATTTAAACATTAAAGAAAGAATTTTGTCCATAAAACCAAATTGTTATGTCCTTTAGTGAGTGTAATATATGTGATGCCTTCGCTGTCTAATTTGCGTGATAAATGCATTCAATATATGCTCCTCCACTCTAACTTCAAGCATTAAATCGCATTCATAAAACTTAATCATGTATTTTATCTCTCAAATAAGGGGTGAGTATTTGAGATAGTGGTGGAAACCAAAGATTCAACAATGTTACATGTAGGTCTCGTTTGGATAGAGAATAAGGAGGGAGCATAAGATAAGTTATACCATTTCTTTTTTTATCAAGTGTTTGGGTGCCGGATAAGAGAGGGGATAAGTTATGTTGTCTTGTGCTGAAGGAGCTTTTAATGAACAAATTTTATACCACCAACATGGAGATATAAAGCCAGATAAAAAAATATATCATATTTGGATGCTACTAGGTTGACAAAAATACCCCCACAAACTATCTAATTTCCTAACCTTGTCCCCAAAACCTATCATTTTGGGATTGATAACTATTATTTTGTGATTGATAACTATCATTTTGGAGGAGGTCCTCATTGGTTTGATAAATATTATTTTGGGATTGCATAACTTTATTTGAATTTTTATGGTTGAGATAAAAATGAAGACGTGCTTGCTAAAATTTTGTTGGTTTAATTTAACTTGTTTATAGTAGGTTTTGTAACATCGTGTCAATATGCCAATAAGTACTAGTAATTTATACTTCATACTTTGTTATGGCCATGTTCTATTCATGAATATTTGTTATGTTTGCATGTTACTACAAGTTTATTTCGCGTATTAATATACATTTTGTATACATTTTGACAATGTCACTATTGTATAGAAAATAGAGTATTAAAATATAAACATACAAATACTAATACATATTGTATACATTTTTTCTCGTCAATTTGAAATATATAATCTTTTATAAAAAATAACAGCACTGAGGGTATTACAGTCATTTTGACACATGTCCTGCTTCATATCCTGCATCATATCCGATAGCACCCAAACACAGACCGCCAGCATATCTTATCAGGGCTTATCAGACAACATTCATATCCATGCTCATATTCCAGCATAAACCTTATCCCTACATACCATATCATCTACCCAAACGAGACCGTAGTTGTTTTGTAGTTAGCTCTCTATCACCTACTTGTTTGTCTCCTTCCTGCGGTCATAATTTGTAGGTTTCTTCACGACTTGTTGTCGGAGCTTTTATCCGGTGCCGTTGAAGTTGAGGTGTTTTGCTAACAAATCAACTGGACATGATGTGAATTGGGGTTGCAAGAATAGGTGTTGGGATGTTTCCCAAGGACTTTGTCATCCATGCTTTCAATATGGTGAATAGGGAAGAGTCCTCATTGCAAGATGTTGGAAAAGATGCTTTTTGACCCGACTTTGAGTGCGATTATAATCCAGCTCATATACGAGTTAACAACACCAATTGCATCATCGTGTAGAGGGCAACTTGGTGGTCGTTGCGATAACTCATTTGTCAAAAAACATTAAGGAATGAATGATCAAATCATGCTCTCAAAATGAGTTCATGAGCAAACAATTTGTTGGAAACAAAATAGAACCACATCTTGGTTCAAGGGAGAAGATGAAGTACTTATCTACTTCAAGGTTGGACCTTAAGGGCACGCCCTTTGGGTGGAGCACATTTTGTGCAGGAGAGAGGACCTAGACAATGGTCGAACCACCACACGAGCGCGCGCGCGCGCCGCCGCCGCCGTCCGTCCGGCCGGCTCGGCTCGGTCTCGGGTTCGGGTTCGGGCACGGGCCGGGCCGTGACGTGGTGTGGTGGGTGGGTTGGTTGGGCTGAGTAGTTAGTTCAGGCCTATATCTTTTTGGGCCAAAAACTAATTAATTATTTTAATTAATAATTAATATTATTATGATAATTAATTAACAGAATGGTTGTTAATTAACAGAACAGTTACAACCGTTCTGTTTTCTGAACAGTCAACGGTTGTAACCGTTCGGCCCGTCAGCCAACCGCCACCTTCTCTCAATAAATTCAATTCCTTCTCCAGTTTTCAGAACCAACCGAAATTCCCACAGAATTCATTCTCTCTCACAACAGCAGACTCTCTCTACCAACTTTCGGTTCGTCGGGCTTGGTGGTTACGTGCTTTCAACCACCGCGCCGGAAGACTTTTATCCTGGGAAACAGAAGCCACTCGGCATAGCAGGCGGCTAATCTGTTTTAAGGAACCCGTACCCATTCATGTACGAGACTGTCTTCGACATCACAGCAGCTTTCGGGAAACTCTCAATCAGTAAGTCGTTTCAGTTTTGTTTATTCAATCTGTGTTCATTAATTTGCAGAAACTACAACATATTTTCTAACAATCTTAAAACAGATTAGGTTTCTGTAAAATTAATAAACACAGTAACAGAATCATTTCTACAATCTGCTTCTGTTTCTTTTATTTTGTTCTAACCAGTTACTTGCAGCAAAGATTAAATCTGTCAATACAGTTTTATCTGTATTTAAAATTTTTGACAGATCTTCTCAAACAATCTGACTTAACAGATTTTCTGTAAAGTATTGTACTGACTGTTAATATTCAGTCAAGTGTTAACAGATTTTTTATATTCATCTGTTAATTGCTGTTTAGTCAAATTATTGACTGTTTCTCCATTTCAGAAATGGCAGAAAAAACACCTGAGAACCAAGAGGCTGGAACATCTACAACCGTGACAGTGCCTACGAATCCGGTTCTTGCAGTCGGTTCCCATCATGTGGACAAACCAGAGAAATTCAGCGGGAAGGACTTCAAAAGGTGGCAGCAGAAGATGCTGTTTTATCTCACCACACTGAGTCTCGCTAAATTTCTCAAAGAAGACGATCCTGCTTGTCCAGAAGACGCGGATCAACAAACAGTGCAAGCGGTCCAAGCATGGAATCATTCTGATTTCTTAGCCAGAAACTATGTACTAAATAGTTTAGATGACCAATTGTATAATGTTTATTCTGCGGTCAAAACGGCAAAAGAACTTTGGCAGTCCCTTGAAAAGAAATATAAAACTGAGGACGCGGGCGCCAAAAAGTTTGTCGTTGAAAATTTCATGGAGTATAGGATGGTAGATTCTAGGGGCATTATGGCCCAAGTTCAGGAATTTCAATGTATAATTCATGATGTAATTGCAGAAAAGATGCATCTTCCTGAAGAATTCTTAGTCGGCGTCATGATTCACAAACTGCCGCCGGCATGGAAGAATTACAAGAACTACCTCAAGCACAAGCGCAAGGAGATGTCAATGGAGGAACTAATCGTTCGGCTCCGCATCGAGGAAGGGAATCGACTTGCTGACGACAGGCCCTCATCAAGCCAACAGTCCAAAGTTAACGTGGTGGAAGAAAGGCCCAAGAACAACCTCAAGCGGAAATCTGACTCAAATCAGGCCGAGAAGAAGAAGTTCACCGGGAAGTGCCACAATTGTGGTAAAACAGGCCACAAAATCAAGGACTGTCGCAAGAAGAAGAAAGCCTCTAAAGGGAAGAAACCGGAAGCACAACTAGCGGAAACCGACGATGGAGACAATTATGCCGCCGTCGTATCCGAAGTCAATCTTGCCGGAAGTAACCCTAAGGAGTGGTGGATTGATACGGGGGCTACCCGACACATTTGCTCCGATAAGAAGATGTTCTCGTCCTACGAGGAAGTCGAAAACGAGGAACCTCTCTACATGGGGAATTCAGCCACATCCGCAATTAAAGGGAAAGGGAAGATAGCGCTGAAAATGACCTCGGGAAAGACTATCACTCTTCATGATGTTCTCCATGTTCCAGATATACGGAAAAACTTAGTTTCGGGAGCTGTACTTAGCAAAAAAGGATTCAAACTAGTATTTGAGTCCGACAAGTTTGTATTGACTAAGTCGGGGGAATATCTTGGGAAAGGGTACCTTAAGGATGGGCTCTTCAAGCTTAATGTATTGACTATGATTCCTACTATGAATAAGAAAGCAGCAGTTAATTACTTGTCGGAGTCCTCTTCTTGTTTATGGCATAAACGATTGGGTCATGTCAATTACAATTCCATTCGTAAATTGATGAAATTGGACCATCTTCCTAACGGAAGTATTGAATTAAACCACAAATGTGAAATTTGTGTCGAGGCTAAATTGACTAAGAAATCGTTCAAACCAATTGGTACGAAATCAACAAGTCCTCTCGAACTAATTCACACCGATATTTGTGATTTAAAGTTTGTGCAAACCAGGAATGGGAAGAAATACTTCATTACATTCATTGACGACTATACTAAGTATTGTTACGTCTACTTATTACATAGTCGAGATGAAGCATTGGACGCCTTCAAGCAATACAAGTCCGAAGTGGAAAATCAACTTAACAAGAAGATTAAAATACTTCGGAGTGATCGTGGAGGGGAATATGATTCGCCTTTCATTGACATATGCGCTGAAAATGGAATCATTCATCAAACATCGGCACCCTATACACCTCAACAAAATGGGGTTGCGGAAAGGAAAAATCGAACATTAAAGGAAATGCTAAACGCATTGCTTTTGAGTTCAGGATTGCCTCAGAACTTGTGGGGGGAAGCTCTACTAAGCGCAAACTACATTCTAAATAGAATACCGAAAAAGAACTTCGACAAAACCCCATATGAACTATGGAAAGGTCGAACGCCCTCATACAAACACTTGCGAGTGTGGGGGTGTCTTGCAAAAGTTGCGACCCCTCTACCAAAAAAGGTCAAGTTAGGACCTAAAACAATAGATTGCATCTTCATTGGATATGCGGCTAATAGTAGTGCTCATCGATTTCTGGTACACAAATCAGAAATACCAGACATTCACGAAAACACTATTATTGAGTCGGCCAATGCCTCCTTCTTCGAAGATAACTTTCCTTACAAAGTAAAGGAAGTACAAGAGTCTGGAAAACGGACGCATGAGACAGCCATTGACAACAACCAAGAGGAAGAGGTAAGGCGGAGTAAACGAGCCAAAACGGCAAAAACTTTTGGACCTGAATTCCTAACATATTTAACGGAAAATGATCCAAAAAGTTACAAAGAAGCCATGTCTAGTGTTGATGCTCCATATTGGAAAGAGGCCATAAATAGCGAAATTGAGTCCATCTTACAAAATAATACTTGGGAATTAGTAGACATTCCGCAAGGCTCCAAGCCCCTAGGTTGTAAGTGGATCTTTAAGAAAAAGCTTAAACCCGATGGTACAATAGATAAGTACAAAGCGAGACTTGTCGCTAAAGGTTATAAGCAAAAGGAGGGGTTAGATTTCTTCGATACTTATTCTCCAGTGACGAGAATAACATCCATTCGAATGTTGATTGCTATTGCTTCTATTTTCAATTTTGAAATTCATCAAATGGATGTTAAGACAGCCTTCCTAAACGGAGAATTGGAAGAGGAAATTTATATGGAGCAACCAGAAGGATTTAAAGTTCCGGGAACCGAAACCAAATATTGTCGACTTAAGAAATCCCTCTACGGTCTAAAACAGGCTCCAAAGCAATGGCACGAAAAATTCGATAAAATCATGAAAATTCATGGATTTCGAACAAATGAATGCGACAAATGTGTTTATTCCAAAACTGTCGCAAAGGAATGTGTCATAATATGTTTGTATGTCGATGACATGCTAATTATGGGGAGCAACAAGACAATAATTCTTGATACAAAGAAGTTGTTGTCCACAAAATTCGACATGAAAGATCTCGGAATTGCGGATGTGATTTTAGGAATTAAAATCACAAAGACTGCTGAGGGCTATGGTCTTTCCCAATCTCATTATATCGAGAAAGTACTCGAAAAAATTTGATAAAGGGAATAATAAACCGGTTACAACACCTGTAGATGTGAGTTTACATCTCGCTAAGAATCATGGCGAAGGTGTTCGACAATCAGAATATGCCCAAGTAATAGGAAGCCTCATGTACATTATGAATTGTACAAGGCCGGACATCGCACAAGCTATCGGGAAGCTTAGTCGCTTCACTAGTAACCCTGGCAAGGATCACTGGATAGCGTTAACTCGAGTATTAAGGTATCTTCGATACACTAAAAATTTAGGATTACAATACTCGAACTATCCAGCTGTCATGGAAGGATATTGCGATGCCAATTGGATCTCCGATTCAAGGGATTCTAAATCCACGAGTGGATACGTCTTCACTCTTGGAGGAGCGGCAATATGTTGGAAATCTTCAAAGCAGACGTGCATTGCAAGGTCTACTATGGAAGCAGAATTCATAGCGTTAGACAAGGCAGGGGAAGAAGCAGAATGGCTTCGCCACTTCCTCGAAGATATCCCAACATGGCCGAAACCCGTGCCTCCTATCTGCATTCATTGCGATAGCCAATCTGCGATAGGTAGGGCACAAAGTAGCATGTATAATGGTAAGTCTAGACATATACGTCGGAGACATAATACCATTAGGCAACTTCTCTCAAGAGGTATTATATCGATCGATTACGTAAAGTCAAAAGAAAACATAGCGGATCCGTTGACTAAAGGTTTATCGAGAGAACTAGTTGCAAGTTCGTCAAGGGGAATGGGATTAAAGCCAATCTCGTAAAGAGTTGCACGTGGCGGCAAACCCAACCTAGGTGACTGGAGATCCCAAGTACTAGGTTCAAAAGGGACAACCCAACTACCAGTGCAAATAAATAAATCACTCACCCGGAAATAAAGTTTCCAAATCCATTCCTAGGACGAACATCGAGTGATAGGGACAGGGTAAGCAAAAGGCTTTTAATGAGACCGTACCTTAAAGGATTTAAGGAGAGTATGTAGGATACTCGTTATGTGTCTCACCTATGTGGGTAGGAACGGGCCGGTTCTAGGAGGATGATGTGGCTATCTCCTCTAAGTCTACTCATGAAACCAGGACAGTGTTTCAAGGCCAAAATGAACACAACCATGAGAACCAAATTTGGATAGGTCCACTAATTGTGTGGTTGCTATCGACTAGGTATACACCGCGGCAAGCAGTTCAAGGCGATTCGTTCACTGACAAGCCAGTATACCCTATAGCATCTCACTAAGGGAAAAGTTCAAAGTCTATGACTACTTTTCCTTAAGCAATTAATGAACCACTTGAGATAGTTAACCACTACTTGGCATTTTCAGCATTAGCGCTAATTTGTCATTCATGTGGGGGATTGTTGGAAAAGATGCTTTTTGACCCGACTTTGAGTGCGATTATAATCCAGCTCATATACGAGTTAACAACACCAATTGCATCATCGTGTAGAGGGCAACTTGGTGGTCGTTGCGATAACTCATTTGTCAAAAAACATTAAGGAATGAATGATCAAATCATGCTCTCAAAATGAGTTCATGAGCAAACAATTTGTTGGAAACAAAATAGAACCACATCTTGGTTCAAGGGAGAAGATGAAGTACTTATCTACTTCAAGGTTGGACCTTAAGGGCACGCCCTTTGGGTGGAGCACATTTTGTGCAGGAGAGAGGACCTAGACAATGGTCGAACCACCACACGCGCGCGCGCGCGCGCCGCCGCCGCCGTCCGTCCGGCCGGCTCGGCTCGGTCTCGGGTTCGGGTTCGGGCACGGGCCGGGCCGTGACGTGGTGTGGTGGGTGGGTTGGTTGGGCTGAGTAGTTAGTTCAGGCCTATATCTTTTTGGGCCAAAAACTAATTAATTATTTTAATTAATAATTAATATTATTATGATAATTAATTAACAGAATGGTTGTTAATTAACAGAACAGTTACAACCGTTCTGTTTTCTGAACAGTCAACGGTTGTAACCGTTCGGCCCGTCAGCCAACCGCCACATTCTCTCAATAAATTCAATTCCTTCTCCAGTTTTCAGAACCAACCGAAATTCCCACAGAATTCATTCTCTCTCACAACAGCAGACTCTCTCTACCAACTTTCGGTTCGTCGGGCTTGGTGGTTACGTGCTTTCAACCACCGCGCCGGAAGACTTTTATCCTGGGAAACAGAAGCCACTCGGCATAGCAGGCGGCTAATCTGTTTTAAGGAACCCGTACCCATTCATGTACGAGACTGTCTTCGACATCACAGCAGCTTTCGGGAAACTCTCAATCAGTAAGTCGTTTCAGTTTTGTTTATTCAATCTGTGTTCATTAATTTGCAGAAACTACAACATATTTTCTAACACAAGATAGGGCAACATATTAATTAATATTTATTTTTATTATAGAACTTACGATTAATGTAAGAGTATCTCCCACAGTGCACCAAATTTTATATTTGATAGTAAAGTTTGGTGTTTTCGGCCTCCCACAACAAATCACCAAATCATCAAAAAAATGGTGATATTTTTATAGGCCTCCCACAGTCGTTGACCAAAAAAACACCAAATCACCAAATCATATATTTGATGTAGCTTTTGTGAAACGGTGAAGTGCATCTCCCACAGTACCTTCAAATCTTATCCTATATCACCAAATCTTATTTTTACCATCAAATTTGATAGCAAAAATAGGATTTGGTGTAATCTACACCAAATTTTTAATTAGTGTTTAGGGCATGTTTTCACATTACTTTCATGGTAATAATATGCTCTAATGTAAATAGTTTAGCATTTCATCTTTACAGTATATACGTCATCCGTTTTTCTTCTCCCACTTTGTATAATATGCTTTTAAGCCATAGCGTGTTACATAATATTTTCAGCATCATGCTGCGGGATGATAAAATAGTTGCAACAGGTTTGGCCGAACATAATACACTGATGTTAAACTTCAAGAACTTGAGTAACCTTCTTGTACATATTTCCATTTAGTATGGCATGCAAATATATAAAATTAGTGGGAACAAATTCAGAGAAAGACTTACCTGAACTATTAAGTGTGTGCAGACAATTGATTGGTGTTAAAAAATATTTTTAACGACTAATATAATTAATCTTAGTGATATAAATAAAATATAAACAAAAATGACGACAAGAATAATGCATTATTATAAACCAATGAGCTCATAACGAATTAAGAAGAAGACTCATTGTACACTTGTGGGATAATCATGGTCAGATAGATCAGACTGGTTAACTTTAGATTTTTTGAAGTGTTATTTAATCATTTTACAATTTCGTGTAATATTATTTTGTTAATAAAATAATTTTTTATTTTGATAGTCATGAAATTCATGATTTGGTGATAAATTTGATGATTTGTTGTGGGAGGCTAAAAATACCAATTTCTAAATTTGATGAAATGGTGAAATGGCTATTTGATCTAAAATTTGTTGAAAAATGTGGGAGACCAAAAGTGCTATTTTTCTATCAAAAATGATGAAATGGTGTGTTTGAGGGTTGACTGTGCGAGGTCATACCATTTTTCTTCACCAAATATAGAATTTGGTGTATAATTTGATATCAACTGTGGAAGATACTCTAAGCTGACTAAGCAAGAAATATAATAGTATAATCGAGTAAAAGAAATGTCAACAAGGAGAAGGAATTGACTTCCAAAACAAAGGAGAGAATGTGGTTGTTGTGTTCTTAGGTGGAATTCTTTGAAAAAGAAAGATATGGAAAGAAAAAACTTATGTAGTTGAAACTCCGCAATATTTGTCATGAAGTTTGAAGGACTCTCTTGTGCTTCTTATAGACAACGACAGCTTGCCCAAATTAAAAGTGTAAATTTCATCTGTCGCCCTTGTATTTTATCCCAGATACTAACATCGATCTCACTTGCAAAAAAGTTATGAAAGCTTCCGATGTTCGAAATCTTTGTAACACACCCCTCCCACCTATATTTACTTAATTAACATCATGGCATACTTGTATATTACTACCCATTTGCCCTTATGGCTCCATACATCAAAGTCATAATTGTTGAAATAGTAGAGAAGAGGCTGATTGTTTCAACAGAATCTTAAGCTGCTGCATGCTTATTTGAATAAAGCCTTAGATCGTTAGATTACACTTGCATAACGAAACATGAATTATAGACTTCAATTTTTAAGTCACTCTGATATCAAGTTTCTCTTGGATCTTAGTGGTTAGGGAAAAAAAATAAGTATTTGATTTTTTTTTTTTAGTTTGTATAACCTTTTAGAGATGCTCTTAAATGAAACTAAAAGATGGATAAAATAGAAGATTGTGCAACTTATTAAAAAGACTAAATCATTCTTCTCATTACATGATTTGGTGAGAAAAAAAATAATTGATGAGAATCTGTGAGAGTTCGCGAGAAAGTATGAGAAAAGAAATCTCACGTAATTCAATTTTCCTTTCTCACCTACAATGATGAGATTTGGTGAGAAAGGAAATTGGAATAGAGCCAATATTTTCATTGTGGAAGAATTACCCATCGAAAAAGTTAAAAAAAAAAAATGTCTTATTATAGGGTAAAAGTCAAAAACCACCCTCCATTTATGGGAAAAATACATTTTGCCCCCTTATGGGGAAAATACTTTTTGCACCCCTGTCAAAGTTAAAAACTAACACCACACTAACAGAGGGGTAAAAAGACAAAAATACCCCTGACAATTTGTGAAATAACCTCACTATAAAGGCCACTCCCTTCCCTTCTATCCTCATTTCCCAACCCTAGCCACCCTCCCTCTGTTCTCTTTCTCTCCTTAGACCACCCACAGCAGTGAGCTCCCCCCAGCCCACGTGTCCCCACCTGACCTCACTATTAATGTTCTTAATATTTACAATTCTACCCTAATAGCTACAATAGTCAAAACACTATTCCTCCCCTTCTATTATATTTTATTGAAACTACACTACAATATAGTTAAATACACTAAATACCTCAACTTTAGTCTATAAGACAACCGCAACCCTATATTTTTTATTAATTGCACTATTATTGACTAATGTTATTTTATCGTATGAAATTTTGAGAATAAATATAAACATTAAAAAACATAGACATTAATAAACATGGATAAACATTAAAAAAACAATGTTGCATTAATAATACAAAAAATACATAAAACATAAAAAAAAAAAAACATTACTGAACGCCCTCCACCACCACCGTCGCCCTGAATCGCCGTCCACCACCGCGGAGAGAAGAGGTGACGACCCTCTTCTTCGATGGGGTGAGATACAAATCGAAATCGCCCCTTCTTCTTAATCTGTCGCAGCTCCGAATAGCCCAGCCACCGGCGAACCCCATCCAACGAGCTCAACAACCCACCCCCAAAAGACCAACCCCAAGCCGAGAAACTCATATCTGGCCAAGCTCAGACCAGATCGACCGATCGACTCTGAACCGCGCCGCTTCCCGAAAGCCCCTGGGGTTGGGTTCAATCGAAGGAGACAATTGTCAGAGGCTGTGAAATGGGTTTGATTTCGGTGGTGTGACCCAGATTGGCAATCTTTGGTTTCTGGAGTAGGGGTTCCGTTGGGTGCTGGATTTGTAGATTAGTTTAAGCAGGTTGTTGGTTAGAAGGCCGGTGATTATTAGGTTCTGGTGGTATGAATTAGGAGGTAGGCAGGTTTTGGTTTGTTGCAGGTCACGAATTTGATTGGCTGCAGTTTGTTTTTGATCGGAATTTACAGGTGGTCTGTGGAGGTGAAATGGTGAAGGAAGTGATGTAGATAATTTGGTTGTGGTGTACTGGTGGTAGGTTCGGTTGTAATTGAGGCAGAGAGGTGTTGGTGTAATGGTTGGTGGCATGAAGATTATGGGGTTTGCTAGGTATTGTTGGGTTTGGTCGTGGCTGCTGTGAGGTGGTGGTGTAATGGTAGTTATTCAATTTGGTGTATTGGTTTGGTTTAAGGGTCTGGTGATTTTATGTATTGGTTAGGTGGAGTTTGGTTATGGGTGTTATGTTAGGTTATTCATGGTGAAATCTGTAGTACCACTCCGTTTCTTCTCTTTAGCCCACTTTCTATTTTGGGACGTTTCCTCTCTTGCTCCCTCTTTCTTTTTTTGGCATGTTTAATAATGGACAATGACCACTTTGCCCTTACAATAATTTCCCACAGTTCAATTCAACACACCCTACCCTACCACTTTTCTTCACCCACATCTCACTCTCACCCACTCATTTTGTAGATAAGATTTTCAGACAGAGAGAGAAAGAGAGAAACAGAGAGAAAGAGGCTGTGTTTTGCAACAGAGAAAGAGAGAGACAGGAAGAAGAGGCGGAAGAGAAGAAGAAGAAGAAGAAGGGGAAGGAGATGGAAGATCTCGACGGCGGTAGCACACCATCGAGGATCTCAATGGCGATCTGGGCGATTTCGACGGCATCTCGACGGCGATCTGGCGGTCCACGAGGGCGGAGGTCCCGTAGTTTCGTCTTTCTCCGTCGATCCAGGCGGTAGCTGGCGTCATCACCGGCGAGAAGGCATGTCAAGGCGCCGGTGGTAGCGACCGGGTCTCTGCTCTCCGGGTTTGTGACCGCATCTGTTCTTCTTCTTCCTCTGATTTTTTCTTCGATTTGAATGTTTATTGTTTGGTCTGTAATTTTAGCAACCAATTGTTACTTGTACAGTCAAAATCATCACAAATCTATTCCTTTCTTCTCCGATCTGTATAATCAGAAACGAATCGAAAGAAGTAATTTTTTTCTTCGATTATGCTCTTGGTTGTGTAAATCTATTGTTGGATCTGTTAATTTATGTTGTTGTTGTTGGTTGTTGACTGGCGGTGGTAAAGTCTGGTGGTGGTGGTCTGGTGGTTGACTGGAGGTGGTGGAGGACTGGTGGTATGTTGCTGGTGGGTTGTTGTTCTTCACCCATTCAAAGTAGAGAGAGAATGAGGATATGAGAGGAATATAAAATAATGGTATGGGCAAAATAGTAAATGACTCAATTTCCTTAATTACCGTGCCCACCCAAAGTGGGCTAAAGAGAAGAAACGGACTGGTAGTGAGGTCATGTTAGTTAACTGGTTAAGTTATTTTTACAAAAAAAAAAAAATGGTTTAAGTTATGTAGGGGATGTATATAGTGGAGATGATGATGGTGGTTTGATTATTAGAGGGGTTAATTGCAGGTTGTGTTGTTGGTGATTGAGAGGTGGAATGGTGAGCTGGTTAGGGAGTTGGTCAATAGGATGACTGGTAATTCATGGAAGTTTGGTTAGGAATCAGAGCAGAGGTTATGGGGTTTGAGAGTGAAGTTGTGTTTGTTTGTGGTGGTGGTGGTGGTGGTGGTGTTGGTGGTTGTGGTGGTGTGGTGATTTGCAAACCATAAGTCAATTTGAGTAAAAAAGAGCAAGGACGGAGGAGTGGTACATGACGTTGTGGTGATGGTGGTGGGTTTCATGGAGGTGTCAATTTAGTTGGCTGTGGTTGTGTGTATGTGAAAAGCTTTTTGAGGGCAACATGGGAAGAAATCTACTCACACAAGTGAGCTCCACTGCCAGGTTACAAGCACACTAAACGTCTGTTGGCGGAGTGCAAAGTGTAGTTTGTTTGGCAAAAAATAGGGGTAATTCATGTCCATAGATGAACAGTGAAGATATAAATTGCCTATTTACTATTAATTGAGGGTGTAAAGTGTAAATTACTCTTGTTTCTATTTTGTTCTTTTTCATTTCTCGCTAGGGTCCTTTTCGTAAACCCTTGCTCCTATCGTCATGGACTCCAATTATCTACCATCACAATCATGTATGCCAATTATTTCTATTTTGTTCTTTTCATTTCTAAAGACTTTTCGTTAGGGGTGTTCACGGTCCGGTTTGGTCGGTTTTAGACCATGAGAGACACCTAAACCGAAATGTTCGGTTTTAGTTTTTTTGGAACCGAAATGCCTTCGGTCCGCAAAATTAAAAATTAAAAACCGCGCCTAAATTTTCGGTTCAGTCCGGTTAAAAATTTCGGTTTTTGAAGATACAACTTTGATGTAATAAACAACATGTCCCTCACAAGCTTCAGATCATTCTTTGAGACATGTGGGAAGAAAATAAATCAATAATGGTGATTCTTTTAATTGTTTGGATGAATCCATAACCAACAGATTTAACTAGGCAAACACGAAGTATTTCAATATATCACAAAATGTTATGTCCAGATCATACTTCAAGAGAAAAAACATCACTACGTACATGTGCAAACTTCATGAGTTTGATTAGATCCAAAAGAAAAGTATCAGGGAAGTCAAAGTTCTAATGTGGGAATTTTATTGCTTTTTGCAGCAATCCGCATGTATTTATAAGAGTGTCGACTTCTTTTTTGCATTGAACACTAAGAACGACCACACAACTATTTCTGCATCTATACAACTACATTGGGGGGAAATTTGAATTTTAATGTGAAACAACCTTGGTGGGTGCAACCGTAGAAGTTTTTGGGACAAGAGGAGTGTCTACTACACGAGACAACTGCTCTACAAAATAGCAATAAAACTATCAGAAATATAGAAGCACTTTAGTTCAGCAGCTAGAACTTCTCCCACTCCACATAAACTACAGCCAATGGTCAGAAAAATGACACACACAGTCCAAGAAGCAGTAACAATCTCCTATAACTAGAAACATATTGTGATCCAGAAAAACACTTAATTACTTATGCTAAATGTTTATCTGAAATACTGAAACTTTAACCAGAATGTAGATATGAAAAAAATTGTAAACGAACTAAACGTAATCATTCTTCACAACTTAAAAGAGTTCTAAAAACCAAAAACTATACCACTAAAAGTAAACTTGCATCAACTGGTTTGAAGCAGGAACTCTATCATTTGTCAGCAGCAGCAATACAAACATCAGCTGAAACAAAGGTGGGATCCACAGCATCAACAACAAAACTTAGCAGGAGCTGAAATCAGCAGCAGAAAATAGCAACAGCAGCTGCAAAAAGCAGCAACAGTAGCAACCATATTCAGCAACATCAGCACCTAAATCATCAGCAACAATTTGAGACAGCTCCACCAAGTATCAGCAGCGTAAAGCATCAACAGCAGCAGAAAAATCAACATTCGGCGACAACCAGTACCAGCAAAAATAATAACTCAGCCATCACGGGCAGAATTACCATTTTTTTTGACCAACAAATACCTCTGAAAAATGAGCAAATTATATCAAATAAATAAAGTGATAAGAACATCCAAACTTTAAATATCATATGAAAAATTACCTTCGTCTACTTTATCGTACTCCTGGACCTCATCCATAGCTGCTCGCAGATCAATTCGTGTAGGATTGTGAAGCCAGTTTTGGCAACACACAAGAGCTTCAACCATGGTAGGAGATAGAGAACTTCGAAATGGATCCAAAATTCTTCCGGAAGTACTAAAAACTGATTTAGATGCAACAGTGGAAAAAGGTATGGCCAACACATCTTTCGCAACTCTAGAGAGTACCCGAAACCTACTTGAATTATCCTTCCACCAAGCCAAAACGTTAAAATTATCATCCTCTTCATCTTCACATTCTTCCACCAAGAACCTATCAACTTCTGTCTTGTTCCCTACTCCTCCCACCTCCTTCATGTGCTTCTTATATTTAGACTTTAAGCTCATTAACTCATCTTCCTCGCAATCCAAATTCTCATTGTTCTTAGATTCCCCAACAACTTTCAAATCCACTTGAACTTCATTAGTAAAGTACCAATCATAAAGTCTTATCAAGGTAAGTCTTATTTTTGCTTCAAAATCATCAGCAACTTCACTACCATGCACAATTTCAATGCAATACTTCACATAAGATAACTTGTACCGGGGGTCTAAGACTATAGGAACAAAAAGAAGCATACTCATCTTATCTATAGAACCCCAATACTTATCATGCTTCAACTTCATATTTTGTGCCAGAGAACTTAAGAAATTGTCACCACTTTCACACAATTCTTTCAACTTATTTTGAATGATAAAATACTCGTGAAAGAAGTGATTTGATGTGATATGCAAAGAGCCTGAAAATCTTAGAGTTGCATCGTAGAAGAGTTTAAGGAATTTCACAAATACCCGTGCATTATTCCAATCATCATCAGTGGGAAGCTCTAATTTACTTTTTTTCCATTAGCATTATCACAATCAAACTCTCCTAGACAATAATTAAAGTAGCATCCAGATCATCCAACCGATCAAAAGCCTTTTGATATTTCAATGCCGTATCAAGCATCATGTATGTCGAATTCCATCTTGTTTCAACATCGAGACAAAGTAAACTTTTATGGCCTTGCAAAAACTCAATATCAACAACTTTTTTAAAAGTCTGAAGTCTTGCAGGGGATGACCTGATAAATTTCACAACACTCCTAATCCTTTGAACTGATTCATGCATATCATTTAATCATTCTCTCACTATTAAATTCAGGATATGTGCACAACATCTATGCAAGAATTCATGGCCCAAGATAGTACCTTTCCACTTCTTGGTCTTATTTTGTAAAATCTGCAAGGCAACATTATTTGATGATGCGTTATCCACGGTAATGGTCAAAACTTTATCTATTCCCCAATCATGCAAGCACATCTCTAGTGTCTTTGCTATAGTTTCCCCTTTGTGATTGGGAATCACACTAAATCCAATAATTTTCTTATGAAGATTCCACTCATTGTCAATAAAATGAGCAGTCACACACATATAATTCAATTCTGGATGGAAGTCCAGGTGTCAGTGGTGATGCAAATCCGTTGACCCTTCATAAAATTTCTCAATTTCTTCTTCTCCTCGATAAAAAGTTTAGCACAATCCCTAGCCATTGTTATCCGGGATGGAATAGTGGAAAATTTAGGTTGCACTACACTTATAAACTGACGAAATCCTTGACCCTCTACAAATCGAAAAGGCAATTCATCCAAATAATCATGCGAGCTAATGCCTTCCTACATTGCTCAATACTAAAAGTAGGCAGAAGATTAAACCCCCCACCATCAATCTTTAAACCTCCGAAGAGTTTCTTTTGAGCTCTGTCCTTATTGTCCGGATTCTTTTTACACTTATCCACATGTGTAAGCATAGATCTAGTACCGTTCCTAACGGGGTGACAAGCATAATCGGAACCACAATGAATGAATTTAGCCCTAGTATTATTTGGATCACCCCTTTCGATAACATTAAAATGTTCCCAAACTCGAGAACGCTTTTGAGAAGTTTTGTCACCTGTTACCTCGTCCATTCCAGTTTGTGCGCCATCAATTCCCTCCATGAGCATCTGGGTGTTTCCTTGAGTTTTATTCAAAGAAGAATTTTCGTTCTCATTCTCACTGCCAAAGTATTCAACTTCCATTGCGAAAGTCTGTACGTAGAAGAACAATAATATATTAGCGCACAGTGAAAAAAAAAGCGTTCTTTTTATCACCTAAACCAATGTTGCAAAGCAAACTAAATCACTTGTTGAAGAATATAATCAAAAGTTTGAGGTCCAAGATTACACAACATAATATACACTTCCTCTTAAGTACTACTTGACCAAACCAGAAGCAGACTTAGCTAAATCAAATAAAGAGTAAAATCAGTACAAAGCTTAGGCTATTTCCAAACAAACCTCACTATCACACATATGTAGACAATGAACTTCTAAAGAGATTCTAATGCCTTAGGTATGAGCCAAGATTATAGAATTTAATTCTAAAACAGCAAGAGCAAATAGAATAGCAAACTAACAGTATCAAACTATGAATGAAGTAAAGAAGTAGAGTTGTAAAAGAACTTGTTTGAGGAAAAAACGTAACTTAATAATAGAAACAAGTGGAAGCACTCAGCCACTTACCTCAGATTAGGGCAAGCTGGAATTCAAGAAGAGACTGATAGTGTTCGAATCGTCAATAAATCGATGCCCTGATCAACATAGCCGTGTCAATTGATAAAGGAAAATAGTATCAAATTGAAGAACACAATCAGGGAACTAGGAAATTAGAGAAATCGATGCCCTAATCAACATAGCCGTGTCAATTGATAAAGGAAAATAGTATCAAATTGAAGAATACAATCAGGGAACTAGGAAATTAGAGAGATCGATGCCCTGATCAACATAGGCGTGTCAATTGATAAAGGAAAATAGTATCAAATTGAAGAACACAATCAGGGAACTAGGAAATTAGAGACGGTACTTACCAATCACAAAACTTATGCTTTGCCGTCGTCGAAGTGCTCTCTGGAATATGGAGTTTGGACGAACTCCTGCTTTTCTTCTATGTTCTCCCTCTTCCTCTCTGGACTTCGCCGTTTGGTCTTGAGTTGGAAGATCGATGCGAGTAAACTGCGTATTTATAAAATGTGAGAGTCTTAGAGATAAAGTGATGTGCTGGAGTTTTACTTCTAATAGTACTAGACTACCAGTGTAGTACTACCATATAAAGTGATCTCCTATCCCTATGTAACTACTAATCTCACGGTAAAAATAAAAAATATTATCCAATATTTAAAATACTATTCGGTGCGGTGCGGTTTTTTTCGGTTTTTTCGGTTCGGAACCGGTTCGGTTCATAGCCGGTTCGGTTTTCAAAGTACTAATGTCCATGTACTAATCACGCGATGGTCCTTAAAGTTGTTTTTTCATCATCTATAGAGCTATCACGTGATGAGTTTTCGCTAGAAATTTAATTCCCTGTTATTAGTTTGTGGTAAGTGTGTAACAAATGTATGTTGCAAGGATTTATAGTGAAAAATTAAAAATGCTTGAAGTTTTGTTTCCTAAAATACATTTAACATTTAGACTAATTGTCAATTACCCAAAACAGAAAATGCAGCAAATTTTTAGAACAACTAAGATTAAGGGTGAGTTTGGGAATGCTTCTGCTGCCAGCACAGCTGCTTTCCGGCAGCAGAAGCAGTTTTAGTGTGTTTGGTAAAGATAAAATTTCTGCTTTTCCGGACAGTTTCTGCTGTCCCACAGCAGTTTTCAGGAAGCAAAGGGGGAGATGTTTTTCCAGAAAGTGCTTTTGATTAATTTATCTACAACCGATTTTGACCTTACAATTTTTTAAAATAACAATAGTTATCTTTCCGAAAATGACACGTGTCATATACTTTTGTCATTTTACCCTCTCACAGCAACTTCACATTTGATTTTACCAAACACAAAATTACTATATCAATATTTCACAGCAGCTTCTACATAATATTTACCAAACAACATTTTATCAAAAATTCACAGCAGCTTTCTACAGTGTTTTCACACAGCAGCTTTCTACCACCGCTACAGCATTCCCAAACTAGCCCTAAATAGAGAACCAAAATATTGAGACCGAGGGTTAGATGGAAAACAAGGAAAAGTAACAAAAAGAGGAATGGAAAACATAGATATTTTCTCTTACTTTTTTGGCTGAACACAGCTACTTTCAAACATGGTACTTTGTTTCCTTCATACTATAAAAAGAAATTGAAAGAGCCCCCTTATCACAAGCAAAGAGAGATAGAGATAAGAAAATCATAAGTACATAATTTACATGGCGCCAAAGAAAACAGAACTCTCTTCCAAGGAGATATTCGAAGCGCAAACTCAGATACTGTCCTTAGCACTGAGTAACATGAAATCTATATCCATCAAATTCGCCATTGAGCTAGGCATATTCGAAGCAATTAATCGCCATGGCAAGCCCATGACTCGTATTGAGCTTGTCGCCGCCCTCCCCATCAAGGCAGAGAAAGCTCAAGGCATCAAATGTCTTGTACGAATCCTAGTTCGGTCGTGCCTGATAATAGCTAGTCCCCAAGACGAAGAAGAAGGCAATAATAAACAAGAAGATGATGCTATGGGCTACACGCTAACGCCCGCTGCAAGGCTTCTTCTACAAAAAGAAAGCCGCAACATCTCACAGATGGTTTTGCTCTTCGCGGGTCCTGAATTCGCGAAGGCTAGCTATAACTTGGGTGATTGGTTTTCCAACGACGACTTCAGCCCGTTCGACACTGTCTTTGGTAGAAGTTTCTGGGACTACGCTGGTTCGGAGCCAAGTTTTGGTTCCCTTTTAAATGAAGCCATGGCTGCTGATTCAAGTTTGTTCACAAATGTGTTGGTAGAAGAATGCAAGGAGGTGTTTGAGGGACTGACATCACTAGTTGACGTTGGTGGTGGTACGGGGATGGTAGCCAAAGCAATTGCCAATACATTCCCTAACATGAAGTACACTGTCTTAGACCTCTCCGCTGTGGTTGCTGACTCGTCCGCAAGTGAAAATTTGAAATTTGTTGGAGGAGACATGTTTCAAGCTATTCCAGCTGCAAATGCAATCTTACTCAAGGTAAGAAAATATATTTACTTGTTTCACAACATTTTTTCTTAGGCTCTTTTAATGTATTCGCTAGCCGGTAGTGCGTATCTTCATGCAATTACTATTCCTAAATAGTGGGGAAAAGTAAACAGGATTAGTATTCTCTAGTCGTTAGCACGAGTTTTGATACAATTGCTGTTCTTAAATCATGGTGGATACAAAGTAAACTTGATTAGTGAGGGGCATGGCCCCATAATACAGTTTTCTTTTACCTTATGAAAAGTAATTCCTTTATTTGCAAGAAAGAAGATGCAAAATGACTATTAGAATATACTCCCTCTGTTTCATCAGATACTTCAAAAAATTGTGAGGCACGGGAATTAAGGAATGGACAACAAAGACTAAAAAGCCCTTGTGACTCACTGTCTGGATGAGTGGAAATCCAGGTGGCTGTCTCCATCTCTGGTTTAGCACAATTAACCCTTCTGGGTTTATCACAGGCAAGAGCATCATCAACAGAACACCCCAACCAGAATGAACATGAGCATAATCAAAATCACAATAACATAAAATTTGCAGAATCATTGTAAGAGATCAAAATACAACAAAAAGTAATAGATAGTTAGATCTGCTATCTATACATAGGAATTTGCAGATCTGAAACATCTGCAGAAAGAGGAAGAAGAAGAAGAAGAAGACGCCATCGTAGCCTCCGGCGACCTGGCAATCGACGAGATCCGGTTGCCGCAGTGGTGGTCACGCCATCGCGGGGATGAAGCCATTTTATTCCATCGAAGCCATCGCCGCCAGATCAACCTCCGCTGACCGATCCGCCGCCGTCGTTGGAGCAGATCGATCGGTTCCACCTCTACACCGATCTGTTCTTGTCTCTGGCAGCGTCGGAGAGATCCTCAGATGTAGAAGACGAAGAAGATTGAGATATGGAGGAGATGGGGATGGAGCTGTTGCCAATCTTCTTCCATCCATCCGGCCGCCCGTCCCTCTCTCTCTCTCCCTCTTTCTCTCTCTCTCCCTCTATTTCTCTCTTTTCTCTATCGGTTGAAGAAAACCACCACAGACCGTAGGTTTTATTTGGCTTTAGATAAGGTGTGTTCATATGGATAGGGTTATAGTAGTAGTAGTTGGGTTTGGGCTGTGTTGGGTTATGTAGATAAATTAATTTGGTTTTGGTTTAATGGGTTTAATCAATCAGGTTAGTTTACTAGTTGTGATTAGTTAAGCCCAATTACAAAATTGTGTTTGTTTTTCAGTAAGGGTATAATGGTATTTTTGTTACTAGAAAGTTTCCATATTTAGAAATTTTGAAGAATCTGGCGAAACACCCAAAATGGCAAAATTGAAGAATCTGGCGAAACGGAGGGAGTATGTGGAAGCAATAGTAAATGGTCTGAGTTAAATAGAGTAATAATGCACCTTATTTCCCTATCAAAAAAGAAATAAATCAATAATGCACCTTATTTTGTATTAAGTACTTAAATGACATAGCTTTGTTCAAAAACAAATTGCGACTACCTGGACAGTGGACATGTCAACTCTAGAGGACTCTGGAAAAGGACTTACAGTTACAAGTTACAAACGGTTTTAAAAGTTACTAATGAGGATGTGTTGAGTACGTCTACGGTTAATGTGTAAGAAATTGCGTGGTGTAATTAAGACAAATATTTTCATTTTTCATTAGTAAGGTTGGAAAAGATAGTTTCATATTTAAGGTATGTATTTTTTTTCAGAAATAGGCAAGTTAAAATTCCGTAACATGTTAATCGTTCTTTACAAATAATTAACAAAAAAAATTGCATATTTTTTATTTACTGCAAAGTGCATCATTTAAACAGTCAAATGTAACAACTATGTAACTCCTCTTACCTATTCTCACCCCACTCATTTTCAGGATTATGGAAATTTTATCAGTAAAAAATGTAAGTGATTATTTTTATTCTCAAATTTTAAAATTATTGTTTACTAGTAATTTTTAAAACTATATTCATTGTGAACTTTCCAACACTTTGATCCTTATTGTACCAATTAATAAAATGCACGTGTCATTAGTTTGAAAGAAAAATATATGCTTGCATAAAAGGTCAGAAGACAAAAATCAACTACTCACCCCAACCCTTCTAACGCAATATCATTTTAATACTGTTTTATTTCTAAATAAAATAATAAGTCACATAGCTATGTTTAGAAAAACATTAGTGAATGTCAATGTCTAGCATGATATATGTAATTTACCAATTTTTGTTAAAAGCCATTTTCTAAATAATTTGTAATCACACAATTAATTTTGATAATTAAAATTTAACAAACATATAGCATAATATATGTAATTTGGTGCTTTGAATGAGCAATAAGTTAATGCTTAAGGAGTTGTTAATGCTTAATTAAGGAGTTGCCTGATTTTGTTAAAAAAAATCATGAATATTAAGGGAGGTGATAATTACAGCACAACATTTAATAGTTACAGCACAGGATATTTATTCATGACGTTAATACCCCTGAGTTTTTTATTTGGGTTCCCTGCTCACAATTCCAGTTCATATCATTTTTTTGAAGGGACCTATCCATTTACAATGCACTACTCATCTCTCCCTCACAGATTACCACTACTGCTTCCGTTAAAGAAGCCACTAGTTCTGCCAAATTGACCAAACCCCAATCGCACACAACCCAACTCCAGAGTCACAGCTCGATTCAAATCCACCCATCACCACCAGTTTGTACCCTTCAACTCAAAACGGCACAGCCGAACCCAACTGAAACTAGACCGAGTGGTGAGTAATTTCACCACCAAATCGAACAAACCCACAGGCCACAACACCGTAACCCCTCTGCAAACATCGATCCTCATTTCCAACCCACGCAATATCACCACAACACCTTCTCTCTTGTCTCCAAACACCATCGCTGCCGCACAACCATCCGAAACCACATGATCTCTCCCTCTACCAGATATTACTTCACCGTGATGGTAAAGATGTTTCAAGAATTGGGTAGCGTACACGGTGAGATTTGAGGGCATGTTGTCCTGTGGATTGTAGGTACTGCTAGAGTGCTAGGAATCAAGCCAATTGCTTAATGATGAAATTCAAGGAGGTAAATCTATGAGTGGTGGTTGGGAGTTTTGCGATGCAGGATGTGTTTGCGACAGAGAATAGAGAGTGGCGAGATGGAGTATTCAGGGGTGTAAATTGATCTTGAATTGGGAATTGGGGAAGAAGAAAAGGTGGGTCAGATAAGGGTAAAAGTGTCAATTTCAAAAATCTTGTGTTGTAATTAGTAAATGATGTGCTGTAATTATCATCACCCAATATTAATTGATTATTATATGAGATGTGTGACATGATGTGGATGACAATCCACAAAAGAATATGTTGGCCTCCAACCCTAGATCACCTAAAACCTCCTGGAGGGGCTCCGCTCCCGCTCCCAATCCTCGCTCCGGCGCTTTCAGCTCGAATTCGCCGATAATCCTCGCTCTCAAAATTCTAGAGCGCGTTTTCACCACGCTCTGTGATTTCTCAACAATGGGTCTCACTACTAAGTTATCAAACCCATTTGAAAGTAAGTGAAACTATAATTTCAATTAAAATGACATAGTCAACCCCCTATTGAGGTAGCCTCATGCCTTATCGTATGTCAATCTCACGACTAACACTCACTCAAGTTGAACATTCATTACATTTGTCAGTATATGAGGTTATAATTTTATATATGAGATTTCTATCTGTTGCCACAAAATCTAGATTATACAAAAATTCAATATGTTATATGTTTATACCTAATATAATATTAAATATATAATTTATATAGGCGCTCTCTAAGCCGCTCTCAAATACAACATTTTTAGAATTTGTCGCTTTCGCGCTCCCGCTCCCGCTTTCGCTCCCGCTCTCGCTCCCGCTCTAGGTGACTTAGCTCCAACCTTCTATATATAATATATATCACAGGCTTATGGTTTCTTGTTTGACCATGTTTGTATTCAATAGTTGATTTTGCATGACTGGAACGATGCCGACTGTGTGAAAATTTTGAAGAAATGCAAAGAGGCCATCCCGAGCAAGGAAGAAGGTGGAAAGATAATCATAATTGATTCGATCTTGGCAGATGATAGCAAAAACAAGGGCAACGAGATTGCAGATGTGCAGTACTTGTATGACTTGCTTATGACCGTTGCGGTTTCTGGTAAAGAAAGAACTGAAAATGAGTGGCGTGAACTCTTCTCTTATGCTGGTTTCTCTGGTTATAAGATAATTAGGGAGTTTGGTGTGAAGTCACTCATTGAAGTTTATCCCTAACCGACCCTCTACTTTTAACTTATCGTCATGTCATGTTGCGTGCGCGAAAGGTCGGTGGATTGTGTGTTCACTGGTTTCAATATTGGATTGTGTGTTCACTGGTTTCATTTGTTCTTTTCATTTCGTAATCAAACCAATGTAACAAGATCAATCGATTTCATTTCTCTAAGTTATATTTTTCTTGTCTGTCTCTTTCTATATTTTTAAAAATTATTACTCTATTTAGTTATACCCTAATGTAGAATGTGGATTCTAATATTGGATAAAGAGATTAGGAAATGAAGACCTTGGTATTTATGAGTTTGTGAACTCTTATTTATGAAACTGCATTAAAAACAAATCAAGTTGAAGCAATGTGCTAAGAGGTATTCAGACATATTAACGAATACAAAATATTTTTGATTTTGTAGCCCAATCTGGACTAGCATAGTCATAACTTTCTTTTTATCTCCCTCATTGATTATCAATCGTGGCAGACGATTGGCTGCTTTTTTCTTTTTTTTTTTTTTTTTAGAAAAAAATACTAGCTTCACAAGTAGGGGAACATGCTATGAAAAGTAATGTAGCGAGTTCTGATAGAGGCGTGCGGTACTTTGGTATGTACATTTACAATTAATGGGAAATACGTTATTGACCGACTCGCGCCACTAGACTACTAGAGACAAATACATATAAACTTATTGACAATGACTTGATAAGTTGAGGCGACCAATCTCATATTTGCGCTTTGAAAAAATGATAATTTAGTTATCAAACTTTCATTTGAGCGAAGGATTGATCGTCATTCGATAAGGACGGCGACCATAAGATGCTACCTTTCATAAACCCACATAGTCAAGAAGTGAATATTTGCAAAGGACAAAATGTCATGCTCTTGAACAGTGATAATTCAAAGACTTTTCCCTCACAATCCAATTGCACAATCGATAAGGATGGGAACCATAAGATGCCACCTTTCGTACACCCACATCGTCAAGAAGCGAATATTAGCCAAGGATAAAATGTCATATATGCCCCATGATTGATCCGATGAAATGACAATCTGATCGAGCATGTGGTACAGAGTACCTAACACTAAAGGTCCGAAAATCACTTGCTGACCACAGGTGAATCGGACCGCCAAGGAAAGGACATGTAAAAAGACACGGTCATGATGCCCACCATCAATGAGGTGCCGATATGTCCATATACAAAGAAACCCACATCGAGTATATTCATAGCCTGAACCATTAAAATACTCATTTTTTATCATTAAGATGTTTAACCACAAACAACAACAAAGTCCGAAGCAAACAAAGACGAAACAACAAACTACAAAAGGTAGAACCAGCCCACAGAGGACACTAATCGCACCTGATCATATCCATAATAACTGCCTGCTCGATCCACTGAGGAGCATTGTCCATGGTGACAAGTATGTATGGTTGCATTCTTCCTCTTTTGGCAATGGCATCTGCAAGTTCATTTCTCTCCCTAGGAATGTACTCAATGGAACCCCTGCAAGATGACTTTGATATCTTGGACAATGACTTTGTATGGAAAGTTATCTGGAATCTCCTTGTTGGTGATGACCTGCACAGCATCTTGTGAATCTGTTGCAATGATAATGTCCTTCATTTGATCCATGTGGATAATAACCAGGCCTCTATGAATGGCCCAGAGCTCCGCTTCCAGCACCGTAGCATGCCCGATTTGACCCGTGAATTCTTTTAACCATTGCCCAGTTTCATCGCGTAAAACTCCTCCGTATCCTGCCATTCCATTGTTACCGTCCTTGCTACCATCCGTGTTTGACTTCTGGTAGCAGTGACGGAGATGATGATGTATCAAATTTGAGAGAATTTGAAAAGAGGGAAAATTGAAATTCATTCAACTGAAAAATGGTCTTCCAATACAAGAATTTATACCAACTAATTAATAGCAGACCTAGTCCTTGCAATAAGGACTAATTACAAAATAACCCCAACATCAAGGTTACTAGTAATTGCAACTACCTACCCTCTCAACATAAAACTGCAACAAATATAAGAAAACTAATAGGCCCCCTTAAGTTGGAGAGTAAACATTGTTTACTCCCAACTTAGCAAGCAGAAACTGAAAAGAAGCACATCCCAGAGGCTTGGTGAGTATATCTGCCAACTGATGCTTGGAATTAACATGGAGAAGCTTCAATTCACCAGCCACCAATTTATCTCTGATCAAATGACAATCAAGCTCAATGTGCTTGGTTCTGTCATGAAACACTGGGTTATTGGCAATGTGAATAGCAGAGTTGCTATCACAATACAGAACTGGAACAGAAGACAAGGAAATATGCAGATCATGAAGAATAAATTGCAACCACTTCACCTCACAAGAAGTTGCAGCCATGCTTCTGTATTCAGCTTCTGCAGAACTTCTAGAGACAATATCTTGCTTCTTTGATCTCCAAGAAATTAAAGAATCTCCCAAGTAGACCAGATAGCCAGTGATGGATCTTCTTGTGTCTGGACAGGTAGCCCAGTCTGAGTCAGAAAAAGCTTTGAGTGAAAGAGATGAAGACTTAGCAAAATAAATGCCTTGACCTGGAGTGGCTTTGAGATATCTCAACACCCTATGAGCAGCATTCAAATGAGAAGTTCTGGGGCTAGAAACATATTGACTGAGCCTATGGACTCATAGTTTTAAAAACCGGACCGGACCGGCCGGTTCGACCGGTCGAACCGGTAAACCGGTGCCTCCCCGGTCCGGTCCAGCTATAAGACCGCCCATGTAAAGAGCCGGGCACAAACCGGTCAAAACCGCCGGTTAATCCTAAAACCGTTCAACCGGCCGGTTTTTCCCGGTTTGGCCGGTTTTTGTTTTTCGGCTTTCTGATGTCCTCAATCCACACTCCGTCGTGAGTCTCGTGACAACACTTGCAGAAAAACGATGAGAGCAGATGACGATCGTTGTAATCTGCAAGAATGGAGTTGGATCTCTTGGATTGATTTCCTACATAGTATGAGAGAACAGAGAGAGATCAACATACTCTGTGAGGAGACAGAGTTGATCGGGAATAGATTTGGAAGAGGGGGAGTTACAAGAGAGAGAGAGAGGGAGAAAGAGAAGAGAGGGACATGAAGAGATTGAATAGGGGGCCGAATAGATAAGAACCAAGAAAATATAACTGAATCAGTAAGTGGATGAGAGAATTGTGGAAAGTGGGATTTTAATATATCCAAAGCCACGTCATTAATTCAACTGAATATTAGTAATGATAATTCAATTTTTTTAGAAGGTAACATTAATTCAATTAACAAAACTGTTTTAAAAAATTCAATTAACAAAACTGTTTTTATTCAAAAAAAAAAACAAAACTTTCAAATAAAAAATTAACAAAACTGCATGCGGGAAGATGGGATGATGATGATAATTTCAAAAAAATAAGATGGGATCTACATATATCCAGTGCATCAACACCGGTCCGTCATCAGAGTTTGAATTTATAGAATCTTGTGGGTAATTAACGAATGTTAATATTTAGTTAAGTTAATAAAAAAGTGTTATTGACTTATTGTCGTGTTTATAGGTCAAAAATGCTGATTATATTTTTAAGTTTTCAGGTTACATTATAATTTTTATTATTTTTATATATTTATAAAATTAAAATTATATATTAAAAAAACGCGCGGTTGGACCGGTTGAACCACCGGTCCAACCGGTTGAACCTTGAACCAGTGCTTCACCGGTTCGATAACCGGTCCGGTTTTTAAAACTTTGTATGGACTGCATAGGTAAGATCAGGTCTGGTGTTGCAGAGATAAAGAAGTCTCCCAATCAGTTTTCTGTAGGAAGTGATGGCAGCAGCATCCAATAAATCCCCAGACTCAGCACTGATAGTACAATTAGACTCCATGGGAGTAGATGCAGGCTTGCAGCCCAGAAATCCAGTGTCTTCAAGAACATCTAGAGCAAATTTTCTCTGAGACAAAGAGATACCTTCAGCAGTTCTATAAACTTCAAATCCCAAGAAAAAATTTAAATTGCCCAGATCTTTAAGAAGAAAGTGACCCTGCAGCTGTTGCTTGAGGTTTTGAAGAAAAGAGACATTGTTCCCAGTAAGAACAATATCATCTACATAGACTAGGAGAGCAGCAAAGCAATCTCCAACTTGCATGGTAAACAATGTATAGTCTGCCTTGGATTGAACAAAACCCAAAGAGATAAGTGTGGATGAAATTTTTTCAAACCACTGACTGGAAGCCTGCTTGAGTCCATACAAAGACTTGTCTAGTTTACACACCATATCAGAAGAAGGAGGCACAACACCAGGAGGTACATCCATGTACACCTCCTCATTTAAATCTCCATTTAAGAAGGCATTGTTGATGTCCAATTGAAATAGATACCAATCTTTGATTGCAGCCACAGCCAAGACACATTTAACAGTAGCTAATTTAGCTACTGGAGAGAAAGTGTCAAAATAATCTAGGCCTTCAGTTTGTGTGTACCCCTTTGCCACTAATCTGGCCTTATACCTTTCAATACTGCCATCTGAGTGATGTTTGACTTTATAAACCCATTTGCAGCCAATGGTATGATGATTAGAAGGCAAGTGAACAAAGTGCCAAGTTTTGTTTGCAACAAGAGCATCTAACTCCTGTTGCATGGCTAATTCCCAATGAGGAGAAGCAGCTGCTTCTTTATAAGTCTTGGGTTCAGTAACAGCAGATGCAGCAACTAACAGAGCTTTGTGTTCAGTAGAGACATTGTCATAAGACAGATAGGAACCCAAATCATGCTCTGTGCTAGAAACAAGATGACATGTCTTGCTGTTCAACTGATAATCCTGCAAATAAGATGGCAACTGTCTAGACCTAGTGGAGTGTCTAACAGGTGCATTAGTGGATGCAGTACTAGGTAAGAGTTCAGGAGAAACTGAAGAAGAATCATGATCCATGGAAGTAACCATGTCTTCTGAAGAATTCAAATCATCAGAATGAATAGAAACAGGTAGAGAAGGAAGAGAAATTGTAGGAGAAGAACATGAAAAAGGAAATGCATCTTCATAGAAAATCACATTTCTGCTAACAGTTATGGTGTGTGTATCTAGATCGTAAACCTTGTAACCTTTAACTCCAAAAGGGTAACCAACAAACACACACTTTGTGGCTCTAGGAGAAAACTTATTTCTCCCTTGAAGAAGAGTAGAAACATAACAAAGACAGCCAAAGGATCTCAAATGATCATAAGAAGGAGCAACACCATACAGCAACTCATAAGGAGTTTTATTATGCAAAGAGACAGAAGGTGTTCTGTTAATGAGATAGGAAGCAGTTAACACACATTCTCCCCACAAAGACAATGGTACATGAGATTGAAATCTAAGAGCCCTGGAAACATTCAGCAAATGCTGATGTTTTCTTTCAACAATTGAGTTTTGCTGAGGAGTTTCAACACAAGAGTGTTGATGCAGAATACCATTTTTGGCAAAGAAATCATGCAATTCATACTCTGGAGCATTGTCACTTCTAATGACTTTAATGCATTTTCCAAATTGTGTATGAATCAAAGCATGGAAAGCTGGTAAAAGAGTGGAGACTTCAGTCTTAGACCTCATCAGATAAACCCAAGTTGCTCTACTGAAGTCATCTACAATAGTGAGAAAGTATCTATACCCCCCATGTGACATGACCTTATAAGGACCCCAAGTGTCACAATGAATCAAGTGAAAAATAGTAGGAGACACAGAAGTGGAAACAGGGAAAGGTAGTCTTTTCTGCTTAGCAAGATGACAGGTGTCACAAGGAGAAGTATTTGGAGGTTTCTCTTTCAATTGAGGAACCACCATTTGTAGCTTATGATCAGGTAAATGACCTAACCTGTGATGCCAAATGACAGGGCTAATCACAGAGTTACAATTAGAAATGGAATGAGAAGACATGAGAAGATATAATCCATCTTTCTTAACTCCTTTACCCAATACATGTTTAGTGTCATGATCTTGAATAGTGCATCCATCATTAGAGTAATGAACACAACAATTGAGTGAAGAAATCAATTTGGAAATGGAAATCAAATTGAACTTGAAGGATGGAACACATAAGACATTTGTTAAAATCAAATGCTGATTGATTCTGACCACACCTATATGTGTCACAACCACTGATGATCCATTAGGTAGATGCACATATGCATTAGTGACAGGAGTGGTTGATTCAAAATGAGACAAAGAAGATGACATGTGATCAGTTGCACCACTATCCAATATCCAGGAATAATGTGAAGAAGAAGATGCATCAGTTAACAAGGAAGCTAATGCAAAGTTATTTACAACTCCACTAGATATATAAGACTGAGCCATACCAGAGAATGATGTGCTGAATGGAGTATCTGCAGAAGAGAATCCTTCTGTAGCCTGAGAGGAATTATAAGAGCTGTCTGAGCTTGAAGATGAAAGCTGCATTTTATCTCCAAGCATTTTCATGAGCTGAGCACATTCATGGTGAGTGAGAGTAATCTTGTCCTGGCCCCCTGAACTGGAAGATGGCTGATTCTGCAACATAGTTGTAGATCCTTGCACATTATTAACTCTGGAATTTGTGTGAAATGAAGGCTGCCCCTGAGATATACCCTGAGGAGAGTTTCCATAAGATTTCTTAAACTTAAAACCTGGAGGAAAGCCATGAAGCTTATAGCATTTCTCCCTTGTGTGACCTTGCCATCCACAATAAGTACATTGAGGTCTATTTTTGGCATTATACTTGTGTGCTGTCTGCATTTGAGTATTAACTTGAGCTGCTAATGAAGCTGATTCATGAGAAGGAGATGTTTGATGAGCCAACAATGCCACATTGTGGGAGTTAGAGACATGATGACCTGTAATCTCAGTTTGCGTCTCTTGTTGCACCACTTTAGAGAAAATTGCCAGAAGATCTGGTAGAGGTTCTGTGAGAAGTATCTGGTCTCTCACAGTAGTATAATTCTCATTGAGGCCCATAAGAAATTTGAGAATGCAGTCTTGCTCATAGCTCTTCATGATAGTGTTAACAATTTGACAACTACAATTCTTCAAAACACCACAAACACATGTAGGAATAGACTTGTAGTTGGACATTTCATCCCACAGAGACTTCAATTTTGTAAAATAAGCAGTGACTCCTAGATCACCTTGTCTAAGCTCAGCAATTGCAGTAGACAACTGAAATATACGAGGCAAATTTTTCTGTGAATACCTAGCTTTCAAGTCATTCCATATGGCAAGAGCTGTCTCATGATAGACAATACTAGCTGAGATCTCCTTGAAAACCGAATTAAGCAACCACGATATCACCATATTATCACATCTAATCCAGTACTCATGCAAAGGATCATCAATTTCAGGTTCTGAGAGAGAGCCATTTATAAACCCTAACTTGTTTTTCGCTTTAAGCGCAACCAAAATTGAACGGCTCCAAGTGTTATAGTTCTCTCCGGTTAGTACCTGAGAGACGAGGACGATACCTGGTGATTCTGAGTGACTGAGAAAGTACGGCGACGCTGAATTGAGATTCAGCTGCCGTGCACCATGCGACGATGAGTCCTCTGTAGGAGGCATGACAAAAGATCAAACAGAAGGCGCCGAGAAGAGAAATGGCGAAATCGACGACCTCAAGTTCGCCGGCGACGAACAGCAACCATGAATTGAGCCTCACCGGAGCAAATTTGCTCTGATACCATATCAAATTTGAGAGAATTTGAAAAGAGGGAAAATTGAAATTCATTCAACTGAAAAATGGTCTTCCAATACAAGAATTTATACCAACTAATTAATAGCAGACCTAGTCCTTGCAATAAGGACTAATTACAAAATAACCCCAACATCAAGGTTACTAGTAATTGCAACTACCTACCCTCTCAACATAAAACTGCAACAAATATAAGAAAACTAATATGATGAAAACGGAGGAGGACCAGTTTCATGAATACCCTCCACCGGCTCCGGCGGCGGAGGATCGCCGGAGAAGCAGTAGTAGTGCTCCTCCCCCTCCTCCTTAACTGGGCAAGGAGGAGGAGGATTCATCATCATCATCTGGAGTAGTTTTGGGAAAACAGAGAGTGTGTGAGGTTTCAAAACTTTAACTGCTACAACAAGTGATTGTGGTTCACTAAAATTAGGGAAAGTCGTTTGTATTTATATCAGGTTGATCACAATAATGGAAAGTTCTGGATGGTGTTTACTGTTTTGAGAGCTGTTTCCCACTTGTTAATAATGTGTCCTTTCCATATTTAGTGAAAGGGGCAAGGGTCTTTTTTTTTCCACCAAAGGGGTAAGGTTGCTACCATTCCATTGTTACCGTCCTTGCTACCATCCGTGTTTGCTCCCAGATACGAGTCAAAAAGTCAATTTGAGTAGAAAGAGCTGGGACGGAGTGGTACATGATAGTGATTGTAGATAATTGGCGTCCATGACGATAAGAGTAAGGGTTTACGAAAAGGACCCTAGCTAGAAATGAAAAAAAAACAAAATAGAAACAAGAGTAATTTACACTTTACACCCTCAATTAATAGTAAATAGGCAATTTATATCTTCACTGTTCATCTATTGACATGAATTACCCCTATTTTTTGCCAAACAAACTACACTTTGCACTCCGCCAACAGACGTTTAGTGTGCTTGTAACCTGGCAGTGGAGCTCACTTGTGTGAGTAGATTTCTTCCCATGTTGCCCTCAAAAAGCTTTTCACATACACACAACCACAGCCAACTAAATTGACACCTCCATGAAACCCACCACCATCACCACAACGTCAACTTGGATCAATTTTTTGAATCTTCAATCAAACATCTGACTTCAATTCGAACAAATGAATCCTCATTTACTTTGCTCCCCGATTAAAACCGAGACCTACACCGAGAAGACCCCCACAACCAACAACACCGACCATCCTGTTTTTTGTCGTTGAGAACCCGCGTCGATTTGAGGGTTCGACGCATTAAACCCTACCATTGTTCTATGTTTCTCTCTGTGGCTATATTGATCTGAAAACGAGGAAATAATCTCATAACTCATTAACCCTAGTTCGCCCGATTCATCTTTCAATTCGTTTGATTTCTCGATCATTTGTCAAAGTTCTATTTCGATCTTGGTTTGTATTGTTCTGTTTAAGCAAGTAGATAGATGGGTCTGTTGTTGATCCTGAAAGGCAATAACTCAGAGACTCTGAATTTTCTCTCATACTTTTTTTCCCAGAAATGTCAAAGTTGAATTTTTTAGTACTTTTCAGTTGTAATTTCGTTATAATGCTTGCCGGGTTTTATTTCTTTTACTAGTAGAAAATGGCAGTGGCGAGATGGTGGTGTAGTGGGTGTACTGAGAACAACGACCTCGATTTTATTAACGGAGAGTAACAGAAGGAGGGCTCAACTGGAATAAAGATAACGGAAGTGGACGGCAGAGGGGTCTTTATGACAAATACAGAAATGGTGTGCCTCTCTATAATTTATCATAGATGCTTTTGTAATAGCATTATTAATGTTTGGGCATTAGTAGAATTTCCAGAACTTGTGATCTGATTAGATTTGATCCAACGGCTCACAATGAGACCGTTGGATACCTTGTATAAATTCACTTATCTTCTTCAATGAAATTAAGGCGATCAAACCCTAATTGTCCCTTCATTCTCCCGTCTCTCTTCTCTCTGCATCTATGGTGAAAAAACCCTAATTTCTCTCTAAGTTTTCATGGTATCAGAGCCTTGGCTCACACACACGTGAATGGTCTAACAACCCACGTGCTCACCGCCACCCGCAGACAAAAGATCCACGTGTAGGCCAAAGAATGCCACACGTGAGGGGGCGTGTTGAGAAGTCCCACATCAGGCATTCAAGAAGAAGAAATATAATTAATAAGTATCCTGGGCTACTCCCTCATTGCCAATTGGTTTTGAGGTGGAACCCCATGGATTCTTACAGATTTCCTCTCGATGGAGGAGGAACTGGACTCCATGGGCGACGAAACAACAAGCCTAGCCTTCTCCAGCGACGAATTGTTCAAGAAAGAGGGAGACATGGCTGTTGTCTGTAGTGGGCTGAGAGCGGAGGTGGTGATGGTGGTTTTGGTGGTATTCTAAGAACTGGGGTGGTGGAGGTTTGTGTGGCGGCGATGGGTGCGCGGTGGAGAGGATGGGTGACAGGACTAGTCTTTATTCAATGCAATCAAAATATCGGCTATGGATGGATCTACAGTGGTACTTAAATATATTGATTTTAGTACGAAGGGCAATAACATCCTTTACTCTATTCCGTTACATGCAGTTACATTCCGTCCATAATAATGGTGTTTTTTGTCAATTGATGAACAACGAGGGTATAAGTTGCCTATTACTATAATCCCGGGTGCAAGGTGTAAATTACCTAGAAATAACTGTCATACAAGATGGTGATTGTAGATAATCGTCATCAATGACAATTCATGATGGTGATTGTAGATAATCGTCATCCATGACAATTCATTATGGTGATTGTAGATTAGCAAGAACACCACAACAAGAGAAGATAATGTCCATGTCTCATGTGCAGTGTATTCATTTTTTTTTATAATTAAAATGGACTTTAAAATAATCCATTATTTATCTGCACAAAGTACGTGCGTTGATTTCTAAATATGGACGATTGATATTTTGTTCTTTTCATTTCTAGCTAGGAAGATAATGTCCAAACTAACCAAAGTTACTAGAGATCATGTCACCATTGTGCAATCCCTAGCGAAATCAGCGCAGGAAGAAGTCCTTTTTTCCCTTAACTGTGGCACTGCATTTTTGTTACAGTCTTTTGCGGTTATGTATGTATTTGACTTTTAGAGGGGTGTGACTCTTCGAACTCTTACGTACTGACATCTCTATCTATATCATTCTACTGTTGTGCTGTTTGACTGGAAATTGTTTCGAGAAGAGTCATTTCTTGAACTTTGCCCACTTGCATGATCAGGGACGGAACTGTGCATATTGGAGCAGGGGCCATGCCTGCACTTTGAAAAACTACATAAATTACCCTTTAACTTTTGTATATTTATGAAATTTTATACTAACGGCCACCCCTATGATTGTAAAATAACATAGTCAACTCTGTTTCTATCTTTCGTATTTAACGTTGCCCCCTCTACGAAAATTTTCTAGGTCCGTCCCTGTGCATGATCACGTTTGAGTTTCTCAACTCCAGTTAGTAAGTTGTATTAGTTTGGAGTACGTTTTAAAGCCAATACGTCACAATTCAATCACATGTTATTGTCAATCGCGTAATCACTACTTAAAAGAAATCGATACATATAAGTAATAAGTAAAATTATCTGTTTATTATGATATTATGTTACTGCATCACCTTAATGTATATATTTAATCAAGAGAAATAGCTTAATGGAGACATGCATCACAGTATACGTATTCTGCAGATACTAGCACATAAGAGTAGTTTATACTTTATAGTACTTGTTGCATTAAGCTAATAAATTAGTAGAAGGTAGTTTAGGTGATAGTATTAACTATTAAGCATGCGCTTGAAACTTTGAACATCGTCATAGTAGATTCTGATAGCTCCAGGTTGATCAAATAAGGATGCTTCATCACCGACACATACCTTTGCTGAACACTGCTGCGGGCTGCTTCTAGCCTCCTGCTCGTCCCCTTCAAATCTGGAATATGAAAATGAACGAGACTTTAGCATCATTAGCAAGTTGTTATAAGATGGACTTGTTTTGGGATATATACTTAGACAGTTGGAGACTAACTTTTCTAGGACGTAGAGATCGTTAAAGGAGGTTCTGCATCTCTTCCAGCAAAGTCTTTTTTTATGGGAGAGACTTTGCTATGTTGATTATGGCTACTTGGCAAGTGATATTTATGCAAAGAGATACTTACAAAATACTAACACGGAGTAATCATTCTCTAGTACGACATGATTATTAGTCGTACTGTGGACACTATTTGGTGCACTGATTTCATCATACCCCTCGCTTTCGGAACCAATACTTGTGACTGTAGCAAAGCAAGTTTCGCACACATCCCTGGTTATAAAATATTTGGGATATGAGGCAGGATTTCACTTAAACAGCAAATCAGCAATTATTCAGCATTTCTTAGGGAGCATAACGTTATGTTTTCGTGAACTTTCCCCTAAGTTTCAGCAAAACTACGAGTTCAAAGCACGCACATATTTTGGAAATTGTGCGAGGGATTCAGTTGAGGCATGCACTTTGTCCATGTAACCAAATTGTTATGTCCTCTCTAGCGAGTGTAATATATGTGAAGGGCAGGAAGGATCTAACATGTTCAGATCTACAACATGAATTAAAGCGGAATATTCATGTGTTTACCTTGTCTTCCTTAGCTCCTTAATGCAGCGGATGATCGTTGTGTTGCTTGCTTTCACGCGCCTCCTCTTTGATCTTGCTCCCACCAATCTAGTGTGAATCTCGAGGACGAACACTGATTTCCACACCACGTTCCACCTCCTTGGATGAAGTTGGAGAGAGACTAGGGTTCTCTACAACTAGTATGTATCTAGACAGAATAACTTTATTCTCTAGAATTGGCTCATATAATATGTAGGAGGCTGCCTCCTTATATAGGCAAAACTTCTCCTAAGTTTGCACATAAACCCCTAGGGTTTGAGCCTTAGCTACTAACCCCTCTAGTTTGTGCATTAGTGCAACTAACCCCATAAGGTTACGATAATTACATTGGGCACCCCACATGGGCGCACCAATTGCTAACATCTCCCACTCGCACAGTGGGGTTGCACAATTCATCTAGTCTCCATCAATCTCCAACTTTTTATCATCTACAAAAGAGTATTGTGTGGCCGTGGCGTGTGACCGGTGAGAGTACCTGCATTTCGGGAGATCCGTACACCAAACTCGTATAGCCAGCATGGGAAGGCACCCTCTCGGGAGATCCACATACCAAACTCGTATAGCCAGCGCAGGAAGGCACCCTTAAAACATAAAACAGTGATAATGCTCTCCGTAACTCTCGTATTCCCCAGATTCCTCCGATTGTCATCTCGTGGATCATGAGCACCTGCCATGTCCCGAAGGCCATGCTCCAATGAGTCCACATCTCCTTTATATTTTCATATCCTACATGATCCCATAAGATCTTGTAGGTGGGCCCAATGAAGATAATAAAGAGCGATGCAACGAGAATCTTTCCTTACATACATGTGTCACTCAGATTCGGCTCAGCTGCTTTCCCAGCAGTGTCCGGAAGGCCGAATCATACATAGCCGTAAGGTGTCACGCCAAAGTAGCACCACCGACCCGTCTCCTCATGACACAGACGTAAGTACAAAGGGTATACAGTGTCAATCATCTTTCTATGATCGACGAGGCTCACACGATGAGGAATCCCAGGGACTAATTCTACTCATCACCTCATGGTCACTCATAAGCGCGCGTTATTCAGGGGGAATATGCGCCATAGTGTTTAGACTCTGATCAGAGCGCATGTCTTATCCTTGCAAAGGACCACTATGCAGATGTCTATCCGGTAGCCCTTATGGCCACCAGCCCGAGTGCTGCGACGTCACACTATTGTGAACAATTATCAGCTCTCGCATCTGGCTTTCTCTTCTACACAGACTATACATGGTTCGGGGTAATGACCATGTTCGATTGGCCATAACCAACCTCACCTTGGAACTTATTTCCAATGCGACAATTGAATCCGTCTGACAGGCTCCTAGCTCTAACGATAGACATCTTGCTCTTATCATAGGCCATATGCTCATATGAAGAAGGCATTTCTTATCCTATCGCAGGCTTTCAGCGCTTATCGGGATTCTGTCTCATCTTCCGCCACACCCAGACATATCCAGGATATTGCGAAGGCGGTCGCTCGTGTGAGTGAGCCGACCTAGTGTCTGCGTGACATGCTCTATGCTAGTACAGGAAATGTAACATATCATACATGCATCAAAACAACATGCTGCTTAAAACAAATCCAATTAAAATCCAGTCAATCAATGTCTCGTGTTCTCATCAATCATATTGCTAGTTATCGACAACCAAGTCCCAATTCTCTAAAGAGATCCACAAGGACGACTCTCATGTGGTTTAGGAATGGGATGAGCCAACATCCTGGCCCATAGTCGATCCACTCCAGGATTACTCTCTAGGTAGTTATTTCACCTTTTGTGAAATAGTACCCTCGGCTATGTGTTCGTCTTTACCACAGTGTTATAGCCATATGCTAGCACTACTCATGGTAATAGGTTTGTTGATAGCTCATAAGCTTACAAGAAACCTTCTCAGTCAAACACATTTCTGCCCTATGGCAGAACAGGCAATCGTGCTTCGCTTCCATGGCTAATGGAGCGGTCCAATACAATCATGCAACACTTATATTGCATTCGTTCCATGCGAGTCTATCATCGAGCATGGACGATAGCCTGAGTCGGATCCAAGTGCATCTAGGTCCCCACCCTAATTAGCATATGTGGCTAACTAGTCGAAGCATCTTCTTCGATAGTCATAGCACGTGATCCATCATATAGAGTATCCTGGTTACAATCTTGTGTCTCTAATTGGAATATCCTGAAATCCAATTCTTCCGATTGCATAGCGTTTGCTAGGTCTGAGTATACACCATAGTGCATATAAGACTCCTTCTGCATCAGGCACTCTGGTTATCTGGTCATTCTAATATGGTGTCTCTCTGGGCACATGCCTAGGCTCGTAGAGTCTTGCGCTGAGCTACAGGAGTACAGTTACTCCTTAGGGGACTCGAACAATCCCTAAGCTCCACTAGCCAATAGTGTGTCATCGATATTAAGTGACGTGATTATTAACTCTCTACTAGTAAGAGTAATTCACAGTGGCTTCCATTTGTTATCGTAAACATATAGTAAACGATCCCTGATGAAATACCACTATCCAGAGGACTAGCTAAGATCCCATATGGACTTAGTTAGCTTGCACACATTCTGTGCATTTGACCTTAGTCACCTCTAGGATTTCCCCATTGAGAAATTCAGTCGTCACGTCTATCGAGAATGGATCCACAACTATTGATGCTACCAAGCGAATCAACGTAATCCTTATCACCCAAAGCCTTGGGAAGGATACCTCGTTGAACCAACGCAAATTCGTCGGATCGACCCAAATTCGTCGATGTCTATCCTCAGAATGAGTGTAGACTTATTTGCTTCTACGCAAGTCATATGCCTTACCACGCTTCCGTCTGGGTCTCTGATTGACCTTGGAAATCCATTAATCTCCAATGGTCTTCCATCCAGTTGGAAAATCAACCTAGTTCTTAAACTTGGTTGGCCCTTATGTAGACTCTAATTCATCCTGTAAAGCTTACTATTCATTCTTCATAATTAGGGAACGATAAGGCCTAGGATTCTATCCTATCGTTTATGCAAGGTGATCCTTAAGATCATCCCCTCGATCTCAAGTAGTCGATGGGTATGCTCCTATGAGCAATTCCTTTGCATAGGAGGATCATCATTTGCTCTCATACCTTATGGATGGGGCACCCAGCTTGGAAAGTCACTCCCACTGTTCAAAGGATCCTTGAGGGACTAATTCCTCATAATCGATTTAATGAACGGGTATCTTCCAGCGGTATCCTCCATGCTCGTGGAGATCATCATCTCTACGAACATATCCCTTAATTATGGACATCTCCTATGAGAAATCATATATCTCGTGAATCCATATTGTTACACTACCTATCGGCTATTGCGTTTCAAATACGCAACCCCTAGGATGCTCCGAGAAGATACGTTACTCCATGAAGATACGTTTCTTCCATCTAGGGTCTAACTTCCAATTCCTTCTTGTCAGGTGATGAAAGATCCTGGGACAAACATCCTAGGTTCATCATTGTCTTGCGTGATGACCCTTATGGTCTTCCTTTCGATGTCAATTCATCGACGGGATATGCTCCAAAGAGCGTTCCTACGCAAAGAGGGTTCCTCCATATAGTCATAATCTATGATGGGCTGTTCACTAGGCACGTTACTCCCACTGTCCTGAAGATCCGTGGGAACTATTTCCTGTTGATCATTCAGGGATGGGATGTCATCCAGTGAAACTTTTGTTTCGTAGAGACTTATTTCTCAACGAACCTCTTCCTGACTTGAAATTTAGTTAGTACATAAGTTGCCGATCCCCATGGCCTAAGGTGACCTCATTCAGGTTGCCTTTTGGTCCACATCTCGTAGGGTGTAGTGGCTACAGACTTGGTGGACTTATGGTTGCGTATGTTGATAGTCATTTAGCAAAGTGTCTCCTCCGAATAGGGAACTTGTACTTTGCACGCTCTATCATACTTCAGACCATCTCTTACAGTAACCTATTCCTCTTATTCTCTACAGCCTTTTGCTGGAGCGTGGGAATAGCCAACTGCCTTACTATTTCTCTCCATCACATAGCTCTTGCTAAGATAGATACTTCCAGTCTCATTCTGGCCAAGGACATATCCTTTTATCCAGACGGTTTTCTACCTTTTGTAGAGACTTGTCTGAAGCACCCTTGTGCCTCAGACTTATGTGGCCCAAACACACATAGTTGAGACACGGACAATAATCTACGAATGTGATGGAACAGTAAGCACCATGTCTTTGCTTTAACAATTCAATGGAACACAACAACAGAATGAATAATGTATAAAAGACTCAGTAGTCCTTAATGCTCTACCGGATAATTTTGCGTTTTGCCTTTCATGTCCGGCAAGAACCACACACAGGTAAGGGTACCTTGGGCATAATCCAAGCAGGCCTGCCCTAGCTAGCCTGAACATCCTTTCCTGTCATCGTGTGTCTTAATCTAGCGCGCCACTTATCAGAATTTTAAGTCATACTCTTAAGTTGACATCCAAGAATTCTGAGGCGTCATTCATGCTAGAATCTTGAGAACGCAAACACCATGATATAACCATATCCAAAGTTAAAACTGTGACCAAAACAAATTTTGGCGGCTACTCCCTCAAAGATAATCCTATGGATCCTTAGACGAGAAGTTATTTGCCAGGTCTGGCCCTTTCTCTTGTCTTAGGAGAAGTCCTTTGCTCCTTTTGCGTTTGTCAGTCTTGGGTAATACTGGCCTTTTGCCAATATTTCCCCTAAATTTTCTTATCCTTGCCCCACCTGTTGCCTTGGTCCTAATACCGGGCTAGGGACTATATCTGCCTATCATACTTCACTAAGTATGATCATACTTCTCCAACAGCCTTTAACAATCATATATTGCTTAGACATCCAAAGTATGCTGGACTAGTATTCTTAGCAAACTCTTTTTGCTTAGATCCTAGAACAGGGTGGTGTTTGGCCTTATCCAAACATCCTGACACGTACAAAGTGTGTCATATAACGTTTCATGAAACGTGGCAGAGATTTCAACAAATTGCAAATCGGATAGCTTGTACCTGACAACCCTTAACTCTCTCATCATACATGGCATCAATCTCAGACGTTAAAGTCGAGTGCTCAAAATTATGACATGAGCCATAACTCATAGTTAAGGAAGATTTATTATGAGTCACTACTCACAATTTATGTACGCAAATGGCTAAGGTGGATCCAAGATTCCTCTTTGGCTTCCTACAAATTTTAAAAGTGGTCATGAACATGCTGATGAGGTCATTTCCCCACCTTTTCATAGCATGCTCTATGACATTATCTTGACTGTTGCCTCCCACTAATGGTGAGCCTAAAGATAATGTCCATGTGCTGCTGTGACAACTTATTCATCACAGAGTCGACCATGTTTGTAGGTGGTTCGACAACCTATGTCCAACTGATGGTTACATAGTACGACGACTTATCATGTCGTTGTTGTCACCATTTAGCCTTTACAGTTTATGACTTAGACACGATTGATAGAGACATTGTGGAAGTTAATCACTAGCATTTACTTAGCTCCAAAGTAACATGTGACATCGATTAAACTTAATAGTTCCTCACAAGGACTCCACCAAAACCTAGCGTATATCCTAGGAATCAAATCTCATCACTTGTGATTTCCTATCAATTTTAATCATGTCATCATGTGAGCTCTTTTGTTTTAGTTCTTTAGCATGCGAGGTTACACATATATATCCAATCACACGCAGTTATAACATAAAACAAGCATAAGCATAAATAAATATGCAATGGATGTGGCCCCTAAGGTGCACTCCCACTATTGAGAGCACTTCTTGAGCAAGTCTTGAACTCCATCTCATGCCATCTCGCCTACTTGAGGACTCCAAGCTTGAGGCTCCATTAGACCGTCTAATTGCTCCATGCACCTTGCGCCATAGCTTTTGGTTTGGCCACCTCTCTTGAAGCTTCAATCTTCAATCTCTACTAACTATCTTATTTCTAATAAGAAGTAACCTCATAGAGGCGAGTGGATGAGAAGAGAAGACACTAGAGTATAGAGAGGCACGACACGCAGGCCGTATTTTGATTACATATTCAAAAACCAATACCAAAACCAAAATATAAAACATCTATGCCACATCCATGCACCAAACACATCCATTCAACCCATAACAGCATGTATAACAATATAATAAACATACTGGAATTTTCTGGAAATTTCCGGAATTAAGCAATAATTACTGGAAATTAATAAGCAATAATCTAATCAACTAAAAAGATCGAAAATTGCTCCCTACCACTTAGGGTCTCACCACCTATGGCAAAACGTAGGGAAAATTGACCTAAGTCTCCAGAAAAAATTTGGGCTCAAAACAGTGTGTTTAAGGACGTCAAACTGCCTCGGGAAGTGTGCTAAACACTAATTAATTAATCTGGAAATTACTAAAATTTTCCGTCGCTCCAAAAATTATGAAAAAATACCCACAAAATAGGAAATTTAATTTGGAGTCCCTAGGAAAAAACCGGACGAAAAATGACGGCGGGAGGAGGCCGCACGCGCCCTCACGCGCCGCCGCGCGTGGGCGCGTCTGCCTCCGCCACGCGCCGACGTCGGCCATGTGCCACGTCAGCATGCCACGTGGCATGCCACGTCAGCACCTATGCTGACGTCAGCCGCCACGTCAGCTGCCACGTCATCGCCACGTCAGCCACTTTACTGACGTGGCACCGCCACGTCATCTGCCACGTCAGCCCTAGGCCACGTCAGCAGCCGCCGCCAGCCCTTGGGCGCGTGCGGCGCGTGGCGGCGCGTGGCCGCGCGTGGGGGCGGCGTCGGTGGCGCGTGAAGCCCACGCGCCGCCTTCCCGTGCTCCGATCGCGACGAAAAAAAATTTTCCCGTGATCGTCTCTTCGTCCTGATCCCGATTATGTGGTCAAAATCCAATTTTAACAAGTTTTTGAAAAACGTGTTCTAATTATTGGATCTAGCAGTCCAGATTAATACAGTTCCGAAACTTTGAAAAATCATAACTAAATCACCGTAAATCCAAAAAATATAAAATTTATATATCTGGAATCCTCGTGAAAAACCCTACCTAACCATATAGGTTTCGTCTACTGGTTATGAAATTTCAGAAACGCGATTTTTGAAACAGGTTCGGGAACGCTTATCGAGGCACGAAAAACAAGCCTATGGCTCTGATACCAATGAAGGGCAGGAAGGATCTAACATGTTCAGATCTACAACATGAATTAAAGCGGAATATTCATGTGTTTACCTTGTCTTCCTTAGCTCCTTAATGCAGCGGATGATCGTTGTGTTGCTTGCTTTCACGCGCCTCCTCTTTGATCTTGCTCCCACCAATCTAGTGTGAATCTCGAGGACGAACACTGATTTCCACACCACGTTCCACCTCCTTGGATGAAGTTGGAGAGAGACTAGGGTTCTCTACAACTAGTATGTATCTAGACAGAATAACTTTATTCTCTAGAATTGGCTCATATAATATGTAGGAGGCTGCCTCCTTATATAGGCAAAACTTCTCCTAAGTTTGCACATAAACCCCTAGGGTTTGAGCCTTAGCTACTAACCCCTCTAGTTTGTGCATTAGTGCAACTAACCCCATAAGGTTACAATAATTACATTGGGCACCCCACATGGGCGCACCAATTGCTAACAATATGTGATACTTTCATTGTGTAATTTCCGTGATAAACGCATTCAAAGCATGTTTCCTTCAGTATAACGTCAAGCATGAAATTGTATTCATAAAACTTATTAATGTCTTTTATCTCTAAAATAAAAATACTAATGATGTATTTGAGATAGTGGTGGAAACCAAGGGCATAGTATTGGGACAGTTGTGAAGAGAGTCATTAATGCTATAATTTCAACTAGCTTTGTATCAATCTACAAGGTTATCACAGTTGGGGGTGCCTTCTATTTGTTTGGGGTATCTCTATCTTGGCATGGATCTTCTTCTACTACTTCTTGCCTCAGACTAATTGGACGACTACGGAAGAAATGGAACTGAGGCTGACCAACAAGGGTTCAACAATGTTACATATACTTGTTTTATACTTCTTCCGTTTCACTAGATACTTCAAACAATTTATGGGCACGGGGATTAGGAAAGGTGGTGAATGTTCTATTTTGACCCTATGATTCACCAAAATTCAGTGAGTGGAAAACATGTGACATTCTCTCTCTTCTGGTTTAACACAACATAACATCAACACCATCTAGTTTAACAAGAACATGAACATCATCACCAAGAAAACCAACAAATTGCAGAATCATCTTGATTATAGATTCTACAAAAACAATATATATATATATAACAAGATCTGTATAGAAAAAATTAAGAAACACCATCAGCATGACAACCACAAAATTGGCAGATTAACAAAAAAACCCAGATCTATACTGTAATACCCCGTTTAATTAGTAGGGGTAAAATAGTCATTATAATAGCATAATAACAATTTTATTGACAAAATAATGTTTGAATATATTTTGAGAGTTATTTGCAAGAAAATTTTAGAATAGTTATTAGATTAACAATCGCGAAGTAATACGATAACGTTTAGTAAATTTGGTTAAAATTATGGTTTTAACGCGTACCCGACCACCGCGAGGTTAGGTGAGCGCGTCACACCCAATCACTAGGAATTGTGGTACCATCCCCACACCTTATACTTTCTCTTCATCACCTCCTTCACCAAATTTTGCCTTCACGCAGTGGCGGAGCCAGGAAATCAAGTCAGCCGGGGCAAGATTCATAAAGTCAAAGTCAAAGTTAAAAGTCAAAGTCAAAGTCAACAGCCAAAAATCGTTATATTTTAACGATGGAATACTTTCCGCATTAGGTAGAGTTGTCGATTCTACGCTCTGCTCCTTTATCAAAAATTTATTCATAACTGTATAATGCAAATAATACTCATATTAAAATTTGAGGACTTTAATCAAGGAAGTCGAAAACGAAAAAAAAACACTGACTCGGAGGGAACTCGAACACAGGTTGTAAGCATTACTAAACATTACAACTAACTGAGCTGTCGATTCTACGCTCGACTTCTTTAGTAAAAATTTATCCATAACTGTATAATGCAAATAATACTCCGATTAAAATTTGAAGACTTTAATCAAGGACGTCAGAAACAAACAAAAAAAACTGACAAGGAGGGGACTCGAACACAGGTATAATAAGCCAAACACAAGTATAGTAAGCATTACTAAACATTACAACTAGCTCGGGCAAGTAGGTAGTTTTGAAATTAAATGGGGCAAAATTTTATATCTCTTAACAATTAGTCACCAAAAAAGAAGTCTCAAACAAACAATGAAAAAAGAAGTCTCAAACAAACAAAAGAAAACTGCCCTGGAGGGACTCGGACAAACAAACAAAAGAAAACTGCCCTGGAGGGATTCGAACACAGGTAGCAAGAATACTTAAACATTCCAACTAACCGCTTGGACAAGTGGCTAGTTTTGAACTTTGGTGGGGCAAAATATAATATCTCTTAATAATTATTCACAATAAACGAAGTCTGAAACAAACAAAATTAAGTGAAGTCGACTGCGAGGGGAGTCGAACACGGGTAAGAAGCAATTCCAAGAACTGCCACTAACCGCTCGGGCAAGTAGATAGCTTTGAACTTCAGGGAGGGAAAAATTTCATATCTCTGAACAATTACTCATAAAAAAAATTAAAAATTATGGGTATTAGTAGAATTTTTTCAAACAACCGTAGCCGCCTTCAACAATAACACCGCCCCAACCCTTCATCACCGCCTCCACCATTGCCACCTCACCACCCTCCATGCTTGGTCCCAAGTACCCTCTGCCTATATAAGGCCCTCACCAGCCACCCTCCTCACAACACAGCAGCCACTCCAAGCAAACCCACCCTCACCACCGTCAACATCATCATCACCACCATTGTTGTAGCTTCGGCAAAAACCCACCACCATTACCACTTTCATCTCTCTCTCTCCCTCTCCACCTACCTGCCACCAGAGAACAGCAGCAGCAGAGGAAGAGTGACAGCAGCCACCCTCCACCACTGCCGCCATTACTTCTGGTAGCAAGCACCACCCAGCAAACCCACGACCCTCTCACCCTCTGTTTCCTCTCACTCTCACTTCCTCTCTGTTCGGAGACCACAACAGCAGCTTCTAGCAGAGAGAAGCAGAGCCACCACCGCCGTCGTGCTCCCGTCGGGTCATCCACCGAGAAGACCCACTTCACCACCTCTTTCTCCCTCCTCTTCGTCCCTCTCCCTCAGCCTCTCCGCCCCTGTTACGAGACCAGGAGAGGTCAGAGGCACCGGAGGATAGCAGCAGCAGCGAAAGCCACCACTGCCGCCGCCGTCACCATTGATTCCGGCGACCCACTTGGCCGGAGCTCCGCCACAGCTCTCCCTCGCTTCCAGAGCTTCCAGTAGACTCCTAAGGCCCCGACTAGGACAGCAGCAGACCCAGAACCGGCCAAGAAGCCATTATTTCCGGCGGGTGAGCTTCCAAGTCCGGCGACTCCGATTCGAGACTTCGACCCGACGCATATCTCAACGGTTTCCGGCCATTTTTGGCCTAGGTATGTGCTATACCCTCTGCTTAGTCATTATACATAATCAAAACCAAAAGTTGATAGCTAGATTCACGATTAGAAGAGCTAAAACGGGTTGTTCTTGAAAAAGAGGTCAAAGTGTATTTTTCAGAAATGTTTTAACATGGTAAGGGGGGGACTGTTTGATATTTTCAGAAACTATAGGGTGACCAGTGACTTTTAACATAATTGTTTAAATATAATTTAGAGTATTTGTTGATTTTTATTACAAATTAGAGTTTATATAATTAAATCACACTTTTAGTTAAAAATAAAAATATTAATAATAATAATACTAATAATAATAATAATGTTGGGTTAACGATGATTTCTAAAAATAGTAGCTTTGTTCTCGTCTCGAAGAATTTATTTGGTTGAAGAAATAGTAAACGGGTTGTTTAAAATAGAAACGTTTTTGTAGAAAGCTTTTAATAAATATTGTTAAAATCACTTAGTCTATAAAATTGGTTATTAAACTTGTAAAAATTAGACTTTTCTAAATATTGTAGTGTCGTGTAAAGTTTTCTTAAAACTTAATAGTCGAAATATCACTTTGTCGTTATAATTCAAATTAGTTCTTAAGTATAATTTCTTTTGCTCATATTTTTATTAGTCACCTTTAAATGATAATAATACTAATACTAATAATAATAAGGGTAAAAGACAAAAACCACCCCTCGAGTATGGGTTATATACAAAAACATCCCTCGTGTCCGGGGATATACAAAAACCACCCCTGACAGTGGATGGACGTTGGACAAATACCACCCTTCTGTTAGTGTGAGTCAGTAGGGGTTGCGATATGACTTTTTATGACCATTTTGCCCCTCTTTGTGTTTTTTAGTTTATTTCGTTGATATTCTTGTCGTTCTTGGTTTTCTTGACCACCACCGCCGCCGTCACCGCTACCGCCACCGATTCAAGAGACAGTTTCAATAAATTGGATTTATGCAACCTGTAATTAAACCTACAAATTATTTTAGTGCTTGTTTGGTACTGGTTAAAAGCAAAGAAAAGAATATAGTAAAATCTGTGTTTTTTCAGAAAGCAAAACAACATAAAAACACCCCAAAAAAATAGCAGACCAAACTCGTGTTGATTAGAAACTCACTTTTCAGCAATGCTGTTCAAAAACATGATTGCCAAAGTCCAAACAAGCACTACATACTAGTTTTACCGATTCTTCATTTGAGCTAATTTAATGTTTTTATCTTCTCAGAGTGCAAGGAATATTTCAAGAAGCGACTACCACTCCCAGTTCTTCTTCTTTAAAACCAGTACCCAAGAGATGAAGCTCTCAGTACCTCTAGTCGTTGGCGAGTCTAAGCCTTCAACCGTTCGATTCAAGCCGAATTGAAACCCAGATCTAGCGAGAGAGATGGCGTTGTGTTGGCGGCGACGACTTAGGAATCCCGTACCAAAGCTCCGACCGGTTACCTGTCGTCAATTGCTCCGGCAGCCTATCGACCCCTCCTCCCCTGAATCCCGTAGCATATCATCACCTGTTGTGTTGGTTCGATTTGGGTCGGTGCGTTTGACTGGGAAAGCTGGGGGTTTTTCAATAGTTGGATCGATTTGGTAGATTGGGGTCTCGATCTGCTGTTGTTATCATTTTGGTTGTTGTTGGGTTCAAATTTGGTCGGAAACAGAGGAAGTAAAGGTGGTTGTGGGGCTGGTTGAAGGAAAAGAGGAAGAAGGATAAGGTGGATAAGATCTTCAGATTGTTGCTACTGTTGTTGGTTGTGATGGGAGAGAGGAGAGAAGAGAAGATATGTGGATAAAAATAAAGGAAAAAAGATAAGAACAAACTTATGTAGTAGGGTATTTTTTTTTTCATTTGAGGGTAAAGTGGGTATTTAGTGTCTTCCGTTAGTTTCCGTTACTCACCGTTAGCGGACAGGGGTGGTTTTTGTATATCCCCGAACACGAGGGATGTTTTTGTATATAACCCATACTCGAGGGGTGGTTTTTGTCTTTTACCCTAATAATAATAATAATAATAATAATAATAATAATAATAATAATAATAATAATAATAGTTGTTTAAAAATAGATGAGTTGTTTAATTATAAGTGGGTAATAAAACGATAGAAATATAAATAGTGGGGTTTAAGTTGATATAAATACTCTTTTAGGACTTATAACATTTTATTTGGATATTTGTTGACGTAGAAGACACGATTTGTAGGTGACGTCTTTGTAGGCCCGAGCCACTGCTAGGACGTGTGTTTGCTACAGAAAGTAAGGTAAGTGAACATGCCAAGTCTTGCGAGCCTAGTTCCTTTCGTGTCTCGTCTTAACTTTTATATTCGTCTCAAAATATTTGTTGTTTATTTTCATTGCGACGTTCTTATATTTTCAGAAGTTGATTTGTTTACTACTGTCACACGATTAACATTAATGTATGATTAATTAAAGTGGAAAGAGTTGTGCGGGGATCGTTGTGATTTCTTTTATCTAGATTGGTCGTGTTGGCTTCGTCCACTTGACCCGCTTATTTTAACCCGGTCGCAACCTGCCGGGTCGCTCCATGTACTCACCTCTCTGGCCGCGAGGAGTCTTAGGGGGGTGTCGGCACTTAAGGTCATGGCTGCTAGTGATAGTATAGTAGATCTTCCCCGTATCAACACAGAATAATAAAACAGCATTTTTCTGAGTCTTGAATATTATAAAAGAAAGAAGTTCAGTAAAGAAGAGAAGTTTCAGTTGAGCCTTGTTTCATAGAAGTTATTTTATTCATGTTATTCATTTCCTGTTCTGAGTTATTGCAAAAGAAAAGATATTCATTCTTCATCTGTTTTACATGCTTGGGTGGCGCTTACTCAGTCTTTTGTACTGACTTTGAAACTGCGGTTCCTGTTTCCTTCCCACCGCAGGCTTAGGAGCTGAGGACTATGGCATAGCAGGGTACGGGACTCACGTAGACGGTTATCAGCACGAGTAGTGATGTAGCTGGCTAGTTCACCCTTATGTAGTAATTTTGGAAAGACTTATGTAATATCTAATGACTTTCGGATGTTTAATATTATGTAATAAATAAGTTGGGATGTTATGCTTTTGATTTCCGCCGTTACTTTTAGCATCGCCCTCCCGGTCTTGTCCGAGCCGGATAAGGGGGTTGTTGCATATACAGAGTAATTTAAGATCTAAATAAAAAATCAAACAAATTTGTAGAATGGAGAAGAGAAACCAAGAACAAGATAGACCCTGAACAAGAGAGAGAGAAGTCAGATCTATTAACCACAGGGGTCTGACTCCACCATAATCCTCTTTCTTGGTCTGACTAAACAATAAATCCACCTGCAAGGAGATGAGAACAAGAATCAGTAGAAGAGAAGAAAAGTAGCAGAAGATGGAAGAAGATGAACCAGAATAAGAACTCTTACGATGCAGATGGAGCCATCTTCTTCAGTCGAAGCCATCGCCGCCAACTGCTCCACCTTCGCCGAAATATACACCGCCGTGACCTATCCGCCGCCGTCGTCACTCATCACCATCGTTACGCAGATCGATTGGTCCAAAATCTACACCGATATGTTCGTGTCTCTGGAGGCGTCGTGGTTCATCCGTTCGTCTCCTCAATTTCAGAAGAGGAAGAAAGACTGAGAGGGGATGGTATTTCTTCGGTCAGTTCTCCTCTTCGTTCTTCATATGTTCGTCTATCCCCTCTCTCTCTCTCTCCATTCCTCCTTCTCTCTCTATCTGCTGAATGAATGATACATAACACATGCTTTTTGATTTTAGATAGGATGAGTTGTTTGGATAAGGATTGGGCTGGGTAGGATTAGGGTTAGGTAGATATTGGGCTTAATTAATCAGATTAGTTTACTAGTTGTGATTAGTTAAGCTCAATTAAAATGTGGGTTTGAGTCTTTTTAAAAGGGTATAGTTGTATTTTGTCAGTATGAAAGTTTCCGTATTTGAAAATTTTGAAGAATTTGGCGAAACGCCCAAAAAAGAAATTTTTAAGAATCTGGCGAAACGAAAGGAGTAATTCGCTAGCTTAGAGCATCTCCAACCCATTACTTTTTCCCCCTCCCCTCACCTCCCCCTCCCCCTCCCCCTCCCCCCACGGGCCTACCATTTCCCCCCTCCCCCTCCCTCTCCCCTTCCGCCAAACTACTAATCGTCTCCAACCCATTTCTTTCCCCCCACCCAAAAAATTAATTTGTAATATATATTTAATAATTTAAAAATGAATTATTAATACCAAAAAAAGTAAATGCAAAAGTGTTTACCAATATATATACACACACACACACAAAAAAAAAGATGTTAATAATAATAACAATGATAATAATAATAATAATAATAATAATAATAATTAAAATAATATTAACAAACAAAACTTTTATTTGAAAAAATAACGATTACAAGTACGAAAAAGTCGTTATTACAAGAAATAAAATTAAACACTAATACAAAAATGCAAGGAGTAGAGCGATAAAACACACAAATTAAAATAAACCAACCTAACAACAATTACATAAAATAGTTCTTTCGTTAGTTGAAAGGATTGAATTCTTGTTCAGACACGTACGCACTTCCAAATAAGCTTTTCTGAATCTGTTTTTCGTAAATATACTTTCCAACAATAGTGAATACATTATTAATTTTATTAAATAATACAAAATAAAACTTATTAATCATAATAATAAAATACATAATATAATCATAAAATATTATTATGTTTAATTAAAATTATCAAATATTCAATTAATTAATCATTCCATGTAGGGGGGGGGGGGGGAGGGGATGTCCATGGAGAAATTCCCCCTAACCATCCCTCACCCAATGCAAAATTTATCCCCATAGCACCCTCTCCCCCCATGGGGTTGGACATGAACCGTATTTTTATACGATTTTCTCCTTCCCCCTCCCCCTCCCCCCCATGGGGTAGGAGATGCCCTTACAATCATTTAGTTTCTCTGTTGTTAGTATAAATTGTGTTAGTTAGGACAACAATGATACACTTGTAAAACAAGGCGGATTGTCTAGTTGTTGGTTTTTCCACCAAATAGTTTGTTTCAAGTGTTTGTTTTTGACTATTTTAAAAACTAAATTTTCAACCATTCTTTCCAACCTTTGGCTCACTTGAAATGGTAGCTGCAATCATTATGGAGAGACTATGGGAGTGACAGAATGAAAAGCTATTCAACCAAAAAGATGTCAATATATATGTGGGTGAGTTTGGTAGAATGATTTCTAAGAGAAAAATTGGTTCTAGATTGTGATGGAAATTTTTTAGTTTTTTTTCCAGAGTTTATGTTTAAATCAGTGTGTTTGGTAGTAGTTTTTAAACTAGAAGATGTAGATTAAATGACAAATATACCCTCCACTTATTTTTCTTTTACAGATTCAAAAAGAACAAATGCAATGTAAAAAAAATCACGATTTCATGAGATTCAACGATTTCATGAAAGTAACAAATTGAGGAATAAATTAACACTATTATGACATCTAAAAAATCATTTTTTTTTACTTAAATTCAACAAAAAGTTAATAATTTCAAGAAATTTCACTTATACTTGATGCTACGTTGAGTAACGGACAACAACAAAATAATAAACTAAGAAAAGAACACCACAAAATGGTTGATCCTAAATAATAAGAACATCGCATATAAAAGGTATCGTCCGAAATATGCGAGAATTGAGTTTTCTGGAAAAAATAATTATGGCAAAAGTATAGAAAAAAATTCGTGCAATATTTTTCATTATTTCGGTGACTAAAAGTCAAAGAGCTACCAAAATGAGAGACCATTTTCAATTTAATACGTCTACGATGTAAGGGTAATGTTGTGTTGGTGTGTCATACAAATAAACCAAAAGAAAAACCACCAAAAGTTGGTTTTTTTGATCAAGACAAAATGTCAAAAAAAACAAACTAGTTTAAAAACTGGTTTTATAAACCACTGCAAACAAACACTTTCGATAAACTATTTGGTTTTTAAACCATAAACCAAACAAGCTATTTTACCAAACGCACAGGGTCTTATCCATGAAGTCTTGGGGTTAATAGAAAAGCTTAAGGATTGAATAAAGAAGAACTGCATTGTTCAAGACTTGAAGCTTTGGATACCTCCAGCAGTTGGAAGATTCAAAATCAACTGTGAAGGCAGTGTTAAGAATGGTGAGGCCAGTGCAGCATGGGTAGCAAGAGATTCATACTGGTATGGAAAAATTGCAGGATACGTGGCCTATGACAGGACAGACACCTGATAATGAAATAAAGTGAATTTAAAGCTCTTGTGAAGGGGTATTCCCAAAACAACAACTCAAAAAATTTGATAGAAAATGAATTAAATGATGTTAAATGCCTTGCGTCTGTATTTCAGGATGAGAAGAAATCTATGTGCCAATTCAAAATCAGGTCACTTGATATTGCACTGGATTAGTTCACCTGGAAGCTCCATCAATTTTCGTAGCAGAGTAGCTAATTGTGCGACTCATAGTATGGCTGGGGGAAACATAGATAGGAAGGATGATAAATGCCTAAATTCTTCTCTTTCAACATACTTCACTTTTTGTCACTATTCACTGAGTCACTTTGACATAGTAATTTGATCAGCAAAATAATACAAGAATTTTGTAATCTTTGCACGGTCTCGTAGAGTTAAATTTCCTCTACAGTACTATAAAAATTTATCAAACAATTATTTCATTTTGCTATCTAAATTACCGAGTCAAAGTAACCTAGTTACGGGTTAAAAAGTCAAAGTAGGACAATTCAGAAAAAACAGACAAAGTAGTGTGAACTTGATGAGGGAGCTGTTGCCCTGGCTGAAAGTGATTTTTGTAACTGTTCTATAGCATAGTTAATGAAGTGTTCGGCTTTTTATAGTACTAGTAATAGATAGATTGATAGATAGATAGTGATACGCGAAGTATCGGGATGGAGGAATTCGAGATCCACTGGTCTCCACATGACACGGACATAAAACACGACACGATACTTTATCTTTCTTGATTCATTTATTAAAAAATAAAGTGACTACAACTTGTTTAAATAGAAAAACTAACTAAAGACCTAAACGGTTCGCCTATATGGGCGGGAAAAGAATTGTTAAAAAAAACCCGGTCCTATTATTTAACAATACTAACTAACTAAATAAATAAGCTATTAAATAGTTATATTAAATAAACTAACTTCTAAAAATAATTAATTAAGTAAATAAACAATACTAATTAGCGTTAATAATAGATTGACCCGTACTATACGATTGACCCGTATCAACTCCCCTCAGTTGAAAAGCACATTGTCCTCAAGATGAATGCGGTTTTTCCTGGATCAAATTGATGGCAACACCTTGAAAACCTCACGTTGTAGTTCAAAATCTGCAATAAGTCCAAATATCTTCTGCCCAAAAGGAGTCCCAAAAGGAAAAGGGTGTGATAATTACACAAGCTCTTTTTTATGCTTGCACAAGTATTTTGGTATTGAGACGATCCTCACATAAATGCTATCATCCATATTTCTACTCCCATGCTCAGCGCAATTCTCAACAAGAAATGTTACTCTCTCTGCCTCTCTTCTCTCTTGAGATACAACTATCACTTCTCTCATTTTATTTCGATTCTTTTCTGTTGAGTTGGTGCCTTGAATTGGTCAAAGGCTGCCAAACTCTTTGTTTCCAACTTTGATTAGGAAACATTGGAAGTCAAAGGCGGTGGAGGATTAGTTAGGAAACAAGTTGTTTCCAAATCGGTTTTGGAAACTTTAGGAATTTCCTAGCACTATATATAGAACCTAGTAGTCACACTATTAGGTATGCGAAACATTGTAATTGTTCATCTTAAGTGAATAAAGAGTGCTTTTTCACCGTGGAGGTAGTTAGCAAATATTTTGCTAGCGAACCACGTAAAATACTCGTGTTCTTCTTTTATTCGTTCTTCGTTCGTGAGGTGGTTTGACATAACAAACTGGTATCAGAGCTCGAGTTTGGCGGTGTTTCAAGATCAAGATCAAGGCGGAGCAAAGCTAGGGTTTCACAACTTGGTGAAATCAAAGCTAGGGTTTTGCGATCTAGGTGGAGCACGCGACTAGGGTTCAATATCCACCAAGAACGATGTCCGGATCGATGTTGAAGATCGACAGGTTCACTGGAGGGAACAGCTTCAGTCTGTGGAAGATAAAGATGGAGGTTTTGCTCAAATCGCAAGGCTTGTGGGCACCTTTGACCGCGGACAAGGGAGGCATGAATGTTGCATTAGCGGAGTTCAAGGCGATAGAGGAGAAGGCACACTCAACGATTATGCTGTGCTTATCGGATGACGTGATCATCGAGATCGCAGATCAGAAGGAAGCAGCGAAGCTCTGGCTCAAGTTGGAGAGTCTCTACAAGACGAAGAGTCTCACTAGCAAGTTGATGCTAAAACAAAGGCTCTTCACCCTGTGGATGCTCGAAGGTACGGCTCTCAAGGACCATCTTGATCAATTGAACACAATTCTGTTAGATTTGCGTAATATTGGCGAGAAGGTGGAGGATGAGGATGCTGCACTTTTGTTATTGATCTCGTTACCTCCATCATATGATAACTTCGTGCAGTCGTTCATTGTGAACAAGGACGACTAAGCGGCACTCCATGCTAGGGAACTGCGCCATAAGGGTGCAGGCACAGGTATAGAGGACCATGCTTCCGGACTGATGGCAACGGGGGGAAGCAAGAAGGGTAAGAAGAACAAGAAGAAGCAGTTCTCAGGTTCTAAGTTACCCAAGGATGTTTGTGCCTTTTGCAAGGAAAAGGGGCACTGGAAGAGAGATTGCCCGAAACGAGGTCAACAGGGGCAGAATGGATCCGCAGCCGTAGCAGAACAAGGTAACTCGTCCGAGGATGATTACGTTCTAATGGCGGATGTTGTCACGCACTCTCAAGATGCGTGGGTCCTTGATTCCGGAGCTTCCTATCATATTTGCTCTAACAGGGAGCGATTCTCGACGTACGACCAAACGGATGAAGGGTCTGTCTACATGGCAAATGGAGCCATCTGTAAGGTGATTGGGAGCGAAACACTCGTAACGCACAGGCTGGAGTGAAGCGAAAAGATCTGGTTGTCCTTTGCATAGATTCTCCAGGGGCACTGCCGTAAATATAGAGGAACCGGGAACTAGCACAATTTGCATAATTTTGCTTAAATTAACGAAAAGCAATCCCTTATTCTCCTCAAAAAAAAAAAAAGCAATCCCTTATTTTAGAGACTGCAATTTGTATCCTTTATTCCTTCTGAAATTGAAAATGTACTCTTTAATTATTATTATTATTATTATTATTATTATTATTATTATTATTATTATTATTATTATTATTTTAAAAAATATGGGATAAAGCAGGCGAAATGCATTTACTTGCAACTAGCAAAATTTGCATCACATTGGCAACCAAGAAAGCATATGTGACTTCCTCGCCGCTTATTCTGAGTATTTAGTCCTTGTTGCTAATCAAACTAAACCTTATGAGCAATAGGCATGCTCACGTTCGTGATAGACATATAATTACTTTAATAGTAATTGTTTATGTCTGTATTACTACTCTAACAAAATATACTACTACATTGTAAAGACACTAAATACCAATTTAGTGGGGCTCACAGTTTTCTTTTTTGCTAAACGTGGTTATTAATTCCAATGTTGGTCTCAAGTTGTTAAAGATCTAGTTAAAATAAAAATAATTGTACGTTTTGTTTTCCTTAAGCTTCGAGTTGAAAATCTTAACAAGTGAAATATTACTTTAAGAACCATTGTTATTTCAATACATGTTACTTTCACTCTTAATGCTACTCTGATAAATAAAAATAAGGTTCAGATTACTCTATCACTCATATTGAACTAAAAATTATTTCTCATAAAAACTACGTACTAATTTTCTTTCGAGTCTCGAATACTTCTTTTTTATAATTTTTTTTATTCTCTTTCTTTTTTATAGAATTAGTCTTTAATACTTACGATATCATCAAGACATTGTAGTAGTTCGGATTATTATTATTATTATTTTTTTTTTTTTTGAGTGAATGAATTGTTGTGTTGAGGAGTGTAACTGTGTAAGTATGATATCCATCCTCACAACAGCCACTCGTCACAAAAACCAAAAAAATCAACTTCCCAAACAGCATATCTGAAGTCTCAGATTTTCATTAAAAAGTCGACCCCTTGTCCACTTAAAACTTTTAGTATTTGGGTCAGCCATCCTCATAGAGTAATTACTACCAAAAGAGAACCCCACGGTGGAAGATCAATAGGGGAGAAAATCAAAATATCAGAAACCAGAGAGCTCTCAAATTGGAGGGAAAAATCAAAGAAGTAATTCATTCATCAATGAATGATCCCAATTACAGAAGAAGAAGAAGACTTATACAGTCAACAAGTCAAAGACTTGTTTATTTACAATATGACCCCTCAACTGTAAGCTTGATAACATGTAAGTCCTAAACATAATGTTTCCAATACGCCCCCTTAATTTGGAGAGTACAAATCATGTACACCCAACTTACTAAGCAAGAACTGAAACTGTGCTACACCAAGGGGCTTTGTCAGAAGATCAGCAAGTTGTTGTTTGGAGGAAACATGTAGCAATTTGAGATCTCCATTTTGCAACTGATCCCTAATGAGGTGACATTCCAGCTCTATATGTATAGTACGCTCATGAAACACTGGATGGTTAGCAATGTGTATAGCAGATTGAGAATCACAGTAAATAACTGGAGCAGAAAGAGGCATCACTTGAAGATCATTTAAAATGAAAGTTAACCATTTCAACTCACAGCTTGTAGTAGCTAGGCCTCTGTATTCTGCTTCTGCAGAACTTCTGGACACTATGTCCTGTTTCTTAGACTTCCATGATATCAGAGAATCACCCAAGAACACCATGTAACCTGTAGTTGACCTTCTTGTATCTTGACAGCCAGCCCAGTCACTGTCAGAAAATGCCTTCAGCTCAACAATAGAATGAACTGGAAAGAAAAGACCCTGTCCAGGAGTGCCCTTTATATATCTCAAAATCTTATAAACAGCATCCAAATGAGGCTTTCTTGGAGAGGCTACATACTTGCTAAGCTTATGAACAGAGTAACAAATGTCAGGCCTTGTATGACACAGATAAAGAAGTCTACCCACCAACCTTCTGTATGTTGATGCATCATCAGCTGTTAAGGATTCACCATCTTCTGCTTTGAGTTTGATGTTAACTTCCATAGGAGTAGAAAAAGGTTTAGCTCCCATGAATCCTGTGTCTTTGAGAATGTCAAGAGCAAATTTTCTTTGACATAAGTGAATGCCCTCCTCTGATCTTGACACCTCAAAGCCCAGAAAGAAATGCAAATCACCTAAATCTTTTAGCTGAAAGTGAGATTGGAGAGAGGCCTTGATGTGAGCAAGAGTAGGTAGATGATCTCCTGTGAGTATAATGTCATCCACATAAACCAATAGAGCAGCAAAGTGTGATCCTTGAGTGATGGTGAATAAAGTGTAATCAGCCTTGGATTGAGTGAAACCCAGAGAAAGTAAGGTGGTAGAAAATTTGGAGAACCACTGCCTTGAAGCCTGTTTAAGACCATATAGAGACTTCTTGAGCTTGCAAACAAGAGCATGAGGTGAAGTAGGCACAGAAGCACCCTGAAGAATATCCATGAAGACATCGTCTTCTAAATCACCATGAAGAAAATCATTTGTAATATCTAGCTGCATTATATGCCAGTGCTTGATGGCAGCTACAGCTAGAACACACTTGACTGTAGGAAGCTTAGCTACTGGAGAGAAGGTGTCAAAGAAATCCAGACCTTATGTTTGGGTGTAGCCTTTGGCTACAAGTCTGGCTTTGTATCTTTCTATGGTGCCATCAGAGTGATGTTTGATTTTGAAAATCCATCTGCAACCAACAGTGGCTTTACCAGGTGGTAAAGGGACATATTCCCATGTTTGATTAGCCTCTAGGGCTGCTAGCTCTGTATTCATGGCTTGTACCCAGTGGGGGTTAGTAAGAGCCTCATGGTAAGATTTGGGCTCAGTGGGAGTGTTGACAGTAGCCAAAAAGGGAGAATGGTAATAAGCCCCAATATCATAAGGGGTGACAGCAGTATTGACTTTGTTTGTGAGAACAAAGTCTTTAAAGTGGGAGGGAAGTTTCTGGGTTCTTGTGGAATGTCTGGGAGGTGGAGGTGGTGGTGGTGGTGGTGGTGAGGGTGGTGGTGAAGATGGTAGTGGTGGTGGTGGTGATGGTGGTGGTGGTGGTGAGGGTGGTGATGGTGGTGGTGGTGATGATGATGGTGGTGGTGGTGATGGTGGATGATAGAAATCTGGAATAGAATGAGGAATAGGCATGGTGGATGAAGGTAGAGAGGAGGAAAGAAAAGGAAATTTGTGCTCATAAAACACAACATGTCTGGATATAAGGAATGTGTGTGTGTCAAGAGAATACAGTTTGTACCCCTTATATCCATATGGATATCCAACAAAGATGCATTTGATAGCTTTAGCATCAAATTTTGTTCTGCCTTGAGTGAGTGAGGAAGCAAAACAAAGACAACCAAATACTCTCATGTGTGTGTATGTAGGAGAGGAATGATATAAAATCTCATAAGGGGTTTTGTGTGCAAGAGCCTTGTTAGGAATTCTATTGATGATGTATGCTGCTGTGAGAATGCACTCACCCCACAAAGAAAGTGGTATGTTAGATTGAAATCTTAAGGCTCTAGCAATGTTGAGAAGATGTTGGTGTTTTCTTTAAACAATGGAATTTTGTTGTGGTGTCTCAACGCAAGAGTGTTGATGGATAATGCCCTGAGATTGAAAAAATTGAGTGAGAGAAAGATCTGGGGCATTATCAGTTCTAATAGCATGAATAGAACTATGAAATTGAGTTTTAACAAAGTTGAAGAAAGTGGGCAAGATGGTTGAAGCATCTGACTTGTGCTTCATCAAATAAAGCCAGGTGGTTCTAGTGAAATCATCAACAATAGTAAGAAAAAATCTAAAACCACCATGAGATTCAACTTTGTAAGGACCCCAGGTGTCACAATGAAGTAACTCAAATGGCTTTGTGGTCTTAATTGAAGAAGAATGAAAAGGAAGTTTTCTTTGCTTAGAATAATGACAAGTATCACAACAAGAGAGTTTATCAAGTTTACAAGATGAAACATTAAGCTCAGAAACTAAGTGTTGAAGCTTCTTGTTAGATAGATGTCCTAATCTGTGATGCCACGAAGTAAGAGAAGACATGGCAGCTGCAGCATGAACAGAAACAGATGGGAGAGAGTAGGATGCAGCTGAATGAGTCATAGAAGAAGCATGGAGTAAGTAGAGACCACCATTCTTGATGCCTTTGGCAAGAATGCGTCCATTAGTAGGGTCCTGAAGAAAACAAGTGTCATTATGACAAAGAAAAATACAGGACAAAGAACTAATCAATTTTGAAATGGAAATGAGGTTGGATTGAAAAGATGGTATGTGGAGAACATCATGAAGAGTGAGGTGATCATTCAACTGAATGGAACCAATATGATTAACTGGTATAGCAGCACCATTAGGTAAGTGAACAAAGACATTGGTGACGGGTGTGTATGTGGTAAAGAAATCCAAGGAGGAGCACATATGATCAGTGGCCCCACTGTCAAGTATCCATGAAGTGTGTGGAATAGTATGAGCTAGAGAAGTAAAAGAAATGAAAGAACAAGCACCTGAAAAAGAAGGAGGCCCAAGAGGGGAATCCAGGAAAGGAGTTGTGGTTGAGGTTGATGCAGGTGAGACATTTCCAGAAACATTTCCCATATGAGCCATTCTTGAAGAGAGTAAATCCATCAACTGAGCACATTGAGTGGGTCTGAAGGGTAAGGCAGCACTGTCTTGTGGATGAGATGGAGTGTTATGAGCTTATGAGGAGACAGTATTAGCAGCATGTCCAACATGAGAAGAGGGCTTTGAGTTTGGTTTCAAACCAGGTGGAAAGCCATGTAGTTTGTAACATTTATCTTTGACATGTCCAGGCCACCCACAGTAAGTACACATAGGCCTATTTCTCTTGTAAGCAGGAGTGGTTGAAGGTTTACCATAGTTACTGTAACAAGCCAGAGGTAATGAAACAGTGTCTTCAGTAAAGGAAGGTGGTGTACACATTGCCATAGGAGAGACATCATAAGTGATCTGGGATTGCCTCTCTTGTTGAGTGATCTTAGCAAAAACCTTTTGACAAAGAAGGAAGTGGATCCTGAAGGAGGATCTGATCTCTAGCAGCAGTGAAGTTGTCATTTAGACCCATGAGAAACTGGATAACACAGTCCTCTTCATAAGTTTGGTCCAAAGTTTTGAGAATGTCACAAGTACAGGTTTTCATAATACCACAAGAACAGACTGGGATAGACTTGTAGTTAGATAATTCATCCCACAGAGCTTTGAGTTTTGTAAAATAAGCAGTGACTGAGTGATCATTTTGCCTTTAAGTTGAGATGGCCTTCTTGAGCTGATAAATCCGTGGAATATTTCTTTGTGAGAATCTATCCTTGAGATCACACCAAATGTCAAGAGAAGATTGTTTGTAAACAATGCTAGCAGCTATATCTTTAGAAACAGCATTGAGAAGCCAGGACATGACCATGATGTCACACCGAATCCATAAATCAAATAGAGGATCAGTGTCATTAGGCATAGGTAAGAATCCATTAACAAAACTTATTTTGTTCTTAGCTTTCAAAGCCACTAGAACAGATTTGCTCCATGTATTATAATTGTCTCCAACAAGAAGCTGAGTGACGAGGACAGTGCCTGGATTATCGCCATTACTCAGATAATAAGGGGAGAAAACATCAATGGAGGAGGAAGATGTGGAATGCAGAGGTGAATCAGCCATGATGAACACAAAACTCGGTCCAAAATACAGTGACTCAGTGCAGTACTCGGTAACTCAGTGCAGAAACGGTACAGAAAGCGTGAACTCGGCAAAACTCGGCACAAATAAGACCAAACTCGGCAAAACTCGGTCAACTAACTCGAATCCAACTCAGAAAGCAGAATCGAGAAGAAGTAAATACAGAGAATCCAGCAATGAGCAGACAAATCTCCGAAGAACGCAATTCAGACAGCAAACAGAGATACGGCCACAGGTATCGAAGCGACGAATTCGAAATAGAGAAAAACGATGAAGAAATCAGAGGAAAATACCAGATAGTGAACCGAGATTGAACGCCGGAGAACCCAGAGACCAGCCGGAGACGACGGCGGCGGAGCTAAGAGCGGCGACGAGCCATGGATGGCTCTGATACCATATCAGAAACCAGAGAGCTCTCAAATTGGAGGGAAAAATCAAAGAAGTAATTCATTCATCAATGAATGATCCCAATTACAGAAGAAGAAGACTTATACAGTCAACAAGTCAAAGACTTGTTTATTTACAATATGACCCCTCAACTGTAAGCTTGATAACATGAAAGTCCTAAACATAATATTTCCAATAAGAATAAAAGTGTATTCCATTAAATCCACAGCAGCGAATGATACAAAATATTAAATATAATTTTCATAAACCAGTTACTCATGTTAGACCGATGAATGATTGCCGATATTGTGTGGGTTTCAATCTTTTGTCCATCACTGAAGTTATAGATGGATTAATTGAAAATCGTGGACACTGTCCCCCTAGACCCTTGCTACTTATAACATTGCAAAATGCAAATCCAGAATCTAGTTGAAGTATTGTTTTCGATGTGTGAAATAAAGCGTTTTAATAGACAATTATTTCTTCCAAACTAAACTTGAGAATTTTGAACTTCGTTTACGGATTTGATTTATGGGACTGAGGTGGTTGATAATGGAACCGAGCGTAGAAGAGAGAGATGAGGTTTAGTAAGCACACGGTGTTGGCAGTGGTGTTGTTGCTGCCGGAGATGATGTTGGCGGGGGGTTTGGATCGGTTGTAAATGTGGAACTGCACAGTCAAGGAGAGGAATGGTATATAAGAATGTTGTTGCTTTTGTTGGAATTTGTGCTTTTGAGGGTGATGATGGGTGCTGAAGACAGAATATAGTAGTAACATTTTCCAATACGAGGGTAAAAATGTCACTACAATGAAATAGTTGTGTAACCATAAAATAGACTTGTGTAATTATCATCACCCAAAAAATTTGGCTAAATCAAGTTTAGCCCCCAACAGCATTCTGATAAGCTAGGTGTTGGTATGTTTATGTAGGCTTTGTGTTTGTTTTTGTATAAATAATCGTAATTAGCTATAAATACATAAAAAGGAAACATTTAAATGTAGAATTTCCTATTTATGGGAACAAATGTACTACCTCATTGTACGTGATAGCGGAGACATATGCTCCTGTAAAAAGGAAGGTTTGTATTTTCCGGGATAAAAAATGGAAACAAAGATCAAGGAGAAAATGCTTCTAAGATCCAATTTTATACTATCCTCATAGAAATCAAGGTACTAAAATTTACAATAGTTATAGTTCAGGTTACTCAAGAGTCAAGACAGGTTCAGAATAGTAAATTATATTACTACTATAAACCAAGTTGGTTGAGACTGCTGAAATTTCTTCAAGTAAAAAGTAGATGAGATCAGGTCACATGTGGTATGTTACATACAGACAGCAGTATAAGAAACTCATGCAGCAGCTGGATGCATTGTATCAGAAGATTGAAATCCCTAAAGAAACAAAATGAGGCGGGATTCCACCTAAACAACAAATATCCAACGAAGAGCATTTCTCACGTAGCAAAACGTTATGTGTTTGTGAACTTTCCCCTAAGGTTCAGCACAGGAAAACTACGAATTCAAAGCAAGCATATATTTTGGGAATGGTATGACCGATTCAGTTGAGGCATGGACTTTGTCCATAAAACCAAATTGTTATGTCATTTCTAGTGAATGTAATATATGTGATGCTTTCATTGTATGATTTGCGTGATAAACGCATTCAATATAACCTTTGCATGTTTCCTTCACTATAACTTCAAGCTTCAAGCATGAAATTGTATTCATAAACTTATTAATGTCGTTTACCTCTTAAATAAAAATACTACTGATGTATTTGAGATAGTGGTGGAAACCTAGGGCATGGTATTGGGGTGGCTATGAACAGAGCCATGGATGCTACTATTTCAATGAGTGTTATATCAAATGGATGCTACAATTTCAATGAGCTTTATATCAGTCTACAACGCTATCACAATTGGGGGTGCATTCTATTTGTTTTGGGGTATCTCTATCTTGGCATGAATCTTCTTCTACTAGTTCTTGCCTGAGACTACTATAGGGAAGACTATGAAGGAAATGGAACTGAGTTCTTGCCTGAGACTACTATAAGGAAGACTATGAAGGAAATGGAACTGAGGTTGACCAACAAGGGTTCAACAATGTTACATATACATGTTTTATAGTTTGCTAGCTTACTATCATGTATCCTCTGTGTTAGAAGTATTAGTTGTGTGTTAGGTATGACTACAATGATAGACTTGTAAAAAGGAAGGGTAGTCTTGTCATTTACTTTTGATTTGTTAAGTGAGGTTGCTATACATAGATGAGTTGTATTTAAGTGTTGAAGGTTGGCTTATTCTCAATACAACTTTGGTTCTTCATCCTCTCTCTTTCTTCTTCCATCTCAGTCTTCATTTATGCTGACAACTTAGGTTCCTCTTCTAATACATACTCGTATCCACGCACTGACACGTTTCCGAGACGTAGGGATCGGATTAAGCGTCAACCGAAGTACCTTGGCAATTTTGTCAATTATTCGAAGTTTATTGCAATGGTTAATGTTGACGATAATTCCCAAGTATAGGAATATCGTTCTAAGTAGTACCCGAGTAAGAACGGGGTCGATTTCCTCAAGGATTGGGAGGGAGATTTAAACACTCTAAGCTAACTAGTAAACTTACTAAGCAACTAACTAAATCAACAAAACAAGTTTCCCAAAGGCTTTAGAGCTAGCCAAGCTTTGAATCCACCACTCAAGTGATGGAGCAAGAGTTGTTGATATTGCTAATGCAAATAACTAAGAAAGAAAACAACTACTAACACTATTACTAATACGATTCAAACAAGTTTGTCAAGAAGAGAGTAAGTTGGGTCAATCGATTCCAATAGATGCCTTGTGTGTGAGCATCAACACCCAAAGTTTATGTCAAAGAAAAGCATGGATTATATAGCAAGAGGATTTTGTCTAGCTCTTGTATTCAAGAGTGAAATGCAAAATCGAGTTATGTCAAGCATCTTTCATATGTAAACGAGAGCGTTTCCATATGAAAGATCAAGCCACAATTCGGATTTGATATTCAACACTTGAACACTACGAATTCGACATCCAACTTATAAGACTAGAAGAACAATTGAACTTCTCACACACAAGTCATCTATCTTCATCAATCAAACCCAACAAGTAGCTTAGTTGTTCATATTCAAGAGCAAGACACAAGAATCAAGAGTATTCATGAAAATAGTCATTATATTCAAGCTCAAATACTCTTCAATTCCACCAAATAACACCAACTTGCTACCAAATGATGAACAAACTACGAGCAACTTGATTCCAACACACTCTAATCAATCTAAACCAGCTAACAACCCAACAATTCAAAACTAACAGCAGCTAAAACACAAACTAACTGCTGCTGCAAACAACACTGTCCAAAACAGTGCTCAAAACAGTGCTCAACTCGAAACAAGATCCAACCAGACCTACCCTTCTCTCCCTTGGGCTGTTGCTGGCTCCGTGTTAGCTCAGGACGAGCTCGGAGACACCAGAACAAACCCAGAATTGGTTTAGAACCGAGAGAGAAGAGAGAGAGATAGAGATTCGGCTCAGCCAAAAGCGTGTTCGTCCCCCCCTTCTTCCTTCTTTCTCTTCAGCTTATATAGGCAGTGAGAGGGGGTTTCGTAGCCTCCAAGTCTTCAATCCTCACCCTTCAATTCATCTCAGAGCTCCCCCTTCGTTGATTTGAAGAAGCTTCACGAACCCTAGGTCATTTTGGGGCTTTTCTCTTCACTTCGGTTTGGGCCAAATTGAGCAGTGGGTTTGGAAGAGGGTTGGACAAGGAGCGTTTTGAGACCGGTTGGGGCTGATTTGGTGAAGAGACGAGGTCGGGGTGGCTGTAGGAAGCTTCGGACGAAGGTGGAAGAGCCAACAATGGCTGCTGGTTCGTTCTTGACGGGGAGAGAGGAAGAGCCGCGTGAGAGAGGGCTGGGGGGTGAGCAGGTTTCGGGAAATTGCACCCGGCTCCCCCCTAGCTTGCTGGAATGCTTTAAAAGGCCCGTTCCTTACTTAAAAACTTCTGAAAATAGCAATCTGACCCCCAATCCGTTAAGTATTCTTCACATAAGCCATTAAAACGTTTCAAAACTTGCACTTAAGCCCCACTTCCGTTAGTTTCTTCTCAAACAACCCCATAGATGCAACTTTGGCCTTGTAATGTGGCCTCTTGGCTTCTAAATCTTCATTTTTGGCCTCTATTTTCCCTTGTTCTCTTCATTTAAACCCTTGAAACCTCTCTTTAACTTGCTAATTCTTGCTTTGTCTTCAACTTTAGCCTCGTTATCACTTGACTTCTTCAAATTAAGCCTTCAAATTCTTCATTCAAGCTTTCACAACTAGCCCCTTGCGTTTTAACTCACTTCTTTGCCTACAAAATGAGAGAAAACAACCAAAACTACGAAAACAAGCATAAGTCTAGAAAGAGAGATAAAATAGATAAATTACACATATTAGCAAGTTAAGAAGAGTTCGTTAACATACTAAGATATGCAATTTTAATTCATCAACACACCCCCCAACTAGCCTTTTGCTCGTCCTCGAGCAAAAAGAGCGATATTTAATTTTAATTTTAATTTTTTTTTTTTTTTTTTTTAAGAACCAATCATGAGAGGCACACACTCAACTAGACAAGGCTTGACTCGATTCTAAACTAGACTCAAATATTTACAAAAACGCACACACACATTATCTATCCTAAGTGAGAACTCAAAGAAACAAAATACTAAGAGTTACTAGCTAATTTTAATTTTTTTGGTGGGGGAAAAAGAAGAATACATAAATGTCTCCTCAAATAAATTCTCAAAGTCCAAGAAGATTGAGAAAGAAGCCTAAGGACGTCTAAGCATATACTCATACAAATGTGGGCGGTGTTTGGTAGAAGGTGACTCATGCGAACTACAAAACTTGTTAAATTAAGTCCAATTTGCGAGAAAGTATGCCTTCAAAAATAAGGATCACAAGAAACTAGACATTCTCATACTTATTCAAAAGCACCCATGTAGGATGGACTTTCAAAGCTTTGAACAAAAAATTTTTAAGAAGGGGAGATGTGGTTGTGGGCTTGTATGATCCTTTTGTGGATTTTTGGTAGATGGTGCGATTTATCATGTTTTTTTTTTTTATGAGATTTATAGCATTAACATTTTATTTTTAACCTCAAATCCAAGGATCTCCAAGACCCACAACAAAATAGAGGAATATACACGCGAGTGGGCTTTTTAAGCTAAACCAAGGGAGCTATTTAGGTGGTGACGTAACATTATCCCCGGACACCCCTCTATTTCTTAGACATCGCATGGGGTGTCATTGGTAACCACCACTCCAATGGGCTACAAGTTTCCACCGCAAAAACGATTAGAAAAAAATCTTTTTGTGGAGTTCAAATAGCTTTAGAAAATGCACCCTTTATCAAAAGTAAAAGACGTCAAAGTTTATGTGATCAACTTAGCTTGAAGGACTTAAACATGAAACGTAAATTTAGTGTGTCGCTTTGTGAGAACGCATGATGTCGCGGAAGGTGGGATATTGGTGTAGATGTATTGAGTATAAGCGAAGAATTCCTTTCTAAAATAAAAATAAAAAGAACATGGACTAAGAAATTTCATTTTTTTGAAAACATCTAGCTTCCTAAAATTCCCCCTTTTCACTTTTCTCATTTTTTTTATATTTTTTTTTTTTAATTTTCACTTTTTTTTCTTTTTTTCAAAATAAGTGACTCAACTATAACTTCCTAAGACTCAATAAAGGTATAAAATCTAGACTCAAGATGAAAGGTGAAAATAAAACTACCAAAGAAAGAAGAATAAAAATATATATGGTTTGACACGGGGAAAGAGTGATGCTTCTCATGAAAGATTCACATATATATTTTTTTTTTCAATTTTTCTAATTTTTTGGATTTTCATTTTTTCATTTTTTTTTTTGTATTTTTCATGTAAATCACTAATGAAGAAAAAGCATGCTTGTAACCAAGGCAAGAAATAAAATCTACTCCACCCCCCAACTAAAATATCACATTGTCCTCAATGTGTGAGAACAATGGAAGAGCAAACAAATTCATATAAGAGACAAGGGATAGATGGACCTCATTTTTCGCTTTCTTGGCCACCAAGCATAAGTCCTCCTCCAAGAGCAACCTACAAAATAATCAAGAGCAAAAGAGCTACAACTAATATTTACAAAGGTGGTACTTTTGGTGAACACTAGTTAGTATAGGTTGGGTCCATAAGAGAAATGGACTCAACCTTGGCCTCAAAATTTTCAACATATGGTTTCAATCTTTGGCCATTCACCTTAAAACTTTCCCCACTTTTGGGGTTCAAAATTTCAATGGCCCCATAAGGATATACATGCTTCACAATATACGGACCATTCCATTTTGATTTCAACTTTCCTCCAAAGAGTTTCATCCTTGAGTTAAAGAGAAGAACTTTTTGATTAGGCTCAAAAGACTTAGGAACAATATGTTTGTCATGATAAGCCTTTGTCCTTGCCTTAGAGATCCTAGTGTTCTCATAAGCCTCATTTCTAAGCTCTTCTAACTCATTCAAGTTTAACTTTCTTTCTTCCCCCGCTTTTGCAAGATCAAAATTCAAGAATTTGATGGCCCAATAGGCCTTGTGCTCTAACTCCACCGGAAGATGGCATGCCTTACCATACACTAGTCTATATGGAGACACACCAATGGGAGTTTTGTAAGCGGTACGGTAAGCCCAAAGAGCATCAACCAACCTCAAAGACCAATCTTTGCGATTTGGGTTTACCGTTTTCTCCAAGATTCTCTTAATTTCCCTATTAGAAACTTCCACTTGCCCACTAGTTTGTGGGTGGTATGGTGTGCCAACTTTATGCACAATCCCATACTTTTTCATGAGGCTCTCAAAAGGCCTATTGCAAAAATGTGTCCCTTCATCGCTAATGATAGCTCGGGGCATGCCAAAACGAGATAAAATGTGGTGTTGAAGAAACTTAATCACAACTCTATGATCATTGGTTTTTGAAGGGATGGCTTCAACCCACTTTGACACATAATCCACCGCCAAGAGTATATATTGGTTGCCAAAGGATGATGGAAATGGACCCATGAAGTCAATACCCCAACAATCACATATTTCAATAATTAAAATGGGGTTCAAGGGCATCATATTTCTTTTTCCAATATTCCCTCCCATCCTTTGGCACCTATCACATGCTTTGCAAAAATGAAATGCATCACTAAAAAGAGTAGGCCAATATAAACCACTTTGCAAAATCTTGGCGGCGGTTTTTCTAGCCGAAAAATGGCCTCCACATGCATACTCATGGCAAAATGAAATAACACTATGAAACTCTTCATTTGGGATGCACCTTCTAATAATTTGATCCGGGCAATATTTAAACAAGCAAGGGTCATCCCAAAAGAAATTCCGGCATTCTCTCACAAATCTCAACTTCTCTTGCCCTTTTAAATTTTCCGGAAAATTCCACAAGCAAGATAATTAGCAATATCGGCAAACCAAGGAACATTTAAAAGGGCAAAGAGATGTTCATCCGGAAAAGTTTCAAGAATAGGCAAGGAGATTTTTGGCTTGGGAATGTCAATCCTAGACAAGTGATCCGCCACAACATTTTCCACACCTCGTTTATCCTTGATTTCAATATCAAACTCTTGAAGCAAAAGTACCCAACGGATTAAACGAGGTTTGAAATCTTTCTTTGTGAAAAGGTATTTCAAGGCGGCATGGTCGGTGTAGACAAGCACTTTTGAACCAAGCAAGTATGGCCTAAATTTTTCCATGGCAAACACCATGGCCAAAAGCTCTTTTTCCGTAGTGGAATAATTTAATTGAGCATCATTCAAAGTTCTACTTGCATAATAGATAACATGTGGTTTCTTATCTTCACCTCTTTGACCCAAAACGGCACCAACCGCATGGTCACTAGCATCACACATGATTTCAAAAGGAAGAGTCCATTTGGGTGGTTGCATGATAGGGGCCGTTACCAATAAATTCTTCAACTTTTCAAAGGCCTCTTGGCATGCACTAGACCACTCAAATGAATTTTCCTTTTGAAGGAGATTGCTCAAGGGCTTAGCAAGTGAGCTAAAGTCCTTGATAAATCTCCTATAAAATCCCGCATGACCTAGGAAAGATCTAACATCCTTAACACATTTAGGAGGTGGAAGATTAGAAATCACATCTACTTTAGCCTTGTCTACACCAATACCATGAGAGGAAATAACATGACCCAAAACAATTCCTTGCCTAACCATAAAGTGACATTTTTCCCAATTTAAAACTAAATTCTTTTCTTCACATCTTCTCAAAACCATCTCAAGATTTCCAAGACAAGTATCAAATGAGTTTCCATGCACCGAAAAATCATCCATAAAAACTTCCATGCATTTTTCTACCATGTCCGAAAATATGCTTAGCATGCAACGTTGGAAAGTAGCCGGGGCATTACACAAACCAAAAGGCATCCTCCTATAAGCAAATGTTCCAAATGGACAAGTGAAAGTGGTTTTCTCTTGGTCCATTGGATCTATGGCAATTTGATTATAACCCGAGAAGCCATCTAAAAAACAATAAAAATCATGCCCCGCTAACCTTTCCAACATTTGATCTATGAATGGAAGGGGAAAGTGATCCTTCCTAGTGACGGCATTTAATTTTCTATAATCAATGCACATCCGCCACTTAGTAGGAACTCTAGTGGTCACAAGTTCACCCTTCTCATTTTCCACAACGGTGACCCCCGATTTTTTAGGGACCACTTGGGTAGGACTTACCCATTTACTATCCGAGATGGGGTAAATCATACCCGCATCCAACAACTTGAGCACCTCGGCTCTCACAACTTCTTGCATGTGAGGGTTTAACCTCCTTTGAGGCTCCCTTGAAGTTTTGGCATTTTCCTCTAAATGAATTCTATGGGTGCAAATGGAAGGACTAATGCCTCTAATATCCTCAATGGACCATCCTATGGCACCCTTGTAATCCTTCAAAACTTCAAGCAACCTCTTTTCTTGCTCAACATCAAGAGAAGATGAGATGATAATAGGATAAGTATCATTAACCCCAAGAAATGCATATTTCAAATCTAAAGGAAGGGGTTTCAACTCACAAATTGGTGGAACCCTCTCAATGGGAGGTATCATCTCACTTCCTTGCAACTCACTATCAACACTAGAATGCTCATGAGTCGACTCAATGACTTGGTCAAGTTGGCCAAAGAGTCTCTCCCCTTCATCAAAATCAAATTCTTCTTCCATAAGAAGAGATGAAAGGGGAGTGTTATCATCATACAAAAATTCCAATTCTTCTAAAGTGAGCTCACTTGAATCATTGGAACATGTAGCTAGAGTATAAATATCTTCAACACATGATTCTACCCAACTCACTTCACAAACATCATCATCATCTTGTGAGCTTGGGTGAATACATGCATTAAAAATATTAAGCTCTAACGTCATGTTCCCAAATGTAATATTCATCATGCCACTTCTACAATTTATTATTGCATTAGAAGTAGCAAGAAATGGTCTTCCTAAAATAATAGGAATGGATGAAGTGCCACTAGCCAAAGGGGAGGTGTCTAAAACTATAAAATCCACCGGATAATAACATTGGTTCACTTGAACCAAGACATCCTCAATGATACCTCTAGGGACTCTAGTGGACCTATCCGCCAATTGTAGAGTCACTCTTGTGGGTTTCAACTCACCCAACCCCAACTTCTCATACACCGAGTATGGAAGGAGGTTTACACTTGCACCCAAATCTAATAAAGAATTGTGAATTTTATGATCTCCAATGGTGCAAGTGATAGTAGGTGAACCCGGATCTTTATACTTGGGAGGGAGATTATTTTGGAGAATTGAGCTCACTTGCTCGGTGAGAAAAGCCTTCTTCCTCACTTGAAGAGTTCTCTTGAAAGTGCAAAGATCCTTGAGAAACTTGGCATGAGCCGGAATTTGCTTGATAGCATCCAAGAGAGGGATGTTTATCTTGACATTTTGGAATGTCTCAAGGATATCTTTGTTGCTAGCTTTCTTAGTAGAGGCTAAAAGTCTTTGGGGAAATGGTGGAGGAACCTTAACTTCCTCACTTTCTTCCACTACTTGTTTCCCCTTATCAAGACTACTTTTTGACTCTTGTGAGTCGACAACTCTCTCTTGGTCATCACTCTTCTCACACTCCTCTTCTCCCTCATTTTCATTGGACTCCCCACTTGAAAGTCCATTGTCAACAACCTTCCCACTTCTCAAAACGGTGATGGCCTTAGCATGTTCCATATGGTTAAAGCTTTGGCCCTTTGGGTTTTGTTGAGGTTGAGATGGGAATTTTCCCTTCTCTTGAGCATTTATGGTAGACTCCAACCTAGCTAAAGCATTTTTCAACTCTTGGTTAGAGTTTTGCAACTCTTGGTTGGACTTCCTCAAATCATGGTTGGTTTGGTTTTGAGAAGCCATAAATTGCTCAAAGTTCTCTTCCATACTCCTTTTGTTAGGAGGAACATAAGTGGAGCTAGAAGGGTTTACTTGAGTGTCTTGCCCTTGTCTCCATGAGAAGTTTGGGTGATTCCTCCAATTGGAGTTGTATGTCTCCGAGTAGGGTGAGTTATTATAGGGCTTCCTATAATTGTTAGAATTTAACATATTCACTTGCTCACCCATGAGCTCTTGGGCTCTTAGAAAATCGGGACATTTGTTCAACTCATGAGAGTTATCACTACAAAATGAGCACAATGCCTCACTCTTAGCCTTAAGTTGATACATAGTACCTTTAGGCTTAGAGTTAGCATCCTTAGAAGGCTCACTAATGTCCCAAGATTGGACTTTCTCACAAATTTCATCTATACAATCCCAACCCTCATTTTCACCTTTTGTGAAAAAATCTCCCCCACTCATGGATTCAATTGTGTGCTTATGGTCGCATGGCAAACCATCATAAAAGGAGCTAATTAACCTCCATGTCTCAAATCCATGGTGAGGGCAAGCAATGAGGAGATCCTTGAAGCGTTCCCAAGCTTGGGGAAGTGGCTCTCCCTCCTTAGCACAAAAAGTAACAATTTGCCTTTTTATGGCATTTGTTTTGTAAGTAGGGAAAAATTTCTTAAGAAACTCTTTTTCTAACTCTTCCCATGTGCCTATGGTCCTAGGTCTCAAGGAGTGAAGCCATGCCTTGGCTTTGTCCTTTAAATAGAAAGGAAACAATCTAAGCCTTATGGTGTTACTAGAGACACCATTGCAATTAACCGTTGAGGCAATATCATTGAAATCCTTAAGATGAGAGTAAGCACTCTCGGACTCTAGGCCATGAAACTTGGGAAGAAGTTGAATTGTGCCCGGTTTGACATCAAAGTTTCTTTCATTTAATGGAAACACAAAGCAAGATGGTGAGCTTTGTCGAGATGGATGCATCAAATCTCTTAGTGAGCGAAATGGCATCATCTCATTGTTGCTACTATGCCCATCATCTCCATCCATGATTTCAAAGCTATTAAGAGAGCTAGAATCGTTGGATTGGGCTAAACTACTACTATCACTAGTAGAAGTATTTTCACTAAAGGGATTTCTACCCTCTTCTTCAAATAAAGTGCGATGCAATCTATGAGTACTATCACGTTGCCACACACTCATGCAACCCAAGCTCAAATTAAGTTCAAGAGGGTTGCCTAACACAAGCTAGGAGTATGTTTTTGTGATTTTTTTACTTTTCGCTTTTTTTGGTTCCAAAGTTCAAAAATGAACCCGGAATTTTTCTTCAAGCGTATCTAAAAATAAAAACAAGCAAAACAAGAAAGTAGCTAAAGAGTGAGTCTCTTAGCACCAATCCCCGGCAACGGCGCCAAAAAAACTTGTTGACGATAATTCCCAAGTATAGGAATATCGTTCTAAGTAGTACCCGAGTAAGAACGGGGTCGATTTCCTCAAGGATTGGGAGGGAGATTTAAACACTCTAAGCTAACTAGTAAACTTACTAAGCAACTAACTAAATCAACAAAACAAGTTTCCCAAAGGCTTTAGAGCTAGCCAAGCTTTGAATCCACCACTCAAGTGATGGAGCAAGAGTTGTTGATATTGCTAATGCAAATAACTAAGAAAGAAAACAACTACTAACACTATTACTAATACGATTCAAACAAGTTTGTCAAGAAGAGAGTAAGTTGGGTCAATCGATTCCAATAGATGCCTTGTGTGTGAGCATCAACACCCAAAGTTTATGTCAAAGAAAAGCATGGATTATATAGCAAGAGGATTTTGTCTAGCTCTTGTATTCAAGAGTGAAATGCAAAATCGAGTTATGTCAAGCATCTTTCATATGTAAACGAGAGCGTTTCCATATGAAAGATCAAGCCACAATTCGGATTTGATATTCAACACTTGAACACTACGAATTCGACATCCAACTTATAAGACTAGAAGAACAATTGAACTTCTCACACACAAGTCATCTATCTTCATCAATCAAACCCAACAAGTAGCTTAGTTGTTCATATTCAAGAGCAAGACACAAGAATCAAGAGTATTCATGAAAATAGTCATTCTATTCAAGCTCAAATACTCTTCAATTCCACCAAATAACACCAACTTGCTACCAAATGATGAACAAACTACTAGCAACTTGATTCCATAACAACCCAACAATTCAAAACTAACAGCAGCTAAAACACAAACTAACTGCTGCTGCAAACAACACTGTCCAAAACAGTGCTCAAAACAGTGCTCAACTCGAAACAAGATCCAACCAGACCTACCCTTCTCTCCCTTGGGCTGTTGCTGGCTCCGTGTTAGCTCAGGACGAGCTCGGAGACACCAGAACAAACCCAGAATTGGTTTAGAACCGAGAGAGAAGAGAGAGAGATAGAGATTCGGCTCAGCCAAAAGCGTGTTCGTCCCCCCCTTCTTCCTTCTTTCTCTTCAGCTTATATAGGCAGTGAGAGGGGGTTTCGTAGCCTCCAAGTCTTCAATCCTCACCCTTCAATTCATCTCAGAGCTCCCCCTTCGTTGATTTGAAGAAGCTTCACGAACCCTAGGTCATTTTGGGGCTTTTCTCTTCACTTCGGTTTGGGCCAAATTGAGCAGTGGGTTTGGAAGAGGGTTGGACAAGGAGCGTTTTGAGACCGGTTGGGGCTGATTTGGTGAAGAGACGAGGTCGGGGTGGCTGTAGGAAGCTTCGGACGAAGGTGGAAGAGCCAACAATGGCTGCTGGTTCGTTCTTGACGGGGAGAGAGGAAGAGCCGCGTGAGAGAGGGCTGGGGGGTGAGCAGGTTTCGGGAAATTGCACCCGGCTCCCCCCTAGCTTGCTGGAATGCTTTAAAAGGCCCGTTCCTTACTTAAAAACTTCTGAAAATAGCAATCTGACCCCCAATCCGTTAAGTATTCTTCACATAAGCCATTAAAACGTTTCAAAACTTGCACTTAAGCCCCACTTCCGTTAGTTTCTTCTCAAACAACCCCATAGATGCAACTTTGGCCTTGTAATGTGGCCTCTTGGCTTCTAAATCTTCATTTTTGGCCTCTATTTTCCCTTGTTCTCTTCATTTAAACCCTTGAAACCTCTCTTTAACTTGCCAATTCTTGCTTTGTCTTCAACTTTAGCCTCGTTATCACTTGACTTCTTCAAATTAAGCCTTCAAATTCTTCATTCAAGCTTTCACAACTAGCCCCTTGCGTTTTAACTCACTTCTTTGCCTACAAAATGAGAGAAAACAACCAAAACTACGAAAACAAGCATAAGTCTAGAAAGAGAGATAAAATAGATAAATTACACATATTAGCAAGTTAAGAAGAGTTCGTTAACATACTAAGATATGCAATTTTAATTCATCAACAGTTAATGTATTAGTTAATTTAATTATTGTAAAAGGATAGTAGTGATCTTTAGTTACGTTAGGGAGAGGTAAGTGTAGTTTACTTAAACATTGTTTATTAAAAATGTAATGTGCATGGGTTTTCATGATCACAGTGAAATCAATCAGAAAATAAATTTTATTTGTACAAAAAAAAAATCAGAAAATCGGTTTTGGGGCAAAAATTCTGGTAGTCATGTGTGTTGTGTGATAGCATCTTGATATCAAGTGGTGCTTTTATTGCACTTCACCATCATCAAGTGTGAAACACAATTTCAGACGACCTCACAATCAACCTCACCGCAATCCCAAACCTGAAAATCGCAGTCTAGGGTTTGCAAACTTCGATTCAGAAAGTTAATACAAGGTTCGCACAAGGTTGCGCACCTTGGAACCAGGCCAAGCACACACTCAATCTGCCATTGCCGTCATCGATGCACGCCTGATGGCTTTGGAGACCGTACAAACCTTAACCCAACAGTCTGTAGAAGATCTCCCACCGCTGCTGCCTCTTCAGGTCCAACTCAGCAGCAGGTGGGCAAGGCGAAGCAGATCCAGTTCGCCCACTCCACCAATTCTAATCAGGCACGATTTGACCCACATATAACTACATTCACCGGCTGATTTTCAATCCAGGACCGCCTGCATCGCAAACCCGCTCATGTGGGTTTGCGTGTGGGTGGGAGCCCATAAGCAGACAATGTTGCCGACGATTTCTAGAATCCATACTACACCTGCGTTACTGGCTTTCACAGAAGACCCCAGCCACGACCCTGATCGCGGCCCACCGGCGCTAGCAATCACTGGAACCTTCAGGAAATGACACCATTCTGGTTCGTTCGTATGCGACCCAAGTGACTTACGGCGTCCTCTGCAACAACCCGGACGGGTTTTCACAACCCCACTGCCGATAGGCTTCGTCTTCGGCCTTTTCGGTATGGCGAACAGCAGGCACACTTGACTACCAGCCTCCACCACCAGCAGCTGCCTACTACGACGACGGTCGACAACGGGCAGCTTAAGATGCCAAGCTTTTGGGTCCGGAGGATCCGTTTTATGATGGATAAATTTTTCACGACACTTGCTGCTCCACACCATTTATTAACTAACACATGTCTCACTAGGGTTAACCACTATCCCTATAGGTTATAGAAAAAAACCAGATTCCTACTTGGCTATTTTATCTCTCCCACTCACCCCACTTTTATTACACATGTTGAAATGTGAGTGGAATGGAGCACCACGTGGATTTGCTCTATGAGCACCTAAGAATTGCTCTGTATGATAGAACCGACTGATTTTGATCAACCAGACCCACCGTATTTTTCAGGATGTGTAGCGATCGGAAATTTTTCGTAAATAAATTTTTTTATTCACACTTATTATCATCATTAAATAGTTATCTTTGGTGCTTAAGTGTTACATAATCATTTGTGTGAATATTCTACTTTTATATGAATATGATTTAGATAAGATGCGTTGTCTAGTCTAAAGTAATAAAGTAGCAAGGGTTTTAGAGTAAGATATGAAGGTATAGGGGTCAAAATTGCAATATTACATATGCTTCATATGCAGGGGTCCTAGGGGTATTTTAGACACAATTAGGGGGCTGAAATTGACATAAACACAAAGCTGTAAAATAGGATACTCCAAAGTGACAAAATTAGGTTATTCTTAGGGGTTTCTTCATTCTCTTCTTTCGTTCCTCTCATACACTACACACAGTAGGAGAAAAATAAACCATATCATTCAAGCTCTCAACCAAACCAGAAACGAATCCTTACTCTTAGAGGCAACCACTACTTACATAATTCTAACCTTAGGTTTTTAATCGAAACCGTTTCCGTGAGGTAGGATTTTTAGTTTTGATTGTTAATTTACTTGTTATGAAGTATGATGCACTACGTATTTCTATGTGATCAATAAATGTGTTAATTGATTTTCTTGTGCACTTATCATATGATCTCATAAATCTTAATTTTTGTTAGATTGATTGTATATAGATTGGACTTCAATATGTGAATTACATGTGATGCGGTAGTTCTTGTTAGGAGTATAAGCGGTTCGGTTTGGTGCGTTTTTGCTAAAACCATAAACTTAACCGAATACATCAGTTTACTAATTTTGTAACCAAACTAAACTATTTGAAAGGATGAATTGAACCAAACCAAACTGAAAAACATCAGTTTGGTTCGGTTCGGTGCGGTCGATTTTCGTAAATATTATCGAATGGATATTATAATACTACTTTGTCACTTAAAAAATATACACAACTATCGTTTTAGAGAGAAAATATGATGAAGCGTGATAAATGGAGAAGATTAAGATTAATACAGTCATTTTAATCGAATCTATCTAATCCGTTTTGCGTTAATAGATTATTTAATATATTTTACGCAATATACATTGTAGTAAAAATATGTTAAGCATGTATTGGTTCAGCTCGATTTGGTGCAGTGTGATATTTTTACAAACCGAAAATCAAACCTAATAGATCGGTTTGTGAAAAATTGAACCGTTAATAAACCGAACATCTAAAAAAACCATCCAATACCAAGTATTTCGGTTTGGTTCGGTCGGTTTGGTCAGTTTATTAGATTTTCCTTACAGCCCTAGTTCTTGTGGTCATTGGTTGATTCAGTTTGCTGTAATATGTCATAAACTTTAGAATAGACTAGTTAGAGATTGTTGTTGGTGATACCGGTTGGGTACTACTGATAATTAAGTTGGGCTTGAACAACTCCACGGTGAAAGACCGAAAACCTGCGCAGGAGATAACTCATTCCATCGGGTAGCGCCCGTAAAAAGGGCAGGGCTAGTGTCTTTTAACAAATACGCTTAAAGAACCTAAGCAAAACTCCAGGAACGCGGTCTAAATTCACTCCCCATGGCCTTTGCAAGTTCTATTGCACTTACATTACCAAGCACATTGTAAGCATATGGTTCAAATCTCTGAAGAAACAGAATTAGGCAGCATTCAACCTAAACAACAAATATGCCACGACGACGAGCATTTCTCAAGTAGCATAATGTTATGTATTCGTGAACATTCCCCTAAGGTTCGGCAAGTTACGAGTCCAAAGCACGTATATATTGTGGGAACTTTGTGGATGATTCAGTTGAGCCATGATTTAAACATCAAAGAAAGAATTTTGTCCATAGAACCAAATTGTTATGTCCTTTAGTGAGTGTAATATATGTGATGCCTTCGCTGTCTAATTTGTGTGATAAACACATTAAATATGTGCTCTTTCACTTTAAATTCAAGCATTAAATTGCATTCATACAACTTAATCATGTATTTTACCTCTCCAATAAAGGGTGCGTGTTTAAGATAGTGGTGGAAACCAAAGATTCAACAATGTTACATGTAGTTGTTTTGTAATTAGCTTTCTGTCACCTACTTATTTGTCTTATTGGTGAGGTCATAATTTGTAGGTTTCTTCACGACTTGTTGTTGGAGCATTTATCCGGTGCCGGTGAAGTTGAGGTGCTTTGCTAACAAAGCAACTGGACATGATGTATATTGAGGTTGCAAGAATAGTGTTGGGATGTTTCCCAGGGACTTTGTCATCCATGTATTCAATATGGTGATGAGGGAAGAGTCATAGTTGCAAGATAGGGCGACGTATTAATTAATATTTATTTTTACTATAGTACTTATGGTTAATGTAAGTTGACTAAGCAAGAAATATAATAGTATAATGGAATAAAATAAATGTCAACAAGGAGGAGGATTGTAGTTTCAAAAAAAATGAGAGAATGTGGTTGTTGGGTTCTTAGGTGTAATTCTTTGAAAAAGAAAGATATGGAAAGGTAAAACTAGGTGAAACTCCGCAGTATTTGTTACGAAATTTGAAGGTCTCTCTGGTACTTCTTATGGACAACAGCTTGCCCCAAAAGTAAAAGTGTAAATTTCATATGTCGCCCTTGGACTTTATCTTAGATACTAACATCAATCTCACTTTTTTTTTTGCGGTAAAAGGAGAACTTCAATAGATAGCGAAAATGATAAGTACACAACGAGTAGTAGGAGTACTAAAACTACTAGCCACAACCACTAAGCATCAAGACCTTAAGCTAGCTGAGGGAGCCTAGCCATGAACAATTCAGAAGCAAAATTACACCAAACTGAAAATGTTCAAAACCAACACTAACACATGAAAGATAGAAACTGAGAGAGAGACTGAAAGATATCCACATGAAACGAGAGCTTTTAGACATCAATGAAGGGGATGACTGCAGACATGAGCTCACTATCTGGAATGGGGGGGAATTCCTCGCCAGAGACAGCACCTGAGGCACTAACACTTGAAGCTTCAATGGAGTGGATCACATTTGTAGCACCAGAACTTCCTTCACCTCCTCCTCCTTTGCCCTTAGCAGACACATCAGCGAAAACTGCACTCTTGAGGTTAAAAGCTTCATGCACAGGGGGCAACACAGCTAGAGGGACTGCTTGAGACACTTCCACCAAGGCCTGGGGGTAGAACTGCACTTGCCCTGGCAGCCATTCTGGCCTTCCCTTTTTGACCTCTACCTCCACCCAACCTTCAGTAGCTAATAAAAACTTACAAAATAAATCCCAAGGAAGATTAACATAAAATAAGAAAGTTTGCAAGAGCCTCTGTCTGTAGAAATAAAGAACAAGGAGTTGACACTTGCTTATCAAATAATAGCTTATTTCTGGTAATCCAAAGGATCCAGAAAATAGTTGGGATCCAATGCCAGTTATTCTGATTTTGGAGTTTCTTCTTCTTATTTATCCATCTCAAAATCCATTTACTAATATCTGAGTTAGAGTGAGTTGGTTTTTGATGAGGTTGTAGAGGGGCTCTACCCCAAAGCTCCTGAGCCTTAGGACAGTTGATGAAAATATGATCAGCAGTTTCACTATGGCTAGGACAGTGAGGACAGTAGGGGTTTGAAATAGAGATTCTAGAGTGAATATTGGATAGACAAGGGAGAGAGTTAGTGCAAATTCTCCAGAAGAGATGAGTGATATTAGCAGGGAGGCCTGAAGACCAAAGTCTACTCCAGTTGTATCTAAAATTTATGGGATTAAAGTGGATGGTGGTAGCAGTTGATAATGGAGATGAGTTATTATAATTAAGAAGGGAATAGGCAGATTTAACAGAAAAGTTTCCATTGGAGGAGGCTCCCCAGTAGGGGGTATCTGTGCTTTCATGCATTTCAATAGAAGTGCTAAGAATTCTATCTCTCAACCATGTTGGAAATAGCTCAGTAATTAGCTCAATCTTCCACACCTTTTGCTGCTGGTCTATCAGATGGCTAACCTTATGGTGAGTGCTATGGTGATGTGTGTGAAGTAAGCAATCCTTAATAGAGGCACCAGGAACTTCTTTAATCCATCCATCATCACCCAGATCAATGGCCTGGCCTGTAGCAATTTTCCATTGCAGCCCCAATTTCAAAGTACCTCTGCCTTTACAAATGTTTTTCCAAGCAGTAGAAGAGTTAGAAGCAGGATTGAGGCTCAAAAAAGATTTTCTTTTGCAGTATTTTGTAGAAAAATAGTTTGTGAAAAGGGAGTTTTGGTCCTTGAGAATTCTCCAACTGCTTTTAGCTAAAAGAGCAGAATTAAAACACTGCAAGTTTTTAAAACCCAAACCTCCATTCTTGGGCTTATTGCAAAGAAAATCCCAAGAGAGCCAATGAATACGCCTTTTATTGCAATCCCCAGACCAGTAAAATTGGGAGAAGATAGATTTAATAGTATTACAGTCTTTCTTTGGAAAGAGGCAAATAGACATGGGGTAGACAAGATAACTATTAAGCACAAACTTAATTAGAGTGGCTCTTCCTAAGGGGTTAATAAGAAGGCCTTGCCAAGAAGCACATTTAGTTCTGACTTTTTCGATGGTATTCTTGATAATAGTTTTGCTTGAGCCTTTAGAGTCTAAAGAGATGCCAAGATACTTTCCTATGCAGTCACTTGGAGCCAATCCTAGGCAGGTGAGGAAGAGATTTTTATCTGCAGTGGAGCAATTGGGACTGAAAACTAGGGAGGATTTGTCAAGGTTGATAGATTGACCAGACTGAGTGGCATAGAGATCAAGAATCAGCTTAATGTTGGTACTGGTTTGGGGGGAAATTTTAAAGAAGAGAAGTGTGTCATCTGCAAACTGTAAGTGAGAGATAGACAGATGATTTGAGTAGGGAATGCCATGAAGGAGTCCATCTTCTTCAGCAGCAGTAAGAGAACTTGAGAGGACTTCTGCACAGAGTGCAAAAAGGAAGGGGGAAAGTGGATCCCCTTGTCTCAGCCCTCTATTAGGCTTGAAGAACTTGGACTGTGATCTATTGAGTATAATGGAATAGGAGACAGTGGTGATGCATTGCATAATGAGATTAATAAAATGGGAAGGGAAATGCATCTGAACCATTACATGTTCAAGGAAGTCCCATCTAATGCGATCAAAAGCTTTCGAGATATCTAATTTTAAAGCACCTAATTTGGGTTGAGAGCTGTTTTTAGCTTTATGTATGGAATGGACCAGATCCTGGCCTATGAAGATGTTGTCCTGGATTAACCTCTGGGGGATGAAACCATTCTGATTAACAGAAATGAGGGAGGGAAGGACATGCTTAAGTCTATTAGCCAAAACTTTGGCTATTATTCTGTAAAAGACATTGCACAAACTGATAGGCCTATAGTCACCAACTTTTAAGGGGTTGTGACACTTGGGTATGAGGATGATATGAGTTTTATTTATTTCCTTGAGTAAGTGGCCTGAGTTGAGGAAGGAGAGCACAGCTGATATGATGGTGGTGGAGCAAAGGCTCCAGTTTTTTTGAAAGAAAGCAGGCTGAAAACCATCAGGGCCAGGGGCCTTTAGGGGAGCCATCTCAAAGACTGCTTGGGTGACTTCAGATGCAGTGAAAGATTTTGAGAGGAACGTTTGTTGATCAGGAGTTAAAAACTTTGTAACATTGAAAAGAAGAGAGAAAGAAAACAAATTGTCATTTTGGTTTGAGAGATCAGTTAGGCTAGGAGAGGGCTCAGCATAAATTGATTGATAATGATCAAGGAACAAATTCATAATGTCATTTTGATCAGTAACAAAAGATCCATCAGGGAGTTGAAGATTCCATATTCCATTAATAGTTTTATTAATTTTGGTGCATGCATGGAAAAATTTTGTATTCTTATTTCCCTCTTTTAGCCATTTGCATCTAGCTCTATGAGCCCAATAGATTTCTTCTTGATTAAGCAGATCTTGAAGGTGATGATGAAGCTGAGTAAAAGAGGAAATGGCTTGAGGGTCAGGAAGGAGATATTGCTGGGTAGCAATTTGATTTTTAACATATTTTATCTGGTTCTGCAGGGAGGGTCTGGCAGAGGCCCAAGATCTAAAAGCTGTAAGAGTGATAGCTAGAAGCTTGGCCACTCTAAAGCAAGGTGAACCTGGAATGGGGAGGCTCCAAATGTACTTTAGGAGCTCCTTAGAATCAGCTGAGTTTAACCACCAAATCTCAAAACGTCTAGGTGGGAAAGCAACGGTGGAGGGTTGGGATAGTCTCAGAACCATGGGAGAATGATCAGAAGATCCTATCCCAAGGTTCTGAATAGTAAGATCAGGAAAAGAGCTAATAAGATGCACATTGCACCAAGCTCTATCAAGCCTTTCAAACGTAGGAGAACTGCTAGACCTATTGTTTGTCCAGGTGAACCAAGGGCCAATGTTTTTAACCTCAAAAAGAGCCCATTTGTTTAAGAAGTTTAGAAGAGTATCAGAGCCTCTAATATTAGAAGCACAAGGCCCCATTTTATCATGAGAGAAGAGGACCTGGTTGAAGTCTCCTAATAACACCAAGGGAGCATTAACAGGGAGAATAGAATCAAAAAGGGTCCAAACATGCAGTCTTTGATCAAAAATCGGATGACCATAAACTAAACCTAAGAACCAAGAGGGGAAGGCTGGGTTAGGACTTGCTATTTCAAGGAGAATGAGGTTCTCCGAAGACCATTTAAGAGAGGCACTGAGAAGAGAAGAATGCCATGCACACCAAAGACCACCACTAGATCCTATAGGATCAACAAAACATTGCTTGTCATAACCAAGTTTTCGAAATTTTCTTTGAATGAAACAATTTTTTTGCTTGGTTTCAGAGAGAAAGAGGAGGGCAGGTTTAAACTTGCGGGACAGGGAAAAAACTTCTCGAATTGCAGAGTCCTGTCCCAAACCTCTGCAATTCCAACTGATGAGATTCATGGCTCTCTTGGGGGTTGTTTTGGGACAACCACCCTAAACCCAGAATAGAGTTTTTTGTTGGGATGCAGGAGAGAAGGACCATTATCTCCCAGAGATCTAGATCGTTTCTTAAACTTAAAGTTGAAAAAATGTTTGGAGAATGGATTGAAATTAAAAGACTGAAGTAAATCATAAAAATTTTTTGTGATACCTTTTTGAGCCTCCAAACTGGTAGTGATTTTCTGCTTCTTGCCTTTCCCCTTGCTATCCACCATCGATGCCACTGGAACTTCCCTCTTCTTCGCCACCTTTTTCAACGCCGGGATTTGCAAGGCTCCTCTTGGCTTGTTGACAAGCTTGTCCTTTCCTTTGGCCACATTTTTCCCCAACCCTTTCTTACCCTCCTTCTTCTGCATGACCTCTTTCTCCTTTTTGGTGTCACCTCTTCTCCCTCTGGTCTTCTTTGGAATCGAGGGGCTAACTTCCTTGAGCATTTTATCAATATCAACCACTTCTTTCTTTCTTTGTTCCAAATCAGTATCTGCCTCCGAAGTGTTTGTGGGGGTAAAATCAGGCGCTCTGATTGAGAAACCAGAGCGGGAAGAGAGCATTTTATAGGTGGTGGGTAATTGCCTCATTTGGGAGTTGTGGGTTTGGAGGAGATGAGAATTGGGACAAGAGAGAGATAAAGTTTTGGGTGGCAGTTGCTGAAAAGGGGTCCTTGTTGATTGGTCGGAGGGTTTTATAGTGGAAATAGGGGGGAGGCTTTTCAAATCATGAATTAAAGAGTCACCCGTTTCAAAAAGTGGATGCATGGTTCTATTGAATGAATTGAAGACCATATCTGAACTTGCACCCTCATTCATTTGAGACGGTTGAGGTGCCTTAGACTGGGGACATGAACCACCATTGATTGTGGACGGTTGGGATGGGTGAGAGAGAGTATCAGCCATAACTGCTTCTGAGACCTGTGCATGAATTGGCATGGAAGAGGAAGGGATGTGCTGCGGAAGAAGAAACGCCTGAGACTGTTGGATTAATTGGTGAATGTTAGGGAAATAGCTTTGTATAAAAGCAGAGGTGGCGTTCATTAGAGAGGTTTGATTGGAGGGTGCAGTTTCTGGGTTGGAGGGTGGGGTAAAGAAAGCATCAGAGTCATTTGAAGAGGGTGAGTGTTCCACAGATGGTTGTTGTGGTGGCAGGGGGGGGCCTTGGTTCGGGTCATGGGAGATGGAGAGTTCCTGGAAGGTGTAAACAGGGCTGACACTTGTATCAAATTTCATGGTGCGGTGAGGGCCGTGCTTGGAGTGAAACTTCAGGAGGTGAGTGAACATTTTCCTGTGAGGGTTAACATGGAAGGGGTAGGCAGAGAGATGGTGAGATTGTAAGTATCTGGCTTCCAGGCTCTCCAATACAGCAACCAGGTTAGTATTACAGTGCCTATTGTCATGCCCGACACAACCACATCGATAGCAAATTTTGAAAATTCTTTCATAGCTGAAAAAGACCCATTTGAATTCACTTTCCCCAGGAACATTAAGATAAGCACCAGGTGTAAGAGCCTGATCCAGAGCCACTCTGGACTTGATTCTTAGTCCTTGCATGCTTCTAACTCTGTGGAAAGACCAATCAACAACCACTAAATCCCCAACTAAGTTCCCCATTTTTTCTGCAGTTTCAAAATCAAAACCTTCTAACGAGATATTAGGAACTTGAAACCAGACATCAGCTTTGGTGAAATCAATTTCAGAAAGGGCTTGATTGTTGAGCCTCTCCTTGAAAACTACTGAAAGACCATGAATAGAGACTAAAGATTCATTTAGAAAAAACCCTTTATCTTTTGGATTTTGAAAGTGAAAAAGATAAAAGTCACCCTTCTTTTCAATCCAGACCGAACCATAAGTTTTCCATGCTTTACTAATGGCCTTTTGCATGACTGCAGGTGATAGAGTGTTTTTCCCCACGAATTTGGCGATCAACGTGTTTTTCAACACTTCTCTGAATGTGAATGCTCTTGAGGGATCCAATGAAAGCACAGAGCCCCTTTCATCAAGCCTTTCCTCCATGGAATCGTTTGAGGGGGGGCTACTGGTGTCGTATTGGTAGGGTTTGGACATAGTGAAGGTGAGAGAGGTTGCAGAGGGAAGAACAAAGAAGATGAGATTAGATAAGTGGCCACTACAAGAGAGAACTTAGGCGTGAACTAGAAACAGCTATTCCTGCAAAAGATATAAGCAAATCAGTAAGAGCATAAACAAATAGAGGTGAGAACAAAAAGAATATTAGGCCAATGCATGTTGAGAGAGAGGAATGATGACTGCAGATGCTGCAGACGGGAGAAGTGTAGTTTGAGCAAAACTCCTCCTAGAGATCTTGGAGATCTTGATCACCTGCAGAGAGATAGCGTTAGTAGGCTGTAGACTATGATGAAGAGAGATTAGAGTTTGTGAGAGGAGATTAGAGATAAGATAGATAGGGTGCTAGAGTAAGTTAAACTCAATAAACAAAGTGGGGATGGTGGATGACTGCAGCCTCTATTAGTTGCAGCGCTGCCAAGGGAGATGGAGAACTTCAAAGGACGGAGAGAGGGCGGAGGAGGGGTGGTGATTGGGAGCTTGAAATCAAGTGAGAACAATGGCTCATGGAGCAGAGGGGAGAGGCTCTAGAAAAAACTTATGGAAGCCTCCGTTGTTTGAAATCTTTGTAACACCCTTCCCTCTTATATTTACAACACCATGACATACTTGTATATTACTACCAATTTTCCCTTATGGCTCTATAAGTCAAAGTCATAATTGTTGAATAGTAGAGAAGAGGCTGATGGTTTCAACAGAATCTTAAGCTACCGCATGCTTATTTGAATTGTATAACGAAACGTGAATTATAGACTTCAATTTTTTAGTCACACACTAACACTGATATCAGGTTCCTCTTGGACCTAAGTGGTTAAGGAAAAACAAGAAGTATTTGACCTTTTTAGTTCACATAACCTTTTAGAGATGCTCTTAAATGAAAATTAAAAGATGGCTAAAATAGAAGATTGTGCAACATATCAAAAAGACTAAATCATCCTTCTCATAACTAAGAGTATGCTTTAATTACATGATTTGGTGAGAAAGAAAAAGAATTTGTGAGAGAACGTTATTTCATTGGCATTTGGATTATTTTTTAAAAATCTGTAAGAATTCGCGAAAAAGTATGAGAAAAGAAATCTCACATACTTCAATTTTTCTTTCTCACCAACAGTGATGAGATGTGGTGAGAAGAGAAATTGGAAGAGAGCCAATACTCATTGTAACAGAAGACCCATCAAAAGTAAAAATTTGCCTTATCATAATGTTAGTCAAGGTTATTTTGGTAAGATTGTTTATAATGTTTTCTTTTCCTATCCCTTTATACGTTAAATCAAACATGAGAGATGAAAAGTATAATAATTTCTTCTCATTTCTCATTGAAGTAATCCCAACAAGTAGAAGTATTTGAGAAAACTCAATTGTTTTTTATCATTTCTTTTCTCACATTAATTACGTTTTATGATCATTTCTTCTCTCGCATGATTCTCAAACATAGTGTAGATCTTTGTGTAATATTTGCTATTATCAAGGAGATGTAATAAATGGATCTTTGTGAAATCATAGTGTGACATTCCCAGACTGCAAAAAAATGGAACAACGGCCTGAAGCTCAAAAATGATGTTTTACAGTTGCTCTGTGTATAAGCATAATTTGAGAACTCCCGCAAAATTTCTACCTCTAAAGTCTAAACAGTATCATTTCCCAAGTACCATTCCACATTAAATTGCTCGGTTGCCCTTCAGCTTGGTATTTTGTTGAAACACCCTAGGCCTGCCCAAATGCCTAGTCGGGAAGATAGTGATCATCGTCAAGTGAAGTTCAACTAGGTAACATATATAATTTGAAGTCCTGGAGTAGTGACGTTGAATTCACTTCTCTATCGTTTTGTCTAACCCCTTTAAGGGCATGTGTGTGTGTGTATGTGTGCGCGCGCGCACACACACAGCGAATCCAGCAATCCTTTAGGCCACAAATGCAAAAGAAGTACTGACATTCCCTATAATTGAGTTGAACGCAGCAACAGCTTGAGCACGAAACAACTTAAAACCAATACAACACTAACAATTCAGATGGACCAACAATGCAATACACACACAAAAGGTTTAAATTGTGTGTTCCTCTAACTACATTAGAATTACATTATTCAGTACAGAAACCAATCAATATATGGATGAATGAATTGACGAGAAATGAAATATACAATTGGGATTTACGAGCAACAAAAGCATTTTGTTATAGACAAATGACTTGAAGTTGGGGGTGCCGGAGCTGGAATTGGTGCTGGTGGAGTCTCAGGCTTCTTGGGAGGAAGTTGTTTAAAGAAAGCTTTTACAGCTCCAGTTACCCCGTCTTCATTTTCCATGGCCTTTGCAAGTTCTACTGCTTTTTGTTTTACCTGCATTATTATAATATTAAAAGCTCAGATCTCTAAAGAAAAATTGTAGCGTTCAATCAAGACAACAAGCATTAGACCATCAACATTTGAAGTTGTTCCAATCGAGCGGAGCGAGCATGGACACAACGTGCATGATTCATACTTTGAACTTACATTTTATTTTTAGGGTTTATTAGTAAATTGAGAGAAGCATTTGCACTTCTAAAAGTTCAATCAATTTGTTGGCGGCAACATGACATATTCCATATCATGTGAAATATATAAACTGAATTCAAGAAATAATTTGGTTGATTGACCAGATGAATAAGCATTTCTCGGGTAGCATACCTTTTTTTATGCCGGAACAATAACATTTTGTGTTAATTGTGATCAAGCAACCTAATGGGTGAGAAATCATCAACGGGTGTGGGAGGAGGACCAAATACGGCTGTTGGATGTATCCATTTCTAGTACAGTGATATGTTCTAAGATAACATCATCTATTTCTTTCACTTTCTGATAGGGTTTGGTTAAGATTGCAGTTTTAGTGACACATTTCTGAAAAATGCCCAATTACCGAGAAAGATTGAAATTTACCTTTGGGTCTAGCATGTAATTAATCGAATCGACCAACTTGGGGAGTGAGAACTCATCGACCGGTATGGGTGGAGGACCCACACCCCTGGCATGCACCTGGTCTCCCCAAAAAGGTTGGTCGCCAAAGAAGGGCACAATAGTTGTTGGACACTACATTAAGCCATCATAAGCTCCATAAGAATGACGTAGACAAAAGGAAATCCAGAGAAAAAATGCTGAACTTGTGTCAAAAACATATACCGCGGATTTAAGACCAGCAGCTGTTGTACCAGCACCCCCGTGATGAACCTAGAAGCAAGAAATGTGGCGAAGTTCATCATTTACCAAACGGATAGCAGAACACAGAACAAATGCAACAGTACAATTGAGAACTTGCCAAGAAAATGTTCTCTTGTTCTCTTCCTAAATATCCATCAATATACATATCCTACTCGAAAAGACTGCCTTTTCACCATTGTTTCTTTAGTTACACTTTTACATGTTCAATTAATAGTTCGAAGACATTCTCAATACCCAATAAAGCAAACGGAAGTGTTGTAAATTCGAAAGTCAAACCCACTCCCAGTTCACTGATATTCTAAGCCAACCCTAAACCATTGATGCTATGGAATAGATAATCACTTTAAGTGCCAATGGGCTCAAATGCTGATAGTTCATCAACATGCATTACACGAGGATGGTAGGCTTGCTGCATGCATAACAGAGACATATATACCATTGATGATCTGGAATAGAAATACATAATCAATAAACTCAACAACTGGGATCAGTTCTTTTAATAGAACCGTCGGAAGTAGTGGTTTCCCCTACACCAGTCACTTTTACTTTCTTTCTTTCAGAGGAATATCAGTCTGTTACGTTGCAATAGATGCCAGTTACACGTGTAACCCAGCAAGAAGCTTGCATAAACCAAGGATTTTGCTAAAGCCATAAAACAATGAAATCAGAGAAAATTGTATCCGACAGGCCAACATCAAACAAGAATGTCATGCAACATTTTTAGGATAATTCTTTTAAAGAGCACCACATAATGCTCTTGTTTTAGTAAATGTGCACCACTTATACAAATTACTCGGTAGAAAAGAAACTACCATTTTTTGAATTGTTGGCAGACATAAAATGGAATACGAGAGCACTAAAATGTCTCCATTTTTAGATGTCCTGAATCTGTATGTTTGTACCAAACTACCTGATGACACACACAAAATGAAACAAGAGAAAATGAAACTAAAAAATTATGCTCACCACAGCTGCACACTGTAAGAAAAGCCAATCGTGAGGGCAATTGTCAAGCAAGTACACAAAGTCCTTCGGTTCTGCCACTGGAAAAAGAAATATTTAGCAAAATAGACATGCCAGAATAAGTAACCATGCAAAACTGAAAGTGGATCATACAAAAATAAGCAGAAACTTGCAGTTACCGTGGCATAGCGGCATAAGTAAGCTTGCAAAACTGAAAGTGAATTATACAAAAATAAGCAAAAACTTACAGTTACCAAGGCCACCCCATCCTTTATTGATGATGCCTCTCTGTCCAGTTTTCTCCAGTGCTTGTACAATAATTTCGGTCATTTTCTCAGGCGATTGTACAGGCTGAAAGTTTATAAAAGAACAATTATTTGAGTAGGTGAAATTGATGTACAATGTGGATGACTGGATCAAATCATTATCAACCAAAAAAAAGTGTGTTACGGAACATAGCCGCTATCTCTCTCTCTTGAATCATTCTATGTTTTCAGATTGTTTTAGCTCTCTCTATTCAGCTCCCGTTCATCTTCAAGGTAAAAGCTAAACATGCCTAGCTCACAACTCTTACGCTGACTTAGTCCAATCGACTATCCAAATCCCCATTTACACCTAACAATGTACGTCTGCAGGGAAAATATAGACTTCTAAGCCATCTTCTAACAATTTGGCCACTAGGGGGAGAGACCACCCTCTCAGCTCTATACATTAAACTTCACAAGCCATGTTTCTCTTGTAAGTCCCACACAGAACATACAAAAATGTCCTTAAGAAACCAATAATAGAAGATAAAGAAAAGCAGATGTAATATGCGGAGAATACTTACAAGACTACCGAAACCAATATAGATAGGCTTTGGCCCAGCTTTAAGCCAGTCTACAAGCTCCTTTGGTGGTTCATAACTAGATGCAAGATCAAGGAAACAAAAGCCAACCACGTCAATCTTAGGTCCCCAATCTGAAAAAATAGTAGGTGAACACAATACTTCAGCTGAGACTTCTCCATGGAAAACCATGCCTATTTATGACATGGTCAACAGAAAAAAGCAATGAAAATTACAAGACTCGTCGAGGTTTTCTGGATTCAACTGAACATAACAGTATAAAAACAGAGATGACATACAAATGCAATCAAAGAGACCTGGCTATGTATAAAGCTCAACATGACCCCTCTATCTTTCCACAATTTCCTCTGGCTTCTCTTTTAACGGGTTAACACAAAAATTCATAATCAGTCATATGGCAAGATCCTGCATAGACATACATACATGACAACCTTAGATATTTTTTCACCACACTCCTAATGATAGAAAAAGGATCTCATTCACAAAAGATACCTCTAACCTAGGCATAACTCTTATCAGTTGCAACTGAGGACGAAAGCACTAATTCCGTATACAGCTTTGTACATCCCATAAGTAGACAAAAGAGGCAACGGTCTTTTGTCTCGTGGGCATTAATGCTTATTTCTTTGTCACCCCAGCTCGACCTCTCAACCAGAAATCTGCAACTAACTGAACCTAATTGTGCTTCTTACCTCTCTCAAATAGCAGATCAGCAGTAATTTTAGAATGATAGAAATTGGACTATTTTACAGTTGGGCCAGTCCAATATGTAAAGGGCTGAAAGCCCACGGTGAGCTAATTACTAGCCCTGCGTCAGCAGAGTGCATGCCTTCAAGAAAAGGACTGCACTATCAACATATAAAGCTGCTTCCCAACTACTATAAGGTCTGTGTCAAGACTCAAGAGTCACATTACCCACTTCCCGCAAGCTCATACAGTTCTCAACTACAGGTAAAGCTAACATCCAGAGAGGTCTGAAACAAGTTCTCATTTCCACTCAAATGCTTGATTATAAGCCTAGTGCCATGAAAGGAACAAAATCTGTAACCAGGGATTATCCGTAACTAGAACGACTGAATGTCAGCAACATTTATCCTCCTACCCTTTCTTATATGCTACCTCTGTCCCATACCATCAGTCCTTGCTGGGCATTCAAACCTTAAAGTGGCTATACAGATCAAATCACTAACAGCAAGCACCTCAGACCTTGTATCCTAACATATGCCAATCCTATCCCAATTTTCAGAACTACAATCAAATGTTGATGGTACTTCAAACTCGACAAGATTTAAGCCTGAACAAAGTAGAGGTGATCTTTCCTAGAACAGATTTCAAAACTATGATATGGAATGTTCCAAACATATCCAGTGGCAGTACTACTTACCAGCTATATATTAGGTATAATTTAACCAAAATCCATATTCTTTACTTTAACCATTCAAAAGATTTACTCTGTACTTTAACCATGCAACAGATTTCAAAACTATGATATGGAATGTTCCAAACATCTCCAGGGGCAGTACTACTTACCAGCTATATATTAGGTCTAATTTAACCAAAATCCATATTCTTAATTACTTTAACCATTCAAAAGATTTACTCTGTACTCCACTAGTATGCAAAAGTTAGTTAAATGTCAGTTTTTGTAACATAAAGCAAATAAAATATAAAACTATAATGATAAAAGGAGAGAGATAGACACATAAAATTTAGTTATCCATTTTCTAGACCATCAAAATTCGAGAGCAGGGTAAAGATTATCTGAAGTAAAGAGCCACTTAACTAGCCTAATGCCCTATTGCACTTTTTTTTAAGGAAGCCCTATTGCACTTCATTTTCCTCCATACTGTTAAATTTAGGGAGAAAAATTAATGTATTCAACTCCAATCTTAAACGATTACATAGAGAGCCTATATGGGCAATAATGACTTAGAGGAAAAGAAACCTAACTAAGCAATCCTACAAATTTAGACCATACCATAAGAGTCCAAAAAACAAACTAGGAAACAAATAAATCTTAATTAATAATAATTGATGATAAATTAATAACTCTAAACCCCCCCCCCCCCCCCTAAAACTCAATGTGCCAATATTGAGTTTGCAAGAAGGCATTGTAGCAGCAACGGAGAAGCCCAAAGTGATTGCAAAGGCCGAGTAGAGCAGCGGAGAAGGCCAGGGTGACCAAGAAGGCCGGGTTTTAGGGTAGACTAGGAGAAACTATGAGCAATGAAGTGGGCTCGACTAGATAAAACTAGGAGCAATTAGGTCGACAATTTTATGACATATCAGGTCATTGTAGGACAGTTTAACGACGTATCGGGTCGTTGAGAACCGTGAGTGAGGGTATGTAAACCCTAAAAATACCAAGAACCAATAAGAGGACCCCAATCCTGAGAAAACGGAGTCCGAAAACGGCTTCAGAACGCTGGAAAACCTTGGGAACTGGTTTGGGCCGGTTCAGTTTCAGCAAAGACGAGCCAAAAGAGCTGGTCAAAGATCGAGGGTCAAACGGCTTGGTCAAAGACAAGGAAGATAAAGACAAGTTGCGGCTGATGTTGAGCCGAAAGGAAGCAGGCGGCTTAAGGCTGGAAAGGAAGCTGTTGTTGAGGGGAGCCGAGGCGCTGGTGGCGGCTAGGCGGAAGACGAAGCTCGGACGGCTAGACGTGGCTCGCGCGGAAGCTGAAGAAGCCGGCTGGAGGACGGCTCGTAACGAAGCCGAATAGCCGCGAGTGGAGACCAAGCCGCGAGGCGCCACACACCCGTTGGTGAGCAGCGGAGCCTGGCGCGTGAAGACGGCGGCGCTGAAAGTTTGGACGGCGTGTGGAGGCGCGTCGGTCCTCTGTTTGTAGTGATATTTTGGCGACTTGATCTGGATTTGATTCCGAGGTGATTGGCATGGGAGGTGAGAGACCATCTGGCGAACGGAAGATGATCAACTGGTGAGCAGGTCGAGGGTTTGTTTCTCGGCGGTAACCAACGGCAACAAACTAGCAGGAACTCAAGGCAGCGAACAATTCCGGCAGGCGGCTACTGGCAAGGCCGCCCGCCAGAGGCGGAAGCGCAAATTAGGTTACCAAGAACGTAGAAGCTCTGATACCATGTTAAAAGTAATGAGCGGAAAAGATAGGAAGAAGAATAATGACAGTAGTTATTATCAATAATTATTAATTAGGATTTATTTGTTCCTTAGTTTTTTGGACTATTATGGTATTTTCTAGATTCGTAAGATTGCTTAGTTAGGTTTCTTTTCCTCCAAGTCATTATTGCATATATATAGGCTCTCTCTGTAATCGTTTAAAATTGGAGTTAAGTACATTATTTTCTTCTCCCTAAATATAACATGGTATCAGAGCTTCTACGCTCCTGGTGACATAATCGCGCTTCCGCCTCTCGCGGGTGGCACCACAACTAGTGGCCCGCTGGAATTGTTCAGTGATTCAAGTTTCTGCTAGTTTGTTCGTCGTTTTGTTGCCGCCAAGAAGTACCCTCGGACTGTTCTCTGTTTAGCCTCATTCAGCCGTCCATTTGTCTCACCACCGTCTCATTGGACTCGGAATCGAATTCCGAGTAAGATGACCAAATTTTACAACGACCAGACCTCTCGCGCGCTTTCACGCGCCTCCCAAAGATCACCACTCCGTTCACCGCATACACGGGCTAGCTGACTCTCCAGCCTGAAGCGGCTGGACTGGACAACTCCTTCCCGGCTTCCGTGTGATCCGCTCCTTAACCTAGCGGTTTGGCTTCCCTATCAGCTGTCTCCAAGCCGTCCAGCTCCGTTGCAGCTCACGGCTTCCCTGTGTTTTTTGGCGGCTCTCTGACGCAGCTGCGGCTTCCATGGCTCCAGTGGCTTCCTTCCGGCTCAACATCAGCCACATATTGATTTCATGGCTACTTACCAAGCCACCCTTATTGCTCCTAGTTTCACCTAGTCGAGCCTACTATTATCACTCCTAGTTTCATTTTGTCGAGCCTACTACTTTGCTCCTACCCGATCCTACTATTATCGCTCCTAGTTTCATCTACTGGAGCCTACTTCTTTGCTCCTACCTGATCCTACTATTATCGCTCCTGGTTTCATCTAGTCGAGCTTACTCCGCTCATACTTGAGCCTACTATCGTCGATTTCAAACTTGAGCTTATCAGTCACGAGCTTCAGTTTGAGGGGGGTGTTAAGATTTATGATATCTTTAGTGTTTTAGATTGGGTGTTGATAATTACAGCACAACAATCAGTTATTGCAGCACAATCAGATTTTAACAGACTATATTAACCCTTGAGTATTCCGGTAATTGATTCTCTTTAAATTCCATAATTGACTTATTCGTAAATCCTTTCCAATTGTTAATAACTCTCTCTCTTTCCTCAGATTTTTGTTTGTGTCAATCCCAATTCTTTCTCTTCCCTGGATCTCTCCCCAACTCTCTCTCTCTCCTTCGGCCCTCTTTTCGCCATCTTCTCTCTCTCACCTGAAGCCTCACCCTCACCAACTTGACCACTTCCTATCTCTCTCTACGTGCCTGAAAAATATCTCTCCCTCTCGCATCTGAACGCTTGTGCATGAATGAAATCGCATGCATTAGTTGTCCGAAAAAATGAGCTAAGGGTACTGAAACAGAGAGATCATTCTCATTCTTTAAAGGCCAACGAACCCTATAAAATTTCGCTATAATAGTAATAAGAAATCTCCAATCTTCAACATAGTCCTTGTTGCATCACAAATCTAGAATATGTTTGTTTATTTCCAATACTAAGCAGTCAACAGAAACAAATCATTGACATTGAAGGACACCAATACATAGCTCTATCCGAAACATCAATTGATGCGTAGAGCAATGAACAACATCAAATGCACAACCTCTTACACATTAAATCCTATAAATAGAAACCACCTTTATCAACATTCATGCTATAAGAGTTTGAGATGAAGTTCCTTTTGTTTTGATAACGAAGTTTGAGATCAGTTTCTAGATTTGAGAGAGAGAGGAAACAGGTGAGATAAAACAGGTGAGATAAGAAATGTGGTTGACACAAAGAAAAAACGAAAGAGGCAGAACGAAACAAATAGTCGTGTAAGCAAATTATCTACCAAATGAGAGAGAAAAAATAGGAACAAGGAAATAAGGAAAGGGAGAGAAATCAGGAACCAAAACAAACAAAAAATTGAGAGAGAGAGAAATTAGGAAAAGGAGGTATTATAGCCTTTTAAAATTTTCATTGCGCTGTAATTAGTGATTGTTGTGCTGTAATTCTCATTACCCTTTAGATTATCATGTTAGGTTTATGTTATTTCCAGTTCTTTGGAGTTATCGTGTGTATTTCAATCTAATTAGGACTTATCATAGTTTGCCTATATTCGGCTTGAGGTACTGCATTATTAATCAAGTTGAATATTATCATTATTCTTCTTCCTATCTTTTCCGCTCATTACTTTTAACACATACTTCTTCATATTTTTAATAAAATTTAGTTTTAACTAATCTATTGGAGATGGTAGCACGAGATTAAAGAATGAAGAATATGTGTGCGTGTGTTGTGTCCACCCCATTTTAACTAGTGAAATTCTGGATTCACTTCACAAACAAAAAACAAAAGAAGGATAAATTATCCTGTGTCCTTAATCATAAGATAATGCAGTATAAATCTAAGTATTACCTTTTGGCTTGGGAACCAGGTGAGGGCTCCATATATATGCATGGGGTGCCTCGGACTCTGAGCCTTGTGAACCACTGAGATAAGTGACTGGCCGTAGCTTCAACTTTTTCTTCCTAAGATCATTTATCATGTCGCGTATTCCAAGCCAAATCAAAGAATCGACAATTTGATATGACAGCTGCAAAATAATGGCAAGTTATGCAACAGACTAGATAACCATCGCAAGAGAAAAGAAGAAGAATGAACGGGCTGACAAAAGAATTGGCGTACTCTATATCCAGCAGGTTGCTTAACACGGGACAACGGGTGCGGGAATTCACTGGTTGGCCTGTAAAGAAACAACAAATGCGAAGCCACGATGCATGAATTCCTCATCTAGAATGTGAAAGATGGAAGTATAACTGAAATAAAAACTAAAAAGAGGCAATGAAGAATATTTACTCACGTCCACGGCATCGTAAAAAATATATGAAGTGGGATATCCAGAGCCTCAGCCACATGTGAATGCCCTGAAATATTTGGTTAATGTAAATATATAGAGAAAGACAAATCCAATCTGGCTAAACTTTGTTGGGATAAGTGGCAACAGTCCTCGCTAAACTTTTGGAATTGTAATTTACTCTGTACTTTTTACATTTTATTCTCTTTCGCCCCTACAAGAATTACAGTGGCAGCCCCCCCCCCCCCCCCCAACAAAAAAAAAAACAAAAAAACAAAAAAAAACAACAAAAAAACAAACAAAACAAACAGACAAAAAAACAAAAAAAAAACTTAGGTTTGGTTCATTGAAGGCGTGAATTCTGCCATTAAATGGAGTACTTTTACTTGTTTTTAGCAAAAAATACACTTCCAAATTTTCTATATTCTTGTTTATTTGTGGTGAGTCAAATGAAAATTTTGGCCTCGTCCATCTGATATAATTAATTATGTTCATCTCCGTCTTAAAAACTTGCTACAAAATGTTAGCCCCCACTATAGGGAATTTCTCGATACGCCTGCAACTTCCTTATCTGAGAACCTCTAAATTTCTATAAATTCAAGAATCAAATGGAGCTGAGGAAAAGCCTAATGGCCTTGGCCTTCATATTGAATCCACATTATAATAGCTGTCTAACCTCTTAACAGTTGGTCCAATCAGTTCACCCTTAAGAATACATTTTATCGCTCAGGCAAATTTGTGTTTTTAGGTAAAATACTTATATGATCAGCCAGGGATATTGTTCATGGACCAAAAGTAATAGTTAAGCCTTGTAAGTTACCAAAGGAAACTAGTTCAGCAGATACATTCGTAATTGAAAGAGAGCTCATATTTTAACCAAATTTTAAAGCTCTAATTACCAACATCATTTAAGGGACTAATCTAACCGTATGCAGGAGGATTCGCAATGATAGCATCTGCCTTGAAAGTAACACCAGAATCAATGTCAGGTTCTGTGCAAGCAGGAAGCAATGAGTATATGATTTCCTTCATTTGGCTCCTTTGAACAGGTATCTCAGATGGTCCTGATGGCAAGAATCCTTTATTCTTTACCATATCTGCTTCAACAGAAAGAAAAATATAAGATAGTCATACCCCATCCACAGAAATCAATGTGTGTGTGTGTGTTAAACTATATTACTAGGCATAAAACTGAAATTCAAGTTTTGAGGAGCATTTCAAACTGAATTACCGAGCGTAGATAGCTTTCCGAATCCTCACATAATTTTGCTAGTAATGCATTAGTTGAAATTCAGGATCCCCACACTGTACACAGATGGGCAGTGGGATGCACAAGCACAAGACGTTAAGCTGGGTTTCAGCGATCAAATGGGCAGTGATCTTATGGAGCTCGGATCTATGACAAGCCATAGTGCTTGGAAGTTGGGACTAAGGCATATCACAGGTCAAGAGGTAATGCAAATCCTAGATTTGGGCTCCAGGGGAAAAGAGAGAAACAGCTTTCACTCTGCACTCAAGCTTCTATCTACAGAGGCACAAGTACCTCTCACCATATACATAGCTTTAATGATGCTGGAGTGCCAAGGCCGAAGATGAGCTATTAGATAGTTGAAACACTAGATCTAGCTATGTCCAATATTCAATATTATCTGCAAAGACAACCTCAACCAGTTGGGTTATAGACAGTCCACTCAACTGTTCCGAGTTTTTTTGTTTTGGTCCAATACTGTTTCCAAGTTCAAAAATTTGTCAACAAACTGATTAGGAGAGTCTAGGCCTAGTTCAGCCATGGAACATCTTCACCTCCATTGTCTACAGTGTAGTCTAAGTCTGTCTTGAACATTGAACAGTCAGTTTCGGCAGCATTAGACCAACAATCTCACTATCCCATTTCCCAGTAACTTCATTCCACTCCAACCCTCCACATACCCTTTCCTTCTTTCTGATCTCAGTGATACACAATTAATTAGCATCTAAGTCTGTGAATGTTTTGGCTATGCTTCTTAGTTTTGATACAAGTGTGATAGATAGAATTTGTGGATTTATTTTTGTTGTTTCTAGTGATGATGGCAGTGGAGATGAGATTTTAGAACCATGGTTGCCGGTTGTGCAAACTATGTTATGGTGACCATGGTAGTGGTGACTGGGATTTCTCGATTCATGTTGGTGGCAAGAGCAGGCATTGGTGTATGGGAGTGATGGAGACTTCGAAGCGGTTCAAGTAGTCAGGTGAACTTCGGTTCAAAGTTAATCAATCAAATTTATTGTTGGTCCACTTTAATCCAATCTTCAATAATAGTTACCCAACATCATACCAAAGTTCACTTACAACAATCGGTCATTGTATCTAATCAATCTTAATCTGAAAATAAACAAGGAATTATTGTTTTGTACTTCCCTTTCCATAGCTTAAGATCATAGCTCAGGAGTTCGAACTAAATGCAAATAACCTTCAAATCTTCAATCAAACAGAGGTAAGACAATGGGAGTAACCATCATAAAACCCATACGTGATTAGCAAGCAAGTTAATACGTACACTCAGCAAGGACTTTGGGATCTCCGCCTAGAGGATAGAACTCCAAGCCAGCCGTCAAGACAAAATCCTTGAAATTTGCATGAGTAGCCAATCTAACACGGTGGCCATAGTCCTGAACATAACAATCAAAATGTCCACATTTACATCGACAGGTTATGAATTCTACTTGAAAATCAGTACATCGAGAAATAGGGTGCACTTATGATAGCTTACGCGTATTCATTGGTTTTTATGAGTTCTCATATACTCCTCCCTCCATCCCATTTTATGTGTCACATTCGAATTTTCGCGTGGATTAAGGATAAGTATTGACTTAGTGCGTTTACACAATTATCATGTCTTATGTGTTTATCTTGGAAAGTTAAAACTTAGAAAGTATGAATTCTAGAAAGGGTATGGAGGAAAATAATGTGAAAAAGTAACTTCGTTTAAGGGGACACATAACTTGGGATACTTTAAAAAAGGTGGACACATAAAATGGGGCGGAGGGAGTCCATGGATATAATACATGTGTCCAGTTCATCATGTCAGAACTCGACACCTCTGTTCGGATTGGTAAGACACAGCTGGGTCTCTAATAGATCAAGTACAATGTGTGGCGTAGTTGTCCCTTATTGCAATGAGCCGATGTGTTTTAATGGTTGGCTAATAAGTTTGTTTCATTGATAGGAAGACTTAATAGATTTGAGTTCATGTCACTAAATATTGGTTCTATCTAGTTATTGGCATGCTCCACAACTAATAAACATAATATTACCAATGAAAATAATAATTCAACCACAATAACTAACAGTTGAACTAACAATATGTAATAAATACTTAATGAACATGACTGTGAGTATTACTTGCGCTATACTATATCCTAATGTATCCAACTTTTGAACGCTGTTTTATGGAGTCCCAATATCCCATAAATTAGGGATCAAGGGATCTGGTTCTTGGATCCTCACCAAAAACAACATCCACGCGGACATACCCATTTCTGTATAACATAGATGTTCAGTGTTATACTATTTCCTTGTGTACTTCAGAAAAATCTATATCTACCAAAAGAAGCATAATGCCTTTAGCAAATACCATATGATGAGGGGCCTAGTCTCATATAATACCTTTCCTTGGCGTGTCAGACTGTCACACTAGAACAGTATCACATCAGTGGGGGACCTACTATGAGACCTGTGTGGTCCTAACCCCCCCCCCCCCCCCCCCCCCCACACACACACACACACCAAATAAATAAATGTTACTAATACTTTCCACTAACTTTTGCTCTTGTTCATAAAGGTCCTACTGATATTTATGAAAGACCCCACTTTAGATTAAACTCATTCACGTAACTCCTTAGCATGGGAGGATAACTGGTTCTAAATATTATAGTGTAGCTCCAAAATTATTAAACCATCATTATTCGCTAGTTAATCAGAAAAACGTTCAATACAAAACACAGAGCAAAGTTAGACGAACAGACCATCATCGGAACTTCCACGATGACCTGTTCAATGGCAATGGCAACGAAGAGGACTCTCCACCTTGCGTGTTGTTTGCTCCAGTTCAAATTTCATTTGGGTAAATCCTCTATTCCCTAACCCTTGATTCTAACTGTGGCTTCTTCACATATTTTGTTTAACTAAATAAATTGCTATGTTAAGTCAATATGATCAAGTTACGATCCTGAAGATGTGAAATCATGCATGTATTCAGTTTATATGTTGTTCTATGGCTGCTAAAAGCATAGTAAACCTTAATTTGCTTTGTGATGTTATTTTTCTATCTTATTTGTCAAACTCGAATAAATTTGTGATTGATTTCTTATTCAATTTAAAAAGAGGTTTGCGTATTTCCGTCATGTATGCATTTAGTTCTTCTTCATTATCATAGCTAATATTTTCGACAACTTATACTCCACCAAGTTGAGCTGTGTGCTACATCACTTCAGGTGAAGCTCCTTGCTTTATCTCATATTGTTAATATCGGCTATGAATTGTGAGATCCCATATGTCCTTTATAAGATATTAGTGTAAAATAACTTGCATACAGAGAAAATGATGATATACTGCGCCATTTTTTATATGAGACCCAGATTTCTTTTGGAAGTGTTGAAATCATAATCTATATTAACGAAAGTACATACTTTTGCACGAAATGTTAATTTTTCCTTATCTGTATATATATTGAATTTTAGTGTAAGCGGGGTGTAAGTATGCCCCCATCCCAAAATTCATGCACCCGCCCATGTATCACATTTTCAGCACTTTATTGCTACTTAGGTGAATCACTGAATCATGAATCCTAATAGACAAACATTGGAATTATGAACTGCAAGTTAGATGAACCACGCTGCATGCATTAGTAGATTTTTCTTTGGAAGCTTAAAATGTTAATAGGAACCTCTTACTCGAGTAAATTCCTCAAGCGACATGAAAGCAAAAGGTTTATTAAGACGAAGAAAGCCACCAACCTGTAACTTTTTACCAATTGCAATAAATGGCTGCACATCACCGCGTGTGCCGACAATAAGAATCACGATTTGCATAGGCGGAATATACTGAAGATCCGTTGGATCAAGAGGCTCATCATCCACCTCATTGTGCACACTACCAGAATGAAAATTGTAGGCATGGGCTTCAACATCTCCTGGAACTTCAAATTCTACTGTTCCGTTGTCTTTCACTGTAGCTATTCTGTTCAACAACTTCAACTGCAGATGGTAAATGTTTAATAGGAATACCAGGAAGAGAAGTATTAGAAAAGTAATAACCACATCAAAATTCATGCAGAAAAGATCACCCGGTGGAAGAAATAAAGTACAAGGGTAAGCTATTAGGGTTTGCATGTTCGTTCAGTAAACAAGAAATTTAAATGAAAGCAAGGATGGTGTAAAAGCTATAATGTGCTCTCCGATCGGGCTCATGATGGATCAGTAAACTCAAATTTCCAAGTGAAATTGCATGAAATAAATTGTGGACGCGTATGGAAACTCTTTTTAAACAGATTTGTATAAAAAAAAGTGTTTTAACTCGAAACTCGTTAGGCAGAGCTGTTTTTTACTGTTTTTAGGCTGATTATGAACTAAATTTTGGTGTTTATTTGAGCTGTTTTTCCTGTTTTAAACAGGTGTCGAACAGACTCTGCCAATGCCGAATGTTATCAATTCGTTTACCAATATCAATTATCAAGGAAATATAAAGAATCAGCTAGCATCGATACTATACAAGATTGGTTTCTTTTGATAAACCACTTCCTAGATTTTAAGTGTATTTTGTCAACTAAGAGAGCAAGCACGCTTCAAGTTAAGCTCAAATCAGGCTTCTGCAAAGATGTGTGCTCCACGTGCCATCATATTGCCAAATTTGCGTAATCAACCCTCGCCGTGTGCTGGCCACCAATAATAAACCTAAAATTAAGTCCAAAATGGCACTCTTATGGCGCCACTTTTGAATTCCCTTTTGAGAAGCCACTCTCTGTAAAAGAATATGCAAATGCATCCGAGTTCCAAACTCAAGAATTTGGATATTGTTTTTTTCTGAAAGTCCTCATCCTTCCTCACTTTTCAAGAAAATTTATAATCATTTATTAAAAGCTCATGTTTAATTTTTTCAATATTGTAAGCCTACAGAAGCTGATAATCTAGGATATCCTGACTGGAAATATAAAGTATAATAAGGGATGATATTGGTCCACTGGTCCGCCTTCAGATTTTGGTGGATCTAGTTCGGTTCATCAAACGGATAGTGTGTGATCTTCTCCAATTGGTCAACGGTAATTCGGCAATAACCGGGATTGGGAATCAGATTAGGATATGCATTTGAAGTATAACTTTGGGTAAAGGACACTTTCACCCCCTCAAGTTTTATGCAAAGAAACTTGGGTAATAGACACTTTCACCCCCTCAAATTTGATACAAGACAGTTTCACCCCTTCCAGTTTGGGAAAGAACATTCTTCACCCCTCAGTGGGCCAAATTACAGGACACAAACTCCCTAATTGTGATGTCGTTACTCTACGTGCAGGATCCGTCACTGATAGTAGTTTTTGGGAGAAATTTGACCTCTTAGAGTATGGAGTGACACAATGAAGGGGTGTAAGTGTCCTAGTGTTTGGCACACTAAAGGGGTGAAAGTGTCCTTTCACAAACTGGAAAGGGGTGGAAGTGTCTTTGTCAAAAATGAGGGGGGTGAAAGTGTCTTTTAACCAAGAAACTTCACCCCTTCCAGTTAAAAAAGGACTCTTTCACCCCTTCAGTGTGGCGAATATTCATAACACTTGCTCACCCTAATTGTGACGCCGTCAGTCTGGGGTGGGGTCCGTCACTGATAGCAGTTTTTGGGACAAATTTGTTCTCTTAGAATATGGAATTACACAATCAGGGGGTTAAGTGTCCTATAGTTTGACACACTTAAGGGGTGAAAGTGTCATTTCCCAAACTGGAGAGGGTGAACGTGTCTTTTCCCTTGTATTTTTTGTCAAATTAATATAATCTTAACCTAACAAAATATATGCACATGGATAGGGCGATGCTTAAATTAATCGTATAGGATATTGCTCGTATATAGTAAACGGATTGGATTGGATTGGATCGGATCTCATAGATCAGTGAATCAAACTCCTCAAGTTCCGCATGTCCAGAGCCAGCTCGGTTACGTTTAAAATAGGACGAGGCCGTGCAGAGAGCAATAGGAATTTTAAAGGTCTTGAGATAGTAAAATCAAAAGATAAAAGGCCTGATCCTAAATAATATTTATGAGTTGGAATAAAACCACTAATGAATAAAATTATTTTGGGAAAATACATGGAAACGCCCTATGAATGCCTTAAATTTTGGTAAATGCTCAAACATGATGTTACGACACCTCAAATATCTGAAAGCACACCATGAAGACACCCATCCACTTAATGGGTACTAAAATGAATGGGGAGAAAATGGCAACATCGCTTGTTCTTGATATGACAATATTGCAGAAAAATGGTGAGAGAATTCCATAAAACCAAATTGTAGATCAAATTTAGTGAAAACTCGTAAGCTTTGACGAGAGACAGTGATTAAAAGTAGTAGTTTCAAGAAATGGCTTAAAAGATAATGGAAGTAATGCACATAGAAGTCTACAAGTTAGAAGTTGAATTGTCTTCCTCAAGCATGTCAAAATATACATAAATCACCACCCCCATTCAAGCAACACTCGCCCTTCCTAACAATTGCACAACAAAACATCCCTCATCCACCAACCGTAAGCCCCCATTCATTCACTCCTATGACTGTATGGTCTTTGAAAGGGGAAAGGTAAAATCAAATGATCAGATTGAGGTTGTCCAACCAGATCAAATGAATAACAACGCATACCATGGAAAATTGAAATAAGAGACAACATAGACAGCCACTACCTAGTAAATCTGCATGCTTGTTCACGATTCAAAGCGAAAAGAAATATACGACAGCCATATATCATAGGCTACCTAGAACAAGAAGGTTTGATGAGTTACCTTTTGGCCAACCGAGATTTTATTATCAAAAATTTGTGCTGCGTCTACAGCCAGTATACTTTTATTATTCTGTCTCTCAGTCTTTGATCTATTCAGCTGACTTGATGAAGGCTGAAGTTTGTCAGAATTTGATAGCTCTGCTGGGAAAGTATTTCCTCTAGACAAACTCTTCTGAGCTTTACCTGCCCAATCAAACATAACAGATTGGCATATAACTTAGGAACTACTAGGAAGAGGAGCAGTGAATGTTTAGAAACCGTGCAACATAAAATATGTTCTTAGCATATGAGCCTAGCTATTCCTTGTGAAATAGTGAACTGCCAAACCTAGATGGCATCGTGCACCAATGATCCATACTAGTACCAACTACCAACATGCTCAAATTCAGTGAACACTCTATAAGGGATGAGAAAGAGAGGGACTATTTACCCCAACGAATCTACCTTTTACCAGTGGTTTTAAGAAACTCTTAATTAGAGGATGTAACATCTCTAAAAGGCACATGTACAAGCAACGAAGCAAGTAAGAGCATTATTTAGATTCGTAATGACCTTCCAGCAGCTCAGAAGAGTGCATGTAGAAATAAAACAGCTATTTCCTTATCGGCTACTAGAACAATAGAGCAGTAATTGCTCGTGTTGCAGGGATGTGAAAGTAAAGATTCATGAAGTCCCACTCTGGCTCGCATAGTCAGATAGCTAGACGTTATAGGTGAACTATCTTTCCATGATTTCTCTAGCTAATTTAGCATTGATTAACATTTTTATTTTTATCTTTTATACGCTTTTTTACACTTTTTCTTGCAATGGTTTCTCCTACTTCTATGCTTTGAGTGTTTTTTTTTCCATCTGCTCTGTAGAACACTACAATCACACAATATGATGGAGCTCGTGTATCACTATGCGTCTATGCCAACCAATTCGGTCACAAGTAAAATGTTCCGTTTGATGGGAAACTAGATGCAATTACCTCCTTATTTTGAAGCAAAATTGATTCCGTGTGAGATATACCTTGCTCTACCGTTACCAAAGCATATAAAGATAGAAAGGGGAAATTTATAGCAAAAGAGGAATTGACTGTTGAAATACGCAAAACTCGAGGAATTGACTGTTGAAATATGCAAAACTCGCCCCCATTGTAGTTTAGCTAAATGAATAGATGAAAGAGCCGTCGGCGAAATCGTCATACCTGCCGTGTTACTGCCGCCATTGGAAATTGCACCGCCAGCAACACCGTCTCGGCCGTCGGAGTCGCGGCTACTGTCACCAGTAACCTCCACATCGAAGCTCACCGGAATTTCGCCGGAACTCGGCGAGGAGCTCGGTCGATTGTCGTCGTGATCTGCCATAGACACTGCAGATCAAATTGAGACGGAGACTGGTCAGATCGGCGGAAGATTCCAGAGCAGATACTGTCAGTGCAGACACTGATACATGAGAGCAACTACTTGTGCTGCTCTGGATAATATATCTATTATTTTGGCCAGATCGTCGCCGGAGACGATGACCAAGAGAGTCGTCAGGGTGTGAGTGGTTTGTGGGCCAACTCGGACAACGGGCATAAAAACACTCGTAACGCACAGGCTGGAGTGAAGCGAAAAGATCTGCTTGTCCTTTGCATAGATTCTCCGGGGGCATTGCCGTAAATATAGAGGAACTGGGACAACACCAAATGATAAAATTTCTACTACTTCATTAGAGCACTACGTGGTGCTCTACATCAAATAAAAGTGATCTATTTATATAACCGGTCAAGTGAAATCTATCACTTTTTAACTGATTCCTCCGTGGTGTTATGTTGTAGCACTAAAAAAATTCTCCAACACCACCAATAGCAACTAGCACAATTTGCATAATTTTGCTTAAATTAAGGAACTGTAATCATTGATTTCAAAAAAAAAAAGGTAATCATTTATTCTGAAACAGAAAATGTCTCTAACTGTTATTATTATTTTAAAAAAATATGGGATAAAGCGGGCGAAATGCATTTAGTCGCAACTAACAAAATTTGCATCAGACTGACAACCAAGAAAGCTAATGTGACATCCTCGCCGCTAATACCGAGTATTCAGTCCTAGTTACTGATAAACTAGGCCTCACGAGGCAATAGGCATGTTCACGTTCGTGATAGAGATGTAATTACTTTACTAGTCATTGTTGTTATTGTTATGCTTGTCTTACTACTGTAACAAAATATACATTGTAAAGACACTAAATACCAACTCGATAAATCAATCTAAGTACAAATGAAATCTTTAAGGCCAAAGTATATCATCAAGCAACACATTAGCACATATATAATTTGAGAGGGTGGAAAAGTTTGAGAGTGACAGGAGTAAAGAAAGGTGTGGATCACATCGATTTTTTAACTACATGATAATTAAATCTAATATTGGTCATGAAGGACGAACATGATCTAACACATACAGATCTACAACATGAATTATACCGGAAGATTCATGTGTTTACCTTGTCTTTCTTAGCTCCTATGCACAGCGGATGATCGTAGGATGTTTGCTTTCACGTGCCCTCCTTGATCCCACAGTCTGGCTCGAATCACTAGGACGAAAGCTCTGATCCACACCAAGTTCCACCAATGGAGGCTAGTTAGAAAGAGAGTCTAGGGTTTACTGTATTATGATCGGCACATGATCTCTACAGTAGTGTATAATATTATTATGACCCTCATATAATAATGTGTAGGAGGCTGTCTCCTTATATAGACAGACTTATACCCAATTGCAACATCACCCCCTAGGATTTATGTCCTTGCTACTAACCCCGTAAGGTTTTGAGCTTGTCTCACCTAACTCCATAAGATTAGGATAATTGCATTAGGCACCCCCACATGGGCGCACCAAATGCTAACAGGTCATAAGTTGTTAATGTTACATTTTTTTTCTTAAGCTTCGAGTTGAAAATCTTAACAAATGAAATGACACTTTAATTTGTAATCGAACACGAAATCATTGGATGAAGAAGCTCTAAAATAGCATGGACGGTCCTTGTATCTTCCACATTCGTAACTCCTCCCTGCCCAAGCCTAGGCGCTTCCACTTTGAAGCCTTCTGGCTTAGGTACCCGGATTGCAAAGCTATCATTGATTCGGTCTGGAAAGGAAAATTCCATGGCTCAGCTAGCTTTAAATTTGCGGCCAAGTGCAAAACCCTAAAATCCAAGCTTAATGCTTGGAGGAAACAGGGGGTGGGCTCGCTTAACCAACGTATCAAATCCATTCAGGATAAACTTGAGGATACCCACTCTTCCCTGTGTGGGCCCGACCAAATTATCCAGGAAAGGAACCTTAGGATGGAACTCAACGAGCTTCTATCTCAAGAGGAAATTCTCTGGGCACAGAGAGCTAAGGTCAAATGGTTGAAAGAAGGAGATAAGAACACTCGCTTCTTTCACAAGACCTGCAAAACGAGAGTGGCTAGGAACAGGATCGAGGGGCTTCTTGATCAAACTGGTACTTGGGTGTCCAATCATGATGACCTCTCAAGACTCATCTCTGGGCATTTTGAGTCTATCTTTCTGAAAGCCGCTGAGGTTGACATACCTACTATTGATTCTTGGGATGGCTGGGACCACTTCACCGCCTTCCTAGATGACCAAAGTATTCACCTCCTTAACCAACCTTTTTCGTCAGAGGAAATTAAAGAGGCCGCTTTCTCATTAGGTCCTTTCAAATCTCCAGGTCCCGACGGCCTCCCAGGGGTGTTTTTTCACAAGAACTGGGATACTATTGGACCCTCTGTAGAGGATACCGTCCTTTCTTTCCTTAATAAGGGATTCCTTCTAAAGGAATTCAATTACTACTTTATCACCCTGATCCCTAAAACTCTTTCTCCCTCAACACCAAGCGATTTTAGGCCCATTAGCCTATGTTCCTCAATTTATAAGATCATTGCAAAAACCCTTGCAAATAGGCTTAAAATTATTCTCCCCTCTATTATCTCGGAACAACAAAATGCCTTTGTTCCGGGTAGGCTTATCTCTGATAGCACCCTTCTTGCGAATGAGTTTTTCGCCAATATCAGGACTCATAATCATGGGTCGATTCACCTTGGTGCTCTTAAACTTGACATGAGCAAAGCTTTTGATAGAGTGAACTGGTATTTTCTAGGAAAAGTTCTGAGGAAGATGGGTTTCCCTGACGTTTGGGTTAACTTACTTCTTCAATGTGTTACAACGGCCTCCTTTTTTGTCCTTGTTAATGGACAGCCCAGCAGAAGGATCTTTCCCAAGGCTGGCCTGAGACAGGGTGATCCCCTCTCGCCATACCTATTTATCATCTACCTTGAGGCCTTCTCTGCCTATCTCACCCATCTTAATAGGTCGGGGGCTTGTCCTGGTATCTCTCTTTGTAGAAACGGATACAAGTTATCTCACCTATTCTTTGCAGATGACTGCCTTGTCTTCTTCCAGCCCTCCTTGTCCACATGTGCAATTCTCAGTTTAGCCCTTGAATCTTTTTGCAAAGTCTCGGGACAGGATATCAATAAAGATAAATCTTTCCTTTTTCTTAGCCCTAATGTCCCACATGACTTAGGTGAGATCTTTGGGAACTTCCTTGGGATCAAAATTGATAACAAAAATTGCACCTACTTAGGCTTGCCCATTGCCCCTGGAGGTAAGAAAAAGGAGATTTTTAATTTTGTTAGAGAACCCATTTCCACTAAGCTTGAAGGGTGGACAGGAAAATTTCTCAATAGCGCAGGAAGACTTACCCTTGCTAAAGCTGTTCTTTCAGCTCTTCCTACTTATGTTAGCTCTTCCTTCAAACTTCCTTTATCCCTTAACAATGAAATTTCAAGTCAAATTCAAAATTTCTGGTGGAACCCTAATAAAAAGGCCCCTTTTAGAACAATCTCTAATGACATCCTTAGTAAGTCTAAGTCTAGAGGTGGCCTAGGCCTCAGAAATTTCAACTGGTTTAATCAGGCTCTCTTAGCTAACAAGGCTTGGAGGATTCTGAATAACCCAAACTTGCTTGTCTCTAAAGTCTTATTACAGAGATATTGCAGGAAAAAGCCTTTTATGGATGCAGGGTGCCCCAGCAATGCTTCATGGGCTTGGAAAAGTGTTCTCTTTGGCAGGGACCTTCTTAAAAAGGGGGTTAGATGGCATGTGGGCAGTGGTGAAGATATCAGTATTCTGAATGACAAATGGATCCCGGGTCTTAAACATCCCCTCTCTACTATTATGGCAACCCATCAGATCAATCCAGATTGGAAGGTTAGGGATTGGATCACATTCCAAGGAAATGCTCAATACTGGAAGGAGGAAACTATTAAGGCTCACGTCCCTGAGTTTATTGCAAGAAGAATCCTTGCAATCCAACTTCCAGCTAGAAAGGATCGTGATAGGCTCATCTGGCCGTTTACGAGAACTGGGGCTTACTCTACTAAGTCAGGCTACAACTTTCTTGGGGAAGAAAATCTTCAATCATTTCTCCCCGCTGGTCTCATCTATGGAGAAGGCAGCCTGGGCTTGAATGCTAACAAATGGGGATCAATTTGGGGTCTTGACATCCCGGAGAAATGGAAGTTTTTTCTTTGGAAATGTGCCCACAACAAACTTCCAACAAGAAGTCTTCTTTGTCAGCGTTTTGGAACCACTATGGATCTCTGCTCTCTTTGCAATCAAGCTCCCGAAACGCCTAATCATCTCTTCTTTGAATGTCGGGTTTCCAAACCGCTATGGAATAGATGTGATATCAGCCTGCAAGCAGAAACAAAGTTTGAAGATTGTATCTGGAGTATCATCAATTCCAGGAATCTTGATGCGATTCATGTTCTATGGGCCATTTGGAGAAGTCGATGCAGTAATGTTTTTGGGGACACAACATTTTCTATTGAGGCCGCCCGACACACTATGGAGAATGAAAAAGTGCTTCTTGCCCAGGTTTTGAATTCCAAAGAGCATAGGATGGTCTCCTCTCCCCCGCCCCTCTTTTGGATAGAGAGCCAAAAGATTCACAATTTAAACAGGAATCAGGTGAAGGAGATTTTTGTGGATGGGGCTTGGAATGCCCACGATTTTTCCTCCAGTATTGGCCTACACACAAAAGGGGTTGATGACTTTGAGTGGATTATAGGAAGAAATTGCTTTGCATCCAGCGCCTTTCAAGCGGAGCTCCTTGCGGTGGAGCATGGAGTTAACTTTGCATTGCATCATAATATTAATTGCATCAATATCAATACAGACTGCTCTTCGGTATTGTCCTTATTTCAGGGGAGGAGTGGTCCGGCAGTGCAGGATGCGGCTGTTTTTGAAAGAATCAAGATTGCTATGCAACAATTAGTCTTTTGCTCTATCTCAAAGGTCTCTCGTGTTTTAGTGGCGAAAGCTCATAGAGCCGCCAAAAATGCCATGTATGATAACCATCCATTGTAGTCTTTAGTCTTTAGGTCAGTCTGCTTTGTTGTTTCGTTTTGAACCTTTGTATTCTATTTTTCAATGATATGACCCTTTCAACAAAAAAAAAAAAAAAAAAAAAAAAAAAAAAAAAAACAATCAGTATGAAAATCCACATGGTGAGAATTAGAAGACTGGCCAATTGCAAGCATAGAAAAGAGCAAGAAATTCCGTGTGGAGCAAGAAAACATTGTTATTTCAATACATGTTACTTTCACTCCTAACACTTTTTTTATAATTCTTTTTTATTCTCTTTCTTTTTTATAGAATTACTCTTGAATACTTTTGATATCATCATGACATTGTAGTTTGGAGAATTGTTTGTTTGGATTTTTTTTTTTTGAGTGAATGAATTGTTGTGATGAGGAGTGTAAGTATGATATCGATCCTCACCGCAGCCACTCGTCCCAAAAAACCAAAACCAAAAATTCAACTTCCCAAACAGCCTCTCTCAAGTCTCAGGTTTTCATTAAAAAGTTTTTTTTTTTACCCAATTTTCATTAAAAAGTTGATCCCTGGTCCAGTAAAAACTTTTAGCATTTGGGTTATCACTTAATCTTAGATTGAGAAAAAGAAAGTTGAGAAATCACTTTCCAACTTTAAGTCCACCTCATGCAAAGAATAACCACATTTATTCCCTACTTTGCTTTCTTTCTCTTTTTAAGTCTTCTAAAGAAGTACGGCATCACAAAACTCACATTCTCTATGACTTGAGAAAATGGCAAAAGATCTTTAAAAGGGTATTGCAAGTAAGCTGAACTCAATGATACAGCTAAGAAACAATGCGGGTTTTATACAAATGACAAATATTGGATTACATGAGCTGGTTTTGAGTCTGTTGTTAACAGTTTAAAAAAAGACAGCCCCGTCGCTTACAAATTTACATAATTCATTTCTGCACTTCTAGATTTCGCGGCGTGTACAGTCTTTTGAACGTCCACATGGTGAATAAACTCTTCAGAACTCAGACGCCTTTATACAGCAACTGGAACTTTGGTATTCGCTCTGGCGGCAAAGGACAACTCACTATCAGCTTTCCTTTCATCGCTCCTCTGTATATTGTCTGCACAAGAGGAAAAGAAACTTTACTTCAATTTGATGTACTCCCAGAAACACCTGGGAGCTTTTGCGAACTAGAAAAGGCGTCGTTCACAAAAAGAGAAATGAACAAAATACGAACAGTTAACATAATATAGTCATAGATCTTAGGTTGTAACTTGATCATGAGCAATTTTGTTGATGTTGCACCCATGTTAGCTAAACAATAACAATAGTGAAGTCGAGTCAGGAAAATATTTTAGTTGTCAGATTGCTTTATGGTCTACCAATGTCGAGAAGACCTTATTTATTTCGACCATGTCTACATGTAATCATGGAAAGTACACAAGGGAACTGATTCTCTTCATGTGAAGTCTGGGTCCTAAAAGGAGTTTTCAGGTGATTCAAGATTGCCTTTCAGATATTTATCAAAAAAATATAAAAAAAGTAACAAAATATTTCAGACAATTATATTAGCAATGGTCTCAATTAGGTAACCGGTCTATCTCAGATTGCAAGACTTGAAAGTCAAAACTGGAAAGGCTTCCTTTTTTGTGTGGGTTTCCTTAGAATTAACTTGACGACGTCATTCCTCTTTTGGAATGTTTCATAAGTTACAATAAAGCATAGATTAACTTTTCCCTTGGCTTTACCTATTAATAATCCTAGTTCTACATTCTAATTCATTTTTTTAAGATAGCCTACACAAGTTTCTAAATGCTAAATGCATTTCCGACAGTTCATTTGTGTTTCCACTCAAAGCCAGATTGACACCCTATCAAAAAAGAAATGTTGCCAAGGCGGCAAACTAGCAAATGAAGCAGCATACCTCTACAACATCAATGAAGTCTTGCTTCTGATGAAACGCTCCCACCCATTTGGTGTGATCTGCGCTCCTGAGTAACAAGTGAACGACTTAAGTGTCACCTTCAGTCTATCCCGATACAAAAGCATGACACATAACATAATTTTTCAATAGACAACTTTCCGTAGAAAATAGTCAGACCATGTGACTTACAGCATGTACCATGTGAGATGAAAAGGACTTGAGATTAGCTAAAAGTTTCTCTTGCATGTACTTTAGTTCCTTAATTCTCGTTAGAAAGAAAAAGGCAGAGAACATAACTGTTCTTCAGAAATCACCTTCAAAGCGTGATTCTTTCAAACACGGGGAAAAGAGCTTAAGAGAGCAACCACGTTCAATGAACTTGAGCTAACAGTTTTGTGCATGTCATACTTGCGAAGGTTAGCTCTTTCTGAGTAGTGCGGTGGCACAAGTCATGCACAAACCGTCAAACAATTCCTCATTAGATAATTAAACTTAAAACATAGATAAGATAGGGATTCAAGATCTCAATCAATACATTGATGTATACCTTGTGCAGAACTTTGGATACCTTATTTAACTTTTATAGCCCAATAATTTCCTTAACTTACCATCTTATAATGACATTGCTGGCCATTTGCTACACTTTGCTCAGTGCTCGAGCAGCTTCAGGTTTCCTCCACTGTGTTAAAATGATATTAACAACCTAAGCGATATCGACATACCTTCTTCTCATTAGTTAGGGTCGGATAACTCGGATGCATAGGAAAATTATCGACCAACTGTTTATTTCTTTCAGCATATGCTCATCTCCATTTAGTATATCAAATCATGTTTGACAGTCTTTACTATGAGTCCATGAATACCTTAGGCTTCCTCTAATTCATGGACCTAACCAACAGCAATCAAAACATTATTCCTCACTGAATAATTAAAGGCCAATACAGCACAAGACACTAAGACGATACAAACTTATCGTCTATAACAAATACTTTTCTGGGTCCTCAATTCTTCATAACATACTCATTCATTTAACTTTTCTCCCAATTTCCTTCATAGTAACTTATTTAAGACAATTTCATATTTTTAACATTTTATTATCACCTTTTTGCATTAACTTTGATGCTCCTTTTCAAAATTTAGGAATGATGATGATATCCAAAAGAAATTCTGAATGTTTGACCTTAAGATTTGTTATAAATCCTAAAATTAAATTATAATCAATTCTATCATTCAGAATTTCTTTTGAATATTGTCTATCATTCCTAAATTATAGAAAGGAATGGCGAAGTTTATTCAGATATTGAAAAAATAAATTTCTCAAAATAAATGCAACAAATGAAATAGAGAAGATGTCACTAATCGATAGATGAGGGTGAAAAGGTCAGGCAAATTAAAATCCGGTGTAACCATCATTAATGACAGATGTAAGAATCAATTCCCTAAACTAAATAAAAAATAAAGAAAAAAAAATGAGAAGAATAAGCTGAAGATAAAAAAAGAGGAGGAAGATGAATGATTCAACTCTTCCACTCAAGGCTAAACTAGATCAACCAACACCACAATGGCACCATTGCCACAAAAAGGAAACCCGGACCAACCAATGTTCTAAACCAGCAGAATCAAAGAGAAAGCTCATTTTTACTACTTGAAGAACACCATAAACCTAAGGGCATCTCCAACCCTATCGGGGGAGGGGGAGGGGGAAAACCGTATAAAAATACGGTGCATGTCCAACCCTATGGGGGGAGGGGGAACGGGTGCTATTGGGGATAAATTTTGCCTTGGATGTGGGATGGTTAGGGGGGATTTCCCCATGGACATCCCCTCCCCTTCCCCCTACATGGAGTTGTTAATTAATTTAATATTTGACAATATTAATTACACTTAGTAATATTTTATGATCATATTATGTATTTTTTATTATGATTAATTTATTTTTTATTATTTATAAAAATTAATAGTGTATTCACGATTTTTGAAAAGTATATTTACGAAAAGTCATTGTTATCTTATTTTGTTGGAAATTTAATTAATATTATATTTATACAGTTAACAATTATAATATTAAATAATTTTAAACAAATGATTAAGAAAGCGTCAAACTTATTGAATCATAACGATACAAGCTTATTATTATTATTATTATTATCATTTTTATATACACATATATTGGTATACAATTTTGTATTCACTTTTTTTAGTACTAATAATTTATTTTAAATCATTAAATATATAAAAATTAATTTTGTTGGTTGGGGGAAAGGAATGGGTTGGAGATGAGTAGTAGTTTGGGGGAGGGGGAGGGGGAGGAGAAGGGGGAAATGGTGGGCCCGTGGGGGGAGGGGGAGGTGAGGGGAGGGGGAAAATGACATGGGTTGGAGATGCCCTAATAGGTCAAAAATTTACAACTAATTGCTGAAATTCTACAAATGGGAATCCAGTCAAAGCTAAACTAGATCTGCAAACTTAATCAGTAGTGGCGTTGGTGGTTCTATGGTTAACTTTGGGGGTTCGAAGTTGAGGATAACACTGATTCGGGCTGCATTTCAATTTGATGGTGGTAGACAACAATGGTAGTTTATGAGTTTCAGTTGGTTTGAGGAAGGCAGAGAGGGAAAGATTTGCATGTCCAAGTGGGTTTCAGTTTGTTGTGGGTTGGAGATGATATAGTCCGATTGGGCTGTTGTTCGATGAAGGAAGTGGTCCGGATATGGGTTTGGACTGAGGGAGAGCGACAGAGACCCGTGGTGGGTGGTTGTGCTTGCCAGTGGCGGCATCTCTTCTCTCGGTGGCGGCAGCTACTTCTTCATCCTCGTTCTTCTATTATTTTCTTCTGCTGCTGCTTCTTCTTCACAACTCTTTTCTTTTTCTTTTATTTTATTTTCTTTTTCTATTTAGTTAATTATTTGAGGTATAGTTTTGGCAATATTTTAAAATTTGAGGGGTGTAAAATGCAATTAACCTTTTTTACTAGTAACGGAAATATGGGCGGAATTGCTATGTGAAACATGGAGCACATCACAGGTCACCTAAGTGAAGCTTTTGAAACCACGGGTCAGCTAAGACAACCGAGCCTAAACCACAAGACAGTTTTTACCAAAAAAAACAATTCAGACCTATATTAAATCATAGGAGACTTCAGCAACCCACCAATAGCACTGTTATACTCCACTATGCTGCTAAAACATGTCAAGACCCAACATGCTTGTGAAAGAATAAATTTCTTAAACAGGTGAGGTTAACGAAAATAAACAAACGCCATTGAACAAAGCCACAATATAGCTGGTTACTACAGTTGCTTGAACATGTTACTGTCAGAAGAAAAGAAAAAAATACAAGGGCACAATGCAATGAATTGTCAAAAAACAGGGGTAGGTAAGAAGGAATTACCCTGAATCCATCTTCATGTGATGAGCATTGAAGAAGAAAACTATGGATGGTATGAAAGTAATGTCGAAATACTTGACGTATACTTGAATCTCCTCTGAATCAGTATCCACCAATGCTACAGTTGCGAATTTTGACAGCTCTCTTGCTGATTTTGAAATCTGTGCTCGAACAAAGAGTAGCGACAGGGAATAAATGTTAGGAAATGAATCAAAAGATACCGAATAGAAGTGAAATTTGTTTACCTACATGAAAAATAAGCAAGCTATGCAAGGGAACTATAAGAACGCCCCACTTGCTTGCCAACAACTAAAAATGGAAAATACATTCTTGTTTGAGAACCTTATTTGCGGGTATCATGGACTTAGATCTTGCCATTATCCATATTTGCTACTTGCTCACAACAGTTAAAAGCACTCTATCCCAATGTTACCTGGAACGGATTGCTCTGGTTCGTGGAACTAGATCGCAGAACACTATATGGAATTCGGTACGTTAGTGGTAGGCTTCTTTAGATATTTTGCTAGGAACTTAACCTTTTTCCGAGATCATGAGCGATCAAACTACTCAACTTCTGCAGTATTTGGAGTCAAAATTCTAATAATGTATGCCATAATTTATCTGTATTCCCTCTTACATAATCACTTCAGGTGAAAGTAATGAAACGATTGTGGATCACAAAATTACCATCCTGGATCGCTTTTGTACCACGTTTTCGAACGAGTAATCCAAATCGCAATTCGCTAGGGTATGAGTGAATCGTGGTAACACAGGTCTACCCCGCCACCTTCTCCTGACCACCTGATTGCAGGGTGTCTTTCTTAAATATCTGCTTATCACGCAAACAGGACAGTTTCCTTCCCATGTTAATCGACTACTACATAAGCCAATAAGCTGTAAATTTCCCTACTCAACAACCTTTTCCCATTAATTCTTTGACTGCCATAGCATAAGCCACCAGGTCTTCTTAGTTAATAAAATACTTTTAATTTGTTTCACAGCCTCTTGATGTTATCGCTTTTACGCTTCTTACCTTTCCTGTTTGGTCCAGTAAACTTTCAGATGAATAGCTTGATCAGTTCAATAACATCAAGTACATAGTCCTGGGCTAGGGTTAACCTGGCTGGGAACATGAAGTTTGATACGATTTAGATCAAACTATGTTCCTGTTACTGAAAACTTTGGATATTTTATCATTTTTGGTACTTCCTATTATTGCAAACAACTTTTAGAATGTTATCACGATATAATCTTCAAATGTTATTACCTCCACGGAAGTCAACATGTATCGAGCATATGCCAGAGATGAACCAACAACAAGTTTCATATGAGCACACTCTTTTATAATTTAAAACTTCGGAAATCTCTCTCCGTCCCTCCCTCCAACCAGTACCTTAGAAATGGAGGTAATTACAGGTGGACGGAGGATCTATGGAGCTGGACATGTTATTACGATGAAGATTTATTTTTTTCTCCACAAACAGGAACAAATAGAAGAGGAAAAATAATGAGAGAATAAAGAAACAAAAGGGAGGTGGAAAAGCATAATGTGTGGCCGTGATCTGCTGATAGAGCGGCTGCAATGAGACATCCATTAATGGAGCATCAGTTAAAAGTCATCAATGATAGATTCCCTCTCCGAAACCAACCCTAGCCGCCTTCATAGGACAAAACCCAAGTCCCGCCTCAAAGTTGCAAACCTCATCTCTCACAGAGGCCTTGACCCCTACTCGAATATGCAAACCCTTTTCACCCACGTACTACACGTCCTTATGGGCAAGGAGATAAGATAGCCTGGCCTTACTCTAAGGACGGCTCCTACTCGGAAAGATCGGGATACCGACTTAGATCTTCGCCCTCAAATTTTACCCTGCCTAGAAAGCACGGGTGCTTCTGGTAGGTTGAGCACCTGCATCGGATACTCACACTGGGTGCTGTGGGGCGGAAGGGTCATTTGAAAGTTCTAATTGAGAGGTCTTCTGAAATACAACTACAATTTAACCACATGAATGTCCGTCATTTTGGGGCTTGAGAACATGTGATGTGTATCATCTATTTTGTACGATGGTTAATGCTTTTGGTTTATATATCATTTGGCCCATTATGTTTTATTTTCATTTTCACATGTAAACGAATATCTCGCATATAAATAAATACACACACACGCGCGTAAATCCTCCGCACCGGCACCCCTAATCTATTAAAAATTGATGCACCCGCACCCTGGACCCACAACCGTACTTGGACTTCAACTGGGAAAAGTGTCCTGGCCACTGGAAACCCTCTGGTGTCTATCCATACCGGAATAGGTCAAAATTTTCCTGTGGACATGCCTCTCAAATGTCATGCCCTGAAAAAAGGTCATCAGTGTCCACCCCCAGTTGCCACTGGCTCCCATTCCGAGAAGGCTCGCCTAACCATATATTCCGCAAATGTAGCCAAATGAACTATGTTTGGTCCTCCTTACCCAGAGGCCTGCCCCCCCCCCCTCCCCCCCCCCCCCCCCCCCCCCGCAATCGAAGTTTCACGGGCTGGCTCACCCACTGGTTCCCCAAGAATTTATGTGCTTTCACCTCCATCCTTAGGAACCTGTGGAAAATCAATGAGCAGGGGAATCTTCCAAGGTTAACATGACCCTAGAGGAGCAATCAGATCAGAATCCGTGGCCATTGCCATTTGCTACTATGGAGAAAAAGAACAGCCGTCCCGCAAGAGACCACCCCCCCCCCCCCAAAAAAAAAAAAAAAAAGAAGAAGAAGAAGAAGACGTGGTTCCCAGCCTAATGAAGTTGAAGAATCCGAAATAACAATCCAAACATCAGGCGCTTGGAAACAGATCCACAGGTCCATTGGATGGACAACTCCTGCACGCCGAGAAACGACAAACATTTGCCCACTCGGCATTTCCCCCTGAACTCCTAGCTCTCTATTTTGCTGATAGATGGTGTCGTACCACCCGCGCATGTGCAGATAATTTTCTAAGAAACTGTGCTAACCTCAATTACCAGTTGCCTGATCCAGCCAGAGTCTCTTTTGAGGGCACTGCCACCCTCCAGGCTGTTTTGGAGCTTCTTCATTGACTGATTTCCAGCAACGCGGTAAAAGAAAACCGATCACTGGCGGAGCCATATAGGGACACAAGGGGTCAAGTGCCCCCCCCCCCCAAACTTTTAAAGAACTACAATTTTACCCTGATTTTCTAAGGCCAGATACATATGTGCCCCAGAGTTTATTGCCCATGTGCCCCCGAGAAAATAATGACTGTGCCTCAACTTTTGAACTGTTTATGCTGAAAGGCCACTAGATGTTACCAAATATACTGGGGCTTTAAAAATTACAAATATATCCCTAAATTCATGTTGTCACTTATTTATATAGTTTGACATGTCTTGGATACTCTTACATAACATATGAGACTTCACAATATAATTTTCCGACCACATGTCACCACCACGCTCTCTCTTGAAAACTAAGCCCAGTAAGAAGCTCACTTTTATATTTAGTCTTGGCTAGCTGCCTCTACTTTTCTGTTAGTTTTATCTATGGGTTGGTACTTTCTTTAGTTCTTAAGGGTGAAACTCATGAAAAATTGCAGAATGACTACTAAGTTACTCTGTTATATGGAAGATTCCTCCATACTACCTCTTCCCTAGAGACTGTAAAAGAAAAAGTAACCCATGGCTGCTAAAATGGGTGGTTTTATCTCTGAAAATTACAGGGAAGGGAAAAAGAGAAACTAAAGGAAATCGCTTAGCACCGATAATATGTCGGTGGTTTTGTAAATTGTTAACCAAGACTAGAAACTTCCTTAGTAGTATCTCACTTTAATCGTAATTAGAAATTTATTGTTTCCTAAGGAGTGAACCGTGATTCTGATACATTGTGTTTGTTTCCGTGAAACCTCTTGTAACTTCACAATTGGTAAATGCCCATTTATTCCTTTCGAAACTACCATACGATAGCCGTCCGTAGAATCAAAAGGCTGATACTATATTGGCATTTCCGGTTTTCATTAAATCATTTGCATACAGATCTAAAGCAGTGACCTAGTTCGAAATTTGGGCCGGCCAATGAAGCTTTTCATATTTGGGTACTTAATTCATCAATTTGCTACATACTTTTAAATCAATTGCATAATTCTGATAGTATACAACAGCTATTGACACATATTTCAATCACAGGGCTTGATTGATCATCTCTAACCACACTGTTCTCCATAAATTGGAATTTGGAAGTCGAATCATTTTATTTTTTGTGTAGGTAACTAAATAAAACATGGCGTAGCGATTTTAAACCCATTAAATGGCATGCGAGCAGAGGCAAAGAAGATGAAAACCCTAGAGAGTTGGGAGAGAGCACGTACGACGTCGTCGAGCTGGAGACAGACGGGGTCGGAGGCTCGGCCGAAGCGGAGAACAAGAACTTTGTCGATGGTGTCTCTGATGATGGAGTCCACTTCTCGTTTCTTCGTTAGCGTCGCCAGCAGGTGGCTCATCCTCTCTCCCTCTCTAATCCCCGGAAGCTTTTTTTTTTTTTTTTTTTTTTGTCTGATGGTTCTCCGTTGCTGTTTACCACAGACAATTGGTCATCTAAGAGCATCTCCAATGCATTAGGTAAATTGGTATTCTTAGGTAAAATTTAAAGAAGTTGAACAAAATTAGAAGTCCAATGGATTAGGCATCTTATTATGCAAAACACAAAATAGGCATCATTATCGCCAAACTTGGCGAAGTTCATTCCCTAGCCATCTTTGTTTTTTCCCTATTTTTTAGGTTTTTGAGACACTTGTCCACTTTTTGGGGTGTGACTACTTATTTAAACCATGTCTCCTATAATTTCTCCACCACTTGTCCTAAATCTTTCTTTTAATTTTTATCTAGTACGTGAAAAAATCTCTAACTATTAGCATTCAATTTAAATTGCCTAATTTATAGCTAGTAGCATTGGAGCCTAGTGCAAAAATTAAAATGCAAAATCGTATTCTTAGACATAATATGCCTATTTTTTACCTAATTGCATTGGAGATGCTCTAACATCGCCCAAATTTGGAAGTGGAAATCTAACATCGCCCAGGAAAAAAACAAATAACTTTTTCCTTATCGCAAATAAAGGTTAGACGCCTAATTTTAAATTGTGGCAAGATTATAAAACAAAGAGGGATTTGTGGGGAGGTTTTAGTACAAATTTTCCAATTTACCACTCGGTTAATGTATAGAATAGACCTGCCTTAAATCTAAGAGATTATGGGCATGGTGAGTGAATTATCTGAATTGTTCAGTTTCATATCCGTTCGTATGCATAAATAAAATCAATGGGAGTTAATTTAAAAAAAAAAAAAAACAAAATTAATAGGAGTTGATCTAAGTAGTAGGCAGCTTGGTTCCGCTTAAGCAGGTACTGAATTCGAGAAATTATCACGGAGAGACTCACCTGCCATTGCAGGCATGTGACACGATTCTGGCCAAATTTTGGATTTTCGTACAAGTGGGTGTCCTTACATTAACTTTCCGTTCACTATTGGTGGATAAATATAAAAGACTATTGTATCCCTTATTTTCACATCTAAAATTTTTTAAAATGCAAATTTTACCAACGAATTTTAAAAAGAAATGATATAATTTTAATTTAATATTTTTATATATGAAAGATAATGCTATATACTCCATCAAAATTACATGTTTTTACATCATTTCAAGATATAAAATATGTTTATATTAACATATATTCGTCAATCTTAAATTCGTTAACTTTAAGTATCAGTTTTTAAAAAAAATCTAAAAATTTCATAATTTAACATTTATGTTTTAATAAAACAATAACATACAAGTATCTTTGTGCATTTTATACAATAGTTTTTCTTACATCTGCATGAAAATTACAAAACATTATAGTAAAAAACTACTCAAGAATGTCGGGTGTCAACTCTTGCGTCAGTTGTTAAAATGCACAAAGATACTTGTATGTTGTTAAATTATTAAAAAAAAAAAGTGAAATTATGACATTTTGAGATTTTTTTAAAAGCTGTTAAAAAAAGTAAATTACTTTAAGATTGACGGATATATGTTAATAAAAAAATATTTCTTCCCTAAAAAAAATCATGTCTTGAAATGGATAGAAAAATATGTACTTTTGGTGAAATATATTGAATTCTCTTATATATATCAAATTCTTAAATTAAAATATATATTCCTTTTATTTTTTTAGATTTATTAGTAAAACTTGCATTTTAAAAAAATGTGAGTGAAAATAAGGGGTATAAATTTTTATATTTTTTCATCCAAAGTTAACGGAAAGGTACCCTCGTGCTACTCACTTTGATAGCAAATTACATTTGCTATTATTACAAATTTTAAATTAGGGTTCGAATATATTGTTAGTCTTCCGTTTGGGGGTGATGACTATGATTATCGATTAAATTGGTGCAATGTTATCTGAACACTCGCAATTATAGTGATTCGGTAATAATATAAAGGTTGTGTAATATGTGTATTAACTTTTTTACCTTTTAAAAGATTCGACATATACTAAGTTCAATTAATACATATGTTCGAATTCTTATCCGGTCTCTGGGCCTCTCAAATCCAGTAAAAGGCGATTACAGGCCCAAGATGGCAGATTGTACACCATAACCCATTATTGACTCGGTCCAAACCATTTACAGCAAAAATGTGGCGACGTTTGTCTTCGGGCTGTGTACTTTACTTGGTAAGTGGAGCGGTGGCGTGTCAGTTCAATGATCTCTTCAATGTACCTCGCTGCTTCTGAGCAACCAGTTCACTTTCCTTTCTCTTTCGTCACTTGTTCATCTCCTCTATCATTCATCTCACATCACTTTCAAAAATGCAATTCTCAATATTTAGATCTACAATGATCTTTATTATGATCTATAGAGCTTCTGCTATTGTTGCTCTCGCTGATGTTCCAAACGGGATTACCGCTTTTACATCGTTGATGAAGATCCCATGTCGATTTCTCACCACTAGTCAAGCATCGACAATTTTGTTGTTTATGTCACGAGTCGCATCAATACTTGGTTTATAGAAATCTAGGGGGTGGCTCAATTTTCTGGTGAAGAGACTATTTGAGTAAGACTCCGATCACTCTACATGATTTCAGAAAAAGATCAGATAAGTGTCTCACAACTTCTTCTTCTATCTCATTTGTTTTATTGTTGTTAATACTGATAAAAACGGTGCAATAATATTGGTGATTTATTGAGAATCGGCATTCTAATCGCTTGTCGATAAAAATCAAACCCATGCCATGCAATACAATTAGAGAACAAATAACATATTTTTTATCGACTGCGATAGGAAGTAAAATAAAGGCAACTGACTACAGGTTATCTCGAAGCCACTCCATGTATATGATGTTTTTCTTCTAAGGGTAGATGAACATGAAAACTTTAGTTTTGCTTGCTTTATACTTCCTCTGCTTCTTTAGGAATGTCCTGGTTTGACTTTCAACCCGTAAATGGGTTACTTTGACTCGGTGATTTAGATAGTAAAATGATATAACTTTTCGGAAAATTCTCATGGTGTTGTAGAGTAAAGTTACTATACAAGACCATGCAAAAATTACCAAATCCTTGTATTGTTTGATAATTAAATCACCGGGTCATCCAGTGAATAGTGATAAAAAAATGAATAAACTGAAAGAGAAGAAACATATATAGTATTAGGCAACAATATTTTTTCTTGAGACAAACAAAGTGTTCGGACCAGATTGCGTGCACCTCAATTAAACTTACCATGACAGAGGAAGTACAAATAGTTCGATGAATCTGAGACCTCAAATGGAGCAAATACTCAAGTCCCAAGCAGGCCATCCCCTTGGTATATATTCCCTCTGTTCACTCGGGATCTTCAAAGTTGAGAAATTCCTCTATTTAAAAAAGCATGAGAAAGTCTGAAGTGCCCTGGTAAGTGACTAAAGCAGATAGTGTAATCATAGGTGGCAGAAAATTTCTTTGGTGAGTGTTTTTTAGTAAGGGTGTGATGGTATTTTTGGTGTAAAAAGATTCATTGTATAAAAATTTGAAGAATCAGAGAGATTCTACGAGATGAGAAATTTTGAAGAATCTGAAAGAACGAAGAGAGTATTTGTCTTGGTGTTAGGCATAGTATTATGAAAAGAAGTACAACATTTGTTTCTTCTCTTTCAACTTAGGTTAACTTTTTGACTCGTATCTTGGTCACTTTGACAAGTGATTTGGATTGTAAAATGATATAATTTTTTGACAGTTTTTTCGCAATACTGTAGAATAAGGTTTACTCCACATGATCATGCAAATATTACAAAATTTGTGTATCGTTTTGCTAGCCAAATCATCGGGTCAAAGTGACCCAGTGAATAGTATCAAAAACGAAGTAAGCTGAAACAGAAGAAACAGATGTAGAATTACCTACAAAGAAAGCACACAACTGTTCTTTTGTTGGAAAAAGGGGAGTAAACACACACAATTTACATGTGGGCTTTCAAAACGCAAGCCCAAAGTATTCAAAACCCGGCCCAGTAAAATCTCAAAATCGGCGTTTGAGTAGCCCCTGGCGATTACACTATTATTATTATATTTAGTTGTAAAACCCTTCCCTTGTATGGCTGTTAACAAGCTCTGAGCCTTCTTTTCCCTCCCTCATTCTCCTTCCTGCTCAAGGGTTTCTAGGGTTTTCTCTCTTCTCTCTCTCAACTCTCACTCATCTTCACCTCTCTCCAAGCCTCTGAGAAGCCATGAACATGTACGAGAAGGTCAATAGGCAGAGGCCTGAAGTTCCTATACAAGAGAACGAGATTCGCATCACATCGCAAGGCTTGGTCAGGAATTACATCACTTACGCCACTTCTCTCCTTCAGGTAATCGATCGATCACTCGAATACTCTCGATTCTCTGCTTGATTTCGCCGTTCTCTTGCCGATGATTGTTTTTTGCGGTTGCTGTGTTCGTTCGCTTCACCGATTCATGTAGACGGTTCAGTGACATGCGTTTGAACGGTAGATAGAATCTGTTCGATGAATTTTCACATTCTCAAACGCTTGATCGATTTATGAGTTGTGTGCTTCGTGAGGTTGAATTTGTTTGATCGATTTTCAGGAAAATTGTTGTATCTTCTGTGTTTGTATGTGATTTTTCTGAGTTGATTCCGTCAATGTATACAATGCCGTTGATTTTGTAGGAAGAAGAGGAAGAGATTGAGTTGTGTTAGGGTTTTACCTATATAAAGCTGTTTATGATGCTTAGTATCTACCATTTTGGTACTGTGATGAACTTCTCTGTAGTGGTTATCTGATGTGAAGTGTAGTTAGATCATTTCAATAGAAAATTTACCTTCACTACTCCAAATTGGGAAGTTTCTGGCCGATTAGGGAAATATAAACCTTGACTTGAGTGATATTGATTTGCAAATACTTTAGATATACCATCAGGATCAATTGGCAGGCTTATCCTGGTAACTTTAATTCATCATTCAGGCGTCTGTTTTATTTGCTGGATGATGTGATTCTATCAGTGAGTTGAGTTAATTTGTTTCTTTCTAGGCCTATTCGAAGCTCAATTTGTTGAGTGCCTTATTGTTATCTATCTTATACATGTTATTATTACAGTATAAATGTGGACATCACTTTTGGTGAAACCTCGGTTTTTCGACGATTGACAATACTGATGTTAATCAGTTTCACATCACAGAGTTAGTTTAAAACAGCCTAATATAGTGTTTCTCTATTCCAAACCATGTTGAAGAGTACTAGTAATATGAAAATGGTACTGAACACAAATTTTGTTGTAGCTGGTGGTCAACAAGAGAATATGATTCATAAGATAACCCCACAAATTTTTGTGCTAGTGTTCTCATAGAGCTTTTAGCTCTGTTATAACTACCTGACTTTCATTGCACACAGCCACAAGCTGTAAATGCCTCATCTACATATTTGGTGACTGCCACAATGCTTATGTTGTTAGTTTAATTACATTCCAGTAAAATGCATGCCAGTAGTTTTTTCATTGCGTGTTACATCAGGTATATTATGGAATGTGAATGAAGACTTATGCTTTCTCCATGAACTGTAGGAGAAAAATGCGCGAGAGATTGTCTTGAAAGCGATGGGCCAAGCAATTAGCAAGACCGTAGGCATTGCAGAGATCATAAAGGTTTGTTTATCTGCGTTATATATTGCATTTCAGTCCTCACTCCTTTCTTATCTCTTTTGATGTTGAGATTTGTGTTGACCTTTTATTACTTGAAACAGAGGAGAATTCCAGGGATGCATCAAGATACTGTCATAAGTTCTGAGAGCATAACTGATGTGTGGGAGCCCCTTGAAGAGGGTCTTTTGCCGTATGTTTGTTGCTCTTGTACCATTTTTTTAGTTGAATGTAACAGACTATATTCTGTATTAATTTGTCTATACCATTATTTATGACAGTGTGGAGCAGACTCGACATGTCTCAATGATTTCAATTACCTTGAGCACGAAGGAGCTTAATGTGAAGTCCCCAGGGTAAGTTAAATGCTTAATGCTTCTGCACCTAAAATTTACTTTTACACAGTAACAGTGAAGAGCACTAGTTTTTAAACTTATCACTATAGCAGAAACCTAGACTAACTCGTTTGACATGTTAAAACTTCTTTCTTCTTTTCTGATAGTAAAATGATATTCTACCTCTTTAATTTGCAATTCCAAATTCAACATGGAACATGTAATATTTTGATACAAAACATAAAAGACTATGCTAGGAATTTGCCTAGCGACTTAATGTTTTCCCTCCTTTACCCGTCTCTTCTCTGTTGCGATCCTGATATTTCGTGGTTGTGATTCTGAAATGAAATCTGTCTATAGATATCAAGCTCCCTCCCAAGGGCAGCAGCCAAAGTCGCAGTACAATAACTATCAGCCGCGGCAGAACTATCAGAATCAGCAACAGTACAACTATCAGCAGCAACCACCGAGGCGCATTCAATACAATGATGAGGGTAACTTATGCAAACAAATTTTTCGGACATGATAGTTATTATTGCCATTTTTACTATTGAATGACAGTGCATTTGATTCATAGATTCATATGGTCGGGGAGGAGGCCGTGGTAGAGGAAGGGGGCGAGGTTGGAACAGGGGTGGTTATGGAAATTATCAAGGTATTTTTTCCTGGGATGGTATATTCTATTTTATAGTTGTGCTATAAAGTCATATACAGGTTAACCACGGCTAGTGTAACTTGTTCCCCTGATTTGATTTGGTCCTTCTTTTTTCTGACAGAAAATGCTGGCCCTTCAAACTATGGGCGCGGTGGATATCGTAACTACCAAGGTATGTTTTCCTGTCTTGATTTATACAGTGTCTCTGATTCAACTTCAATGTGTTGGTCTGATGTCATCTGTATAATCTTTTACCCACAGATAATGGTGGGCGTCAAAACATGGGAAGAGGTGGCCAGCGGGTGACTGGGTTTGATTTCTTTCGTAAGTTGCACTACTCCAATATTTACGTCTTTGCTTGAATGTTCTAGAACAATTCCAGCATCCGTTCTTCAGCTGCAAAAGCTTCACTTAGATGTGCTTGGTTGGTATTTTGCTGCTGTTTAGTTAACATCCGAGCGGCCAATTTCACCAGCTCCGATACAATCTCTACCTACCCAATATGCATCTGTAATTTGCTTAGTGGTGTATGTGGGCTGTAGTCCTAGTTGAATTGGAGGGAAGTTTGACTTGTGATTGGATTTCTTGCTTTGGCTGGTAATTTAATGCAAACTTGACTTATGGTTGGGTTGTTTTGCTTTGTGCTGGTAGCACAGCTTTGCATGCGCTCCTTCCCAACGAAGGTCAATAAGAGCTAGTTGAGGAAAATGTTGAACCCTGATCAATCCATAGCTATAGCAACAACCAACTATTAGTAGTAGTTTGGATCTCCTTCCAAGGGTAGTTTGTGAAACTAGTGTTGAAAGGTGAAAGATGCAGGCATATAAATGTCCTAAAAATATTGCACTTGTGTTGAGGAATATTGATCTAGCAGAAGTAAATACTTTAGCAATGAATTACAAGGGTAGTTTATGAAACTAGTGTTTAATGGTGAAAGATGTAGACATATAAATGTTTTAAAAATATTGCACTTGTGTTAAGGAATATTGATCTAACAGAAGTAAATACTTTAGCAATGAATTACAGGTATCCTAAGAAATTCAATTCGATATGCAAGTTGGTTTGTATCATTTTTAGCATTGGAGCCATGCCATGACCTTGCAACCAGTTAGGTGAACTGAAGTTGTACGAAACTTGTTGCAAATCATCTTTGTTAGGAGTCGGAAACAAACTTGTGGCCTGAAATGTTGTCTGATGCAGAAGTTATCTTGATTGGTTTGATTAGCAGCACTAAACTTTCTTTATTTGGCAGCTGAAACTGGAACCTACATAAGAGGTGGAGGCAGGGGCAGTGGAGGTGGATACCCCAGAGGTGGAGGCAGGGGCGGCGGTGGAGGAGGATATGAAAGATATGCAGGAGGCGAAGGTGGTGCTGGGTATGAAAGAGGTGGAGGCAGGGGTGGCGGTGCTGGCAATGCAAGGGGTGGAGGATATGACAGATATGGAGGTGAAGATGGTGGCTATGAAAGAGGTGGTGGTGGAGGAAGAGGTGGAAGGAGTTACAACCGCGGACGTGGGAGGGTGGGCGGCGGGGGTCGCAACAGGGGCGGCGGTGGAGGCAACCAGGCATGATCGGGGAGATTTGGGTTTGCTTTGTTAACTTTGTTTGCCATGGCTATGCTGTTTATTACTTCTACAAACTATGGCATATGTAGATCAGTTTCAGATAATTTTGAGTTGGAAAATATGATTGTGGCAGAAGCTTGTTGGACTCTGTTGGGCTATCTTTCTCTTTTACATAAATCATCAAGGAACAAGTCAGCCGTGTTCAGATTTGCTTGCATTCTAAAGTTACTGCTATTATATTCATTATTATTCAAAATTTGTTAATTTGTCAGTCTCATCCCCTTTTACATTATAACAACCAGTTAGTGTATTTTAATCATACAATGGTTTTAGTTTTAGAGGAGAGCTGATTACCCCCGTAGTTGTAGTTTAGGCAGTCGATTGGTATTGTCGTGATCCAGGAGAACCACTTAGTCGCTTTGAACAGGTAGATGATGTTTTTCTAAATTCCTAGTTTGTGCTGTGTTTTGTGAGAATATACTAGTTTGTGCTTGTTGGATAAAAAAAAAAAAAAAAAAAAAAGTGCTTCTGCTTGTGGAAGTATTATTTTTTCTTTGCTTTTTTGTTGGAGTATTGAAATTGGTTGCAGGGAAAGCATGTTCGTCTGTACTGCACATGTTTTTAGCCAATTATCCCAGATCATGGAAAAGAGAATGAGCTGTACATTGTCCTGCGTCATACCAGTACAAGTCACTCACTCGGTTGATGTGTTTTTCTCGTGAGCTCTGAGGAGGGGTGTATGCGTTTCTTTCATAAAGCTATTCCGTCTTTTGTTGCTTTTGTAGATGACCTAAGGTCGTCTTTTTTTTCAGTTATGGAAACCATGTTTGGCCTTGTGTATTGTGCAAGACAATGATGCTACCTTTAAAGACAGAGAGAGAACTATAATCACACAATAACTGTTATTGCCGTGGAGCTTCATTTGAATGATACTCCCCAAGTCCCTATATCCTGCACAAGTACATCTTACTATACATGTGAAATAGTGAAGTCCATTAGGAGGCATGGTGAATGTCTTTTGTACGACTGTCCATGTGAAATAGTGAAGCCGGTCACGAAGTATGGTGAATGGTTTTTTGGTATGGCAGCGATTGTGGGCTGCTGCCAACTGATAACCTCCAGTTTAGATGTACGCACACATAATATAAAATGATACTAATAATAAAAATACGACTCCCTAAATATTGAAGCATTTGAGAAGACTAGTTAGGGAAAGGGATGAAGTTTTTGAAACTCTAAATTAGGGGACTAAGGAGTGGATGACTAACTAATTTAACTAACGATATGATACGTAAATGTGTTAGTGTTTTTAATATTGTAAACCTTTTTTGACACTACAATATATAGAAAAGTTTAAATTTTCATATACTACCGTTAGTCAAAATAGTTGATTAAAATGACCTCTCTAAAGTCGGATGAAAAGTTTAAATTTTCATATACTACCGTTAGTCAAATTTTAACCATGCGTTAAATTTTGATTGACGTGTCCCACTAGCCAATTAAAATTTCCCAGGATCATTGCTTTCTCGGACGAGTCATGGGCTTGATGGGGTCAATTAATGACAACATGAAGACTGAAGATAAAACATGGGAATGACGTCACAATTTTAATTAGTACTGGTAACTCTTCATTGTGTCTGCACGTTTCAACTTGACCACCATTTAATTATCAAGTTTATCAAGTTGAAATACTTTTAATACATGTACGCGATTGCTACTTTAACCGTTGGTTGGATATGCGTCCAGGTTCATTGTTTTTATAACAAATGTTCGAACCGGCTGGTATTTATACATACAAGAAAATGGTATTTGTGACAACGCATACATATAAGAAAATAGACACAACCTACTCGTCTCATATCGTTACATAATCATTATATAGTGCCAAAAAACAATAATTTTGCTCGTCTTATATTCATACTGTACCCAAAAAAATCGAGGAAGAATAAACAAGAAAAAAAATAAATGCAGTAATACAAGTAACAAATAATGGTTCAATACAGAATTTAGAGATCTTGGCGACTGCCCAAGTAGAAAAGGGAGCATATTATCAGTTCATTGGAATTGGGTTACAGCCTATGTCACCTAAAATTCCGAGGACCAACGCTCTCGATTCTCGCTCCAGCACTTTCACCCCGAATTCACTTATTATCATCGCTCTCAAAGCGCGTCTTCACCAATGCTCGCCGCTCGGTGCTTTATTAACAACTAGCTACAATATTAAATTGTCAAGCCTATTTGAAACCAAGTTAAACACAATGAATACTTTCTCCTTATCGATGTATGTCAAGTTCTCATTGCTAACACTCAGTCGAGTTGGATTTTTATTGCATTCCTCAATAAATAAGGGCTGAATATCATATATAATCTTTTGTAGTGAGCCCTAAATTACACAAAAGTCCAATCTATAATATGTTCATATATTTGTTATCCATCCACCACCATATACTATTCTGTTCTAATAGGCTTGCTAGGTTTGTTCATCGGGTCTTGTCGGTCCATCTTTTTCACTAATCCTAACTCAGTCAAACTGAAACAACACACACACACGATCGTTCAAGCTCCTATCTCCTATGAGTCTCAAGGAACTACGAGAACGTTAACATTATTTTTCACGAAACTAAGTTGTGATCACTTTCGTGCATCTACTAGATAGCTAGTATGATTAAGGTGATCAATCCACATACACTAAGATTTAATAACAAGAACATGTTAACTAACTTGGAACAATACATACGATTAATCTCTCAGAGCATGAAACCCATTCATAATCCGGAAATACTAAATTAAAACTCTAGTTCTCCATAAACTGCCTAGCAAGAAGAGCTTAGCTAGACATATAAAAGTTTAGCATGAAAAATTCGATCATAACCATAAGTGAGGTTGAGAAGATGAAATCAAACGTAAAAATCTCGAAGAGGTGTTGATCTTCCGTCTCCGTCTCTGTCTTCGTCCTTGTCTCTCTCTTTTCTCCAACGTGATATTCCTCCAAAAATAGGGCTTGGTTCATTAATTAATCAACAGGGCTTGATTAATTAATAACCCTAACAGTCCCTCATTACTTACCGGAAGTGCGCCCCACTTTAATGCAGATCGCACGAACTGCTTCTTTGCTCGTGCGATCACCTGGAACCATTTTTGTCTCCTCTCAATCTGACCGTGCAATCTCACAAACTGGTCGTGCGATATGATAAATCATACGATCTGTTCACCTGATCGTGTATCACAGTAGCCGCCCCTCTTCTTTTCACGCACAAATTATTCTAAGTCTTTTTCTTCCTTTCATTGGGGGTGTTGAGTATCATTAATAAAGCTTTTGCACATGACACTTAGCTCCCCTCTTGCAATCTTTGTCATTTTTCTTCTCAATTTCTTTTCCTCCCGAGCTTTCACATCTATTCCGAAGTTCATTTTCCTTCTCCACTTGATCTCCGAGCTCCGTTTCCTGTCAAACACAATATGAAAACAATGTGCGTTTAAACTTGACAAAATAAGCGTAAATAATACGAAAACATCCGAATTATCAATTATGCGCAACAACTCAACTTTCACAAATACTTCTCAAGAACACTCAAAATGACGCCTTAATCCAACTTTATGCTCACTAATCGGTAGGAAACAATGCCAAAAATTAACTCCCATTCGGACTTATCAGTGGCCAATTAGGATATTTTGGTTGTTGGATTATCAGATTCAAACTATGCAGCCAATGTTGATAGGCTGGAGATCAATGACAGGTTATGCGTTACTCTAGGAGGTTCTGTTGTGAGCTGGAAGCCGACGCTACAGCCGACAGTGACTTTACATGTCTTTGACAAAACCAGCAAATGAGGGAATTTAGCTTAAAGGAATGGTCAATGATCTAGGACTACTTCAAGATCAAGCGATAGTCTAATGTGATAGCTTGAGTGCGATATGCTTGATATTTACTGAAGATCAGGTTCATCATGAAAGAACAAAGCCCATCGACGTCAGGTATTATTTTATGAGAAACGAGAACAGAATCAAGGTCAAGGAGGTGGGGATATGTTCACGAAGCCGGTTCGGGAGACCAAATTCCGACATTGCCTGGAAAAGCTCAACATATTGAGCCAGTGAGGCCCTTTGGGGCATGTCGGACCCATCGGGATTTAGTGAGTCTCTATGACGAGAGACATTGGGCGCGTAGAAGACAGTTTATGTTTACGAGAAGAGGAGTAGTTGTTTTGTGGTGAGATAATTCAAGTCAAGGTGGAGATTCGTTGGGAAGTGCCTTGAATGGAGAAATCACCCAGAAAGCAACTAAAGGTTTCCTTTCGTGCGAATGATTCCTACGAAAGGAGCGACCTTTCATGCGCAAGGCTCTTGGGCGGCGATAAATAGCATTTCCAAATTTACTTAGGACGGCTGGGGGACGACTGGGCAGTATAAATAGACCCTTTGGCTTCCTCAACTATTATGCAATCATTGTAATCGCTCATCTTGATAAATAGAAGAACTTTTTGATGTGGATGTAGTTAGCATACTTTGTGCTATCGAACCAGGTAAAATCTTGTGTTTGCTTGTTTCTTTCTTCGTTCGTGAGGTGTGAGTGTCATACAGTAGTGACCCTCCTCAAAGGACTGAAAGTGTTCCTTTTCTAACAGAAAGGGGTGAATCTTTCCTCTAGTGAAACTATAGGGGGTGAACGTGTCTTTGAAAATCTCTGAATCAGAAGATTTTTCTTACTACCTCTGTTTTTTCTCTAAGTCCACAGTTTGACTTTTTGACTCGTAACTAAATCACTTTGACCGGGTGATTTAGATAGCAATTTTGTCGTATTTTTTCATGGTGTTATAGATTAAATGTTAACTCACAGCACTATGGAAAGATTATCAAAAAATTGCATCGTTTTGCTATTCAAATCACCTGATAAAATGACAAAGTGAATAATTGTAACAGTTTTATTATTTTTTGAGGCTAAAACCCCCTCTATTATTTGAGACCAAAGCAGTAACAAGTCGGAACAAATTAATAGGATAATGAGTCTTTAGCAAGTCATGGAAATTTCAATGGAAGCAAGTAGCATGTGGATAATGTTGTTTATATAAACAGTAGGGTAGTAGTTTAGTTCAACAAAAAGAATCTGAATCCGACTCTCTATGGAGACCAGGTTCAGCCGTACAATGTCGAACCCTAACCAGGTAAAAAAGACAAAGCCTAGGGCTACGAGAGTAACCGATCCACACTCTTATCATCCTCAAATAACGGAATGGTCCCTGCATTATACTCCTAGTTCCAAAATAAAACAATTTGGGTTTCAGCATTTTTACTCAACTCAATGTGGTTCTTTTCTCACATCACATTAATAATGTGGATTTAGTGATGGAACAATTTCCACAAGCATACATTAAGTCTCTAAATGGTGAAAACAACACCAAAGTACATATACATGTACAATGTTTTGCTTTAGATGTATTAAACTCTTTATATATGTTCGTGTTCTTGAACTCCTACGAATGCACATGTTCTTATATGAACCTATATATAATTTTGTTTTTCTATGAACATGGAACTCATACAACCATTTGGACTTTGAGACATAATACGATTACATAGGTAGTCCTGAAGTGTCCACTGCTCAAATTGTAACAAAAAATGTTACTACCTCCGTTTTTTCTCTATCATACCGGTTTAACTTTTTGACTCGTATCTGGGTCACTTTGACAAGGTGATTTGAATAGCAAAATGATGCGATTTTTTAATAATTTTTTCACAGTGTTATAGAGCAACTTTAACTCTACTTGCATCTTTTAACTACACAAATCACGAGTCAAAGTGAATAGTGACAAAAATCAAACCGGTATGATGGTATTGTAGTAGTATTGGATTCCACTATTCCAGGTACTTATCTGACAAAGACGGTAAAGTGCAAGGGCCCGGGGTTACATTTTAAGGTTAAATTACCTTAACCCGATTGGACGGCTAAGATTCGAGGATGGAGTTAGATACCGAAACGGAGGGAAAACAGGAGACAAGCACACAATCACGCGATGCTTAAGTGAGGAGACGACGCGTGTCTGACACGGCACGTGGCGCGTGTCGGCTAGCGTAAACGCAAGATGAGGAAAGAACTGAGACGGAGTTGCGTCCAGGTTCTCGTTTCTCTCTAGAGAGGTTTTACTTGTTTAAATGAACCTCTTTCTCTCTTGTTCTAATCCAATCATAGTTTAGTAGGTTGTTCTAGTTTAACAATTTCTCTCTATCTCTCTCCATCATCACTAAATTCATTCATTGTTAGAGAGAGAGACAGAGATAGAGAGACAAAGAAAGATATGGAGATGAGTAGTGGCTATTCTTCTCCTTCTTCTTCACCACTGAAGAAAGCAGAAAAGGATCTATTCCATGTTATTCATAAGGTTCCTTCTGGGGATGGCCCTTATGGGAAAGCTAAACATGCTCAGGTCTCTTCCTCTCCTCTTTCTCATGAACACACATTTATGACTAGCTAAATGAAAATTTTAAAACTATTTTATGTGGTTTAGTTTTTGTGAAGAAAAAAATCATTACTATGAATTTATCATACTCAAATTTATCATAATCAAATTTAGTGATGAAAAAGTGTGATAATTCATGATATTACCTTTTTTCTGAGTTGCTTTTAATACGTATTTATTGTACTTGGATGCTCTCTGTTCTTATCGTCATTCTTAAAGTTATTGAATTCTAAAAGAGGGGTTTTGTTTCTAAATCAAAACGATTTGTTACTTCCTGAGTTCTTTGTGATCTCAAAGTTGTTGTACATTGCTTAATCTCATGCCCTAGATTCATGTTCTTCTTTTTTCTTTGAACTTATACAGATTGAGAAAATAAGACGTTGACTTTATCTGTAAATCGAGTCAGATTCAGATTTAAAGTAAGGCTACACATTAACAAAAAGAACTCAGTGAAAAAGATCAATCTCTTTTATCATCTTGTGAATCATAACATGAGGGCGTTGTTCTTTTATGTTTGATTCTGCTCTGCTCTCGATCGCCTAAATCTTTTACACAAACTCTTATGTTTTTTGCTTCAATTAATCAGTGTTAAAATCACTTATTTGTTTTCTTATCTTCCAAATACTTATGAAGGGCTTTATCTTTGTTATGAATTGGAATGGAAAGAAAGATCGAATGTGGAGAAAAAAAATGCAAAATTTCATCAATGGTGACTTGGCACGTGCCAACAAAGATGAGAAATATTACAAATTCTCACTTTTTTTCTTCTTCTTTCTAGATCCCAACTACCATAAGGACAGAAACGTCAATCAACTATTTATGGTGGGGGTTCTAACTTCCAACATTATCATACTCACCAACTAGAAGTGTCAGCCCCGTCCCCATATAATTGTGTTGCATGGCTCCACCCTTTTGCTCATTGAATTCTTTTTTTCAAGTTTAATTTCCTCTCAATTTCAAAATAATAATAATTATGAATAAATATAGTTCAACGAATACACTTTCCTCAATCTCATGATGATGCTATCTCAAGTTGATTGCGGGGTTGAATGCGAATCAGACCTGCCATCTTTTAGTGTATCTTAAACAACAGTCAAAATTAAGTGGCTAGTTTGCAATAAGTACAACATAGGTTGTTAGAGTTAGTTAGTCTTGTATATAGCTGAAGTTGTACTGTAATTGTGATCATGTAATGCTCATTTCTTTTTCTTCTTATACTATGTCATGGTATCAGAGTCTGATTCTAATAAGATAAGCAGACTCTGCTCCAGCTATTTATATTGCAACTCAAAGATGGAACTCCTAACATTTTAACTAGTTTATACCATATAAATTTAAAACTAGAATTCGCATAAATAGTACCCTTAGATGAATGTTGAGGTTGAAAAACTTAAAGCTTAGTACATAAATTACTTAGCTGTTTTTCTAATAATTGATGATAATCTACATGCATGCAGCTAGTACAAAAGGATTTGGAAGCAGCGATAGTGTGGTTTTGGAAGGCGATAAACGCAGGAGACAGGGTGGATAGCGCCCTCAAAGACATGGCGGTGGTAATGAAGCAACTCGACAGAACGGAGGAAGCCATTGAAGCTATCAAGTCGTTCAGAGGACGTTGCTCGAGACACAACCAGGAGTCACTTGATAATGTCCTCATAGACTTGTACAAAGTATGTGTTTAATTTGATTGCATGCATGCATGGCCAAAAATGTAGGAAGCCAATAATAACTATCAACTGATGAGATGAGTTTGTTGTTGCAGAAGTGTGGCAAAGTCGATGAACAAATTGCTCTAATAAAGATGAAGCTGAGGTTGATATACCAAGGGGAGGTTTTCAATGGAAAACCGACCAAGACAGCGCGCTCCCATGGCAAGAAGTTTCAGGTTTCCGTCAAGCAAGAAACTTCCAGGCTGCTGGTACGTAGTAGTAGTAGTAATTATGAGTATGAGTAGTCGTGTTAATAGACCCTATGTGTTTCGTTGTGTGTCGAAAAATTAAGTACTGATGTGTTGGAGTTTGGCTGGAAATCTGATTTGGGAATGAACATTTACAAATTGTTTGATCCTCAAATATCCAGATCATGTCGCATTCTGCAGATTTTCAACTCATATCAATCGTGTTTTTTTTTACTTAGATTGATCATCCTGCTTCTTTTACGCTCATTAGATTTTCAGCTCAAACATACTCTGTTACTTGAGCATTTCTTCTTCGGAGCACTACAAAGATTTAGTTGACGAAATTGAAGAAAAATGCCTTCGCCTTGCCGTTACACCCTCAACTTTCTATGATCTTAAATTGCCGGCGAGAAAATAGAAGTAGTATTTGCCTTATTGAAATCTGGACGATAAAATGAACTGAGTTTATTGTTTGGACATTGATCCTCTCTAGCGTGCAACTCTTCTGTTGAGCAGAACCGTCCTATCTGTAGTGACCCAACCACTTGGCCGTGAGCATGATTTTAATTGCAAGTGATAACAGATAGGACGGTCTGCTTGTGGAGCTGCACGTTTGCAACTAAACTCATGCTCACGGTCAAGTGGTTGGGTCACTACCGATCAAACGTTCCGATCCTGGACGAGTTGTACAGCAGACAAGATCATGCCATAGTTTAGAGTGACGTAACCATTTGGCCCACCTCTTTATCCCAGAAATGTAATTCGGCTGCTTAGCTCAGTGGCATAGTTTAGTATGATGAATCCTTGGATGTAATAGAATAAAATTTTAAGAAATGGTGTGAAACCTGATGAGCTTGTTTGTTGTGTTGTAGGGTAACTTGGGCTGGGCCTACATGCAGAAAAATAACTACATGGCAGCCGAGGTCGTGTACAAAAAAGCTCAAATGATCGACGCGGACGCAAACAAGGCCTGTAACTTGGCCCATTGCTTGATGAAGCAGGCTCGGTATGACGAGGCCCGTTGGGTCCTCAACGAGGTTCTACGTGGCGTGCTCCCGGGTTCTCACGACACCAAGTCGAGAAACCGGGCGGAGGAATTGTTGATGGAGTTGGACTCGAGCCAGCCGCTACCGTTCCTGCCGGATCTACCGGGTCATAGCGTGGACGAAGATTTGGTCGATGGGCTGGACCGTCTGTTGAACTATTGGGCTCCTTTGAGATCGAAAAGGCTACCCATTTTTGAAGAAATTTCACAATGGAGAGATCAGCTAGCATGTTGATTACTTGTGATGCAAGTTTTGTTTTCTCATCATCAGTTGGTAAGATGGTGTTGTGAATTATTATGGGTTAGGGTGAGAGTGGTTTGGTTGTGGGTGGGGGGTTGGGGTTGGGGGTTCATAGTCAATGTGTTTGGGAATAATTGGGGGACTGAATTGGGGAAATGTGAATATGTTACTACTGTACATGGACTTCTCTATGGGCTCCCTTTTGAGAAATGTATTTTATGTTCTGTTCTTTCTTTCGGTTTCGTCTAAACTTATGTTTTCTCATTTTACTTACATGGACTTCAAGTTTTGTTTCTCAGATTATGTAGTATCATGTTTGGCATTTATGTATGGAAGTCTAAACTTATGTTTTCTAAATTACGTCTTTTTGATAGACCGTGATGGCTTCGAGATCTGGAAGAGGGATTTTTTAGGATAATTACTTGTTTTCAGGAATTCTAGCACCGCCGTGTTATCTCCTGTAAAGCTTTCTCATTTCTGGCACTGTCAGGAAATGCTTTCAAATTTGTTGCAGTAATTTGTAGCATTCATTACCGCACTTTGAGTAATACTACCTCCGTTTCGTCTGTTTCGTCTGCGTTTGATTTTTTAACCCGTAACTAAGTCACTTTGACTTGGTGATTTGGGTACCAAAACGATATAATTTTTTAACAATTTTTTCATGGTATTTTAGAATAAACTTTCTTCTATAACACCATGTCAAGATTACCAAATTTTTGTATCGTTTTGCTAATCAAATCACCGGATGAAAGTAACCCAGTGAATAGTGACAAAAAGTGAAGTAGGCTGAAACAGGCGAAACAGAGGTAGTACCAAATAGGCAGTATGGTAGATCTGTTCGAGGGATTGAGATCCATATCTCCGTACCACATAAATTCTTTGAGCATGTTGGATTATCTCAAAACCCTACCATATTTGGGCAAAGTAACAACGAGGAAGCTAAGGAGACAAAGTTGCAGCAATTCGAGATGTTCCAGTGCTCGCACGAGCTGGATTGTACTCCCACAAGCTAGGTTGTGCTCCCACAAGGACAACTTTGCTCCCACGAGCAGGATCTTTTCTAGCATTTTTGAGTTGTTTTCTTCTTCTCTTGGGGCGGTATAAGGTTACTTAGCCAGCAAGTTTAGAGTCCTTAGGTCTATATAAGAGTTGTAGGTTCGTGCTAAGCTTGTATGCGTGTGTGCACGAGTGTGTGGCCTTGTAATCGGGTTTATCTCAATAAAATCAGGTTTTTTGGGGTTCGTGGAGGTCTAACATCGCTGTTATTGAACCACATTAATTCTTGTGTTAGTGATCTTGTTCTATCGTGTTATTCGTTCTTGTCTTCATACCCTCGGTTATAACAAACTGGTATCAGAGCCTGATCATACAGTGTCTTCAAAATATGTGTGGAGGCAAGAGCTAGGATTTCACAATTGGCAAACTCAAAGCTAGGGTTTTGCCATACGAGAGGAGCATTTCATACTGTGTCTTCAAAATATGTGTGGAGCCAAGAGCTAGGATTTTCACAATTGGCGAAACTCAAAGCTAGGGTTTTGCCATACGAGGGGAGCATTCATATAGGCTTTCCGGAGTTAGGGTATCAAGATTATGCCAAGAACGATGTGTGGTTCAACAATCAAAATCGATCTGTTCAGGAGGATAAAGATGTTTAGTTTGTTGGCATCTAAAAAGGGACGCAAGTACACCCACAATTTGAAAGCCCTTGGAATGGCTATTTGGGCTCCTGTTATGGAGCAATCTAGTAGGCTTCTGGTTCGGGCGTGCAATCTATCGTGCACCTAGCATCTGGCACATCTAGCGCGCGTTTGGTTCCGACGCGAATTTGACGATTTGATGCACGTCTGGCGCTCTAGCGATTTCGGCTTTTAGACGCAACCAGGTTCTGGCTCAACCATTGCAGGAACTCTTTGGATTTGGAGCAAAAAATGGAACATCTGGCTCGTGAGTATGTTTCTGACACGCCATCTGGCGCACATTATGCACGAGGTTGCTTCTGACGTGTACATTTTTCTGGGCGTGTACCATGACAAGAATCTAGCTCGCATTTGGCGCGAAATCTGGTAATCATCGGTCTTGGCGCATATGGGTAATTTGGGGTGCATCTAGTATGACACATGTTTGGCACTCGCCATTGGTGCATTGGGTCTGGTAATGAAAGCTCGCACTTATCATGGTGCATTGATTCTGGCTCTATTTGGAGCGCATCGAGAATACATTCGGTCCAATATCAGTGAATGTGTTCGAGTCTGGTTCAAAATGGAGCACTTATTTCTGTTTGTGGAAGTGCATCTGCGTATTCGGCACATTCGTTGCAGGGGAAACATGGGAATCGAAGCAACGTTTGTCGAATATGGTCCTGCATACAATTACAGAACATCTAGCTCTTGGAGGCGTGCCCATTTTTTTATTTTGGGAGACGCAACCGCATCAGGTTTTGAGGAGAGAAGCTTCAGATTTCGATTCGGGTGGTTGAGAGGATTCAAGTCAAGGTAGCGCTTTGTTTTAAACGAAGCAACCAAGACTCGAAGATGAATCTGGTTGCAAGGGTCTTTGAGTTAAGGTGAAGATTTGTTGGTTACTTTATTTAGTGTTTTATGTGTTTTAATACTTTATTTATTGATCTTGTTCTATTGCGTTATTCGTTCTTGTCTTCATACCCTCTGTTATAACAAACTGGTATCAGAGCCTGGTCATACAGTGTCTTCAAAATCTGTGTGGAGCCAAGAGCACTCAAAACTAGGGTTTTGCCATACGAGAGGCGCATTCAGACAGGCTTTCCGGAGTTAGGGTATCAAGATTGTGCCAAGAACGATGTGTGGTTCAACAATCAAAATTGATTTGTTCAGGAGGATAAACATGTTTAGTTCGTTGGCATCTAAAAAGGGGGCGCAAGTACACCCACAATCTGAAAGCCCTTGGGAGGGCTATTTGGGCTCCTTTTATGGAGCAATCCAGTAGGCTTCTTTTTCGGGCGTGCAATCTGTCGTGCACCTAGCATCTGGCACATCTAGCAAGCATTCGGTTCCAGCGCCAATTTGACGATCTGATGCACATGTGGCGTTCTAGCGATTTCAGCTTTCAGACGCAATTTGGTTTCTGGCTCAACCATTGCAGGAACTCTTTGGAGTTGGAGCAACGAAATGGAACATCTGGCTCGTGAGTATGTTTCTAACACGTGATCTGGCGCACATTATGCACGAGTCTGCTTCTGACGTGTACCTTTTCTGGGCGTGTACCATGACAAGCATCTAGCTCGCATTTGGCGCGAAATCTGGTAATCATCGGTTTCGGCGCATATGTGCAATTTAGGGTGCATCTAGTATGACAAGTGTTTGGCACTCGCCATTGGTGCATTGGGTCTGGTAATGAAATCTCGCACTTGTCATGGTGCACTGATTCTGGCTCTATTTGGAGCGCATCGGGAATACATTCGGTCCAATATCAGTGAATGTATTCGAGTCTGGTTCAAAATGGAGAACTTATTTCTATTTCTGGAAGTTCATCTGCGTATTGGCACATTCGTTGCAGGGGAAACATGGGAATCGAAGCAACGTTTGTGAAGATTTGTTAGAATAACTCAAACTCATAAAAGTATTAGCAATTTAACATGATTCTGTAACGGAATTTAATATGTGGCATATTTTACTCCTCCCCCATGTAATGGAGCGGCGCATCTGATTGCCCAGTGGACCATTGTGAACCAGCAGAATTAGGTCTGGATTCTAGTATTCCACCAAGCCCAAGTTGACTTCTGGATGTAATTTTACAAAATCTGTGAGCCTATGGCCTAGCATATTAATTTAATAAAATCTCTATTCTCAACAAAAGAAAAATAAGTTACAAGTTAGGAGATACCAGTCCGTCCCAGCTCTTTCTTCCCATCTGACTTTTTTGACTCGTATCTGGGTCACTTTGACCGGGTGATTTGGATAGCAAAATAATACGATTTTTTGATAATTTTTTCACCATATTATAGAGAAACTTTTACTCTACAGCACCATGAAAAAATTATCAAAAAATTACATCGATTTGCTATTCAAATCACCGGGTCAAAGTGATCCAGTGAATAGTGACAAAAGTCAAATTGGGAAGAAAGAGCTGGGACAAACTGGTAGATCCTTTCAAAGATGGTGGACTTATGGAGAGACAAATGGAAAATGGGGAATCATTTATAGAAATCCCACTAAGTAGAGAAGTAAATTGACGACTTAAAACATAATAAACCAGAACCAGGTCATATACTTATATCCGGCCATTTGGGAGCCGGGACCGACCTAATATGAGCTGAAACAGAGTTGGGGTAACCGGCCTCCGGTGTTCAGAGAATTTAGAGATTTTTAAACTAGAAAAGGATAATAACATTTAAAATTACTCTGATTCATTTCTCCAAAAAGATCATATCTTCTAATCTACTCATCCATATTCCGAAAGGATTCGACAGTGAGTTTTACGACGTATCAGCCTGCCTGTTATAGTCTAATACTAAGTACTACAACACTATTGCATAAAAACCATATACAACATACATTATAACAAAGCTAGCCGGTCTAATACAGTTCAATGCAATTTGATCAGTTTGAAAACACCGAACATGCATAAGATAAATGATGTGGTCTGAAGTCACACCTCGCTACTCCTGAAGACGTTATGGGTAGAGAAATCAAACTAGTAATAAGTGTGCTCGAGAAGAGGGAATTGTTACCGCCTCAGGATAGTTTAGTATCCTACATTCCTACCCTTGAAATGTTAACAGTTACTCCCTCCGTCTCACCAGATAAGTTAATATTTCCATTTATGTACGTCCCACCTGATAGGTTAATCTTTTCCAAAATGGCAAGTTTTTTTTGGCGAAAATACCATCTTGTCCTTTTTTTTTAAAAAAAAAACACATCTTCTTTTTAATTAGGCCTAATTAAATCTGATTAGCAATGTAATCCAACTTAATTAGGCCCAATCTAAACCAACCCATTTACCCAGTCAACTTTGGTGAAACATCTCCTTACCCACTCATTTCCCTAACCTAATTCGTCTATTCCTCTTCAGTTTCTTTCGGCCGTTCGGTGTTCTTCCCCAATTCTCTCGTCTCTCTCTCTCTGTCTCCCTATCCGTCTGGATCTAGGGTTTGCAGATTTCATTCGAAAAGCTTGCAATCTTTGATTGTTGAAGGTCGATTAACCATGGCTGATGAAATTGTAGGGTCTTGGTGTCCCGATACTTACGAAGACTGGAAAGACTCCGTCGATCCAGTCCCCTTGGACTCCGGTGGGTCTTTTGTGCCTGAATCCGTGGATACCGATGAAACCTAACCACCGGACGACGGTGGTGATATGGTGGTGGCCAACGGTGCCGTGCATGTGGTTGTTCCTTTCAATTCAGATGAAACCGAAGCACCAGATGATGTCGAGGAACCTAAAGCGTCGTCCGGTGGGTTGACGGTTGATTCCGGCGACTGTGGTGATGAATCAAATGATGATTACAATTCTGATGATGCGAGGGAGTCTTATTTCATGCTTAAATGGAAGGGAGGTGCATAAATCTAAACCCTATTTTTTCAATTCCTCTGTCTATCATGTTGTTATGTGATCTACTTGTTGACATATGTTCTATTGATGACATGTGTTCTATTGATCCCTGTCTATGTGATCTACTGATTTATGTATACTCCTATGTGATCTGTGATGAAAGTGCCTCAGTGGTCTAATGATCTGTCCTAATCAACCACTATGTGATCTAGTATTCATCTGGGCTTATGTGATCCAATTATCTGTCACAATGTGATCTGTTGTTGGTGTTTGACATCTGGGTTTGTGTTTAGTTGAGATGGATGAGACAGCTATTGTGTTTATTGGACTGACTAGGTGGGACTTATCCGATGATGATGGATTGAAATCTCATCCGATGATATCTTGTGTCATGCTATATGTACAATGGTGTAGCAATGGAGAAACTTGTTTCTATTATACTCTTGCTACAATTGGTAGTAGAAATGTGTATTGCTGCTACATGTACTCTTGCTGAGACATGTACCCTAATTACATGTTGTTGTTGTGTAGTAATTACAAGTACTAGTGTGTGTATGTTTCTGCTGAGTGACACAATTTGTGATGCCTTTGGATAATACACATACAATGTTGCTGTATTATTACATCAGCACTCATGTATTTAGATTTAGTAGCTGCATTCTACTTATCCGATGATGAGTTTTATTACATGATCCATGTGAATTTACTACATTACAGTTGGTTTTTGACATTGTTTACAATGTTTGCTTTATCAAATTCAGTTACTACTTGAGTTTTATTACATGATCCATGTGAATTACTTGATTACAGTTGGTATTTAACATTGTTTACAATGTTTGTTTTCTCAAATTCAGTTACTACTTGAGTTTTATTACACGATCCATGTGAATTGGTGTCTACATACGGCTGGGACAGAGGGAGTAAATACAGTTACAGTTAGCACATCAGGCTCTGTGATGAATATGCATATTCTGAGAGCTTCTCAATGATGATTATGATAATCGGAGAGAGTTCAGAGTTTCAATGCACAAGCAATAAACTAAAATGCAACAATTGAGTAACTTGTTCAGTATTACACTCTTGTTGCTTGTTGTGAATGTGACTAATCAGTGAGTGTCACTAATTTGTGATGCTCATAATGTTTTCATTCGCAACATTCAACTTCTCAATGATGAGTTTAAAATCTGAGAGAGTTTCTTTACATAAAAAAAAGGTCCTGCAAGGAGTACGTGCTAGACTTCTAATCGTCTTTCTCTTTTTGAGCTCAAGAAGCCCAATTTGTGAAGAGTTCATTACCATTAGTGGTATTTTGTTCCCTGCAAATTTGGGCTTCAGGCACATTGCTTGTCCAGATGTGTCAAGCAACCTCATGTCAGCCCAGATCTTGTATATTGACTTGGTTGTAACTCCAAACTCGGTGGATGCTGCTTGTTGATAACTCCACTTTAGGAGTTATATTCTTATAGGATTCACCATCGATTTGCGTGCGTTTAGAGAGATTTGTATGAGAAATTGACCAATTCTTATATGTTTTGAGCATACTTGAGTATTTAGACTTCATTGTGCAATCCGGGCGTTTCTTGAATAGTTTTACTTATGATTTGTATGATTTTGTCACATCTGATCTTCGCGGTAGTGTTCGTGTTGTGATTTACAGGAACATTGCATGAGGAGAGAAATTGGAGAGAAGAAACGAGCTTCGGAAGTCAAAGAGTACGCAAGAGAAGCAAAGTTAGAGGAGCAAAAGTGACCGTCCTTCACTATTTTGATGATATCTTGAGTTCTACAAAACCTGCTATAGTGAGACCAGTGCCAAATAAAAGTAGACTCAAATATCTTTCCAACGGTAGGTCACGGAGCTCAATCAAAGGTTGGACGAGAAAGATATGGTCCGGCGAAGTTGACACAAAAACGAAGAAAAGCTGGTAAAGTTTCACTGGACCAGTGTGCACTCTTCTGGATTTAACTGGAGTTACACATACAATTTTGGAGCAAGGCCTACTCCATTAGAAATTAGACATCCAGGGCTTTCCAACGATATAAGATGGGCCCAAACCGGAGTCCGGATGAGGTAGAAAAGGCCCGCGCAAAGTCAGCTTATGAATTCTGTCCGAGAATTGCAAACTAGAGGGGCTGAATTGCAAATTCGGCCAAAATACATTAAAAATCGTGCCCAGGCCTTGAAAAACGAGTTCTTATACATAAAACACAGAAGGACGCTGCTGGAGGAAGGGAGGAGACAGCTCCCAAGCCATTGGAGAGCTCGGATTCCCGCCGGATCAAGGATTCATCGTTTGATCTCTCTATCTCTCTTGTTTTTGATGAATACTTGGAAATTCTTCGTTGTATTCCCAACTATGAGTAGCTAAACTTTCTATTCGGGATATCTCATAGGTAGCTAGGGTTTGAACACCATGTTGGTGATTTATGGATCTTTTTCATGCTTTTAGCTTAATTGAATGTGTTTTTCTTAGCTATGCTTGATTTATGTACGTAATTCTATCGTTTCTATTGTTTGAGCTCTCAATAGGATGATTATAGGTATAGGATGTTAGAGGAATCAACATTCTCTACCCGGAAACTTGAATCAAGCACTAGCCGTATCTAGGGTTGAGGAATCTTGCTAGTTAGCTAGAACTAAGAGTAGACCACAACAACATAATGCTTATTTGAACTTGAGTAGGCTAGAGGAATCAGGTACAAGAGTTTGAATATAGGCTTTGGTTGAGGAATCTTCAAAGCATAGGTGCTCGTTTGGCTAAGTAAAAGACGTTCGTGTTACTTGAACATAAATCATAAGTGGTGTGAGATCCCTAGCGAACCCGAAGAGATATCCTGATACTTGTCCCTCGTATTAATCTCACTTTTAATAATCAGTTTGTTATTTAAATTATTAGTTTAGTAAAACAATCCAATTGCTTGCCCACACGAAGTTAATCATCCTAGTTAATTCACGACAAGTCCCTTGGGTTCGACTAACCCGGATTACCGGATATTACTACACGCGACATCCGTACACTTGCGGTTGGATCGTGTCAAGTTTTTGGCGCCGTTGCCGGGGACTTCGGTTGAATTAGTTAGAATTATTAACTTTAGGAAATTCTATTTTTGCTTTTGTTTATTTATTTGTTGATCTCACCTGCTTCCTAGCGAATTATTGTGCAGGTATCTTGGTGATCATGTGGGGGCAGAATTACTATGGGCATTCTCCTGTCTACCAACCGTACTACTCCTATGGAGATATGTACACCCCTCCTCATTGCAATCAAGAAGATGAGCATATTAAAGAAGTATTGAAGCAGTTGATAGCTAGTATGGACAGAATGGAGGAAGGTCTTAATAGGATGGATGAAACTCTCCAGCTGAAGGGACAACACTTGGCAAAACTTTCGAGTGCATTGGCATATGCAGATAATGACGATGGGCCAAGTAGTATCATGCCTGACTTAGTTGAGGAGTGCGAAGAGGAAGAAGAAGAACCCCCGGAGGTCTATGTTTATAATGTTGTTCATCGTGAAGTAATAGATCCTCTGGTCGCTTCAGACTCAGATTCGGACTCAGATTGGGATGATATTGTGAAGCCTATACAACTTGTGCCTCGCATAATTCCGGATCCATGGCATGAATGGGAGAGTGTGGGCATCGCAAGCTTATGGCCCACTGAAGATATTTTCTTTGAGGAAGAAAGTCGTGAAGCTAAGGAATTACTGCATGGAGATTTTTGCAAGGACATGTATCAAGAAGTTCCTCCGCCTAGTCCATATCTCTTGGATATCATAAAATTGGGCGAATCGCACGAGGAAGAGAAAAGACCCCAATTTTACGCAATACATGACTTGCCACCCGTGATTCCGAGACAAGAGCTAGGGAAGGAAGCAGGAAAGTCAGAACTTATTGTTGAAGCCGTTCCACTTGAGATGCTATATTCAAATGGCCAATCCTCGACGACTGTAATTTTGAAGAATTGGAAGAAGAAGAAGAAGAAGAAGAAGAGGAAAGGTAGAGTGAGGCATGTGGCGGCTAACAACTTATATTTCTTTGCACCATATGCATCTCATGAATGCTTACTTGAGAAGAGACAAAGGGAAAAGCGATGGTGGAAGAATAAAAAGTGGAGAGAAAAGTCTCATGTCTGAGGTAACTGGGTCGGGTCGTCGACCTTAAATTACAAGGCGCTTGTTGGGAGGCAACCCAACCTATTTATTTGCATTAGATTAGGGAGTTAGTTTTTAATACAGTTGCGTGTGTTTTGTTTATTTATTTTGGAGAGATGAGAGAGAGGGACTATCCACTGAAGTAGTAACCACTGTAAGAGCATCTCCCACAGTTGACATCAAATTTTACACCAAATCCTATATTTGGTGGAGAAAAATGATTTGACCTGCCACAGTTTACCCTCAAAAACACTATTTCACCATTTTTGGTGGAAAAATAGAGCTTTTGGTCTCCCACAGTTTTCACCAAATTTTACATCAAATAGTTATTTCACCATTTCATCAAATTTTGAGAATGGTATTTTTGGCCTCCCACAACAAATCATCAAATTTATCACCAAATCATGAATTTCATAATTATCAATATAAAAAAAATTATTACCAAAACAATATTACACGAAATTGTAAAATGATTAAATAACACTTCAAAAAATCTATAATTAAATAACAATATTACTCTAATCTATTTGACCATGATTATTCCATATGTACAAGAAGGTTACTGAAGTTCTTGAAGTTTAACATCAGTGTATTATGTTCGGCCAAATCTGTTGCAACTACATTAGTTATTTCATTTTATCATCCTGCAGCATGATGCTGAAAATATTATGTAACACGCTATGGCTCAAAAGCATATTACACAAAGAGGGAGAAGAAAAACGGATGACGTATATACTGTAAAGACGAAATGCTACACTATTACATTAGAGCATATTATTACCATGAAAGTAATGTGAAAACATGCCTTAAACACTAATTTGAGGTTACTGTGGGAGATGCACTTCACCATTTCACAAAAGCTACACCAAATATAGGATTTGGTGATTTGGTGTTTTTTTGGTCAACGACTGTGGGAGGCCTACAAAAAAATCACCATTTTGTTTGTGATTTGGTGATTTGATCATTTGTTGTGGGAGACCGAAAACACCCAATTTTACTATCAAATATAGGATTTGTTGCACTGTGAGAGATGCTCTAAGTGGGGGTATTTTAGATATTTCGCAGCTTTTTTAATAAAGCAACATCTCCTTTTTTGTCACCAAACGGCTGGGACGGAGGGAGAATCTGTTTTTGTCAAAATAAAGAAGTGTTACCCTTTTTTGTCAAACTATTGTTCCTGCTCGACATACCAAGAAGTGTTCATACTTTTCTTTGTCAAAATAAAGAAGTGTTACCCTTTTTTGTCAAACTATTGTTCCTGCTCGACATACCAAGAAGTGTTCATACTTTTCACCGGTCACATTTTAGCCTCACATAATAGTGTCGACAGTTTTAAGTCCCAGCAGGCAAAAACTGGAACAAACACTCCGCAATTCACACCAGTTTACATTGTAGAACTGGCGTGACTCACTTTTGGCATGACAACCTTTCAACCCAACGATTCCAGTAACCACAAATTACGTGCTAGAACAATTTTCAGCTTTGCTGCAGATGAACTAGTACCAGCAAATTCACATAGCACGTGCTAGAACTTCACAACACCAAGGATAGAATATGAGAGATTAAGAAGACTGATACGAACCATCAACTTTGATAAGAATCAAAGCCGCAATCTCTGTTTCGTTAAAATTTTGAGAAAAATGTCATCCAACGCAACAATTTAAATGGAACCACATTATTCACAATGAACAAGCCAAAACTAATATGATAAACGGAACAACAACAAAAAAAAAAAAAAAAAAAAAAAAAAAAAAAAAAAACGACAACGATTGTGTCTGGGTAAGCCCAGAGCTTCAACACACATAGAAAAAGAGACTCTATTACCAACCAGTAGTGTCTGTCAAAGAATTCAGAAAACACACCGCTATACAGGCAGTCTTACAATACAAAAGGATATAATACGCCGTCCAAAAAATTGTAGTGGGGTAGTAGTAATAGTAGTAGAACAGACACCAAAAGCCAGATTACACTATTAGACAGGTTGAGAACCACCACCTGAAAGTGACTAATAATCATCTTCATCCTATTCAAAAGCCACATGTGTGCTCATTCATGTACCCTACTTACATTTGCCGCCTCCACAAATAGACAGAACAATGATCAGAATGAGGGCAATTAGGATCCCAAGAACTATTAGCTTGATCTTCATGTTCTGGAACCACATCTTCCTTCTCATTTGAGTTCCTTGAGTCCTGAAGTCTTGTGCCTGCCCAATCAATAATTGTTAGTATCACTTCTCAGTTTACATCAATCAAGATGGAGTCGCATGAAACCATGTATCACAGTAGTCAATCAAGTTAAAGCAAGGGAAATAAAAACTGTATGCACACTTTGCTCATGAACGATAAAAGTCATCATGGTCATTATTTCTTTATCTACAAAACCCCAGATGACACAGGCAAGCACTTGACTAATTAAAGTAAATATTGGGTTAGTTTGGATAAGCTAGTTTTGGGTTTTTATTAAGATATAATTGGAGACGTTCTGATGTAGTGGTGTTTTTTTTTTTTTGGCAAACCGGTGCCCGGGTTTTGTGTAACCAGGGTCGGAATTTTTTGATTGACTTTTTATGCCTTGACCGGTGGACGCTACATATCTGATATATGGGTTGTGCCAACTGAACAAAAAGATAGTGATAGCCAATAAGGGACTGCCGCATGTCCTCATATGCTAAAAAGAAATTGAAAGTGACATTGCTCTACCTAGGTGCCCGTCTGAAATCGGGGCACCGGATTTATTTGGTTTTTGAAGCCAAAAATCTAGATTAATAGTTAATAAAAAGCCAGCCAAACATACACATTCATAGGACATTACACCCGGCCCAGAGCATCCATGGCCTTACTAAACGACACAGAAAATTGTTTAGACGAACAATTGGAATGGGAGGGCCAACTCACTCATCACATGTTTTCCAAATAAATATTACAACCTCCCATAAAAGTATAAAATCGATGGGCTTCCCATCACATACACAATATTGCACCAAAAGTTTTGAACATTTTAGACAATGGATGGTGAATTATTATCACTACCTAGAACAAAAACAATCCATTTGACAAAAATCAACAGGATTCATGATCTCATGCAAAAATGTAGCAACGCACGCGTTGAGTACTTTAGACAGTTCATGGTGAAGATTAAATTACTAGTGATAGAGGATGCGCAATGTCTCCAAACATCTAGAGCCAACATTATGATTCACATAGACAGATGCCATAAGAGGTGGAATGAGGTGGCCTATTATCAAACAGCTATAGATGTCGATCCCATTTCCATCAGATTTACAGAATGTTGCATTGATGAAGTAGACACTTTTCAATCTACTTTTAGGCCAATAACACAACTGTTAGAACTTAAAAGACCACAGCTCAACAAAGTGCCTAGTGTCCCAAAACCACGAACTTTGTGTTTGATCAATTAATACCAGGAAATAGCTCATTCGAAGTTCATCATCTACAACTGAATTTGAAACTACTCCAATTCAATTAACTTGTTAACTGACCTGAGATCGAAGGTTCTCTGTTTTATCCACTAGAAGCTCAATCTTCTCCCCACGATCAAGAACCTGCAGCACAAACAGCGTCCTTTATACCAAACTAAATCACCATACTCAATACAGCGCACCATTAAGATCACGCACGCAAAAAAAGAAGAAATCAAGAGGCAACTTGTATAAATATTAGAATTTTCTTGCCTTCTCAATATTTTCCATCATCACTCCCTTGACTTCAGTAACTTGAGCTTTCACTTTGGCAAGCTTGCTGATCTCTTCCGGATGATCCACACAATACTGCATCTGCTCCTTCAGTTTTGGCCTGCATTTTAGCATTTAATACATAACTTTAATATACGAAATATATTGGACTGTAAGGGGAGAACAGTAAGAGGAGATGAACTACCCGAACTCCTTGTTGAGGCTGTTAGCAGCAGCAGTTGCAGCTTTTCCACCACCATATATCTTGGTAAAATCATCCTTAATTCTCTCAAGATACGCCATTGGTATCTGTCGGCCAGCAGATTCCACAGCAACAACACAATAAGCTGCAAGAATAAACAAAATTTAAGTTTAATAAGACAAGCAACTGGATTACGTACATAGGGGAATGGGATAGAAGATGCCATTAAAAGAAAACATGACATAAGAACGATAGCGTGATAAAAAAATTAGGATCCAACACTTAGCGTCAAGATAACAAGATTCCAACTCATGAACCTCAAAGGTGAAGCTCCAAATTTAACTTCTGAAGAAACAACTGAACATTGCAGATAGATCTTGATAGATTAGCATATAACAAAGGCAGCATCCATACAGCGAAAAAGAATGGTCTCCGACAAGTAAATTAGTGCTCTTTAGACACCACAGAATTGCCACTGTATGATCATAAGATCACATGTAGGAATTGTTTACCAGTTCACGCACACTTGCCACATTCTTAAAGAGTACAAGTCTTATCCTAAAAAAAAATAGAGTATAAGTCTCTCATGCGTGGTTTATTTTAGGAAATTCTAAAAAAGGAACGTGCTCAACACTTTTATCGTGACAAGATAACCTATATTTAGAGGACGGGGGGTCTCCTTCTCAGCATTCCAGGGGAAAAGAGCATAAACTATATTTTCTACTCTATACATCTTCCCACTTCATGATTAAACTATCGCCCCTAAAAACGGTACAAGCATTAAAGAGCCCAAATTCTCAATACAAACAATGTTTTTTAGGATGTATGGGTACAGTAGTTTTTCAAGTAACAGATAAAGCACACATTCCATATATAGGTACCAGTTGATTAATTTACAAAGACAAGGATCACTTCATAGATACAAACTCAATCACATAGTAACTCTAGCTGCAGAATTTGAGCTAGATATAGCCAATCAGTTACAAAAAATATGTGAGTAAGAGCACGGGCTTCTGTTAGAATGCAGCATGTGAAAGCCAAGCCATACAGACATACTATAGCACCCACATTACGGAGAGAAAAAGAATTGCAATCAGGAATGGTTACGAGAAAAAATTCAAGATACAATCGCCATTGATACTGAATGAAAGTGCCTATTTCTAATCATTCCCGCAGATAAAAGAAGCAAACCACTATCTAACCTTAGTCATGTCACAAGATTAAAATTACCAACATTCTCAACACTTGGATCCTTGGAAAATATGCGAGAAAGGATTATGGAAATACACATCATCAGTGACTCAATTTTACTTTGCACAAATTTACATACATAAAACAAGAGCCAAGGTACAATTGCCGCAACTAACACTAGATAGTGCTTATTTGTTTCCAAAATTACCAGCAGCTAACAACTTTAAACCACTTTCAACCACAGTGCTGATAAAAGATTTATAAACACCAATGTTTTCAAAATTGGATATCACGATAGAGCAACAAAGTATCATGAAGATGCAAATATCACCGACTCAAATACAGTTTGGCACAATTTAAAAGGCCTAAAGGAAATGAGAATGCTGTAACTAATACTAGATAGTGCTTATTTGTTTCCAAAATATGCAAATATCACCAATGTTCGCAAAATATAAGAGCCAGGGTACAATTGACATAACTAATACTAGATAGTGCTTATTTGTTTCCAAAATTACCAGCAGCTAACAACTTTAAACCACTTTCAACCATAGCGCTGATAAAAGATTTATAAACACCAACGTTTTCAAAATCGGACATCGCGGTAAAGCGACAAAGTATCATGAAGATGCAAATATCACCGACTCAAATACAGTTTGGCACAATTTAAAAGGCCTAAAGGAAATGAGAATGCTGTAACTAATACTAGATAGTGCTTATTTGTTTCCAAAATATGCAAATATCACCAATGTTTGCAAAATATAAGAGCCAGGGTACAATTGACATAACTAATACTAGATAGTGCTTATTTGTTTCCAAAATTACCAGCAGCTAACAACTTTAAACCACTTTCAACCATAGCGATGATAAAAGATTTATAAACACCAACGTTTTCAAAATCGGACATCGCGGTAAAGCGACAAAGTATCATGAAGATGCAAATATTACCTACTCAAATACAGTTTGCACAATTTAAGAGGCCTTAAGGAATGAGAATGCTGTAACTAATACTAGATAGTGCTTATTTGTTTCCAAAAGATGCAAATATCACCAATGTTTGCAAAATATAAGAGCCAGGGTACAATTGACGTAACTAATACTAGATAGTGCTTATTTGTTCCCAAAATTACCAGCAGCTTACATCATTAAACCACTTTCAACCATAGCGCTGATAAAAGATTTACTAACACCAATGTTTTCAAAATCGGACATCGCGGTAAAGCGACAAAGTATCATGAAGATGCAAATATCACCAACTCAAATACAGTTTGGCACAATTTAAGAGGCCTAAAGGAAATGAGAATGCAAGTGACATGAAGTAGAAGGAAAGCCTAACAAAACTATTTGCCTCACATTAATATCATATCACAAATGCCATCTCTTCATAGATATGATTTACTGTATGATCCATAGGTCAGACAAAAGAAGTTCTGTGTAGCTCAAGAGAGGGATGATGTTTCAAACTGATCAAAACATTAAAGATCAGCTACTAAATACATGTAGCGGAGAAGTTCGAGGTCCGGAGAACTTGAAATGAGTATGAATCAACGAAGGCAGCAACACTAGATAGTGCTTATTTATTTCCAAAATTACCAGCAGCAAACAACATTAAACAACTTTCAACCATAGCGCTTATAAAAGATTTACAAAGCCCAATGTTTTCAAAACTGGATATCACGGTAGAGCAACAAAGTATCACGAAGATGCAAATATCACAAACTCAAATAAAGTTGGAACAGTTTTCCTAAAGGAAATGAGAATGCAACTGACATGAAGAAGAAGGAAAGCCTAACAAAACTATTTGCCTCACTTGATTATTCTATCACAAATGCCATCTCTTCATAGATGTGATATACTGTATGATCCATAGGCCAGATAAAAGAAGTTCTGTGTAGCTCAAGAGAGGAATGATGTTTCAAACTGATCAAAACATGATAGCTCAACTACTAAATAGATGTAGCGGAGAAGTTCGAGGTCCGGAGAACCGGAAATGAGTTTGAATCAACGAAGGCAGCAATTGAATCCGTTCTCAGCTAATATTTTAGGTAAATTCGACAATCCGAAGATGCAAATATCACCGACTCAAATAGAGTTTGGCACAATTTAAGAAGCCTGAAAGGAAATGAGAATGCAACTGAAATGAAGTAGAGGAAAAGGCTAACAAAACTCTTTCCCTGTATGTAAGATTCTATCACAATTGCCACTTCTTCAGAGATATGATATAAGATCCAACAGGTCAGATAAAAGAAGAATTTCTATGTAGCTTAAGAGATAAATAATGTTTCAAACTGATCAAAACATGAAGATCACCTACTAAACACATGTAGAGGAGAAATCTGAAAACACGAGAACCGGAAATGAGTTTGAATCAACGACGGAAGCAATTGATGCTGTTCTCAGCTAATATTTCAGGCGAATTCGAGAATTTTCAAAATTCAAGCTACATAGAAGAACTTCGGAGAAAACTGAAATCACAAGAACCGGAAATGAGTTTGAATCAACGAAGGCAGCAATTGATGCCGTTCTCAGCTAATATTTCAGGTAAATTCGAGAATTGAAGTCCATGAATTTTCAAAATCAAGCTACATAGAACTTCGGAGAGCGAAATCACATCAATCACAGCAGTCAAATCGCATACAGAGTCCACGAACTAGATCAACAAGTAACAGATCTGACCTAAAGCATGATTCAAACTACGATCGGATCAACAAGACTGAACAACTACAGATCAGAGAGATGAGAGATCGAATCGGAACTCACTGAAACCGTCTTCAACGAGGTAGTTGAAGGTGTGGCCATCGCAGTTGTAGGTGAACTTGTTGTTGGTGGCGGGGAGTTTCTGGAGGCACTGGGAAGCGATTCCGGTGAAGTTTCCGGTGAACTCTGTGAACTCGGCGACAATCACCGTCCCTCTCGCCACGAAACTGTAGATCAGCGACTGTTGCCCCATCTCTCTCTCTCAAACCCTAATAAACCTTTGAAGAAGACGAGAGTGAGAGAAATAGGCAGAGAAGGTGAAGATCGAAACAGATGGAGCAACTTATAGAGAGAGAAGAGAAAAGCGTGTCGTCGATGAATTTGCAGAGGGAGAGAGAGAGGGTTTGTCTTTCTAAATTTTCTTAGAGATGAAGCGAGAGGTATATGTCTGAGTTGTGCCCTCGTAATTCTTGGGAAATAACGGAAATGCCACCCTGTTTCTTCAGATTAATGTCAAAGCTGGACTCTCTGACATGAACAGATCCAGCCCTCTTTCCTTCCTTTATTATAAACTGGCATTTGGGACCTTCCTCTCATTTTTCTTTTTAGGGTAAAAGACAAAAACCACCCTTCGAGTATGGGTTATATACAAAAATAATCCTTGTGTTCGGGAATATACAAAAACCACCCCTGTCAGAGTTAGTGACCAATTGCACACTAACGGAGAGGTTAAAAGACAAAATATCCCTACAAATTTAAGAAATTACCAACTATAAATATCAACCTTATCCCTTTCCCCTCACTTCTTTTCCTTCTTCTCCTCTTCCCCCACTCAAAACCCTAGCCGCAACCTTCCTCCCGATCTCTTCCTGGGCACCACCACATCCATCCTCCACACCTCGTCTCTCTCTTTCTCTCTCTCTCTCTCTCTCTCTCTCTCTCTCTCTCTCTCTCTCTCTCTTCCTCCTCCTCCTTCTCACGGGTCTCCCTCCACACTCGTACTCCAGATCGAAATCGACATCACCCTCAACTCCCTCTTCGCTGAGCTCAAATCGAAATCACCCGCTATTCTGTTCGATTTCGTGATTCAGCTGCTTTGATTTCATTTGTTTTCTTTTTCGATTCAGAAGGATGATGACTCTATTTGATGGAGAAGAGGGAAGAATATACGGAGAGTGCCATGTGCTCTCACCCATGGTTGTCGCCGCCGCCGCAGGAATGGAGTTTCGACGAAAATGGAGGACGCCGCCGACGCCGGAGGAGGACAATGACGCCGACGACGCCAACACATGATGAGAACGACGGCGACAAAAACCCACCTCTCCGTCGCCGCCTCCCTTTTCTGAGATCTTGAAATCAGACAACGAACAAAGTTTTTTTCTAAGAATGTCTCGGTGTTTCCCTTACTCGCCTCCTGCATATCTCGTGAAGAGAGACAACAGCGACGCCTTAATCGAATCGATTAAGGTTTGTTGAGCCTTTTGCGGTTATGCTCGACTTCTGAATCTCAGATCTGTTCATGTGTAGACTCTTTTCTCGAATCGATCCACGTACATGTAACCAATTTATATATATATAAAAAATCTGTAATTTGATTTGCTGTAGCTAGAATACATAGATGTGTATGTGTGTAACGAAATCACGTAATCTTTTTTATAATTTGCTCTTTCTTCTCTCCGCCTTCATCGTCTTCTAAGTAATGGTTATGATTCCCGGTTTAAGTCATTGGTGGTTTTAGTTTCTGGGTTGGTTCCCTTTACTCATCTGGAGGAACATTCAGCACTTATGTGGGTTTCTTGATTTGGGTGATGAATGTTTGACCAAATCCCATTGGGTTTCTCTCTCTCTCCCAACCATAGCCGCAGCAGCAACAAAAACAAACATCAATCTCCATCACAAACTCCTTCGAACATTCAGCACTTATGATTCCCGGTTAAAGTCATTGGTGGTTTTAGTTTCTGGGTTGGTTCCCTTTACTCATCTGGAGGAACATTCAGCACTTATGTGGGTTTCTTGATTTGGGTGATGAATGTTTGACCAAATCCCATTGGGTTTCTCTCTCTCTCCCAACCATAGCCGCAGCAGCAACAAAAACAAACATCAATCTCCATCACAAACTCCTTCGAATCCCGCAACCGCCGCCTGGATCGTTGATGTAATGGTGGGTTTAGCAGGTTGGGTGAAGGTAGTTGATAATGGTGGTGTATGGCTGCTGTGAAAGTCTGATGTTGTGATGAATCGTGGTAGAAAATCGGATGTTGTGATGAATGGTGGTAGAAGGCACAGGTGAAATTGGTTTGTGGAGAAATTGGTGAAATTAGTTTGCTTTGAATTGGAGAAGTCTGCGTGTTTGTGTTGGTGGTGGTTGTTGTGGGTGTTGTTGTAATGAATCACTCGTAGTGGTGGGGATGTGGTGGTGATGGTGGTGGGGATGTGGTAGTGGCGGGATGTGGTGGTGATGGAGGTCAATAACGCAAAAAAAACATGAACAAAATAAATTAAAAAATAGAAATAAGGGCAAAATTGTCATAAAAAAGTATATTGCACCCCCTTAGTAACTTACATTAACAGAAGGGTGGTAATTGTCTAACGTCCGTCAATTTGTCAGGGGTGATTTTTGTCTCGACAAGGGTGGTTTTTGTATATCCCCGAACATGAGGGTTGTTTTTGTATATAATACATACTTGAGGGGGGGTTTTGTCTTTTACCCATCTTTTTATTTAATTCAAAATATATTTTTTTAGGGAATTAAAAATGTTTTTTGGGTTCCTTTATTATAAACTAGCATTTTTTGGGTTTCTTTTTTTACTTCCCTCTGTTCCCTCTAATTCTTCGCATATTGTCACTTTGATTTGGTGATTTTGAGAAATAAAATGATATAATGTTTTTGATAATTTTTGCCTGGTGGTGTACATAAAAAGTTTATCAAAAAACTGCATCGTCTTGTTATTAAAATCACCGGATCAAAGTGACCCTGTTACGGGTAAATAATTTTCAAATTAGGAACAAATAGAGGGAATATAGGTGGTAATTTTTAAACATTTGTGAATTAAAGTGAGGAATTTAACATTCTAACCGTGTTTGAAACTAAGAAATGTGATTCACAAAAGAAAAACTATGAATTGTGACATGCATGCACCTTTTATTGGTTTATCAAATTCGTACTATTCGTTCCTTGAGGAAAAAAATCATACTATCATAAGAAAACAGTTTTACAGCTGATTTATTTGTATTCGAATTATATTGGAGAACTATAATTTTAATATATAAAAAATAAAAAACCATTACAGAATATTGTTTGTAGTTTGATGGTCGATTTGACAAATATTTTGTTGAAGGTACACAGAATTCATTTTTTTGCCAAAGGTACACAGAATTCAGGAACATGTGGAATTATACGAGGGAAATATACACTTTTAATCCTTAATCAATACTTCTTATCACTTATAATCTATCCGAATAAGTTTACAAGAATATGCACTCATACAATACAATATAATACAATACGTAAAATTAAATAAAGTAATTGACTAAAACGTGAGCTATAGTATATATATTAATAAGGGAAAGAACATCTACCCGCAACTCTCACAAGTCACTTTAGAGGAGTGAAAATGTTATATTACTTGTGAGTGGTGACCTAACTTCTCATTTATGTCAGTGATCAATTAGCTAAGAACTTTTTTTTAAAGAAAGCTAAGAACATTTATTTCAATAATATCTGTAATAATTTGAAAGAAATACAATCTAATATTTATAATGAGTACCCGGGGATCTGGCCAAGTACAAGTATTAAAGCAATTCTAATATTTATTCGGATGATTAGATTAGAATATTATACCTGTTTTTAGTTTATTGGATCAACGTTTACCATTCATCTCTCAAAAACAGAATTACTGTTACACGGAACTATTTATGTTAATTAACCGTTATAACAACAAATTTAAAAAATAAGTATGTTTTTCTTCGGAAGCTAAAATATAGTTCAAGATAATGAAAGAGAAAATTTAATTTGTGTGAGAAAGCAAAAGTAAAATTGATGGCCGCACAACTCACATGCACTCTATCGTGACAGATGATTGTAAATGTTTGTTATTTTTTCATCCATGAGAAGTAAAGAATGAGTTTGGGCAGCTATTTTGGGCTAGTTTGGGAATGCTGTGGCGGTGGTAGAAAGCTGCTGTGTGAAAACACTGTAGAAAGCTGCTGTGAATTTTTGATTAAATGTTGTTTGGTAAATATTACGTAGAAGCTGCTGTGAAATATTGATATAGTAATTTTTCGTTTGGTAAAATCAACTGTGAAGTTGCTGTGAGAGGGTAAAATGACAAAAATGTATGACACGTGTCATTTTCGGAAAGATAACTATTGTTATTTAAAAAAATTGTAAGGTCAAAATTGGTTGTAGATAAATTAATCAAAAGCACTTTCAGGAAAAGCATCTCCCCCCTTGCTTCCTAAAAACTGTTGTGGGACAGCAGAAACTATCCGGAAAAGCAGAAATTTTATTTTTACCAAACACACTAAAACTGCTTCTGCTGTTGAAAAGCAGCTGTGCTGGCAGCAGAAGCATTCCCAAACTCACCCTTAATCTCCCTATACCACTCAGGCCCAGCTCTTCTCCATCATTTTGACTTTTACCACTATTTACTGGGTCACTTTGACTCGGTGATTTGGATAGCAAAGTAATGTAATTTTTTAATAATTTTTCATGGTGTTGTAGAGTATAAGTTGCTCTATAACACGGTGAAAAAATTATCAAAAAATCGCATCATTTTGCTATCGAAATCACTCGGTCAAAGTGATCCATATACGAGTCAAATATTCAGGATGGTGGACAAGAACTGGGACTGAGTGGTACTTTTTTCAAAAAAAAAAAAAAAAAAAAAATCCCCGTATACTTTTGTATTTCAAGTGTCAAATCGGGTTAAAATCAATGCTAGTTGCCTTACAAACTCAAAATACTCCACCTTGTAGAGCAATCTTGGTTTACTCTAATGTGTTAAGGCTTTTCTCTAAACTAATCAAATTGCAACTATTTCTAAAATCAGCAAAGTTAATGATTTGAACTACTAATATCATACATAGTTATTCTGACATATCATCGCCCTTTCGTCAACTTTTTCCTAATTTGATTTTTTTATCAATAACTGTGAAACTTTTACTCGATAATTTGAATAGCAAAATGATGTAATTTTTTGATAATTTTTTTTTTTATAATTTTTTAATGGTGTACTATCAAAAAATTATCATTTTTTTTTTATAATTATAAAAAATAAAAAAATACAAAAATAATAACGTTTTTCTAATCAAACCATTCCGAATAGTGGTAAAAGTCAAACTAGAAAGAAGCTGGCGAAATGATAAATCGTTTTTGTACTTTATAAATTAGTACTAACACACTTTAGACATTATATTCCTTCAAGCATCTGATGAAATTATAAGGATAGATAGAACCCATTTCTTTTTGTACGTAGTATTAACAAAAAATGGGTCAGCAAGAGCTTTTCCCTCTCATAAGTCATACTAATACTCATTTCTTTTGAATTTTTTAGTGAATAGTTCCATTGCAACTTTTGACCGTAGACTTGGCTTTAGCCAGAGAAGAAGAAGCTTCTATACCGAAACCTTCTCTGTCTTCGGTAGTTGACTTGCCGGGGTACGTTGGTTTGGTCACCTTCGAAATTACTAAGACTTCTAATAATAGGGGCAAACGACACTTTCCCCCTCTCAATTTTGATAGAAAGATACTTTCACCCTTCTCAGATTGAGAAAGGAGACTTTCATTCCTTCAGTGCGCTAAACTTCATCACACTTACACTCTCGATTGTAGGGATGACAACCGATCGGATTTGGATTGGATCAGCTTATATCAAAATTTGATCCACATGTGTTCGGATCAAATCACTTTTTCGGATCCAAATTTCACCGGATTCGAATCGAATTATCAGTTTGATCATAGCGCACGATATTTTAAGTTCATTTACCATAAGATATTCATAAATTACAATTAACATTGGATTAATTGTCACTTTACAAGTACACTTTTATGAATTTCGTCATATCAAAATTATATTAATGTAAATATTTTATGTTGAAATTTAAAGTACATATAGTAAATAATATATTTATGATTATATTAGCACATTTATATTATTGAACTTATTAAGTATTTGAAAGGAAAAAAATATTGGGTATAATGATCTAACCGGATCGTATCGGATCTCATAGGTCATAAAACTTGTGATGCATATCCGATCCATTTATAAACGGATGGATCTGCTCCACAAAGGTCATATCATGTTGGATACCTTATCAGATTATATCAAACTAGTCAACAAAACGACTGTTAAATTGATAAATAGATGAAGTTGCGTGATATAACTAGATAATTTGCGTTATCCAATTATTCATATGTATACTATTACAATAAGCAGAAACAGTGTTATATTATGTAATTGATGATTCTCTCTTCTACTTCTTTTTATAATTTATTTTTTTGTCGTCAACCGAATTTTGACAAGGGACCTCGTGCATGGGCTTCCAACGCCCTACCACTACCACCCTAGGTGCATGATTCTCTCTTTAAAGAATATACCATCTTACAATTAAGAGTATAAGAGTACCGAAGTGGTTCATAATCGGAAGGTATGCTAGTCTCCCACTATTCATTAACACGAATAAGAGGATAAAAAAGAAAGCGTTAACATGTAAAACCTAGGTACTTTCTTTTACTGAAAAACCTAGGTACTTGCTCTAAAAAGTATACTCCCTCCGTTCGTCAGATTCTTCAAAATTTCTGTTTTGGGCGTTTTGTCAGATTCTTCAAAGTTTCCAAATATGAAAACTTTGAAACTGGCAAAATACAACTATACCCCTAATCAAAAAACCCAACACTACTTTTTAATTGGGCTTAACTAATCTCAATTGCCAAATTAATCAAGCTAAATGTTAATTATTTAACACCATCAGCCCATTTCCCTAAATCTAATCAGCCCAACCCAAAATATCCCACCCCATGTGTAATACCCCGTTTAATTAGTAGGGGTAAAACAGTCATTTTAGAAGCATAATATTAATTATTTGCAAAACATAATATTTGGATAAATAATTAAGTCTTATTTGTGAAAGATTTTAGAAAAATAATAGATTAGCATCCGCGAGTTAAAACGTGAACGTTTCGTAGATTTTAGTTAGCTAGCGCGTGTCCAACCACCGCGAGAATTGATAGGCTTGCCACACCCAATCACCCAACCACATAGTACTCCACCCACACCCAATCATTTCTAACAAATATTAGTTTAATTGAAATGTTTTCCAGGAGATTCATCTCCTTCCTCCTCACGATTCATCACCGCCATCACCACCTTGGGAAGCCTCCAACCGCCCTAGTCACCATCATCTCTACTTGGGCTCCAAGTAAGCTCATCTATATAAGCCCTCTCCACCTCCCTCACACACCACAGCCACCCTCACAACCACCACCTCCCTCTTCGTCACCACCGTACTCAACACCACCACCACCCTCGGCAAAACAAGAGCAAACCCACCAATCTCACTCTCTTCCCCATCTCTCTCTCACTAACCCTCTGTTTCTTGAAGTTAATAGCAGCAGAAGGGTGGTAGCAGCAACCACCCACCACCGCAGCCACCAAGGCCGCCAAGCCACCCGACGAGAAGTGACCAAGAAGACCCACCATCTCTCTCTCAACCCAGCTCTCTCTCCTTCTCTCCCTCCCTCTCTGTTCTCAGATCTCATCAGAAACAGAGAAGTGGCAGTAGCAGCGACCACCACCACAGCCGCCATTGCCGCCGTCGAACGACCACCGAGCAAACCCACTTTCTCTCTCATCTCCGACGGCTTCTCTGACCATCTCTGAATGGTCTCGGCACGTCCCTGACCTGCATCAGATGCATCAGTAGCAACAGCGTGGAAGAAACCCACTTCCGCCATCCCCGACCTCCATTAAAACCGGCCAAAGCTCCGGCCAAGTTCCGACGAAGTGCTTCGCAGCAGCACCCACTCTCTCTGCTTCCAGTAGAGTCCTAGGGGGGCCGACCAACTCACTAGGAGGCTCAAACCAAGCTGGGAAAGCCATTAAAGCCGACCACCAAGTTCAACTCCGGCGACTCCGACGTGAGAGCTTGACCCGACTTGTTTCTTGACGGTTTCCGGCCATTTTTGGCCTAGGTATGTCCTAAATCTTCTAATTAGTTGATTTAGATAGCCAAAATCTTGACTTGCTAGCTCGAATCCAAGTTTAGAACGATTAAGTTGAAGTTGTTGTTAAAGGGGGTTAAAGTGTCTTTTTCGGAAAGATTATAACATAATAAAAGGGGGTGTTGGTTGTGTTTTATGAACTCTATAGGGGGGTTGCATTAGTATATATATTGTATATACATTATTGTTTTGTTTAAAGATTATATATGAGAATTTTCCTCAATTTATTTCAAATAAACAAAAAGTGGAAATGGATTGGTAATAAAAAATATGTTTTGGGTGTAATGAATTATTTTCTTGAGCAAAATAAGCTAAAAGAGATATTTGGGGGAATATATAAATATTATGACTCTTCTGTTTAAATAAATAGTGAGTTGAGATAATTTCTCATCAAACTTTTATTAAGAATTAAATAACTATTTATAAATATTGAAAATGCTATTTCCATTGTGATATTATGCTTATTTTGATAAATACTAATAAATATCACTTTTGTCGTTATAATTCAAATTATTTCTTAAGTATAAATTCATCTTTAGCTCCTATTTTATTTTATAATCTAATTAGCCACTTTTAAATAATAATAATAATAATAATAATAATAATAATAATAATAATAATAATAATAATAATAACAATAATAATAATAATAATAATAATAATAATAATAATAATAATAATAATAATAATAGTAGTAGTAGTAGTAGAACTTATCTTCTAAAATAGAGGTGTTGCTTCGTTTATAGAAAATCATGACTAGATAATAAAACAATGGATATTTAGCTAGCGGGTTTGGGTTGATATAAAGAAAATACTCTTTAGGACTTATAGCATTTTATTTGAATATTTGTTGACGTAGAAGATACGACTTGTAGGTGACGTCTTTGTAGACCTTAGCCATTGCTAGGACGTGCTTTGCTACGAAAGTAAGGTAAGTGAACATGGCAAGCCTTGCGTGCCAATCTCCTTTCGTGTCGCAAGCTGATTTTAATATTACCTCAAAATGGGGTTGCTATTTATTTAAATGTTTTATTTGAGATATTCTTACCTTTTTCAGAAGTTGAGTTGCTTGATATTGTCTCACGAATAATAATAATAATAATAATAATAATAATAATAATAATAATAATAATAATAATAATAATAATAATAATAATTCGTAATTAACTTAAAGTGGAAAGAGTTGTGCGGGAGAAGCTTATTATTATTGCCGTGTTGACTTCGGTCACTCGGCCTGTGATTAGATTGGTCGTGTTGGCTGCGGTCACTCGACCCGTTTATTTTCACCCGGTCGCAACCTGCCGGGTCGCTCCATGTACTCACCTCTCTGGCCGCAAGAAGTCTTAGGGGGGTGCCGGCACTTAAGGTCTTGGAGTATGCGAGATGAATGGTAGATTCTTCCCCGTAGCAACACAGTTAATAATACAGTTCTCTGAGATTTGGTTATTTGTAAAAGAAAAGAAGAAAGAGATTGGGACTAATCCTCCCCGTTTGAAAGTTGAGAAAGGAAGATCAAAAGAATGATAATTTTATAAGTGTTCTTACTGGATGCACCAGGTTCATTTCGTACAGTTTTACAGTTTATAATTGAGTTCCCGTTTTACTCTGCAAGTTTACATTTTCTATGATTTATTTCCTCTTTATATTTATTGTGAAAAGAGAGTTATGCTTCGTCTTCTGTTTTACGAGCTTGGGTGTCACTTACTCAGTATTTCCATGCTGACTTTGAAAACTGCGGTTCCTGTTTTCCTTCCCACCGCAGGTTTAGAAGCTGAAGACTAAGGGATAGCCGGGAACGAGACTCACCTAGAAGGTTATCGTCATGAATAGAATCTAGTGTGGCTAGCTCAAAATAATATAGTAGTTTTGAAAACGCTTTTTTAATATCTAGAAACTTTTGTGATGTTTAATGTTGTGTAATAAATAAATACTTTTGGAATGTTATGCTTTTGATTCTCGCCGTTACTTTTAGCATCGCCCTCCTGGGCTTTCCGGTCCGGAACGGAAGGCTTGGGAATTCACGAGCTGTTGCAGTGGTATCAGAGCATTCGTTCCAGTTTAAAATCTGTAGGGTAATTAAATGAATATAGGGCAAGACAACTAAAATTGGAAAAGCCGTTCGGGTTATGGGTAGCCTAAGGATAAGTTTTGATTATTTCCCGCCCGCCCTCATCCTGTTTTGAGATTGTTGTGTTTTATGTGATCTGGTTTGATTTGAGATTCATTTCAGTGATTATGGATAGTTGTTACTTTCATGATGAGAATAAGGATGGATATTGAGTTTGATTTCTTCTAATTGTGCGGAGAAGAGTTATATTATCTTATTTGTTGACATGAATTATATGCGGTCTATTGAGAAATTGTTGTGTGATGCGTGCTATGTTATTATGAAATACTGGTTATGATTTTCGCGACCATGACCCAGGGTACCGTAGGGTGAGACTGATAGACCGTTACGATATCACTTTAGGAAAGTTTGACAGGAACAGATGGCTGAGAACATCACCATGGAGCAGTTCTTCGCGCAAATGACCCAGATGATGAATAATGGAGGACAAACATGAACTAACTGGGCCAAGCAAGTAGCAGACATGAAGCCAGTGGAATTTACGGGAAAAGAGGATCCTGTGGAATTAGAAGATTGGATTATAGAAATGGACAGAATCCTCGAGACGGTAGACTGTCCTGATGATCGGAAAGTCAACTGTGCAGTCTTTTACCTAAAAAGTGAAGCGCATCTTTGTTGGAGGAATGCACGAGAAACTCTGCTAGTCGATCCCAAATTTAACTGGGAAGCCCTTCAAACTGCACTCAGAGCCCGCTTCTACCCTCACCATGTGAAGAGGAGCAAGGAACTAGAATTCCAGAACCTGCAGCAGGGAAGCGACTCAGTGACTGAGTATTTCCGGAAATTTACCGAATTGACACGGTTTGTAGGCAACATGGTGCCTGATGAAGATTCCAAGATTTCCAAATTCATCTCTGGACTGCACGAAAGGCTACAAGAGTCTCTCCTGAACAGAACCTATTCTACCCTCCACGAAGCCTACGACAGAGCCGCTGATATCCACCGCGTTCGTGTCGCCCAAGAAGAGAAACGTAAGAAACGTAAGCTAGAGGAGGCAGGAGGTAGCAACAACAACTCCGCAAAGGGGAATCAGAAGATTAAGAATGGAGAAGGTAATCTGGGGCAATTCCGAGGCAATCGGCAGAATTCTGGAGGACAGCAACCTCGCCGCTATATCTGCAACAAGTGTCAGCAGTCTGGAGTTGACTGCATGGGGATTCCGGTGATATGTCACAACTGTGGTAAGAGGGGACACCGAGCTTATGAATGTCGATCACACCCAGCCAGGAACCAGCAGGTGAATCTAGGAGGTAACTTTGAAAGGCCACAAGGAAACAACTACCAACCGCATGACTTTGGGCACGCTGAGAATCGACAGAACATGATTCGTAACTACCCGAACCATGGGGGAAATGGTTATAGAAGGAAACAGAACTACAACCCAGGCAATGTCGGTCAGAACGGAGCTCAACCCAGAATTGGAAACAATAATGTGGGAAACAACCACAATGGAGCAGGAGGAGCAGGAGCCCAGAACACCAATGTAGGAAGAATTGCGGTGCTGACAAAGACTGAGGCAGATGCTGAGTACGGGGTTGGCACGGGTGATTTTCTTGACTATGAGCAGCCAACTTCGGGCTGACAACCTACTTGATCAGGTACCAAAGGCTCGTATTTTTCGAAGATTGAGTTAAGATCTAGGGACGCCAACCTTTCGATAAGTTGTGTTACGATCTTAGTACCCTTGAGACCTAGAAACCAAATGAGACTATGACCACCTAACAAGATAGACGTGACTACGACCTTATTTGACATTACGTGTTGCATTGCGTATATCGTAAAATGATTACTTGCTATTATTTGTTATGTGAAATTACTTTCCAGCCATGTGATATTAATTCTGTTAGATAGTTGTTTGTTAGATGATCTGAATATCATGGTTAGTCGCTCGATTTTAGCTTCGAGGACGAAGCTCTGCTTAAGGGGGGAAGGATGTAATACCCCGTTTAATTAGTAGGGGTAAAACAGTCATTTTAGAAGCATAATAATAATTATTTGCAAAACATAATATTTGGATAAATAATTAAGTCTTATTTGTGAAAGATTTTAGAAAAATAATAGATTAGCATCCGCGAGTTAAAACGTGAACGTTTCGTAGATTTTAGTTAGCTAGCGCGTGTCCAACCACCGCGAGAATTGATAGGCTTGCCACACCCAATCACCCAACCACATAGTACTCCACCCACACCCAATCATTTCTAACAAATATTAGTTTAATTGAAATGTTTTTCAGGAGATTCATCTCCTTCCTCCTCACGATTCATCACCGCCATCACCACCTTCGGGAAGCCTCCAACCGCACTAGTCACCATCATCTCTACTTGGGCTCAAGTAAGCTCATCTATATAAGCCCTCTCCACCTCCCTCACACACCACAGCCACCCTCACAACCACCGCCTCCCTCGTCGTCACCACCGTACTCAACACCACCACCACCCTCGGCAAAACAAGAGCAAACCAACCAATCTCACTCCCTGCCCCATCTCTCTCTCACTAACTCTCTGTTTCTTGAAGCTAATAGCAGCAGCAGGGTGGTAGCAGCAACCACCCACCACCGCAGCAACCAAGGCCGCCAAGCCACCCGACGGGAAGTGACCAAGAAGACCCACCATCTCTCTCTCAACCCAGCTCTCTATCCTTCTCTTCTTCCCTCTCTGTTCTCAGATCTCATCAGAAACAGAGAAGTGGCAGTAGCAGCGACCACCACCACAGCCGCCATTGCCGTCGTCGGACGACCACCGAGAAAACCCACTTTCTCTCTCATCTCCGACGGCTTCTCTGACCATCTCTGAACGGTCTCGGCACGTCCTTAACCTGCATCAGAGGCATCAGTAGCAACAGCGTGGAAGAAACCCACTTCCGCCATCCCCGACCTCCATTAAAACCGGCCAAAGCTCCGGCCAAGTTCCGACGAAGTGCTTCGCAGCAGCACCCACTCTCTCTCTCTCTGCTTCCAGTAGAGTCCTAGGGGGGCGACCAACTCACTAGGAGGCTCAAACCAAGCCGGGAAAGCCATTAAAGCCGACCACCAAGTTCAACTCCGGCGACTCCGACGTGAGAGCTTGACCCGACTTGTTTCTTGACGGTTTCCGGCCATTTTTGGCCTAGGTATGTCCTAAATCTTCTTATTAGTTGATTTAGATAGTCAAAATCTCGACTTGCTAGCTCGAATCCAAGTTTAGAACGATTAAGTTGAAGTTGTTGTTAAAGGGGGTTAAAGTGTCTTTTTCGGAAAGATTATAACATAATAAAAGGGGGTGTTGGTTGTGTTTTATGAACTCTATAGGGGGGCTGAATTAGTATATATATTGTATATACATTATTGTTTTGTTTAAAGATTATATATGAGTATTTTCCTCAATTTATTGCAAGTAAACAAAAAGTGGAAATGGGTTGGTAATAAAAAAATATGTTTTGGATATAATGAATTATTTTCTTGAGCAAAATAAGCTAAAAGAGATATTTGGGGGAATATATAAATATCATGACTCTTCTGTTTAAATAAATAGTGAGTTGAGATAATTTGTCATCAAACTTTTATTAAGAATTAAATAACTATTTATAAATATAGAAAATGCTATTTCCATTGTGATATTATGCTTATTTTGATAAATAATAATAAATATCACTTTTGTCATTATAATTCAAATTAGTTCTTAAGTATAAATTCATCTGTAGCTCCTATTTTATTTTATAATCTAATTAGCCACTTTTAAGTAATAATAATAATAATAATAGTAATAATAATAATAATAATAATAATAGTAGTAGTAGTAGTAGAACTTATCTTCTATAATAGAGGTGTTGCTTCGTTTATAGAAAATCATGACTAGATAATAAAACAATGGATATTTAGCTAGCGGGTTTGGGGTTATATAAAGAAAATACTCTTTAGGACTTATAGCATTTTATTTGAATATTTGTTGACGTAGAAGATACGACTTGTAGGTGACGTCTTTGTAGACCTGAGCCATTGCTAGGACGTGCTTTGCTACGAAAGTAAGGTAAGTGAACATGCCAAGCCTTGCGTGCCAAGCTCCTTTCGTGTCGCAAGCTGATTTTAATATTGTCTCAAAATGGGGTTGCTATTTATTTAAATGTTTTATTTGAGATTCTTACCTTTTTCAGAAGTTGAGTTGCTTGATATTGTCTCACGAATAATAATAATAATAATAATAATAATAATAATAATAATAATAATAATAATAATAATTCGTAATTAACTTAAAGTGGAAAGAGTTGTGCGGGAGAAGCTTATTATTATTGCCGTGTTGACTTCGGTCACTCGGCCTGTGATTAGATTGGTCGTGTTGGCTGCGGACACTCAACCCGTTTATTTTCACCCGGTCGCAACCTGCCGGGTCGCTCCATGTACTCACCTCTCTGGCCGCAAGAAGTCTTAGGGGGGTGCCGGCACTTAAGGTCTTGGAGTATGCGAGATGGATGGTAGATTCTTCCCCGTAGCAACACAGTTAATAATACAGTTCTCTGAGATTTGGTTATTTATAAAAGAAAAGAAGAAAGAGATTGAGACTAATCCTCCCCGTTTGAAAGTTGAGAAAGGAAGATCAAAAGAATGAGAATTTTATAAGTGTTCTTACTGGATGCACCAGGTTCATTTCGTACAGTTTTACAGTTTATAATTGAGTTCCTGTTTTACTCTGCAAGTTTACATTTTCTATGATTTATTTCCTCTTTATATTTATTGTGAAAAGAGAGTTATGCTTCGTCTTCTGTTTTACGAGCTTGGGTGTCACTTACTCAGTATTTCCATGCTGACTTTGAAAACTGCGGTTCCTGTTTTCCTTCCCACCGCAGGTTTAGAAGCTGAAGACTAAGGGATAGCCGGGAACGAGACTCACCTAGAAGGTTATCGTCATGAATAGAATCTAGTGTGGCTAGCTCAAAATAATATAGTAGTTTTGAAAACGCTTTTTTAATATCTAGAAACTTTTGTGATGTTTAATGTTGTGTAATAAATAAATACTTTTGGAATGTTATGCTTTTGATTCCCGCCGTTACTTTTAGCATCGCCCTCCTGGGCTTTCCTGTTCGGAACGGAAGGCTTGGGAATTCACGGGCTGTTGCACCATGTGTGATGATTTTAACCTAATTCTAACACCACCCAACATTTTCTCCAGAAGCCTCCATCCTCATCTTATCCATCTCCCTCACTCATCCACCGTCCAACTCATACCCTTTCATCGCGACAGAACCACGAAGATGAAGAGAAAGAGAGAGAGGGAGACGGAGAGAGCAGATCGATCTCCCCCATCTCCATCGATCTGCTCCATCTCCATCTATCTGTCTCTCGATCTCCTCAAGTCCCCCGCTGTCGCCGCCGGAGCTGAACCGTGGGAGGAAGAAGACGAAGACCAGAGAGAGAGCAAGAAGTAGATCGGAGGGATCTGAGAAATCGAAGGGTCGCGACTTTGCAGAGAAACAGAGTTTGCTTCGATGGCGGTGAGGCGTTCTTCACCAGACGGTGGAAGCGACGAGGCGTATACCAAAAAGCAATTAAATCGATGGTGATCTTGTTCTTGTTCGGTGGCGATGAGGAATTAAATCGACGCCTCATCGAACCCTTAAAATTCGATGGCGATGAGGCGTTCTTCACCATACGGTGGAAGCGACGGTGATGCTTCGATGGCGGTGAAGCGACGGTGATCTGTTCTTGTTATTCTTCTTCTTGATCTGTTCATCGCCAAATCTGGTCAGAAGCGTTCTTCTTCTTCTTCTTCTTCTTCTTAATCTGTTCTTGTTTCTTCTCCATAGCAGATCTGTTCTTTCTTCTTCTTTTTCTTCATCTCCCCTTTTTTTTTTCGTCAATCTGTAAATTCAAGAATTGATCTGGTGTTTGATGTAATCGGTTGCTGAAAATTACAGAAGATTGTTGTATTTTGAAATTATTGACAGATTAGTTCAACATCTTCTATTTTGTTCTTGTTCTTCTTTATCTGTTCTTGTTGAAGTTGTGGTGTTGTTCTTGTTAATTTGGTGTTAATGTTGTTCTTCTCAGAAATCAGAGAAGAGAGAGAAAGAAAGGGATGAAAATAGTGTAGAATTAATGAAATGAATAGGGGCAATAAAGTTAATATGACACTTTTCTTAATTCTTGTGCCCAAATTTTTTTTGAAGTATCTGATGAAACAGAGGGAGTATGTGTAGTATATTTTTAGACACCTTGAGTAATTGCCTTCAACTAATGTAGTAGTATATTTTTAGACACCTTGGATGGCGCATGATATACATGTTGCATAATTCTTTCCTGAGAAGCCACTGCATAATGTAACTACGAATCTTTTTTTTTTGTTTCCACGGAAAATAACGATAGTTCAAACAAACGACGACAAGAAAACAACTACATTACATAAACTAGACAACCCAACACTACAAACTAGAAAAACATCCCCGTGCCTAGCTTGTCCGCAATGATGAGTCCCTTGACCGCATCCGGAGCCTCCTCCATGATCTTCAGGTTTTCCGATTGCTCCGTTCCCATGTTAGCGAGCGCATTTGCAACTTCATTTGCATCTCTTCCTACATGCTTGATCCTTCCCTCAATCCTACCAAGTAGAATTTTCCCATTATTGATTTGAGCTGTCATGGAAGTCGGGCCTTTAGTAATTCCTATGAAAATGTTGACAGCCTCCAAACAGTCGCTCTCGATCTCCAAATTAATACAGTTCTTTCCATAGGCCATTGTCAGCCCCCTATAAATGCCCCATATCTCGCTTTCTAGGCTAGTACAACCCCCTCTAATTCTTCCAATGTAGCCAAGCTTCCAGTCTCCTTGGCTGTTTCTGAAAATACCTCCATATCCTGCTCTGTTGTTATCCATTCTGACACACTCATCAACATTCAATTTGAATTGACCTGCAATAGGAAGCCTCCATTTAGAAGTACTACAATTAAAATTATGGTTTAAATTGACAAGGTTGGGTTTAGAAGTGAAAGCTCCCTGTATGAGTTGGGATTGCTTTATGATAATCTGCATATAAACCATGTCAGAATCGATTGTATCATCAAAAATCTTCTTATTTCTTCTAATCCAGATATTCCACAAAGTCACAACAAACAAAATATATGCTCAATCTCCCCAACTTTTCCCTTACTCTTAATATTTTTGATAATCCAGTCATTGGTATTGGAATGAAAATCAGAATTAATCCAATTAGTATGCCAGACTTTGTTCCAAATCCCAATAACTTTACCACACTTGCGCAAAAGATGGTCAATGTTTTTACTGTCATGATTGCAAATATTACAAGTGTCAATAATCGTCATACCTCTTTTCTTTCTGTTGGCATTAGTAAGAATTTTACCATGAAGAACAGTCCAAACGAAATGGATAATTTTATTTGTAACTCTGATTTTCCAAAGCCTTATCCAATCTCCGCCTCCTATACCCGTACTTTGGTTTTCAACCGAAGTCATGGAGTAGTAGGCAGCAGAAACAGTGAAGGATCCAGAATTGGACCCTTTCCAAAAAGGGGAGTCCGTCGAAGTACTTAAAGACGGAATAATAGTATTACTAATGTCATTAATCTTGTCAACATTCAACTCATTGCAAATGCTATCCAAATTCCAGTCCAAATCCTCATTAATAATCTCGGGCACTTTCATATTATTAAGTTCTGGGTCCATAGGAGGGCCAAGAATCTTATCCCCACACCACCAATCGTACCAAATAGAAACCTTCTTGCCATTTCTAATATTCCATTTGGTATTATCTCTAATGAAATTCTTAGTGCTGAGGATTCCTTTCCAGATTGGGGACGAGTTACTTTTTTTCTTCACTCCCCCCCATATTGGATTTTTTAAGGTACTTCTTTCTTATAACATTGCTCCAAATATTGTTCTCGAAACAGACACCCCACCTAATTTAGCAATAAGAGCGAGATTCTGGAATTTGGCTTTTTCTAATACCTAGGCCCCGTTTTTCTTTTGACATGCAAACCGTATTCCAATTGATAAGGTGAACTTTTTTCTTTTCCCCCGTATCCCCCCAAATAATATCTCTACAAATTTTATCTATCTTCTTGGTGGTCCCAGCCGGTAGCGGCAGGATTTGCATGGTATAAGAAGGAAGAGTAGAGAGCACACTTTTACACATGGTAACTCTACCAGCAAAGGACAAAAGTTTCCCGGTCCAACCCGAGAGCTTAGTATTCATTTTAGTAACTATGTCAGAGACACTATTTTTATCGAACTTCCCATGCACCAAGTTAATACCCAAATACTTACCCAAGTCTTTAGTTTCGGGCATACCAATAGTGGATCTCACCTTGTTCCTATTAACTCTGCTGGTATTTTTTGAGAAAAAACTTTGGACTTGGTAGTATTAACCGTAAGACCCTAGATACAAGCAAAATCATCAAGTGTCTCTTTCATGGTTTTACACGTGATATCATCACATTTACCAAAAAACATAAGATCATCAACATATAACAGGTGAGAAATTATGGGACCATTACTAGAAGCTTTAATCCCTATCCACTTTTTTCTTATTCACATGTTCCATGATTTTTTGTGACAGTCTTTCCATACAAAGCACAAAAATGTAAGGAGAAAGCGGGTCTCCTTGTCTCAACCCTCTACCAGTTTTAAACTCAGGGAGCCTTTCCCCATTCCAAATAATCGCTGTCTTAACACTAGTGATACAGTCCATAATCAGATTACTTAAACTATGAGGAAACTTGAAGAACAAAAGAGTTTCATGAATGAAATTCCAAGATAATTTATCATAAGCTTTCTCAAGATCAATTTTTACAATCATACCGCCTACTTTATCTTTTATGTTTTTAAGCGTATGAATAATTTCCTGGGTAATAATAATATTGTCCTTAGTTGATCTACCTGGCAGGAAACTACTTTGATAAGGTCCCACTATCTTATTAAGAATAGGTCTAATCCTATTCACCACACACTTAGTCACCCCCTTGTATAACACATTACACAGACTAATAGGACGAAACTGCTTAATAGTCTCCGGGTTATCACACTTAGGGATCAGGCAGATCAGAGTTCTGTTAATCTCATGCGGTATAAAGCCGGTGGTAAAACAATTATTAACAAACTTGAAAATCTCATTTCCAATGTTATCCCAATATTTTTTATAAAACCCTCCATTAAAACCATCAATACCAGGAGACTTATTGCTATTAATACCCCAGAACGCCGTTTTGACTTCAGCAAGTGCCAGATTACCGGTGATACTATGGATGTCCTCTACACTAATTTTAGGGCAAAAATCCGGGCCCCAATCATAATTTAGCTCCCCAATGTTAAGAGCTTCGGCTGAGAATAAATCTCCAAAATACTTATTAACTAACCCTTTAAGTTGCGGTAAATCATCAATCCAAATCCCCTCGTCATTCTTAAGGACCAAAACCTCCTTCTTTTTCATTTTGATGATGGTCGAGAGATGAAAAAACTTAGTATTTCTATCCCCTTTACAAATATAGTTACATTTAGACTTTTGTTTCCAAAGCAACTCCTCTTGGTTAAGAATAACATTATACTTAGCTATTAGCTCTTTTTCAAGCAAAAGTAAATTGTGAGAAAACTTAACGCTTTGTGTTTTTTGGATTCCCTCAAGTCTACCAAGAATTTATCTTTTATTTCTGAAAATGTTTCCCATATTAACCTTACACCACTCTTGAATATTAGAAGCAAGCAAGTCAGTTTTAGCCACAATATCCATATTACCGAGATCAATTAAACTCTTAATAACAAAGCTGTTAAATTCATCATCAAGTAACCAAGCATTTTCAAATTTAAAACTTTTAGAGCGAGGGGGGGGGGGGGGAATTATCCATACCATCCACGTTGATGAGGAGAGGAGCATGATCAGAGTAAGTCCCAGGGAGATTCCTCACAGTAGCATTCGGGTTTTGAACTCTCCAATTAGCGTTGCTACAAGCTCTATCCAATCTCACCATAGTGTTAGCAAACCCCTCCCTATTGTTTGTCCAAGTCATCTTCGGGCCATTGCTACCGAGGTCCATCAAATTGCACCGGTTCAGATTAGCTTGGAACTTCTGTACTCTACCTGAGACATCATTGTTGGCGAAGCTTCTTCTTTCGTTAACGCTTCCAAAATCATTGAAGTCTCCCGCCGCAAGCCAAGGCTCGTCCGAATCCCCCATTTCATCTTCCGAATCATTCCACAGCTGCTCTCTAACCGAAGGATTAGGGCTCCCATAGATTGCCGAGAACACCCAATCCGCATAGTTGTTCCTCTTAATGGTAGCGTGAATAAACTGCTTGTTGATCTTATGAGTGACAACCGTGATTTGTTCCGGATCCCACAAAAGCCAAATTCCCCCCTTTCTTCCTTCGGGGTCCGAAAAGGAGCAACCCGTGAGGTTGAGGTTGTTGAAGAACTCCCCCATATTAGAACTTGTGATTTCGTAGCAGTTCACAGAAAGTACTTTCAAACATATTGTTGCCCGCACCGCGGACATTCCAGGTTAGTATTTTGCACGACATACCAAACTTTTAAAAATCAAACGAAGGAGTCTCCTTGAGGTAGGGATCCAACTTCTGGACTCTTCTCTCGTCCACCTCCGCTGGCCTCAACTCCTCGAGGCATATCAGATGTTTCAGTGCTTCTTTCCTCGAAGGTAGTTGATTCAGCATTATTGTCAGTGCTGCATCCTTCCTCCACCATGGAATTCCCATCAGTTGCATTCTCTTCTCCGTCGCCTCCCATAAGATCGAAATTGGGGTGTCCGTTAGCAACAGTAGTTCTTCGGCCAATCTCTCCATTGGTGGAATACAGATTCAAGGAGTTGAGAGAAATAGCAGCTGCGAAATTGTAAGGGGAAGCTGCTGCCTTCCTATTTTCTGATTTTTTACTTGTGTATCCTCTTTTCTGAAGGCAGATCTCCCTATTATAGCACTCAAACAGGGCATTCTTGGAGATGGGAAAATCACACTTACCTTTTCTGCTCTCATCTTCCTTGTCTTTCAAATATGAGAGATTTTGATTCTGATTCTCTTGCATGTCAGATTCCATATCTCCTTCTAATTTCTTCTCTTCTTCTTTACTCAATCCTTCTCCATCTCTGTCTTGTTGCTTCTCTTCCATCATCTCTGTTTCTTGTTCTCTCTGCCCCTTCTCTCCATCAGTACCAGCTTTCTCAGTTTTCTCTTTCTCTTTCTCGATTTCCTCCTCACTTTCCTTCTCTATCTCCCTTTCTTCAGAACTTTTAGTCCCATCCTCCACAGGTAGAGAATCGGCGGCGAAGGTAGGGTAATGTTCTAGAGAAGAGAAGAACTTACCTGTAGGTTTATAGGCCAGCTGTTTACCAAATTGCTTATTGGGTTGGGTTTCTGAATTAACCATATTTGCAAGTGGCCCAAACCTGTTATTAAGCCCATTTCTTCCCGATCCAGAGGGCCCATTACTAACCTGGGTATTAAACCTGTTGGCCTTGAAATGCTTGTTTTTGGGCTTGGTCCAGTCCTGTAGGCCCAACTCTCGTGTTATCATTTCTCCTCTGATTTGACCCGACCCGAAGTTTCTCCCGTCCGAGCTTGTCCCTTCATCCAGCCGTTGGTTCCTGTTTTCGAGATCCCTGCCGTCGTTCTGTTCTCTCCTCTTATCCGCTTCCGGCGTCGGCGACTGATCTTCCGTCATCTTCCTCTGTCGAATCGGGCACCAGTCAGCTCTGTGTCCCAATTTCCCACAGTCCACACAGAGGTTGAAAATGTGTTCATAGGTCACTTTGTAATCGTGTTTCCCTATGTTGAACTCAGGGATGAGGGGTTGGTTCAGATCCAACTTTACGCAGATCTGAGCATACCTGACGTGCGTCCCTTTAACCGTGACCACATCATTCCGTAGATGTTCCCCAAAGTGGTTAGCAATGATCTTAAGGACTCGATTGTCATAATACTCTGCCGGAAGTTGAGGCAGCCGGATCTAGATTGCTGTAATTAATTGTTGGGCTTCCGACGGCTTGAATTCCGGTTCCCATCTTCTAACAGTCAGGTAATGATCAAGGATGATCCAAGGTCCTCCGGTAAGAGCCCTGTTTAGATCTTCTCTGTCTTCGAAATCAACTATGTAGAATCCGTCAGTCATGTCTCTGAATCTGCATTTTCTTGTGGGTTTCCAAAGCTTCATCACTCTATCTTGAAGGATCTTAAATCCAACTGTTCTGCCAAGCAATTTGATGATGAGGCTGTTGTTGAATGGCTTTGCTATGCTCTGTCTCAATCCCATGGGGATGTAGATCTTGGGCTTCAACGGATTGGATCTGTTAAATTCCTCAATTCTCTTCATCTCCTCCATCTCCCCTTCCTTTATCTCGTCGCAGTCGATTGCAATTTCACTTTCAAGGTCTTTCTTTGTTTCTGTTCCGATCAGAGCTTTTTTGAAAGAAAACCCCTCTTTTTGTTTCTCCGCCACTGCCATAGCTTCGTCCTGGTACCTGCAATCATCATCCACCATATCATTTTCCGAATTAATTGTATCCTTACCTTTATCCTTGTCTCTGTCTTTGATTTTTCGTACACTCCGGTCAAGTTGATCAAGCTCCTCGATGGAATTTTCCGGCATGTTAGACATACACGGTTCCCAAGTCAGAGCTGGAAACTAAGAGAGAGAAAGATTTACATACAGACTTAATATGTCACTATGTGACCACGAATCTAGTTCTACATATGTTGCTCTTTATTCACGAGTCACATTCATCCTCTCAAGTTTGACACAAAGATACTTTCACCCCTTTTAGTTTGAAAAATGACACTTTCACCCCATTCTATACACTATAATTCCAAGGCTGATCTTGTTAATGCCATACACCAATATTGGGTGTTCTATACACTAATATCCCAAATTAGTAAATGAAACTGCTATCGGTGACCGACCTTTACCTAATGTAGGAGTGTAAGTGCATATTTGGCATTGTTTTTTTAAGCGCATTTGGTATGCATGTTTTTCTGTCTGTTTAAAAACAAAAACATGCTGAAAAACAGCTGTTTAAAAAAACAGCAAATGTGGTGTTTTTTTGGGTGTTTTTTTCATACTATTGGTGTTTAAAGACATTTCAACTATGATTTGATGCAACAACTATCTAATTATATGTCGGTATTGTACGTAAAAATGATTTTCAAGCAAATTAACATTGAAATTTGGTAATGTTGCCAAACGTGTTTTTGATTTTAAACACTGTTTTTAAACGGATACCAAACAATTTTTTTATTCTATTTTTAAACGCGTTTTTTCAGTACTTTTTTTTCCATTATTTTTTTTGTTTTTAAACGGATACCAAACAAGCTCTAATTGTCCTAAAATTTGGGACACAAAAGGATTGAATTGTCTCTGTCAAACCTAAAGGATGAAAGCACCTTTTTACCCATTAAGCTTGCACACAATTCAAAACCCCAATCATTTTCGTAGTGTCAATGGCACCATTTAATGGCTAAATTGACCGATCTACATAATAAGTTGTTTCGGGGAATAACCAATCCAAAAAATATGACATGTGAAATAGCTTATTCTTATATACTTATAATAAGTTGTTATGCAGAATAAGCCATCTCCAAAATGTGATATATGGAATAATTTATTCCTGCTATATCTTAAGAACTAAATACTTATAATAAGACAATCTTAACCATTCAAATTTAAGGAATTATCATACTTTTGTTGTGGTCGTGCCCTCGGGCACGGGATATGCACTAATACCATATAAAAAATGAAGGTCAAAGACAAGGACTAAATTGCCAAAACTCACCCTCACGTGTCTCATTTTCTCCTCATTTGACATTTATTTTAGGGGATCAGTTTGACAGACTAATTTAATTGACAATATGAAACAAAATTTTATAATTATTTTGATAGTATTGTAAAGCTAAAAAAGACGTACAATGCTAAGAAAACATTAACACATATCTGTATCATATCATTAGCAAAATTATTAGTCGGCCAAAGTGATCCCAAAATTAACGACGAAAAGAAATGGACGGAGGTAGCAAGTCCTTATCATTCGGGACTTTTTATTTATTCTCTCTCACAAGATATATATAGGTAGTAAGTACTAAAAAATACATTCTTCATCCGTTTTCAAGTGTTATGTTTTTTATGCTTTTCTTTTCAAATATTTTGAGGGGTGTTTGATTATAAAATAATATAATTATTTATAAATATTTTCATGGTCCTGTAGAGCTAGAGTCACTCCAGGGTCGTCTCTACCATTAGGCGGTTGAGGCAACCGCCTAGGGCCCCCAAAAATTTGGGGCCCAAAATTCTTAAAATCTAGGAATATTTCAGTAGTTGTACTATATGATTTATGTTATATTACCAAAATTGTTTGAATATGATGATTAACTCAGTACATTTACTGATTTACATCTATTCAAACAGGAAATGTAAAAATAAAGGGTAAAAGACAGTGACCACCCCTGAGTTTAGGATAAATTCCATCCCGCTACCCTGTGTTTTGGAAAAAGACAGTTTGCACCTTTTTTTGGGATGGAAGCTAACAGATCACTAACAGCACATATGAAAAGACCATTTTATCCCTAGAATGTTATTAAATTACACCTTATATATATCTCCTTCGATCCCATTTCTCTCCTAACTAAACCTAATGCTTCTCTCTCCTCCCATCTTTCTCTCCTCTCTTGCTGGGAACGAAGAAGAAAGCTCACTCTCACCAGCAAACAGCCACCACTACCAGTCCTCTTCTTCCCTTTTTTCCCCTTCTCCTTCATCGTGTCCTCTATCTCTCTCTGTCGATCTGATGCAGAAGCGGCCTAATCGACCAACACGAGCGTCGGCGGCGGCAATGAACAGATAGGGCAATTTTCCAGATCTGACCCATGGACTGCCATCTCTGGAATCGACGCCGCACAACCCAGCTGTCATGGAGATCTCTCCCTCTCTATTTTCATCTATGGCAATGAAAAACAGTAGCAGAAATGTCGCCGATCGGCCTGGAATACTCCAGGGAGTGACCTGTGGCTTATATGAGTCTTCGGAACCTGGGAGACCAGTGTTTGAGGTAGATCGGGGACTAGAGCTAGATCAGACCGATGATGAAATCTGAGCTACTGAAGTGGAGGTGGACTCGAGTAGTTCATCGTCAATCAGAACGAATAGTGATTCGTCGGAAGGTGAATCCGTCTCCCCCCTGTCTTCCCTTGCCTCTGTGTATGACTCTTCTCTCTCAGTCGGGTGTTCGGTTGGTGTTTTGCTGAAAATGGTGTTTATGGCTTGGTGATTTGTGGGTGTTTATTCTTTCGGTTTGTGTTTATTGCAATGTGTTACTCTTTCGATCTGAGGGGCAGTTCATTGAAGCAGGAACAGAGGTTTATGGAAATGGACTGAGGCTTTTATGGCTTGCTGATTTGTGAATGGAAGTTCCTTTTCGATTCAGTATGAGCGACTGACCCAGATTGCAAGTTGAATTTGATATTAACTAGAGGGGAAAACTGTGGTGTTTGATTGTAGAGGATTGTGTTATATTGGATTTAGTTTGTGTTATACTGAGTTCATTCATTTGGGTCTAAAATTTTGTCAGCTTGCTTGATGTGTTTTTGGTGTTATTGTAACTTTTTTTTTTTAGAATTTTATAAGTGTTTTTTATGTGTTATTGATGATAAACATGGACAAAAAAGTTCATATGATTCATTTGTTCTTGGTGTTCTTGATATTTTTGATGAAAAGCAATGAGTAATATACTCCAAAAAGATACACAAGGGCAACATGGTCCGAAAAAGTATGTCTCTCATATTTCTAACGGAATTGGACAGAAGGGTGCTAAGTGTCCACGGAATATTCCGTTAATTGGGTGCGGAGTGTCTTTTTCCAAAACACAGGGTACTGGGGTGGAATTTATCCTAAACTCAGGGGTGGTCATTGTCTTTTACCCAAAAATAAAATGTGCAATATGAAACACATAAAGTCTCCAGGGGGCCTCAAATTGAATGCTCGCCTCAGGCTCCCAAAACGCTAGAGACGGCCCTGAGTCACTCTATAACATAGTCACTATATTGTAACATCATTTTGCTAATTAAATGGGTGCTACCTTAGTGATGGATCATTTGAAGACCCTCCATGAGATCCAGGGTTCGATTAGAACCCAACTATATGATGTGGTTATCGGAGGAATAAATCACGTCCAAAGATTTATAAAAAACAAAAAAGTAAAAATAGAATGGCTGGAGTAAGATAGTAGTACTACCTCCGTTTCTTCTCTTTCAACTTAGGTTGACTATTTTACCCGTAACTGAGTCACTTTGACTCGGTGATTTAGATAGCAAAACGATCTAATTTTTTGACAATTTTTCCATAGTATTGTAGAGCAAAATTTACTCTACAAGAGCATGCAAAAATTACCAAATTCGTGTATCGTTTTGCTCGCCAAATCAACCGGTATAAGTGACACAATGAATAGTGACAAAAAGTGAAGTAAGCTGAAAGAGAAGAAACAGAGGTAGTATAAGATAGCAGTACGTGCTGAATAGCTCAAAACCTAAAATCAAATGAATGTTTGACAACGAGAAAAATAACTTAGAGTCTTTGTTGAACTACTCACCAAAACATTCCTTAACCAAAAAAAAAAAAAATCCTTAACCACATAAGAAATAAAATATAAAATCAAAAGCCTGTGTTGGGATAAAGGGGAGGGATAAGATTTGTTATCCCCATGAATTCACCAGCCACATCCAGAGGTGTACACAGATTGAAGTCACGCATACTGCAATGATGCATATTGATGTTGAGTTTTAATTCAATCAATACTCCATAGCATAAGAATCAGGAGAACGTAATCCACTAACTAGACAAACGGATCCACAAATCAATGGCCCCAAAGAGCAAAATATTTACTACCACTAAGAGTGAGCTTCAATAATACTACTATTACATTTAACCTAGAATCCTATGCATGTTGCATCATGTATGAGCTAGTCCCATTAATGCTAAAATTGGCCTATTGAAAGAAAATACCGTAAATGCTAAAATTTGGCTTATTGAAATAAAATAGTACTCTTTTTAACAATCGAGAAAATAATACGCAAAAACTATGTTCCTCTGAGACCAGTTTACTTACTAGTTACTACCACCGTAACATACTTTACGCAAACATGGAATTTCATATTTTTAATAGTGAGTTTGACACATCACTCAAATCCTAGTAAAGTGCCAACTAAACTTTTCATGACCTTTTCAGCTTACCCAAAGGAGTCCTTCATAGTAAAGTGCCAACTAAACTTTGGTGCCAACCCTCACCAAACTAGAAAAATGATGGTTATGAACTACAACTAGTAAGAGTGTTTACCTACTAATTAAAAGTTGCATCTTCATAATAATAATAATAAAAAAAAAGTAGTTTCCTCCTAATACCGGTACTCAATAGAAAAGTACTTGAGGCATGCCTGATCTCATAGAAAAAAGTTCAGGTTCACAATGAGATGTTTGGCAATGGCTACTTCTCTTCAGAAAAAAATGTGTTCCATAAACCATTTGACAACTTTTCTCTCAATACCAGTAATTTTATACAAAATCTAGCATCGGTAATTCCATAATATCTCTGCCTTATCGAGACAACAGCGTTAAATAAAAATATTGTCAAAATCAACCGCATTGGGTTAGAGAAAACACCGATTATGTTTAATCTTCACCATTCTCTGCTACAGAAGAAAGTATGTCGAATCTTGACTGGATACTAGCACCAGATTTCCCACTGCTATCTCCAACATCCATGGCAGAATCCGTCTTCTTATAATCAGTCTCGAAGTCGTACTCTTCATCATCATCATCCATCGCATCAGTCGCCGCGGCTGATAACTTGGCTTTCTTCCGTCTTCTCTTCTCTGCTTTCTTTAGCCTAGTGTTGAGCATGCCTTCTTCCGCATAAAGTTTCTCATTTTGCCTAGTACCAGCTGTTCTAGCCTTGATTTCAGCTTCTTCTTCTTCAGATGCCATAGACTCATCGTCATCACCAAAATCACTCCTTTCGCTCCCTTGATTGTAGCTCTGGGTAGAAGAAGGTAGAGCTTCAACATTATCCTGCAACACGAACCCAAAGAAATTCTCATCTTGCAACTTCAATTTCATTGAAAAAAGGAAGTAAATTATATCTATCCCTAAATATCTCTTCAATCAGTTTGCCCGAATCACCAGCTTTTCATGGTGTCAAGGGGCCCAGCCCGCACTAAAATAAGCTAGGCCTGGCCCCGGAGCGGCCCGGTCCAACAATTGATCCGGCCCAGCCACCGTAACCCACAGCCTGGCCCCCAACCCAGGGCAGTTACACTCAGCCCCCTCCAACCCGGCCCCCCTCAAAACGTCACCGTTAATTTTTTTTTATTAATATTATATACATACATACATATATTAAAAACATACTATTTAATATATTAATAATTTATATTACCTGGGCCCCTCAGTCCCCATGGGTTTTTGGTCCGGGCTCAGGGGGTTCAAGTTCTCTCATTTTTAACCCCCCCCCCCCCCCCCCCCACCGGGCCCCCTCCCTGTTAAAACCCGCGCCTCCCCCCTGACACCATGACCAGCTTTTTAGTGTATACACAGAGGAGACAAGTATAAGGGAAATAATGGCTGTCTTTACCCTAGGATACTTCTCAAATTAACTGAACAGCGACCCTGCCATACAAGATGAGCAATGTATTTAACAAGACGACATACCTCGAGCATGTTCTCGTCAAAATTCAGAGGGCCATTTGGGGCAAGTTCGACGTGATTTACATCATTGGTTGATTTCAGGCTCCCAATAAACGATGACTCAGTGTTGTAGACCTCATCAATGTTGAACTCTTTCGCAAGCTCGGTAACAATTCTTGCTTCAGTAGGTTCTGCTTGAGTCCTAGTTGGAGGCATGGTGTAGAATGGAATCTTACCTGAGAAAGAGAGAGGGTCAACCACCTTCTAATCTCATAATATTTTTTCATGAAATTTTGCATGCCGGTTAAAAAAGGAGATGGTGGACTATATTTGTGAATACCTTCATTCCAGTCATGCAAGACAATTCTTGCAGCAGCTCCAATATCTACAATACCACCTTTTTTGAGCTTGCCCCTGGCAGTGGCAACCTTATGTAAGAAGTCATCAACAGTATCAAAGCTTGGAAGCTTGTACAGTGGTGCCAACATTTTTGCTGGGCAAAGTTTAAGAATCTCCTTCACTGCCAAATAAATGGAATGGTGTCAGATGAACTGTACAACAATATAACAAACGGGAGTAGTCAGGTAGGGGCAAGAGTTGAGATGTATTTTACCTCCCTCCCTTTACCCACACACGATTCATCTTTCACGCTGATGACCATAGATTTATCCTATCCACCCCCGCATAGGTCAAGTTGGCTTTTAATAACTAAATAAAATGGTAATTGTTCTGCATACCACTGAGGGTGTGTTCGGAACACGGAAAATGAATGGAAAAGAAAATGTGAAGAAAGTGAAAGATTTTCCGTCAACATTCTTTTTACTTTTCCGTTGTTTGATAGCATAATAAGATATACAATGAAAATAAAATAATTGTATTTTAATATATTAAGATTACACACACAAAGTCGTACTTACTGCAAATATTACCACAACATAACAGAAAATAGCACCAATAGCCCTTTTACTCACGTTAATTTACCACCACGGCACCACTACCACCCCTACTATCCCCACCAACCAGTTCATTGCACACCCATCCCACCTCAACCTCCAATTCCAACAAGCCAAAATCCCATCCCATCCATTGTGACCTTTAACACTTCAACGGAATCCACCGCCTTGGTAATTATCACCAAAACAACGTTGAAATCGGACAAAATAGAGTTGCGATTTTTCTCAATTAGAGCCATAAAGATCGATGGAATCAAGCCAATCAACGAATCACCCGTCTCGAGAGGGTAAGGGATAAACAGAGACGCCCTCGTTTCTGGTGATGGTGCGGTGGTTTGACGAGACACAATGTCATCAATGCCGATGGCGGCGGCTCTTTGACGAGAGAGAGAGAATAGTTTCCGATGAAGGCGACACTGGAGAGGATCGGAAGAGAACGTCTCTGATTTGGGCTTCGTTGAAATTTTCTCCCAGTTTTCCGTCCGATTGGAGCAGAAATTGGTTTCCCTAATCTCGGTTAATTTTTTCGTTTCACTTTCTTTTCTTTTTCTTTTCATCTATATCAAAACATGGAAAAAAAACTCTGGTTTTACTTTCTTTCATTTTCATTTTCATTTTCCCTAGATTTTCCAAATTCCAAACAGGGCGGAAGTATATTATTGATTAATATACCCTATGTCAACATCATCTTCTCTACTCCACATGTGCAGGTGGAAACCCATATCTAAGCCATTGATGAAGAAGAGTTAAGCTCACCAGGCATGAAGCACAAACAGATTGACCAAACATTTAAGACTCCATCAACTTCCAACATCTTTGAGTCCAACTCCTATTATGGTCATGCAAACGACCCAGAAACCCATCATCTGCCGCTTCTTGTAGATCTGCCGTGCCAAATTATTCCAGAAACTATGCTTCTTGTAGATCTGTTGTGCCAAATTATGGCAAAAACTGTACCTTCCAAGATAATAAATAGGAGGAACGAGCATAAACCAAAATACTATGTAAAGAAATGATGAATCAGAGCGATTCCCACTACCAGAATTTCCCCTTTCCAAGTCAACGACCCAGACTTTATCACACAAAAAGTACTTCACTTTAGAAGACAGGGAGAAAGAGAGCCCTGGATGACAAATTCAACAAAAATGCTCCCACCTTATTCGAGCCTGATTAGCCCAACCCCTACGCAATAGGAGGCAGTTAAATTGAAAAATCAACGAATCCACAATTGCATAGTTCATTTCCTGGAAAAGAGTGCCATGGCACTTTGCGACAAGTAAATTACTAGGATTGTCTGTAACCAATCATTTTGGTATGGCTGACTGAGAAATCCAACTGTTTGTCCTGAGTGCTACTTAGTTGCAAGTACGCATGAAGCTTTTAAGTTATTTGTCTAGGCATAATTGCATGAGAAAAGGAACCTACCTACAGTTGGATCACCTCAGACCAGTGGTCCCGAAAATTCACGCCCCTCCTACCTGAGGTAACTAATAGCGTTCAAGGGCTGCTAGTCCTGTCGCAGCCCATATCATTGTTGTAGCCTTCCATCATATTAATGGCTTGGAGTAAGGCTTGTCATGGGTTCCGCGAAAGGATCATGACCTGGTGACAAGGGAAGAAAAGCTTGTACATGTGTTGCTGGGCTATGGTTGTATCCCCTACAATGCTTTCTAGTGAGACTGCTTATAATCCGGTAACCCCATCACGGGAATGGAACTGCAACCCACCAACCCAATCTGCATGGTAGTGGGTCCAACTCCACGCGTCTTTTACCTATAATATCTCCTTCCCTCCCTCCATCTCCCCTCTTGTGGTCAGCTTCCACTCTATAAGCCTAAATTCACTCCAGTCCTTGCTAGAGTTCTATTCTCTCCATCCGCCTTACAGTTGTAGATCTTGTCAGCTCTGATTAGGATCCACTTTCACACACAAGATTAATAAGAATAAAAACCTAAAATTACAGCATCCAGGGCCTAAATCACTTATTGAAGATTGAAAACCATAGCCCAATTCTCTTCTACCCCAAAACAATGCATCTACTTTATCTTATTTCCCCCGCTCTCTCTCTCCCTTGCTCCGCAGATCTCAAAACCAGCATCACACTATAAGCATAACCTTAAGTGAACCTTGATCAAAACCGTCAACCTAACAGTAAATCATCACAACAACATAATTGACAGGCTTGCGCATCTCCCTCTTTCAACTTCCATATATCTCTCTGTTCTGAATTCAACACTGATCTCTCTCAAACTGCCATAACCATCCACGGCGGATAAAGCTGAGCATGGAATCATTGGAAATTACAATGACCCGAGTCAATAAGTTTCTCTTAATCTGAGACTGAATAACATACAGGTTCAATGATCTATGTTTAAAACGCAAAAAGGCATACTTAACAATTAACAAATCACAGGACATTTGAAAGGAAAGTTACCTGGCCCAACAGGATCCTCCAATTTCTCAATCCTTTTACAATTCCGAAGAGCAACAGATGCTTCATTCCCCACAGACCGAAGCATAACAACACCAGGGCAATCAAGTAGTTTAATGTTTTTGTCCAAGTGTACTTCTTGCATTGATCTGGTCAGTCCTGGAGTAGCACCAACATTAACAACCTGACATCTCTTCAAGCTGTTGATTAAACTACTTTTACCAACATTAGGAAGGCCAATCACTCCCACTGTTATTGACTTCTTGATCTGTCATGAGCAAACATTACTCTGTTACATTTCATATCAATGAGATAAACACCAGTCACAGGATCAAGTCCAAAAAGATAAAATTTACCATGCAGAACACCTAACAATATTAGAATAAATGCCTAAGTTTTGGCAGTCTGTCAACGTAGAAGAACATGTCTAACATGTCTGTCCCAGCTCTTTGTCTGTAGTACCATCGTCTTGGACAGAATCAATCCTTTATAACATCTGGAACCCAGGATAAGATAAGACTTACACGGGTTGATCTAAAATACTGATAACTCTTTGGCCAACTAACACAATAGTTAGACTATCTAACTAATCTTAGCTTCTAATCACGCATTAAGGTTTAAATAATCCAAGAACGGTGAGGTTAAATACTATCTGCCTTCATATTTTCCACACCCCTTGTCTAGGTGTAATATAGTTATCCATCATGCAATACAAAGACAGCATCGAAGGCTGTCCTATTCACTAGGTTCGCGTCAAATGGGATTACTAATGGCCTAGTTTGGCAAAGATAGATTATTGGATAGATTATTGAATGTGTGGTTGAGATGAGGAGAGAGAGACTAAAACACTTCATCTCAACCACTCATTCAATAATCTATCTAATAATCTATCTTTGCCACACTACGCCAATAAGGCACTCGAGTTCGTCTATCACATGTTTACGCTTTCTGCAGAAAAATACTCTGCACTGCTCATTTGCATGTGTACATTTGCCATTGCTTGGCAAAGGCTGAGCATTCTAGATATGACAAGACAAAGGATCAGTTTGGTAATGTTGTAGGCTTGTAGCAATGTAGGAAGAGACTGAGTAACAATAACAATGGAAATAAGTTATTGTGGACTTTTGACGTTTTTTGTTTGGCAAATTTGTTGCAAAACACGACGGATAACTAATAATTGTTTAATAAATACTCCAACATGAACTGGCTTCAGACTTAAAAGACCATAGTTGATAAGCTCAATTCCATTTGAACACACTCTCAAGATTTTGTAATAGAAAGGAAAAGGCTGGAGCTTAGATTGTTCGATTTTTCAGTTTGTTCCATTTTTCATTGTTTCCCACTTAAGTTTGCTCCATTTTTCAGGTGCATAAGCTGTTCTAGCTTGAAATTTATTCTAGGGTGTACTTTTCACCACTTTGGCATCAGATTGTGCAGAATTACACTTTTAAACAGCATTAAGTGGTATCAGAGCCTGAAACACTGAACCTAATTACCTTGGCTGCGCGTGGTAAAAGTTGTGGTGAAAGAGGAAAACAAGAAGATAAAGAGTTTGGCTGAGGTGCGAAGGAAGATTCAAGCACTTCGGCGACGGGAAAGAGCTTGAGCCCATTGGGAGGTTCTCAGAGGCAATAGCAAACCTGTTGACAAAACGCAAGGTAGTCAAGAGGGGGAACTCAGTGAAAAGTTTGAAAGAAATCCTTCCTATGGCAACGGTTATGCCAACATGGACATGATTTTATTTGAGATAGCTCAGTCGATACTGAAGAAATTAAGGATGATAGTTTGGGGAAGCAAGTGCAGAGAAACTAGCAGCCTCTGCTCCTGTATGAGTCTCAAAAACATGCTTTCGCTGGTCGTGTTTCTGCGGAGCTGCAACGGAGCGGGATCGGGAATTGAATTCCTTCAATGATGTAGATTCAACTATTGTCAACAACCAAGTGGACTGGGAAACACTCCCTACCTACGAAGATAACAAAGATGATGATGAAGCTTTAGTTCTGGAGGATTCAAAAGAAATATCGCCACCAAGAACCCTCCATTTCCTGGTGGAGTCAAAGATGAATGCTACCAGATTTTGATTGATGGTTACATTGACCATGAATACCATTTCCTCAAGGAAGTTGGATTTCCTAAATGTAACAGTATTAAGACTTCCATTGAGCATCCATTGAAACCCTTGACCGACTACATGGATCCATTCATGTTCGAATCTGAAATGAATCACCTTCCCAACAAAGATAGGTAGTCATATTTTTCAGGCTCATTTCTAACTACTGAAAGTATTAAAGATGAAGTATGGAAGAAGCCTCCACCTGAGTCGTTAAAGGTTGTGACCAATAAGTTGAGGCATGCCATTATCCGGAGGTGGAAAAATTCAGAAGTTGAAGGAATCATTTGTTGCGGAAAATTTTTCTCAAACAAAGGGAGTATGATGCAGTGCGATCCAACGTACACATTTGTAACTTGCTAGATGTCGCAGGAACATTAATTAATTCACTTGGAAAGTATGAGCCACCCCCCCCCCCTCCCGCAGCTTTTACATGCAGCTTTAAGCCTGCAGCTTTTTTTGTACAATCAGTTACTCTTAGTTACTAAGCTTAGAGGTAAGGTTATAGTTTTCTTTTGGTTTAGTTACGACAACAACTAGCAATTTCCCTATAAATAGGACTATTGTACTATCTCTATGGTAGCTTATTTGTATGTTAAGGAATAGAATAAGAGTTCACTTGGCTTGTAACCCAAGAAACCTAGATTTCCTTGTTTCCCACTTCAGTTTGTTCCAATTTTCAGCTGCATAAACTGTTCTAGCTTTAGATTTCCCTCTAAGGTGAAATTCGCACCATTTTAGCATCAGATTGTGCAGAGGTGCACTTCTGAACAACATTTACAAGGTAAACTAATGCAGCATGACGCGTTCTTGACCAAAGCTGCTATCAGATCCATCACTGCCCGACAAGGAGCTACAGGTTATGACTCATGTTTCCCGTAGTGATATGCTCCTACTCCTCCTGACAGCAAGCTTACAAGGTAGGACTCACGCTTCCTATAGTGATATGCTGACGCTTCTTGCAGACAGCAATAAACCACAATCATAAATGAGTGCCATGTTTCTATTAACTTGGTATTCTTTGCTAAGGAGGGGACGGCTACTTAACTCCTACCACTAGAACTCCAATCCATAATCGTCCATTTCAATCACATAACATACTTAAAATTAGCACAAAATCACGAAAAATCAGGATTTTATGTCTCTTCGAAATTTTACAAATCAAGGCACTAATCATAAATCTTGATACCACAAAAGAAGTGACTGAAGTACTGAACACATCATAGACGTACCTCGTGACTTCTAGAATAATTCTTTAGCAACTTGATAAGAGTTTCGGCTCCAAGACAATCACTAGTCTGCAGGAGGTTACTTGATTTTGAAGCTTTAGGGGCAGATTTCCAACCAAGGTTTGACTTCTGTTCTTGGGTGCTGCACTTAAAAGCAACTGCTGGCAACTCCTCCCTAAGATACTTGAGCCATTTTTCAACAGCTTCTCGAGGCACAAGATCTGGAGGGTACAAGGAGATTATAAATATGGAAACGCACAGATCTATATTACTCATTATCTCAGAGAGAGAGAGAGAGAGAGAGAGAGAGAGTACCAATCTTATTAAGTAAAAGCACCAGATGCTTATCAGCACCTGCTTTGAACACCATCCTTTCCATATCAACACATCGTGTTCCCAATGGATCTCTAGCATCTAGCACTTCCAAAATGACATCTGATGCGTCCACGACTTTGACCAACTCTTTGTAGAAAGCTCTCTCCGAGTTATCTGTAGATGACTGATCAAATTGACAGCAAACAGAAAGGAACAACAGGGAGCATAATGATGTCTTCCAAAAGTTTCTTCAAGGACAATAGGTTGCTTACCTCGGACAACGCCACTTGTGGAGCCATCATCAATATCATTTACGTCCACGAAATTCCTCTGTCTAGTGGAAGCTTTATCAGCCAGTTCAGCAATATCACAATTCTCTGAACCCAACTTTCTCTTCTTAGCCTGAAAAGGCAACATAAATCCATGTTCAGCAATAAGCTTGATGGACAACAATATTTGAAATAAGAAAAGGTAACCCTCCTCTAATGCTTCATCAATACTAAACTATACATTGTTAAGAAAGTTATACTGATAGATCAGCTAAACTAATCTTAGTCAATTATGAACAAAAAAATCCATTCTTCTAAAGCCCAAGTCCTTGGTGAAATAATCATAAGTAGATGGAACAACGATCACTAAGAGCATTATTTCAGGATGTAAATTGCTATTAAGGGCATTGGAAAAATGTTAAAATATGTTACTTCGAGATTGGATGTCAAATGCCCAAACCTAAGAAACCTGGGTTCAACTAGATAGAAGCCAACAATTTGAACTCGACGATAATGTTTGCAGTAAGGTTGAAACTCACAAAATCGAGGTTCATTTGAAGATTTCTAACTATGTTAACAGTTCTAAAAAAAAGGAAAGGAAATGGAAGGCTTGTACACTCTTCAAATTGATTATCAATTCATTGTTCGAGGAAAAATACACCATTGGGCAATGTGGAGAGTTACTAATGTGAAACCCACATTGTGAGGTTCGGACGTCTGTGTTACTTGGAAACTAGATGAGGCTTCCTGTTGCTTCTTGTTATTTTGTAGGTAAAAGTTTGTATTAACTAGCACCAAAAAGGGGTGCAGCCAATTCCTACAAAGGTTAATTGGGAACAAAACCTTGATCTGTTCACAAGGACTTCATCTCTTATATAATATCTTGCTTAGTATCATTGCAGCTCATCCTATCCACAATGTTTTAACTGTAGGGAACTTCAATACCCAGCACTATCAGCTTACTTCAATAACAGTATCTCTCTCCTTATTGCAATCACCTGATGAGTCATTAATCTATGCAATTATGCAAAAAATTGTTCATGCACAAAATATACATATTTACCTTCTCCTTATTAGCAGCTTTCTTCTGTTCCAATCCCTCCATTATCCGATTCCGCTTAGCTTCAAGTGATCTGAGCTCTTGCTCCTTGTTGGGCCAGTCATTGGGAGGATTCCCACCGTCCTTATCAGCCTTGGAGTTCTTGTTAAAGCCAAGCTTTCTCGCCTCCTTAGCCTTCTTCTTATGGTGCTCCTTCACCTTCTTTATCACTTTGTGCTTCTGCTTCAATGTAACTCGCTTAGTCTTGCTCTCTGCACCAAAAAACATCAAATTACATCTCTTGCGAGCAAAATCAAAGCAATTCAATGAATTTTTTTGGAGAAAGAATAAAAAGACTTACTTTTCCCCTTCATGCCCATGTTTGATCAAATTAATTCAGAAATTTCGCTGCAAACAGAAATCAAATCAATTCAGATTCTATTTCAAAAAAATCAATTCAGATTCACTACAGCCGTAATAGAATTCATGGATAAATGAGTGATCGAAGAACGTACCGCGTAGGGTTTCAGCGGAGAGAAACGAGTGAATCGAAACACAGATTGATAGAGAGAGCAGTGGATATGAAGAAAATTAGGGTTTAGGGTTTGAAGACGATGACTCTGGCCTTAGGCGGCGGACGGGTAAGGAAGTCAGTCGGGTTCGGATCCGGTGTGATAGCGAAAGGAGTTGTGGCAGTAACCGGGTCAAGTCGGGTCGTTATTGGAAAAAAATGAATTGTGGGTCCAGGTGGCAGGACGGTTCGACCCGTGTGCCAAAACGGCCCGGCCGGTGCCCAACAAGGGTTAACCTGGCCAACGCACGGCCCCCTCAACCGTCGACCCATGCTCGGCCTGCCCTGTCACAATCGGCCTGTGGCACGCACGGGTCAAGTTTCTCCACGACTGAGCACGGCGCGGGCCGGTTGGACCCGCATAAAAATGCCCCCCTCCACTCTCAAACCGTGCATGACCCACCCCCATCACACCCAGCCCGTGGCATGCACGGGTCTAGTTTCTTCACCCTCCAACCCGGCCCGTACCTGGCCTGTTCCACACGGGTGCAGAGTCTGTCCCTAATCTACTCTCTTTCAGCGCACCCTTAACCCGACACGGCTCGCTCTCACCTTGAATTGTGGGGTGAGAGAGGCTTGAAGTTTCGACCTCAGGATATTAAATAAACCAATGAATTAGCTCAAGATTGGTTTTCACCGAAATTCAACCTGAACCGTGATAGTATGTGGTTTGGGAAAAAAAAATCAAATCATTTAACCTGTTTGGTTTGATTTGCCAAAAAAAGGTTGTTCGAAACCAAACTGACTGTTTTCAGTTCGAACTTTTACATGAACGTCAACCGAACCGAAGAACTTATGAGATCGAAACGAAGCCAATTGCACGGTTCAATATGCTTTGCGATTTGGACAATTTAACTTGTAATTTCGATGATTTGATATGCTTTTTCTTATTTTCTTTTCCTTACAACACCAACTAGTTTACAATAAGAGGACATTTCTTTGCGTTATTACTCGAAAATAATTTTAGTTCTTTTTTTAAACTTATATGTTGTCGTTTATTGGGTTCAAATCCAGAACCTCGAGCAGGAAATTTTAAACGCTCTACCACTATAACTGACACCATTTGCAATTTTATAGATTTGTCAGCATGGTTTATGACTTATATATTGTCCTCGCATTTTAGTCTTTATACTTTAAGCATTAAGGATGTCAATTTGTCCTTTAAAAGACCGCTCGGTCAATATTGGAACTATGTGTCCAACTACTTATCAACGATTCATTGGGAACATTATTTCTCATTTTCTTCTTCTTCGGCTCTTTTTTGTAATAGTTAAAAAGTCTTGATTTTTTTGACAGAGAACTGTAGCTTCATTACTCAAAATGAAAGTTTACAAATCAGAGTACAAAGAGCATTCTGAATCTTGCAAAGAGCTTCTAGCTAGATTGTGAGCCTGAACATTCAAAGCTGTAGAAATGAAAAAGAAAGAACAAGAATCAAACCCATTTTCCAGATGCTGAGAGTCCTCCACCAATGCTGCTAGCTTATAACTAGGAACAGCCTCTGAAATCAACATCTTGATGACCATTTCACAATCTGAGAATACAGCAACCTTGTTCCAGCCTTGATTTTTGATCCAAATTAGTGCATCTCTAATGGCCCAGGCTTCGAAATGGAGGGATCTGTTATTCCGGAAATCACCATCGAGAAATTCCCCAAACAGTTTCCATCTTTATCCATACAAATAGCTGCAATAGCACCTTTTAACTTACCGCTATCCACAGCAGCATCTGTGTATACATTAAAATTGGCTGAAGGATGAGCAGAGCAAGCAGTAGGAAAATTACCTTTAGCTTCATAAATGGATTTACAGTTGTGATTCCTGTACTCTTGAAGACATGAAAGAGCTTTTTGAGCTATTTGAAAAGGTAGCTTCCTAAGAAGCTGAAAGCACCAATCATTTCTCGCGATCCAAATTGCCCAACAAATGCTCAAATATAGACCCAGAAACCAACTCTTGTCCCCTGATTTTTCGGCTATCTCCACCACTTCTTCCCACCATTCAAGTTGGTTGTTTGCTTGCACATCCGCAACAGATAGCCTTAAGGGGGAAAACTTCCATACCTCTCTAGAAAAAGAGCAATTTTTTAAACAGGTGCATTTCACTTTCTGCTTCAAGTCCACAAAGTTTGCAGATATCCTCTTCAACGATGCCTCTTCTCTTCAGGGCTATGCTAACTGGGAGGGCTCCATTAAGAAACTTCCAATAAAAATGATTAATTTTTGGTTGAACATCAACTTTCCACAACATCTTCCAAAGAGCAACTGTGCTTCCAGAACTGCCATTACAATCTTTATCACCCTCAAGCAGCTTGTAAGCTGAGCTTACTTTGAAGTTTCCACAATTCGTAAAATTCCCAATGAGCTTATCCTTGCACAGAGAGCTTCCAATAGGTATTGTAATGATTAGTTTCCCTTCATCCTCACTAAACAGTCCTCTAATAAGATCAACATTCCATCTTCTTTCTTCCATCAATATAAGATCACTAACCTTGGAGATGGTACAGTTTGTTGGCTTTCTTGACTCCAAAAAGAAGTTTTCCTTTCTAGGCAGCCAAGGATCCTCCCAAATATTTATTGATTTTCCACATCCAATCCTCCATCTAATTCCTCTCCTTATCACCTCCTTGCCTGCAATGATCCCCCTCCAAATCCAACTACATCCATTTGAGGCTTGTGAGCTCCAAAAAGTAGAATGAGGGAAATATTTACCTCTGAATACATCATTGAAGAGAGAATGACCACCCACTGCTAACCTCCAAGCTTGCTTAGAAATGAGAGCTAAGTTGAAATTGTGCAGCCTTTTAAAGCCCAAGCCACCATCTTCTTTAGAATTGCATAACAACCCCCAATTTTTCCAATGAACACTTTTTTGATCATTGTTCCTAGCTCCCCACCAAAACCTTGCCATAATTTGAGAGAGCTCGTTGCAAGTTTTTTGAGGAAGTAAGAAACATGACATCGTGTATGCAGGTAAAGCTGCTAATACAGAATTAATAAGTACTTCCCTTCCTGCCTGGCTGAGAAATGATGAATTCCAAGAGGTTAGTTTCAGAAGAAACTTCTCCTTCAAAAACTTCAAAGTATTAGACTTTGATCTTCCAAGAAGAGCTGGAAGGCAAAGATAAGATCCGTCTTTAAAACTTTTGTCAATACCAAGGTAGTACTGGATATAACCTTGTAAAAGGCTGCTTGTTCCTGGGCTGAAGAAGAGCTGCGATTTTTCTCTATTCACGGCTCCAGAGGCTCTCTCGTATAACTTGAGGACTGCATTCAAAGCACAACAATCAGACATGGTGGCTTTACAAAACATGATAGAATCATCTGCGAAAAGTAAATGGCTAACTAAGTCATATGTATGCTTTATATTAAACCGAAAAGATGTTGATAGTAACACAATTGACTTGTATACTGCAATGGTGTCAATTTTAACCAAGACACACATATAAGTTATGTGAATGCTTAATGTACCTAATAGGTAGACAGGCTTGCTCATTCAATTTACTAAATAAACACAAACAAACGCAAGAAAGTGAGCGGCACAGATATAGATGTTTAATTTTTTTCTCTCCAGAGTCCAGAAGATCCAAAAGGAAGAAAAGTATAATTATATGCATGATTATATGGAGAAGATAAACCTTGTGCCCTACCATCTTTACATGGCAATCTCTTTTGATAAGAAACTTCTAACTATGCACTAATCAATTCATTATGTCTTTGCCTTTTCTTGTAAAGCTATTTAATCTCCATCACTTTTGAATTATAAACCAGGTGATTTATAGTCAAAAAAGCAGACCCTACCCCTTTTTTCTTTGAGAAAGCAAACCCTACATTTACATTATTTAAGTTGTGAAAGAACAGTTTGTAAATCTTGCTATAGAAGCATTCGGTATTTTTTGGCAATATTTGTAAAAATTGTTTATTGTATAATGACTCAAAAGCTTTACAACATATACATATTATGATCCACAAACGTCATAACGATTTACAGAAATTATGATACAACCTAAATCTTTGCACAAATTAACTACTACCGACAAACTTTGTATTGTTTATATTATGATTTCATAAAATATACTACATTACTCAAATGTCTCCAGGTAGTGCATTTGAGCACGGGCATTATCTAGTTATAAACAAGAGAGAAAGTGCCAGTTTGGTTGTAGCTTAAAATCTCAATAATATGATAAAATTATCTTGAATGATTAATCTAATTTAAATTATAATTTGAAAACCGTTTGGCATGCATTGAAATTTCGAATTAAAAGTTTAATTAAATTTGGCAGGACTTGTAGATTTTACTATCAGGTTTACGATAACTGTCATTCTTCGAGCTTATATCACATCAAAAGTGTTATTTGTATTATACTAAAAAAATGTTATTTGTAATGACAAATTAACATCTTTTATACTTAAAATAGATATGACATTTTAGCAATTCAGGACTTAAAAATCTTCAAAATCGGTGATTCTATAATCTGAAGATTACTAGCCAACTAAAATTAAAACTCAGGTCAAAAAATTATGAACCAAACGAGATTAAATTATTTGGCAAATTTCCCAACGTTCACTAAATTGTGTTTCCAAATCTAGGGCAACATGGAAAGGGCCTTTGGGAGCCTTTGCTTTGGGATCGGAAGCTCTAACTTCAACATGATCAAATCGTCTCTTCTCAATGAATCTCTAATACTGAACCCCGGGAATCCTCTCGATTGAAGAAGAGAATGAAAGGTTTACAAGTCTTGAATAATCCATACTCTAATAAACCAAGCATTTTATTAGAATAAAGATACTCGTTTCCTTAATTACCCATGAGCAAATTTCATGAATTTGATGCTATGAAGCTGTTCGAGACTTCGAGAAGTGTCACGCTATTCTTATTGTAACATACGGAAGATATTACAATTATTTGTAAATGTCCGATTAGGTACCTGGTGTTTTTTACGCTAGTAGTTGAATAATTTTGAGTGTACTTGATTCTTGAACCAATGATCTTAGAATTTGTGGTGTTTGGATTATGTGATATTTTCAGTCTTCTGAGAAAACTAAAATCTAGTTTCAAAAATCGAGGACAACCAAAATTTTCTAAAACATAAAACTATGGTGATTGGAAAACTAAAAACCAATGTTTCCAAAGACACCCATTGTATTTATCATAGTATAAAATTATTTAAAGTTATATACTTTGCCTGCACACATGTATAATCACGTAAAAGTTGTTACCTTATAGCTTGACTAGAGAATACAATTATATGACACAATAAGAATAGAAAAGGTTTGTCAAGAAACAAAATAATAAATAAATATAAATTGATGGTGCAAGTATAGAATTATTTGCCTTGATTTATATAAGCTGTGAGCCTATTAATTGAGGAAGGTAGTGAGTCTTTGCATGCATGGGACCATATATATAGAGTGGGTCATGGTCAACTTTCTGCACCTATTATTGCATTTTTGCATGGTTGAAAGTAACACTTCATGAAACCAGTTATGAAGATGGGGACTTTTCTGATTTGATGCTGAAAGTGAAACATCATTTTTATATGTTCATCTCATGACCACAAATAAATATTGAAGAAAAGAGGTAGATAGATCTCTCACTTTATATGGATCCTTCTTACTTAGTGAATTCATTAGTCATGAGTCATGAACAAATCTCTCCTTACTTGTTAATATTGGGAGGAAACAAATAAGATATATGTGCAACACACCACACCATACACAATATGATATACTAGAGTATTGCCCATGCCCGAGGGCACTATCCCTAAATTGGATAGTTTTTGATTTTTTTTTTTTTTTTTTTTTTTTTTTTTTTTGAGAATATAGTTTTTGAATTTAAATATGTGTTTTTTCTCAATTTTGAAAAAAATTTATGTGTGTTTTTTTAGGTGTTATCCAAAAATTATATTTACAAATGAGAAAAAAAAAATACCTCTCTCCTATTACTTAGGGATGTCCTATTAGTTAAGGATGTAGTTGAGAAAAACATCTCTCATATTAGTTAGAGATGTCCAAAAAGAGTTGGTAGTTAGGAATGTTCAAGGAGAGTGGGTAGTTAGAGATGTAATAAGTAGGTGAGATCTAATGGTGGAGATGGGGTTGATTCAATCTAACGGTTGAAAAATCGTAGTTAGTTAAACCATGCTATTTTATAATATAGATATATTTGATAAGTGACCAGTCCAATTGGTTGAGGACTCTAACACCCAATACTGCAATATTAGTTTGTAGCAGATTCTTAACACGTACTTGGGCCTTTAGCATTGTTATGAACTTACTACTAAATTAAATTTCTAACTAAGGCTCGCGAGTGCAGAAATGTGAAACTGATGCATGTTCAGGTTGTTAACATGCAGTCAAAAGACTGCACTATTAGTTTAGACTATTGTGATAATTGAACTGCAGGGGAACATATCAACAAACTTGTCAAAACTAGTTGATGGCTTTGTTGGAAAAGTCCAGGTAAACAAAAATTCTAACAAAAAAAAGTTCAAAAGTGATGTGAATAGGAACACGTTATTAATTTGTCGATGATGATCGATGAAGATCTACTGATGTTGTAAATTATGTGAAAATCACACCTTGGAGAAATTTTTCAATCGCTCCCTGCCTTGGGGAAATATTTGTCTCCCTCTTTTATACTTGTAACCTGGTGGATCTGAGCAAGCAATGAATGGGAAAAGAATAAAGGACGGTCATTTTGTGCTAATTAAGCACACAGGCAAATGAATGTGAATCGAATATAGAAAAGATGTTTATGAAGAAGAGAACTAAATATATCTCTTTATAAAGCTATTATTTCTTGATTATATACATTTTTTCCCTTCAAATTCCCCTCCCACATCTAGAAAAAGTCGTGGAAACATAATTTCATTCCTTTTGTGTTGACAGACATTACAAAAAAAAAAGTGTACCCTTTCATCTTACATGACATTCATCTTCATCGCCACTATCATACTATATGTGTATATTTTAGACGCGCTTGCCATTGTGATGGATTGGGATTGGGATTGGAAGCGACATCTCCGCACCTCCAAGTGCAAAGAGTAATTTTCCCTCTCTCTCTCTTGTATGATTGGCTTCCCACAATTACCCATTTATGGATACTTCTCACGTAAGTGATCAAAGAAGAAAATCTAGAGTAGTTAGCATGTCTTCTTGCTTTATGAAATCCAAGTAACTCCTGATTTTTCGGAAGATAACAACTTCCTTTTAGATGTTTCAATTATGTTTTTCAATGTCCAACACTCCATTGACTTCAATCCCTCAATAATGTCATAATAATATCGAAGTAGCTTACATAAATATTGTTTGTATATACTCCTTTGTCAACCATGACCAATTGACAATTTATTTAACTACAATGACGCATTTTCCAATCAAGTTGTATTAACAGCGCATTTTCAGGGAAAGACTTTCACACACCACTGTCGTCCATGCATGTTCTTTCGCTTTCACATATTTTTAAGTTTTTTTATGTCTCTCTATTTATCTCAACGACATATCTATTTATCTCAATTGCATATAACAGAAATGTAATTAACTAATTATGAAATCCAAACAAGCTCATTTGACAATCGTTCCGGTGCTCCTTATAAGAAACACAACACTTGGATTTTATTTGCTATACACAGTGTCTATCTGATGTTACCACTCAACTTGTTTCTTTGAGGACATCATATAATTTTTAATCTGAACAATACAGTAATATGCACTCTTGTGATATTAGCAGATTCTTTTATTGTGTGGATACAAAAGACATAAGGAAGATATAAAAATTGACTGAAATATGTAGACGGGTAGAGAAGAAGAAGCTGAAGACTTGAAGGTCTCAAAGTTAGCTTTTTGACGTGGTAATGTGTGTTTTTTTACGAATGTTGTCGTGTATTATTAAGAAAACATGGTAGTACATTGCATGGTAAAGTTGTTTTAAGAAGGGACCCCTATGAAGAATCCATCAAGGAGACAAGCAAATATGCATATATCTTTTACGAATGCGATCCTCAACACCACTGGTTTTCATTCAGTCACTCACCCACCTCACCACGAGAGAGAGAGAGAGAGAGAGAGAGAGAGAGAGAGAGAGATGCTTTGCTTTCAAACTTTCTCCCTCATTTTTCCGATAAAACAAGTTTATGATGGTATGCTTTGCACATAGTTTATTTTGTTGACCCACTCTAATTTCCAACGTTTTGTCTCACTCTTATATTAATAATCACATTCATCCAATAACCATGCTAATTAGTAGTAAGTTTCTTCTTATCCATGCATAAAGATTTGATCAATACTGATTAGAATCTCGATATTGAGTCGTCTAATCTAGTACTACATATACTTATAAAAGTCTGGTAACAACTTAATAATATAGTTTTTCTATATCTTTCTCGGTTTCTCTCCATGCTTTGAGCACCTATTCACGTTGAAATGAGATCGAACTTTATTGCCTTGGTCAAGGGTGGCCAACAAGATAACTTTAGAAACTTTTTTTTTTCATATATTATATACCATAAGTACGCACCCATAATCTAAAGTCCCGGAATATTTTATAAGCGCCATAGAGTGAAATTACAATTTGTTTAGTATAGTATAAAAAAACAAAAGAAATGGAAGAAACAAATGGAGAGAACAAGATCACTATATTTTTCCATGGTTAGGGTTCAAGAAAGTCAAAAGGAAAAAAAGATTTTTTGGGGGGAGGCAACAACCACCCAACCTATAAGAAAAATTAAAGGTTCCATCCCCGTCCACACCCTCCCTTTTCTTTCGCTGCCCTTGCCTTTTCTTTTCAAGATTCTTTATCTTCCCCATAAATAAAACCTTTAATTTTATAATTTGACCATATTGTCCTAGTAAAGGTTATAAGGTTAACCTTTTTTTGAAAATTTGGAGGTCTGGGATTGAATTTTTGAGCTAACAAATTGCGAGTATGTCTTCCTGATGTGAAGAGAAAATAGCGAAACGCTTATGACAAGGATATATGCATATTGATCAGGAAACGTACGTCAGCACAAAGACGCGTGACAATCTTGTGATGTTATGTCTTTGTGATGTTACATGTTATACTCGGGGTATTTACGTCAAAGTGCACATGAATTCAGGCTGGCACTTTTCATACTGCATCAAATTGCATTTTCTTTCTTTGCATTTGGTTAAAGAGAATTGTGTACATAATTTCACAACCCCTCTTCCATCTTCTTCTTCTCCTCTCTCTCTCTCTCTCTCTCTCTCTCTCTCTCTCTCTCTCCCTCCCTTAGAGCCCTGGCAGTCCAGCCAGTTCATGGATATTGATCTCCTTTGGGACATTGGGGGGTGGTTGCATTTGTTTCTTATTTACAAAGATTGCATGGCAACAACAACAGCTACCAGAAGACCATCTTCATCAAGTTTCATTGCTCTTCTCTTCATCTTCCTCATCCTTCTTCTACTCAATCACTCTCCTGGCCCGTTAGGCCCGTCAAGAAGCCCGATCCGGAGGCTCCTGTCATCAGATTCCACTTCTAACACAATGGACTTCAAGAACCAACACCACCATCCAAAGAAGGCACAAGATCCTAAACAGTTTGAAGCTGGTGCTCATGAAGTGCCTAGCGGGCCAAACCCGATATCGAACCGTTAAGGGTTGTCCATTCCATGGAGTATGCAGTTGAAGTTGGAAATTGAAGATGAAGAAGAAGAGGTAGGGAGAGAGATGATGCATTAATACTGGTTTGTCCTTCAGTCAGAGAGTTTGTTACTTCTTCTTTATTACTGTTTGGTACCATATGCTGTCATCTTCATCATACTAGTAGTAATACACCTCTGTCCCAGCTCTTCCCCATCATTTTGACTTTTACCACTATTCACTGGGTCACTTTGACTCGGTGATTTGGATAGCAAAGTAATTTAATTTTTTGATAATTTTTTCATGGTGTTGTAGAGTATAAGTTGCTCTATAACACCGTGAAAAAATTGTCGAAAAATCGCATTATTTTGCTATCGAAATCACCCGGTCAAAGTGACCCACATACGAGTCAAATATTCCCAATGATGGGCAAGAGCTGGGACAGAGTAGTATTATTAATTTCTTTTTTATTTTTAATGTTTCATTTTAGAGATGTACAGGGTTAAAAGGGACGCTTAATTTTGTATTTTTATGTACCGGTGATCTATGTAATTTGATGTGAGAGTGGAAAATTTAATTACAGATTGAGTGCACGTTCGGTACACCGGTTTAAAGTTTCAAAAATCTTTCATTAATAATCTAAAACTAACTGAGAATTCCAAATATCTGGGGATTTTGAAGGTTCTTTAGGTTCACGCTTCTTCATTTCTCTTTACTTATTTGAAAAAAATGCTTATGTTTGTTTTGGATTTCGTTAAAAGACTCTTTGTTCTCTCTTATTTTTGGGATCTTACAATTTCTTGAGAATTGCTATTTTTTTGTAATATACTTTGTTCACACACTTTCATTTTCTAAGACATGTGGATCTTGAGAATGTATATATGATGCATTGTCTTCTCATTCCCATCTTCTTCTCATTGTTAATTTTGATTGATATTTCAAAATGGGATGGCCGAACTTTAGTTCACAGTAACCCTTACTTTTGATTTTTTGAGAAGAATCTATTTCGAGATGAATCGATGCAAAACCTTTTCTTAATATCCTTCTTGTATGGAAAAAGCTTAAACTTAATTTTCTGTATTGGAGAATACTATCTGAGAGAAGATTTGACAAATGAGCTTTATTTTGCCTAGAGAAGGAAGATCTTTAATTTTCTTTTAGGATTGTGTTCTTCTCAAGTGTCTTCAAAATTTGATTAAATTAATATTCCCTACCACGTGGTATGATGACGTGGTATAACAGATGTGTTATTTTGAGAATATATGACTGGTTGATGATTCATATGATCATACTACAATTCATATCACTATGTAGAAATATAATTAATCAAAAATTTGAGAATTAATTAAACGATTGTAAATCATACAATGTTAAGTGTATCATCATATAAAAATACTACTACCTCTGTTTCTTCTCTTTTCCATGCGGTTGATTTTTTTACCCGTATTTGGGTCACTTTGACTCAATAATTTGGATAGTAAAACGATGTAGTTTTTCGACAATTTTTTCATAATATTGTAGAGTAAAGTTTACTCTCCAAGATCATGCAAAAATTACTAAATTCGTGTATCGTTTTGCTCACCAAATCACCGGGTCAAAGTGACCCACTGAATAGTGTCAAAAAGTCAAGTAAGGTGAAAGAGAAGAAACAGAGGTAGTACTTGTTTCTTCTTAGTTCAGCTTTCTGAGCTCTGTGGCTATTACTTTTTTTTTTCTTTTTTTTTGGCTTTTCGGTGGACGTCCTATCAATTAGTTTATTGGGCGTGTTTGGACAAACTTAAATTAGCTAAAATTATATGAACTTATTGGAATGAGTGGTTGATGTGATGAGAGATGCTGCATTCCTCCTTACCTCAGCCACTCATTCTGATAAGTCGATATAACTTCAGCTCATTTAAGCTGGTCCAAGCAGGGCCAATGTCTTACTATGTGGTTTATAATGATATTATAAAAGTTGGTCCAAACAGTGCCATTGTCTTACTATCTAGAGAAACGATATTATAATGAAATATTATTTTATTGATTTATAACAACATACACACTTGATCAGCATAGCCGATAGGGGTGGTGACATAAAATAATGGAGAAACATTGTGACATATATTGTTTTCCTTACTTTTAGTCGGTATTTTTTTATAAATGCCAAACATTTCTTTTAATTTTCATTTTAAGCATATTTTCTAAGCTATTTTTTCTAAATAGGTACCAAACATGCTAGTATATAACAGTTCATACTTCGTATAGAAGTCCAAATGATCATTTGATAATTATGACAATGTTTTTGGGACATCTTTTTCATTCATTCATCAACAGAATGTTCTTGTGTTTCTTTACCTATGTAGGTAGATTCTATGTGTATGATATTGCCTTTGAATACTTCATGATGTAAATAGTAACCCAACGGTTTTGAAATATCCATGTCCCATCTTGTTCTTTTGAGTGGGTTTCTATTATTTCCTTCTTTTTACTCAATCATGCAAGACAATGGACAAAAGCAGTTCTCCCCGCAATGTCGTTTTCGTGTGTCATTTTTTTTTTTTTTTTTTTTTTTTTTTTTTTTTTTTTTTTGAGAAAATAACTTCATTGAACTCATAAACTCAAGTTACAATCTGCCCAAGCAGGGATCGAACCTACCCAAACATTCGGTAATTCTAATTAAAGTCCAAACTTAGCTAATCTATGCGCCTGGATATTTTAATCTCTTGACACCAGCTACACTTTGATTCTTGGAATTGATTCATCAACGTTTTACAATCGTGCATGATGGCCCCGAAGACAGTGCGGTCGTCCACATCCCCATCCGCATTACCATTAGTTAAATACGACGGGATACTTTGTAAATCTGTTTGAGGTTAAGTCGCCATGCTAAACCTCAAATTTATCTTTTTATTCATTGAAAAACCAAAATATTTTACTATCTTATTAGTCACAAGAGAGCAAGTACATAGACGCAACCTCAGGCAAGATTTATACAAACCCAAAAGTCCCCTAACCCAAGAGCCTACCGCTAACCCTATACAAGTCCCTAACCAGAAGGGAGATCACAAAACATACAAGCTAACACAAACATGTAAATATGTACCAACCCAAAAGAAAGAGCAAGCGACCAAAACAACTACCCTACACAGCGAGTACGCAGCGAGACTAAGCGCAATCTAGGCGCTGAACTCGAGAGACCACAACAGCTGAAAGCCGATGGGCCACCTCAATCTGAACGTACGTGGGACCTTCCACAATGTACAAACATCTACTAAGGAAACCTCCTACTTGATACGTGCTAGAACCAAGTGCGGATCCAGAATTATGTTGGAGTGGGAGCTAAAATTAAAATTAGGTAAAAATAGATGAACTAGTGGGGGCCAAAATGTAAATTATTGAAATAATAGGGGCTAATCTGTGAGGGCTAAGTCATAACTTATAAAAAAATTAAGGATAAAAATAAAAAATTAAAAAATTGAGTGGGGGCTATATCTCCTACCAGTCCCCATGTAGCTCCGCCCCTGGCTAGAATAGGAGCCTTCATAGGAGCACTGCACATTCCCCGGTAAAATGAGGTATGCCATTAGACAATCCGAATAAATAGTAACGCTATGATAATGTAATGTACGTACGTGAGCAATGCCATGACAAATGGATAGAAGTTCAGCTTGCAATGGCGTGGCAACAGAAAGATACTTGTGCATAGAGATCGATATGTTTCTCTGTGTGTCCGTGAGATATACACCCACACCAGCTAAATTCATAGGGAGGAATTCCGTCAACATGAATCTAATAGCACTAATATTAATATAGAAGTGTATAGGGTCATATATGTAAATAAAATCTTGTATAACTTTATAACTCTTGTATTAATATTAGTGCTATTAGAATCATGCATCGCTGAATAGGCATAATTGGCGTATTAACCATATCCTTGAGGAGAAGAGGGGGATAGCGCTTGCTCATTTGCTAAATGATGTCGGATTTGGAAAATGATTGAAACGAGGATGCAAAACGATGGCATATTAACCATATCCAAAGATTCCAAAACATATTTTAACTCTCACAAACTCAAAGTTGTATGGTGATCATGATCCAACATTTAGAAGTTTTCAAGAGCTTTAAGCATGTCCGGAGCAGCTACTTTGAGCTTGTTTTCTGAGAAAAAAATACTTAGAATTTTAAGAATTCTCAGAGAACATGATTTGAAATATTCATCATGATTTTGATACAAGAGAAAGAATACTGCAACTTTTAGTATATTCAAGAAGTAGTGAGGTCACAGACCCGGGAACTGAAAGAGTGTCCAGGATCAAACAAAACTCTATTACATCAAGTATATAGAAAGTCATGACTAGTAGAAATTAGCTATTTAACACAGCTTGCCAACATTTGGAAAATTTCTAGATTCCCAAGTTTACATGTCCAGGGCTGCACTTTGCAGGCCAATACCCCACAACTTTTAAGTAGGTTGTTATCCTGTGACTAACAACCTGTTAAGTAGGTTGTTAGTAAGTTCATGTAATTACAAACAATACCCCACAACTTTTAATATTTACACAGAAATCTAGAAACTATATTTCTAGCAACTACACACACAACCCCATATATGACTTAACATAGGTAGCAACAAAGAGAACACAGTTCTATCTAACATGCACAAAGATATGAGAACTTAGAGTTGGCTAGAATTCTCAAAGCATGACTCTCTCACAAGAACAAGTCATTTGCAATAACCTCATATTGAATTATTAGAGGTTTAGAGATCGAATCAGATGAAGTAAACAAAATGAAAGTTGTAGACAAACATGCCAAGAACACATATCAATATCCCCATAGATTTGGCCAAACAATGAAGGATTTAGACCAGCATGTATATTTATAAGGTATAAAACTGGTCTGAAAACTTGTGAAGTTAATGAATCAAACATGTTAACTTCCTAGTTACAAACAAGTGTTGAGGTTCTAAACGCAATCAGGGAGTTACAGGGACCAATTACAAGCAATTGTCAGTAGAAAAATCATTGAGAACAAAGTTTTTACCTAAACTCCGGCACAGTATCCAACAGTGTGCTGCCCCGAATTTGGCAACCACAACGATTTCTGGTGAACTTAAGGTCACGCCTATGCTTCCCAGGCTCACCTTAATTGCTTATAGGAACAACATAGCAACGGTTAATTGTGCTAATACTCAACATGGAAGGAGGAATTAGATGAATCATAACTTAGGGTTCTTAAGGAACCTACCCGTATACTGAACTCAACACATGGGGGTTTCGGTTAATTGGTTGAGGGCATTTGATATAATCACCAAGGAGTACCTCCAACTACAGTAGCTCGGGAAAATGAGATGATTTGAGGGAGTTAGAGAGAGTTCTTCTTTGGAGGGAAGAACATTTTGAATGTTCTTGGTGGTTTTTGCCAAACTTGCTGATTTTAATCATAAGATTGGGTATTTATAGATGTGAGGGGTGTTATAGTAAACGTCCGGTTTGGCTCGTTTGCACCAAAATCCGAACCGAACTTAAATTCTTGGGTTGGGAAAAATTCTAACATAAATCAGACCGTCTATAAACGGTTTGGTTCGCCTATAAACGGTTCAGTTTTGGTTTGAATCCCGGTTCGTCGGATGATATTTTATATATTTGCAATTTAAACCCACAAACTTGAAAAACTAAAAAGTACCTGAAAAACAAAAAAATAGTCAAAAATCAGAAATTAAAACCTACTAAATTCCCAGTACAAAGATTTCCCATACAAACAGGTTAAGAAACAACATTTACCATTTTACAATGAAATAAGAACTTGAAATATCACAAGTCCAAATCACTCTCCCAACTTCACATATTACGTAGTTTCAAAAGATGCTTATTGGTGTAGTGTGGAGGTGATTAAGTGGGCTGATTTGTCTTGGCTTGGAGGCTAAGTTGTTTCCAAAATGGGACACCGCCTCTACACCACATGTAAGGGGCCAATGTTCTGGTTTGTATTGCACATACACGCATACGCCTCGTTTGGGTGCCGGATACGAAGGCAGGATTAGACGTGTTATCCCTTCCCCTTCATATGTTGTGTTTGTGTACCTAATACAAAGGCCGGATAAGACGTGTTATCCCCTCCTCTTATGCTGGTGGTCATTTTTATGAGTAATTCTTATACCACCTCTGGGGTGGTATAAGCCAGATAAGATACACACTATTTTTTTAAGACAAAAATGCCCTCATCAAATAGCAAAAATTACATGCCATAAATACAAAAAAAAAACAAAAAAATCCACCATCTCCTTCACCAGACCTCTCTCTCTCTCCGATCTATATCCCTCCCCATTTCGCCGCCGTAGGAAACAACCCTAGTTAGTAAATACTCCGAATTTTTCCGTTTAATACACGTCCGTACGTATAAATGAAAAATACTTCCGTATTTCGTACAATTGCTGGACCTAATGAAAATACTCGAACTTTTGACCAAAAAAGTTTAATACTCGTTTTTAACGTTTCAACGTATAATACTTCCGAATAAAACTTCTTCCATACGAAATTGCAGCGAATAAATTTCATCCAAAATATTATTAGTTATAGTAATTAGTTATTATTAAATATATTCTTACTATTTCCTTATTATAAATATTTATTATGAAAGAATAATAGTGTAAATAATAATATTTTCTTAATTATAAATATTTATTAGTATAAAGATTTTCAAGTATATAAAACTGTACAAGTATTTTGAAATAGCTATAATATTAATTTTCAAAATCATTAAGACTTAGGATTAGGGAATGCGCATTAGCTTTTTTATAAAAGTTTTGATCAAAAGTATTGTGATATTATTTTACATAAGTAATGTGTTAGTCATGAGTAAATAGTGTATTTATCAAAAATATTAAACACATGAGTACATGCTTTATAATTTTTTTAAATGTTTCATAAAAAAATATGAAAATATGGCAATGTGGGACACAAATAACTCATTATATATGCTAAAATACTAAGAAATGCACCCGTATTTTTAATCCCGAATGAATAACTAGTATACGAACTATACACATACGTATAGAATACTCGAATTAATCAAATTCCGTATTTTTAAGCCGAATTTTTACTAACGTATTTTTAACATAAAACCGTATAATACACGTACGTACCGTACCACGATTTATTTTCGTCCCGTATTTTACTAACTATGGAAACAACCACCACCACCACCATCACAAATACTGAGACAACAAGAACCACCACCATCGCCACTGTAGGCAACAACCACCACCATAACGGCCGCCAACCCCAGCCTTTCGTGTTTTCTTTTTTTCAAATGTTCATGTTTCCTTTTAATTGTTTTGTTAATGTTTATTAACAATTTTATATGCTAAAATATAATTAACCTATTTATTAAAAGATATAATTCGTTAATCAATTCGTATTAAATCTAAGTATTTTGTAATGAAAATTTCATCTCTCTATTTTTTTGAGAAGAGACTCTCTAATTTCAAACACGTTGTAATGTTATCATCGTTTGTTATTTAACTACGATATCAATATTACATCACATGATTCCAATATATGACGACAATCATTTACGTAATTTTTTTGAAACAAAAGGAGCATTATCTAGCAAGACATCGTTACTTACAAACAGTTCATACAATTCAAGCCCAATTTACAATACAAGTAATTTTATACACAAATACTGTGAGAGTATTATAGTCATTTGGACACATATACTGCTTCTTATCCTGCCTCATATCATGCAGCACCCAAACACAGTAAACCAGCATATCATATCAGGCCTTATCTGCCAGCATATATATCCTACCTCATATCCCAGCAAAAGCTTATCCGTTGTATCTTATCCGCTACCCAAAGGAACCCATAAAGATTTGATTGATGAGCTTTGATAGCTTTTGTAGCATGTGTCGAGTGGGTGTTATTCGGGTGCCCGTCGTGGCCGTTGTGGCCATGATGTGTTTTGTAATCGGGTTTTTTTCTCAATTAAATATCGGGTTCTGGTCGTGGAGGTAGCTAGCGGGTTCCGTTGCGAATTCGTTAGTGAACCACGTTAATATTGTCTCGTTCTTGTTTCTGTTTCATCATTCTTGCTCGAATAACCCCACCTTATTGTTGGAGAATTTGGTTTAGGCCAAAGAAATGAATTGTCCAAGTTCTATATTCTTAGTTAGTAGTCCAAATGTTAATAGCCCAATTGTACTAGTAAGCCCAAACTTATAATTTATCTAGGATCATTATATGTAGTGGAGACAATTCTAGAGATGTACTTGTGTAGAATGTTGTAGAGAAAAACCTAGATATTTGGGTGAAAGAAGTTTGTGGAAGGAATGATGCTAGGAATATTGCTTTCTCATCCACCTATAAATAGCTTGTACCTCCGTCATTTTTCATCAAGCAAAAGAAATAACAATTGAAATTCTTCTTTCACACGTTCTTGCTGTAAATTTTACTTTTTAACCAAGTACTACAAAATGGAAGATAAAAAGTGAGAGACTAAACTGTTTAAGAAAATTGATAACCACATTTTTATAGTCTTTAAAACTCAACCAATTGACCCGCATAATCATATTTAGAACTAAAAGTTTCTCATGGTCTACTTCCAAACCCAATAGGTAGACGATCAGCAAAACTCCAGAAAAAGATCAGCAAAGCTCAAAGTTCTACGCCGTTTGAATGAACTATGCAAAATATAGAGGTATCACTACTAACTAGATTGTGTCAGCGTAGCATAGATCTTTCTGTGGATTTGGTGATACAGAGATTCGACAATTGGCATGGATGATGTCCAGATTTTGTCCAGGACGTAACTGCTTCACTGCTCTGTCGATGTTAAGTATGTGGTTCTTGGTTAGTGTGGCGATCATGCCGGAACAATAAATGAATAGAATATTCATACATGAAGCTGGGCACATGAGATTGTGATGACATTGCGCGCACACAAAACACCCTTAGGTGCCAAGCGAGTTGTCGAGGCATCCCCTGTCCTATCAAATCTAGTTGATGTTGGACAGACACGTTACTATGAGCAATTGAAAAATAGTGTATAGTCACGTCTGCATTGAGGATTTTCGCAACGTAAATATCCTTCACCCCATCAACAGCGGGGTCAGCTTGCAACTGTGCAAGGTTTTTGATGTCACACGGGTCGTGGCTACGACACCAAGTGTAACAACTCGTATTCTACCTTAGGAGTATTTTAGTAAATTACACGTCGTAGAGATTTCCGAGAATGTGAGAATATACTGAACCGATATTCGTGTTAGTCTTGATAAACTATCTTATATTTATTTTGATAAGTGGAGTTATAATTATAAAATTTCTATCAAACGATAAAATTCCTAAGAAGTTGAGTTACTTTATTTAAATGTCATGTTTTGAAAATTAAGGGGTGTAATTGTCTTTTACACAATTTGTTGTATGTAAATACCTTTTCATATACCTATACCTTGCACTATACAATACTATATACTTTGTGTACTTATTTTGCACGAATACATATACGATACTTATACATATACTGTATATATACTTGTACATATGGGTATGTTTGATGTAGGGATAAAGAAGGGGTATAGTAATAATAATACCAGTAGGGGGTAATAACTGGTGTTTGGTACAGGGATAATTTCAAGGGGTATTCAGTCCCCCCTTATTATATATACCCCTATATGCCTAAAATATAATCCCACCATGTAGGTTGGATTGAATACTAAAGTCTTAATTCCCATATTTATACTGGTGCAAACAAACATGTTACATAATTCTCCATATATAATTATTACTCCCTTAATATCAACACACCCTATAATATTGTAAGGCCCCCTATACTCCCCTATACTAAACTTGCAATATACTAGTTACCACTCCGTCCCAGCTCTTTCTACCCAAATTGACTTTTTGACTCGTATCTGGGTCACTTTGACCGGGTGATTTGGATATGAAAATAATACGATTTTTTGATAATTTTTTCACCGTATTATAGAGAAATTTTTACTCTACAACACCATGAAAAAATTATCAAAAAATTGCATCGGTTTGCTATTCAAATCAACGGGTCAAAGTGACCAAGTGAATAGTGGCAAAAGTCAGTTTGGGTAGAAAGAGCTCGGACGGAGTGGTATTTGATAAAATACGATTTTGTTGACTACTTTGTTTTTTTTACATTATACTACATACACTATACATAGAAGAAAAAATAAAATAAAATTTTGTTTCCCCCAACTCCTGACACTTTTTGTTGTCCCTAACTCATTCACTCATCATCTCCCAAGCAAACTCTCCTCCCTCTCATTTTTTTTTATCTATTTAACTCCTCCTCCCTCTTCGGCAGCAAGGCAACAACCATCACTGCCACTTCCACCAACAACACTGGCCTCTATCACCACCCACTTCTCTTCTCTTCACCTCTCTCTCTCACCCACCCTATGCTCTCTATATCTCCCTTTTTCTGAGTTCGTAAGGAGAAACAGAACCAGGAGAAACCAGCAGCAGCGGCTCCAGCAGATTCGGAGCCACCACCACCGGCGCCTACATTGTTGCTGGCAAGGAGGTCGGCCCAACCAATTCGTCGGTACCCGTCGCCCGTTCTCTGTTCGTATGCGCTCCTGAGCATGCTAGGAGCAGGAGGAGACTGAAAATGAAGCCGGAGTCTTCCCGTCGAGCGCCACCACCGAGCTCACCGGCGGCAAGCTCGACCCACCTCCGTTTTCATCGTTTTTATCATTTATTTAGGTGGGTAAGCTCAAAATCGCCTCTTTAGTCATTTTTAAACATAAAAACTGAGACTTGATGGCTTAAATCCATGATTAAAATCGGATGGGTTGGGTGTATTTTATGGGTACTGTGGTGTTTGTCAGGGGGCTGATATGCCTTTTCAGAAACTTAGGTGGTGGGGTATGTTATGTCTTTTACATAAACTGATTATGTGTTAGTAAAGGGGGGCAACTAGTAAGTACAAGAATCCTCAAGGGAGCTAAGTGTAGTTTATGATTTATGTTTTTATATAAGTTCAAGTTATTTTGAAAATTGTTAATTGTAATTTATAAGTTATATTATATCATGAAAATAAATGTGCTTTAAAAAGGTAGAATTCAATTGGAATCTAGAAGAGTATTGTATTAATTTGAGAAATGTTATAATCATCTACTTCAATTTTTATATGCACACTGTTTATGTATAATAGAAAAATTTTGGTAATGTAATTTAGAAAAGAACGTTTCCACTCATTTGAATAAGCTACAATTAAATACTTGTAATTTTTTTGTCCAAAAATACTTGTAATTGGCTTTCTCGAAAATAAGTATGTATTTGAGAAAAAATGTTGTTTCGAATTTAATAAATGCCAACTTTGTTTCAATAGATAGTGAGTTTTTCAAATAATCATACATATCAATAATATTTCATTAAACTTGTGTAATCATATATGGTTTCTTTAGGAGCTAAATAAATAAGCTAGACCATACATAATGAGTGTGAAATATCAAGAAACGATTTTCTAAATTTAAAATAAGTCTTTTCCAATAATGAGAATTTAACTTGAAATGGGTTATATTGGGGACCGTGAGACTTGGACTTAGTATTTGGCCTAGTCGAGCCTTCATATAAGATTTGTGCGTTTGTTTGTTCATTAGTGCTATCGTTGTAATTAGAAATTGGTAATTGTAGGCGACATGTTTGTAGACAAGGACTACGATCGTCTGTAGGAGCTTTTATGTGATAATTGCTATTGGATCAGGTGAGTTTTACATGCTTAGCCTTGCGTGCCAGCTTATTTCGTGTCCACTACTTGTTTAATTGAAAAATAGTTGTCGTATTTCACCCCTTACTTGATAAATGTGTTTGCTTGTTTTAAAATATTCGAAATATTATTTATCTTGAAATACTTGTCACACTTGATCATAAATCAGTAATCATGTAATGTGGTATGAATCAGTGATGTTACTTATATTGGGTGATGATTCCCTGGGCTTAGTCCCTAAAGAGATATTCGGGTTAGATCCCCCGGAGTTACTTATATTGGGTGATGATTCTCTGGGCTTAGTCCCTAAAGAGATATTCGGGTTCGATCCCCGGAGTAAAGTAAAACCATTCGCATGTAGCGGAACCAGTTATTTACTTATGTCAGGTTTCGATCCCTGGGCTTAGGTCCAAAAAATGCGGGACTTCGTGTGCCCCTCAGGTTTCGATCCCTTGGGTTTTGGTCCCTAAAATGCGAGACTTCGGGTGCCCCAGCTCTTTGCCTTGTTGCCTTGGTCCAGCATCTAGATACCACTCATTTGATTGACGCTCTTAGGGGGGGGGGTGTTGCAACACTTAAGGTCTAGTATGTTTGATTGTGGTCACTGGTCTAACCGGGTACTGTGGAATTAATGATAATATGATTACTATATTTGGAAACAGTTACGGTCACGCCATATCTGAAAGAATTAAATTTGGAAACTTTTAACGTATCGGAAATTTCATTGGAACATTGTGGTAAACGGATTACGTGAAAATCAATCAATACTTGTTAACGTCGTTGCTTTATTCTTGAAATCAGTTGCTACACTGTTACTTTGTTACACTTGAACTATTTTAAACATGTAACCCTGTATCCTTCCTCAGCCTTCCTGTCTTTACATGCTAAGGTGTATCTCACTCAGCATTTCTTGCTGACTTTCGAAAACTGCAGCCTTTGTTTCATTCCCCCGCAGGTCTAAGAATTGAGATTATGGAGTAGCGGGATTCGAGACTCACCTAGAATATCAAGCATCTTCACTTTATGTTGAGAACAGTAGCTTAATAGAAACGTTATCATACTGTGTAGTCTGTGATTGTAGCCTAAAGATGACCATGTAAAGCTTGTTATTTAATTTAAATGGAATGTTTTGTTCTCGATCTCCGCTATTCTAGTAGCATTCTTCCGGTCTCTCCCGAGCCGAATACGTGGAGTGTTACACCAAGCGTAAGGAACTTCCGCCAGATCGTTCGTGAAAGGAATCGGATGTTGGTTATGCAATGGATATACAACTCCAAGTACGTGATGCGGGATTCGAATACCAGCATTCGCAGCCATTCCAGCAAAACAAGAAAAAAATCTGCTCGGAGAGTGCTTGAGAAATTTCGCTCAGTGTGCTTACGGTGGTGGTGAGGACAATCTTTGAGCTGGAAACTGAGCAACGTAAATTCGAAGAAAAAACTACATGGTAAAGACGACAAAGATCAATATGCTTATAAAGAAGTGTTGGGGCGGCTTGTGAGTTCCGGTTCACGTGGCTAAGCGAGTTGAGCCAACTTTCTATAATTCAGGCGTGTGAGTTGAGCCCAAAAACACCTTTTGTCTTTTTCTCTATTCAGGCGGTCTATTCAGACTGTTTATAAACGGTTTGGTTTGCCTAGAAACTGATCAGTTTTGGTTTGAACCCCGGTTCATCGGATAATATTTTATATAATTGCAATTTAAAGCAAAAACTTCAAAAACTAAAAAGTACCTGAAAAACAAAAAATATTCAAAAATCAGAACACAAACTAAATTCCCAGCATCAAGCAAAACAATCATATACTTACTAACCTTGTTTTTTCTCTTTCAGCATACTTTACTTTTTGTCACTATTCACTGGATCACTTTGATCCGATAATTTGATTAGCAAAACGACACAAGAATTTGACAATCTTTGCATGGTCTTGTAGATTAAACTTTACACTACAAGACCATGAAAAAATTGTAAAAAAATTACATTGTTTTGATATCCAAATCACCGGGTAAAAGTGATCCAATTACGAGTAAAAAAGTCAAACGACTCAAACCACGATGGAAGAGAAGAAGCGGATGTAGTATTTAGTTCCGAGTAAGAAGATTTCACAAACACGTTAAGAAACAACATTTAACATTTTACAATGAAATAATAACTTGAAATATCACAAGTCCAAATCACTCTCCCAACTTCACATATTACGTAGTTTTAAAAGATATACGGCGGTGTGAGTCCTGAGAGAGAGACTAGCGGACGAGATGAGAGATAGAAAATAAATGAGCCCTAGAAGGTTAACTATAATTATCTAATTATTATCGATAATTACATAAGATATTACATATTAATATAACCGTTTTAACGACTTGCCTTGTTTGGGTAGAAGATATGGTATGTAGGATAAGACTTATGCTGGGATACGGACAAGGATATGAATGTTGTCTGATAAATCCTGATACGATATGTTGGTTGTCTGTGTTTGGGTGATGTTGGATATGATGCAAGATATGAAACAGGATATGTGCTAGAATGACTGTAATACCCTCAGTGATGTTATTTTGTATAAAAGATTGTATATTTCAAATTGATGAGGAAAAATGTATACAAAATGTATCAGTATTTATGTTTATATTTCAATACTCCTTTTCCTATACAAAGTGACGTTGTCAAAGTGTATACAAAGTGTATATTAATACGCGAAATAAACTTGTATTAACATGCAAAAATAAAAAAATATTCATGGATACAACATCGCCATAGCAAAATATGGAGTATAAATTACAGATACATATTTGCATATTGGCATGGTGTTACAAAATCGACAATAAACAAGTTAAATTAAACCAACAAAATTTCAGCAAGCGCGGTAAAATATCTTCATATTTATCTCAACCATACATACTCAAATAAAGTTATGCAATCCCAAAATAATATTGTAGTTATCAAACCCATAAGAACCTCCTCCAAAAATGAAGGAGGGACGTGAAACAGTGATATAGCTGATAGGGTATGGGGACAAGGGTAGGAAATTAGATAGTTTGTGGGGGCATTTTTATCAACTTACTAGCATCCTAATATGCTATATTTTTCTTATCCGAGCTTATACCTCCATATTGGTGGTATACAATTTGTTCATTAAAAATTCCATCAGCGTAAGACAACATAACTTATCATCTCTCTTATCCCGCACCCAAACACTTGATAAAAAAAGAGAATGTATAACTTATCTTATGCTCCCTCCTTATCCTCTACTCAAACGAGGCCTAGAAATTTAGCAGGTTTGTACAAAATGAGGACCTCAAACAAACTGTTAAATTTCAACACTCAATGAGCCTAAACTGAATCGTAACTCTTTCTAAAACGAACCAAACCGAACCGAATCGAAACCGAATAAGTTGTTTGATCAGGTTTCCAATTGTGGCGGTATTTACTCGCAGCCCTAGTTGGAACTCAAATAGTACTTACTAGTAACTAGGTTCAAATCCTTACTATCAGTCTGTCCCGTCTATTTGTTCTCAATTTTATTTTTGTCACTATTCACTGGGTCACTTTGACCCGGTGATTTGAATAGCAATTTTTTTATAATTTTTTCATTGTGTTGTAGAGTAAAAGTTGCTCTATAATATGGTAAAAAATTTATCAAAAAATCGTATTATTTTGCTATTCAAATCACCCAGTCAAAGTGACCCAAATACGAGTCAAAACAGTCAAATTAGAACAAAGAGACGGAACAGACAGGTAGTAACTAGGACATTCTCTAAAAAAGGAGCGACCCACAACTTCCTCCTGCCGAACATATATAATCACCATCTTATCAGTCTCTCAAACCTCAGAGTAGAAAATTTGTACTAAAGCCTTCCCACAAATCCTTTTTTGTTTTATAACATTGTCACAATTCAAAAATTAGACATCTAAGCTTCGTTTGTGAGAGGCAAAAGTTATTTGCCTTTTTCTTTGGAGTTAGATTTCTAATTCTGAATTCGGGGAGGTTAGATGACCAATTGTCCCCTCACAGAGTCACCGCCACCAACTGTTGGACGAAAGTTCTCAACAGCGAGTCGTTTCTACCATCCCGCTAGATCCCTCCAACTTTTCTCCGACATGATCCACCTGCGTGACCCGACCCCCAAAACCCGACCCGACCCGAATCCCTCGCGCCGTCACTCCTTCCTCTGGGTTCTTCTATCCGTCAGAACTTGGGTTCTTACTTGGCAGCGTCGTGATGGAGACTTCTCTCCATTGGATATGTACTCGAAATGTGGCCCTACAAAAAAAAGGCAGTTGACATGTTCGATGAAATGCCAGAAAGAAATTTGGCTACTTGGAATACAATGCTTTCTGGTTGTGTCCATTGTGGCCTGGAGTATCATGCCTTGCACACCTTGACGAGCTGTTCATGCACTAAAAAAGTAGTAAAAACTTAGTCCTTGGCAAGAAGATTCATGGGTTTGTCATTGCTAGTGGGTTGAGCTCTGTGTGAATGAATACAACCAGTAACATACACTTCCAATGTGGTGAAGTTACTATTAGGTGGGCTGCAAGAGGATATAATTTCAAAACATATGAGGGTGCATCTTCAATCGATGTTACCGTGATGCCATTGATTATGTCGCTTCTGTAAGCAACATCTGCGGGACTTTTGAGAGTGGATGGCACTATTTTTGTGCCCTTGTTAACTTGAGGTGCAACATCTTGAATCAATCTCCAAAATTAAGTTTTCGATGCATTGCCACATGCCTAGCTCATGGCTCTTTTGAGTCCGATGATATCTGGTTACATGTACAATGGTTTAGTGGAAGGTGCGAATGCACTGTGGGAAAAAATGCCAGAGAAGAAAGTAGTTTCTTATGATAACAGGTTCTGTGCAGAATGTTATGCTACCACAACTCCAGAATCTATATAGAATTGCTAGCTAAAATCTATTCTGATTAGTCCAGGTCTGAAAAACTCCCTTCACTTTTATGGCAGGACTTAAAGCATGTAACCACTTAACAAACATAGAAGGGGGAAACAAATCCATGGAAAGTTGGCAAGGTCACTAACAGAGCCTGTTTTCAGTAATGTTATGATTTGCGTATGCCAAGCTGTTTTCAACATGATGGCCGATAGCAGTGTATTTGCATTGCCTTCTATGATGATTCATTATGCAGTAATGAAGTGACTTCTGTGTCCGTCTTGCCTTTTTGCAGCCACTGCGGTATGCAGAGTTTGTAAGCTGATGTGGGCGAAACATGGTTTGGGTCCGAGGAAACATCATTATAAAAGTGGTCTCTTGACCAAAGTGGTATCTTCGTCACCAAGCTGCTGTGTCTATTTGAATGTATTGACCGCATTGATAATTTGGTTCAGGTATACTCAGGGGCGGATCCAGAAATTCCTTGCAGTGGGGGCTAAATTTGGATAATCAAAGAAAGTAAGGGTAAAATTAAATTCAACAGGGTGAGTGGGGGGCTATAGTGAATTTTTTTGGGAGCTAAACTGAAAAACTGAAACAAAATGAGGATAAAATTCAATTTTATGAAGTTGAGTGGGGGCTATAGTAAATTTTTTGTGGGGACTAAACTGAAAAACTACTAACAAAATAAGGGTAAAATTGTGATTTAAAAAAGTTGAGTGGGGGCTATAGCCCCCACTTGTCCCTATGTAAGTCCGCCCCTGGGTATACTACAAGAACGTAATATGTTAAGGCTAGCCGTAAATATACCAATGGAGGAAGGTGTTTTAAGGCTACAATTTCGGATTTTGGATTCTAATTTCATTAATGCTACACTAGAACAAAGTGGAAAACCATATACACACTAAGGAAGGAATGTGTTTTACTATACGAAGCCATTAGATTTGACATATATCAATGGCTAGAAAATACCCCATCTTTCGGCTTTGTGCACTCACCAAAATGATTCTGTTTGACCTTTTAGGCTCTGTCTTTCATCTGGTAGTAGTCCCCAATTAAATAAAGATGGCCATCTATGTCAAAATGATTGATGTGCCTAAGGCTTGGGCAATTTCCACAATGGTATTCCGGAAAAGAGATTGTTATATTCAAAATCCCCGCCCTTAAGCTCGCATGTTTTCATGAACATTCCTTCAAATTCTCCTGCCCCTTCTGCCTCCCGTTTTTGTGGAAGGGTTAGCCATCTTCCTCTCTCTCCTTTGTTTGGACAGTTATAACATCCATACACTTCTAGGACTTTGTTATTTTTAGATTCTACCTATTTAAAGTAGTATTCGTTATCCAATTCAGTGTTCTTGGTGTTGTCCTTACCTTAGAATTGAACTTTCCGTTCTTAAGATTCCGTATTTTGCCCCATAGATGTATCAAAACCTAGGTTTGATGGATTGATTCTCATCCATGATGATATCCGAAAACTTTCTTTTTTGAATCACCCCTGTCCATGTTCCTCCCTCTCCTTTTGCTGATTTTTTTGCAAGGACATACATTATAGATTGAATTGCAAGAACTCTGAGACTTATATGCTTGATGATTTATCTGAGTGAATTCGAACCCATCATTTTGGTTCTAAGGTCTCTGTAAATTCGGGAAATATCATCTACCTAGATCTCTCTACAAAACGAGGCCTCGTGTGAAAGAATTCTAACTCCTATATTTCAGGTGCAAAGAATTCTCTCTCGCATTAGCTAGGCTAGCTGGCTTGAGACATGAGCTGTTTTTCTTGTTTTTCATCATCATCTCATGAAAAGAGATTGTCAAAGAGGATTCTAAGCAAAAGGAGGACGGCACCTGCTTCTGCTTCTCAATATAGACAAGCTCCTCCCCAAACACGATCATCCGGTAGGTAAATCTCTCGTAGATATATGAAGGGAGGTCTTGCTAACGACGATATTTTCTGAATTTTGTGCTTTCTTTGTTCGACCTATGTAATAAGCTCTTGAAATTTATTTTTTTGATGTACTTTTTAAAGGAATGTCTTCTTGTGCAGAAGGAGGTTCGAAAAGGGTAACAAATGAAGATAAAAACAAAAAGAATGGTGGTACAAAAGAAGGTACTAACAATATTGCAGCACAAACCTTCACCTTCCGTGAGCTGGCCACAGCAACCAAGAATTTTAGACAGGAATGTCTGCTAGGTGAAGGCGGATTTGGACGAGTTTATAAAGGTTACCTTGAAAAAACGGGCCAGGTAAACACCAAAGACTTCGAAAATTACATATGGAATTTCAAATTTAAAAGAATGTTTTTGGTGCATCAACAATGAAATTATGTGAAACTCTCGCGGTCTTTATGTCATAAACCTCGCTTTTGTGAGTAATTTTGTAATGTTGAATTTTTTTTCTTGTGCTAATTGATACAGACAGTAGCTGTGAAGCAACTTGATCGGAATGGACTCCAGGGAAACAAAGAGTTTCTTGTGGAGGTGTTGATGTTGAGCCTCCTTCACCATACAAATCTGGTAAACCTTATAGGCTACTGTGCTGATGGAGAGCAAAGGCTTCTGGTATACGAGTATATGTCCAAGGGATCTTTGGAAGACCATCTTCTTGGTAAGTTTCATTATCTTTTTCTCTCTTCCATCCGATACATGTATAAAGGGATAGCTGAATGTCATTGGAAGATAAGAATGAACCCAAAAAAAAATGACCCCTTTACAAGAATTAGAGCCGTCAAATGGGCCGGGACGGGCCAGCTGTCCAGGCCCCCCCCAGACCTTGAATAATGCGGGTCGGTCCCCTGGCCGGGGCAGCAGTGGTGGAGCCAGAAAACTGAAACAGGCGTGGCAAAAACAAAACTAATTTTTATTTTGTATATTTTTAAAGATACTAGTGAAAAAATGTGAACACAGCCGGAGCATTTGTGTATTTATTAAAGAATATTTTTGGTCACTAATCATAAGGGTAAAAGTGCGATTTGGAGAAGTGGGGGTAGACAATTGCCACCCCTTGCCCCTTAGTAGATCTGCTCCTGTGGGCCAGGGACTAGGAATCCTGGGACCATCCAGGGCCCACAGGACCGGACCACTATCCCTCTCGCAAACCGGTTTAGGACCACCCCAGTCTTGGCCCGGTTCACCCTTCAAGCGGGCTGTCCTGGGCCGGTTCGGCGGGTTTTCGGCCCATTTGACAGAGTGACTTAATGTAGTAAAACTAATCATGAACTAATAATGTTCCGATTTTCAGATATTCCACAAGGTCAACCACCTCTAGACTGGTGTACCAGAATGAAAATAGCTCTGAGCGCTGCAAAGGGTCTAGAATATTTACACGACAAGGCTAACCCGCCAGTCATATACCGTGATCTGAAATCGTCCAACATTTTGCTCGACGGCGAGTTCAACGCTAAGCTCTCCGATTTCGGACTTGCAAAGCTTGGTCCTACAGGAGACAAGCAGCATGTTTCTTCCAGGATTATGGGAACATATGGGTATTGTGCCCCGGAATACCAGAGAACAGGTCAGTTGACTGTGAAATCAGATGTTTACAGCTTTGGAGTTGTTCTGCTGGAGTTAATCACTGGAAGGAGAGTGGTCGACAATACGAAGCCGATTAAGGAGCAAAACTTGGTCACATGGGTAAGTTCGTTCGGTTTCCTATTAATGTTTTGTTTTAGGACTTTGTGACATATAACCTTCGTGCAATATATGTTCGCTCACAGTGTGATACATGCACTATTATATGTCTGGTTTTGGGACGCGGTGTTTGCAGGAGGGTTATGTGTCAACTGTCATAGCACATGTATCGCACAGTTAGCGAATAGAGCTGTCAAAATGGTTAACCGTAACTCTAACCGTCCTGCTAAACCGTAAACTACCAGTTAGGGTTAAGTTACGGTTAAGGGCGGTTACAGTTAATTGGTCCGCTAAATATTCCGAAGCCATAGACTGGCCCGGCCCGTGGAACTGTACCCGCATTAACCAGGCTGGTTACGATTAACCGCGGTTAGAAACATTTAATATTTTAATAGCAGTTTTATTATAATTTGGATTTAGCATAAATACATTAATATATATATATTATAACTCATTTTATATAATATATATATATAGTTGTTTTATTAGTTGTTGGGAAAGATTGTGAAAGCGATAATGAAAAAACAAGTTGAATAATAACGTATGGAAAATGATAAATTTGAAAAGTAACTCGTACTATATATAATAGAGAAAAGGGTAAGGAAAATTTATTGCTGATGCGGTTAACCAGTTAGGTTATCCGGTTAGGTTAACCGCGGCTTAATTGTTACGGTTCCGGTTAATTATGGCCGGCGGTTCGATATAGCTATAACCGGCCCGGACTACTACTAACTCAGTCCTGGGCCGGTTTGGGCCTGTACGGTTATGGTTACGTTTTTTGTCTAGCCGGAGAGAATGGGCCGGCTCTACCAGTTAGCCGGTTTTTGCAGCTTTATCAGCGAACATATACTGCATAGGGGTTAATATGCCAAAAGTTAATGTTTCATGTAAACCTTATTTTGTCGTGGTGGGTTTTGAGCAGGCGGAACCAATGTTTAAAGAGTCAAGCTTGTTTCCACAACTAGCTGATCCACTTCTCCGAGGAGACTACCCCCAGAAAAGCTTGAACCAAGCGGTTGCAGTTGCTGCAATGTGTCTCCAAGACGATGGTTCAACGCGGCCGTTGATGAGTGACGTCGTGACTGCTCTCAGCTTCCTCGGGGAGGGCCCCGCTAAAGTGACACCTCTTTCGGATCCTCCTTCGCCGCGATATGATGATGATGAGGAGGAGGAGGTAACAAGTGAGAAATACCGGGACGAAGCTGCTGAGAAAGAGCGGGAGAGAGCAATAAAGGAAGCCATGGAATGGGGTCTGAGTTCAAGGCAGCATCAGATGAGAGCCGTGGCATCGTGAATTGACTCGGCTTTTGCATTCTGTGTTTTCAGATGCATTCGTTAATATTCGTTCAGCTTTTGTGTACTGGAAGAAGAACTACCGGTTTCAGATCATAGTTTTCTGAGCGTCGTCCTCGTTCTTAGATCGTGCTAATCTTCTTTGTATGATTTTTTATTAGAGCATTAGCCCATTTGAACCAGAAAAACCATCAGAACATGTCATTAGGACTGTAAGTTTCAGATTTCAACTTATGTAATAGATTGTTGATACATGACAGCTTCGAAACTTCATGGTTAATAATCTAAGTATATGGACTTGGGTGCGAGTATCATGATGGATTTATTCTAAGAAATTTGGATTTGCCCCTTGCTGAAATTCAAGATTCTGGGATTCGGTTAAAACCTTTTCAAATCTTGCTCACGGGTTGCGAGCATACAGTGAGTGTCATTGCATTCATTTTACATAATATATATTTATATTCATAAATTAAGCCTAAACCTGAATGTTTTTTTTGACCATAAAGAGGGAGGACTTTGAAATTTGAATGTTTGCAACTTGTATCAATTGATAAGAAAGAGGAACATGTCAATGATGTTTGGGGATGTGTAGTGAGATTTAGATGACCACAACTTTGAACCAGACAGACTCTGAAATGAAGGAGAAATCGAAAAAGGGGAAAGAAGAAATTGAAGCACAATGAATGACAAAATCTTAAAGCCTTGGAGTGTCGGACGGATGGGGACATATCCCATACCCTTATTCGCAAGGATCATATCCGACACAGGTGCAATGCTGAAATTAAAGAGTCCGGATAACTTAGAAAATACCTATTACGAACCAAAATGTACATAAAAAAGTTCTTGGCCCAGGACTATGAAGCCTATGTCCCACAATCCCAACGGCTGAACATGCCCTCATAACGAAAATTATATATCACATGAAATAGATACCACCAGCATTGAGACTCAAACTCAAGCCTCAGGCAACTTAACCAACTCCCATTGACCAAAATCCATCCTTTCTGTAGAAGAAGACGATCCAAATGATCTAACATCTAATAAAAAAAAAAAAGAAAAAAAGAACGCTTGCTTCTCATCATACAAAATCATGCACCATGATATAACCGTCCCCCTCGTATCTGCAAATATAATTACATAACAATTCAATTCTGGCTAAATTTGGGTATAACAAACGAGCTCGTTAAGAATAAGAAGAATTATACATTTTACTATAAATTCTACCATGTTCAAGGTATAGTACAATAAAAAAAAAAGTGATACATAAATCAATGAATAATGGTGTGATTTTAAATGGCTATACTACTGGGATCTCCACTTTCAAGTTCGAGAGTCGCTTCTGCTTCTTCTTCTTCTTCATTTGGTTTTACAAAGACTTCAGAAGGGATGTTAATCCCGGCAAAGCCAAACATGACAGCTGCAGCTCCGATGTAGTCCGTAAGTTTAGGGGCGGTGCCCATCAACGAGTCGACTAACGCTGCCAACGGCACCTGAATGGTTAGACCCGCTGTTGCTACCGTGGTGGTTGTCAGCAGGACCGCTTTGGCCCAAAGGTAATCACTTAGTACATTATCCAATAGCCCTGAACAACAAGAAGGAAATAAAACCATCATTACAAAAATGGCATGCGGTTGTAAATAAGATGAATTGAGGAAGAGAAAACAAGCGAAAAAATTGAATGCCGTAACCCAAATGTGATTCTGCACCATTAAGCATTTAACATATCAAAAAAGCAAAACAGATTCAAGTTGTTATTGGAAGGCAAAGGTGGTGATAATGTGCTAATACACTAGATAGAGAAAATGGGTGAATGTGGCAGTTGAAGGAACCGAGAGTATCTCAAGTCACGTTCTGCATATTTTTGGTCAGAATATCTCCTATTCCTTGTAATTGAGTTTTAAGGACTTCATACATATAGTCGTGGTGTGTCATAGAAATAAACCAAAGAAAAACCCATCAAAAGTTGTTTTTTTCCACCAAGACAAAATGACAAAAAAAAAAAACTAGATTAAAAACTGGTTTTTAAGCCACTGCAAACAAACACTTTCAGTATCCATTTGGTTTTTAAACCATAAACCAAAATAAACCATCATGCCGAACGCACTACTAGGTAGTAAATCTAAAGCATATACTATTGCCTAAAAAGCATGGACACTCAAAAACAGGGGCCCTTGCCGTGTCGGACACCCGCACGACACTCCAAAATACGTGTTAAGGTATTTTAGAGAATTTTATTAGACAGGACACTTGGGAGACACGGTGGGGACACTTAATGAGACACGGAAGTCCCCCTTTGTGTTTATTAGACTTTCGCACAGGGTCTTGTATGAAATATTTGGGTTAATATAATGAGGCTAAAGTAGATACAACATATGATTAATTGTGGGCTTGGTATATGATGAAAGGGCTGCTTGAACAAAAAGTACAAAGAAGGTCTTAAGTTCTCTCACATGCCAGAGCTTCGAAGGTTTTTATGGACACAACTTGTACCTAATCTAAGCTCTTTTGTGATATTTATCCCCAAGTAAGCTCCCCCTTTCTCTTATTCTTATACTGAATCTAAGCCCTTCTGTGATATTTACGCCATAATATTAAAGAATTTGGAATCAATCATTTTTCGTCATCCGTTAGTATAAAAATTCAAATAAATAATAATAGTAATGTTGGTGTATCCCCTAGGCATATCCTTGCTGTGTCCGTATCCTCATTTTATTAGACAATGGCGTGCCCGTGTTTATTCCCGTATCGTATTCGATACACGTAGCACAGGTGCTTCTTAGAATCCACCTATATACTATTATAGTTAAGAGAGAAAGAGACGGTTTGGTACAAAGGAAAAAGCGAGAGACAGGCAAATGATCCTACCTTTTATTGGAGCTCGCTAGATTGAGGCATTGGTTTACTAAATATGTAAATTCGATGGAAATTTAACTATAGCCTATTGGATACAGTTGACAAATATTAATTTTTATCAAAATATACTCCATCTATTTCTCTATAGTAGATGCCCTAAGAAGCTAAGTTGCATCTTCTCTTCAAGATTTCTGGAGGAAAAAACAATTATCAAGTGTTATGCATATGTTTCTTCTATGGAGCTCAGAAGTCACAAATATTACTCTTTCTTTCTATTTGTTAGTATCTAAGAGATTTGAAGTTTAACCCTTTTCTCCATCAATAAACTTGTTATACGAACCTGACAATGACAACAAAAAGAAAAAAGAAAAGAAAACCCTTTTTCCCAGTTTAACCAGAGTTGGCTACATGGATCAAACGTCTACAGTTGGGTCTGTCCAAACTCATTTACTCCATAGGTTCGATTTGACTAGTCGTGTGTTACTGTCTCTACACAGGTTCGTTTTGGTCTTCCTCCCCCTTTGTTTACCACTGTCAATATGAACCATATCACGTCGTCTAACCGGGTCATCCAACGGCCTACGATACACATCACCAAAAAAAGCAAAAAAAGAAACACCTTAAACGATTCTCCCTAATTTCATCTTCTATAGGTGTACAACATCTAAATCCCTTCTAATTGTGTCATTGGCTCATTGCATATCCTATCTTTGCTAGTTACACCGTCATCCACCTAAGCATTCTCATTTTCGCTGCACTAATTTTTTATCATATTTTTTCTTAATCTCCCAACACAACACTACAGATGTACACGTCCACTTCGTTTATCCTTCTTTTATCCTATGGGTAACACCATCATCTATCTCTCCATCTCTACGTAGATATATAAAATTATCCTACTCTAGCACCTTTTGCACACCAATAATTAATGCCTCTTCTCCCACTCGACTAATCCTAAATCCTTTAGACTCTAAACTTGTTATATGAACCTAAGGCACAAATAGAATAATATAGTCCAGTACAAGAAGAATAAATGAACCAAGCACAAAAACAAAGATAAATGAAGGTGTAATGACCTAAATACAAAGCATATGCTATCAGCGAAACTGAAATCTCTAAATGCAAACTACTTTTGCTCAAAGTTTTCTATGATAAGTAAACATTAGAGAAATTCGGAGGCATACCTTTACCCACAATCAGACCAAGCTTCTCTTTCGTAACATTGCTGAACGGCTCCATTTTGGTGAAGTCAAGTATCACAGCAACAGGTAAGAAGATCAAGAGGTTGAATAAACCCAAATAGCCAAGAAACTGCGCCATGCTTATTCTACCATTTTTCCCGTCATCATCATTTAGCTTCAGACGAATAAGAGTAATATAAACGGCATAAAAGGCTGCAGACGCTAATGCAAAAACATCCCCAAGCACAGGGTGTGAAGCAGTTGCACTTGACCCATTCGTCGAATCACCTAAGCTCACAACCACGGTTCCTCCCATGCAAAGAAGAACACTTGCCAGCTTGACCCAACTGAATTTCTCGCCCAAAAACACTAAAGCCACCAGAAAGGTGAACAGGCTAGAACTAGTGCTTAAGATGGTATTCGACTGTAGGACAAAAGCAAAGAGCAAAATTAGCTACATTAGTAATGATGCAAATACAAGAGGAAAATTAGATCAAAATCAAGTGTAGCTTACCGTAACCGAAGTGTACTTGAGTGAAAGATTGAATGAGAGTTGAGCCAAAAACCAAATGGGGCATATCAACAAGCTGACTTTAGCCACTCTTGCTCGTGTCCATCGCCCTTTGGCATCTAATCCTTTATTAGCTTCTTCACTAATAGGGTGATGCTCTACATGATGAATCTCCTGTCCTTCATGGTGGATTCTACTTTCTCCATCTTCCAAAGCTAAAAGAATCGAGCCATCGCCAAGAACGACATCCATATTGGTCTGATCAAGAAGCACAGCCTCTTCACACTCCTTCAATTCTTGCAAAATACTAGCTTTTCGACCCCGCCAGAAGAAGACACTCCCATATGTATCCTCCAAGTAGTGAACAATTTCAACAATGGGAACATAGACAATGAAGAGGGAATTGCAAATGTAGGTGATGAGAAAAGGCGAAACGCCTTTGTCTCCGTCGACAACTGACTGAACCACATAGCTAGCAGCAATCCAGATAGCTGCAACAGCAACTATGTATGTCAAACCTAAAACCCACCTCCAAACTTCACTCTTCATGCCTTAAAAAGATCACTATTTACCAATTTATTAGACTTACCTCAGGGAGAGTTCTAGAAAACTCTACAGCAATCTAAAAGAACTCAAATTTTGAATTACCCATTAGGGGATATCTTATTTATAGCCCCAAATTGAAGCCTAATCCGATTGGGAAACAAAGTTGAAACCCTTTTCTATTAGTAATCGGAAAAGAAAAACCCAGAAGATTATAGCAGCGAATCTGAATTATGGAACCATAACCAAACGAAGAAGACAACCCAGAAACCAAATGAAAAGATGCAAAGCGATACCCGAGAGGAGATTCAATTTGCATTCACCCAATGGTTGTTGTTGTTGATGTTGTGATTAATGCATGTCAACGAACGAGATCGAGGCTCTTTCTGTATCCGACCCTATTTGCAAATCAATTCCTTTTTCTTCTCCACTTCCAATTGATGAAGAATCCCTGGTTTTTTAATCACTTCAAATTCAGCATTATTTTAGCCAACCAGTAAAGATATCAAAAACTAGTGCATAACTCGTGCCCAATGGCAAAACTCCAAAAAAATATGACCACTTTCTAATGGCCGAGATTTTCTTGTGAAGTATTTGGTTTCTATGATATGACATGACTAAGCTATTCAACATGTCACATTTTTGAGGATACATTAATTTCCATAGTCCATTGTTATAACTCGTGTCCGAGGACATGAACACAAAAAATATGATACTGAGATTGTCTTATTATGAAGTATTTAGTTCACAAGATATGATGGGGATAAGCTATTCCACATGTCAGGAATAACTTATTATGTAAATTTTAGGGGTAGAAGAAGACACTTTTACTCTCTCTAGTTTGATTGAGGACACTTTCACCTCTTTAGAGTTCCGCAATTAGTGCGACGTTGTTAGTTTAGGGGAAGGATTTATTATTTTTATTTTTTACTTTTGTGAGAAAATTTATCATTTTTATCATGCAAAAAGTCTATTATACCATTGCGTAACCCCATATTCTGCACAATACAGTGACAAATTTATTCCCCAAAACTATTTTTAGTGACAGACGTAAACTCCATACTAACTACCACTCCGTCTCTGCTCTTTCTATCAAAATTGACTTTTTGACTCGTATTTTGGTCACTTTGACCGGATGATTTGGATACCAAAATAATACAATTTTTTGATGATTTTTTCACCGTATCATAGAGCAACTTCTACCCAACAACACCATGAAAAAATTATCAAAAAAAATTACATCGGTTTGCTATTCAAATCAACGGGTCAAAGTGACAAAGTAAATAGTGACAAAAGTCAAATTAGGTAGAAAGAGCAGAGATAGAGTGGTACGTCACAATATATCACATTATAAGGGTGTAAGTTTTCTGAAGTTTTGCAGACTAAAGGAGATGAAAGTGTCATTGTTTAATTGAAGGGGTGCAAGTGTCCTCTAATGAAACTAGAGAGGTGAAAGTATCTTTTACCCGTATTTTAGAGCATTTACATCCCAATTTTGGGTGAGAATACCCAAATTTGGCCCTTCAATGAGGCGTAGGTGTTAGTAATCTTTTTTCTACGTCTGTGTCAAAAACAGGCATTTCCATCCGATTGACGAAATATCCTATTTTCTATAGATCACTTCAAATTAAGCAATTTCTTAGTTGGTCACTAAATATATTTCAGAGCAATCCAAATCAGTGCCAATTTTGGTGAGAATACCCAAGTTTAGCCTTTCAATCATGTGTCGTTTTCATTTGTATGCCTGTGTCAAAATTGGCATTGTTTTCAAATTGACAAACTATACTTTTTCTATTGATCACTTCAAATTCAGCATTTTTAGTCGGTTAGTACAAATATCTTAAAGCATTTATAATGAGTGCCAATTTTGGTGAGAATTACCCAAATTTGGCCCCTCAATGAGTTGTCATTCTTTTTTTACGCCTGTGTCAAAATTGACACTGTCTTCAAATTGAGGAATTCTCCCTTTTTGATATTTTGCCTCGAGTTAAACATTTTTTTGCCAACCAGTAAAGAGATGTTGATGCATCTCCAATAATGTGCCAATTTTGGTAAGAATACTCAACTTTGGGACTACAATGAGCTGTCATCACTTCTCGGATCAACCAGAGATTTTGGCTGGTAAACTAAACTCTCACCCTTTTCTAGAAACATAACTCTCACCCTTGAGTTAGTATTATTTAGAACATCATATAAATCTTAATCCAAACATACGTCTAGCATAGTTCAAATGTAAAACATCATGCATCGATCTTGTACGCTCTATCACTGAGTCAACACCCAAGTGTATTTGCAATCAATGGCGGTGGAAGAGTTTGCTCAGACGACAGAAGAATTATTATTTCAGGACATCCAAGGATCAAATTATCAGTACACAGATTGGTGTCGCAGGTTAATGTCTAACAAATACAACCCACAAAATAAATACTAAGAATGATACTTTTCACTGAACTAGCTCTTAGCGGCACTTATATGGCCGTATCGCTCCATCACCTTACGGGTCGCAAGCGCGGCAGCCTCGCTCGCGCGCAGTGTCCCAGTGGCCATGATTGCAGCAAATTCAGCGCTGATCTCTTCCTGAACCTTGTTTCGAGCGTTCCCCAATGGATCTCCTTCAACTCCCTTCACAGGAGATTTCTTCTCTTGTGATGCTCCAGCAGTTTCCACAGCAGGGGGTACAGAGTTATCTTTAGCAGATTGCACTTGGGGTATGCTTTTGGTTTTAACCTCTGCAACTGCGCCGCCGACTGAGGAATTGCTCGCGCTTGCTGCTTGGGCGGCAACATTGACCTGCGGTCGGAACTGTGGAGCCTGAGGAACGGCACCGGCTCGCATAGTTGCCTCCAGCTGTTGTATCATAGGTACTGCACCAATGAAACAGAAACCAAACATAATAAGAACTTCGAACTACAAAAATATTGTTGGTTCTACGTCTCACATATTAATTTAAAAATGTGACTGATAACCACACATTTTATGGCCAGTTTGGAATGCTTCTGCTGCCAGCACAACTGCTTTCCGACAGCAGAAGCAGTTTTCAGAGCGTTTGGTAAAAATATTTATTTTTTAACTTTTCAGACAGTTTCTGCTATCTCGGAGCAGCTTTCAGGAAGCAGGGGGGAATGTTATTTGGAGCATGCTTTTGATTTCTTTTTTTTTTAAGGAAGGAACATGCTTTTGATTAATTATTCTACAACCAATTTCAACCTTGCAATTATTTTTAAAAAAAATATATCTTTACTGAATGTGTGTATACGCATCACATAAATTTTCATCTTACTCTCTCGCCACTCCACAGGTTCACAGTTGAATTTACCAAAAATGAAATCCCTATATCAATATTTCATCGTAGCTTCTACGTTATATTTACCAAACAACATTTCTAATCTAAATTCACAACAACTTTCCCACAATGGTTCTCACACAACAGCTTACTGCACCGCCACGGCATTTCCAAACTCCCAAACTGACCCTTAATCAATCAGTCAAAAGGAGGACACACTAGTCTGCCAGGACCACATTAATAAAAACACTAAAAGACTGGTACGAAACGATTTCCCCAAAAAATAAACATGTCACTTTACGAGTTGTCACGTACTAGCCTATCAGTGTTTCTAGTAAAAGGTGATATCGGTGGACTGGTGTGTTCTCCTTGGTGTATAGACTCAATGTAACTACGAGTGGGCAGACTGATTGATTAAAATGTGCAGTTCTATAATTAATTCTTAATTCTCGTTTTTAATTTAATCTCTGGGACCGGGTCGCCACAAAACACCAGGTTCTCCAATGCACTTCCATTTCAATCTTCATTTCCAAATTCCATATTCGAGAAACAACATAACCAGAAAAGAAAGTGGGACTTACAAATCATAGCACCCATTGGACTGCTCAGAACTTCATTAGGGAGGTTCAGAATATAGTCTGGAACAGTACCACCGACCAAAAACTGAGCAACCTCGTTACTGAAGTTGTTGCAATTGTGTTTGAGAAGGTTGTAGGTTTCTGCCGTGTATCGGGGGCTAATCTCCTCCAGATACATCTCAAAGACATCCTGGGGAACATGAGTCACACCTAGATCAACTACTTTGATTGGTGTTCCGTACGGAGTTGTCCCAACTGGAGCATGTTGTATACCACCCCCAAAATAGTATTCGTTGCCGTAAACCACGACTCCAGTGTGCCTGTCATATCAACATACAAAATTGAAACTTGTGAAGATCCACTACAAGTTCAAGCATAACTTAAGGAATTTCAAAAAGTCGGATATTGAGAAAAAACCGTGACATCTAATATAAGTTTGTTTCCTGTTAATAAGTACCAGTTTTTTGGTACTTAGTTTAGGGTTAATAGAATTGTAAATGACACAAACCACCCATGTGGTATGGGTAATTACCAAGTTATTATCCTGTGGTTTGGATAATACCACAAACTACCCTTCTGTCAGGCTGAAGTTGTGACACACACCACCCTTCTGTCAATGTCCATTACTAACACCCTTTTTCAGACAATTTTACCCTCTAAAAGAACGAAATGACATTGTTACCCCTTAATTACTACATAATGAAACAAACTATCCTTTAGAGTTTCTCATCTCCTCTTCTTTCCCTTACACCACCACTACCCTCTTGCACCAACCACCACTAACCTAACCCAAAACCAAGAACACCATCACCACCACTGCCATCAACCCAACCAAGCACCTCAACTGCCAACACATCTCTCTCTTTCTTGCTGTACACAACCCACAACCATTATCCCTGACCCAAAACCACCAACACATACTACATTGCCGTCATCAACACCGACACAAAGCCCCGATCCAACCCAAACAGAGTTGCCATAACACCGACACAGGTCTGATTTTGTTTGAGCTTCCACAGACCTCTCTACTTTCTCTGTCGATCGACCCAATTGGTGATATTCCAATTGTTAACGTGTAATGATTGATCTGGGAATGACATTGACCATTTTATTTCTTGCTTTCTTCGTCAATTGGCTCTGCTTTCTGCTCTTATGGGAAAAGGATGATCTTTGAAGCTACAACAGCTATTATGTATTTCCAACGGTAAAAAATGGACAGGTAATAAACAGCCCAAAGTGTACTCTAAGTAGAAAGGTACTTACCAGATCCCTTCGATGGCTTTTCCCAAAAATGTGGTAGATAGCTGTCGAGCCAATCCTTGACTCAAGTCGTAAACATTCAAGGAAACCTTGTAACCATCCTGCATAACATGAGATAGCGCAATAGCAAAGAAATCAAAAAGTTAAATAAGTCGTGAATTCCGGAGTAAACAGTATGCAAGAAAGAAAGAAGGAAACAACAGGATCTCAAACCTCTGCCATCTCCAAAGTCTGAAAGGAACTTGAACAAGACTTCGCTTCTCTTTAGTTTTCCTGGCTTATGCTAGCAAGATCTTCACGTAAAGAGCAAATCAACCTACACAAATCGATATGAAACCCTATTAACAAAAATGTAACCATACCTCGGCTAATAGCTTAAGATCACACTAAGCTACAACACTTAGAATGTAACCGAGGGGTGGAGTAACACAATCAAACTTGATTACCACTTGCAAGAGAAAGGACTCGGACCTCGTGGATTAACAAAAAAGAAAAAAAAAAAAACAAGGGTATCCATATTGAAAGCCCCACCCCCCCCCCCCCAAAAAAAATTCCTAATCTTCTATCAATTCAACTTCTCACGTAAATCAAATCTGTCGAAAAAATGGAATCATACTATTCCCACATTGAAGATTGATGCTTTTTCACCCATTCTAGAGAAGAAGATGAAATCAAAACTACTCCACTGACTTATTTTGAGTTCCAATTCAGGCAAAGGGTCAATTCATAGCTGAATTCCAAAACCCGCATAAGAAACAGCAAAAAAATCATGACAGGCCTGTAAAATCAATATCGAATTGACAAATCCAAACAAGTCAACGCGTAAATCATCAAATCCAAATTCCATCAAAATCTCACGGATCAAACCCTAGATTCAATCCCCAAATCCAAAATCCTCCATTCACAACAGTAAAAAATCTAATCTCCTCGGCCTGATCGTCAGATTTAGTCAGACAAAGCACCAATTTTGTTCAAACGCTGTCAATTGCTAATTCGAATACGAAACATGCGAATTTCAGAATATACTACTTATTAATGAACGCAGATTCGAAGAAAATTATAAAGCGTACCTGATTTGGGCGTCGAGCAATGGGAAAGAATCAACACAAAGCAAAGGACGATTGAATAAATATTAGGGTTTGGTGTAATATGGAAAGGTTTCGGAGAAAAGAAAGAAGAAGAAGAACCTCTTCAACGACGACCGAGAGAGTTTTGGAGTTCTATTGAGTTCTAGAAAGTGTCGACCACTCATGCTCTGCCACGTGGGTGACATAATTTTCAGTTTGATTTGGTTAGCTAATTACTCTGGTGAGCCTTAAGTATAGTTTAAATTAGCTATTTACCCTTACTTTATACTTTACTCCAGTATATCCCAAAACCACTGCAATAACAAGCATTTTTTTAGTCAACCGGATTTAAACTCGGGACCTCATGTAAACGCTCTACCACTTCAGCTACCACCGTAGTGGAAATAACAAGCTTTTTCTATACTCCGAGACTATACTGACTAACTCGTTTACTAGGGCATAAATTAAGCTTCTAAGTAAATCTTCTAAAATCAAATTCGGCGCAAGACATATTTTTCAACAATGTGTAATTAGTAATACTCCTCCTCTAAATTATATTGATTTTTTTTCTGTGTGTAATTATCATATAAGACATTGTAAAGAGGAAGTCTGTCAAGTAGTTAAACTCTAGTGTACAATGTTTAAATGGCATTCTTAAGAGCATTTAAAATATAGTATGACAAAAATGAAAAATGGTCGTCTGAACAATTTGTATTCAAGCATATTAATATTTGTAGGAAGATAGATATATTAAGGAATGATTAAACACAAATACAAATAATCATCAGTGTCAATACGTCTCATAACAAGAATTTCTCAAATCAATATGTTAATTTACTTTGGTGGGTGTTCGAATATTTTTTTTTCTAACACAACTATTCCAATAATACGAATGCATTTAAAACTCACAATAATACTAGTCAATTGTTGACATAAACATCTAATATTCAAATTTCATCTTGTCAATTTGAGACAATGAGGAGATCACTCTTAATTATATACCATGTTATTATCCGCTTAAGTTATCATATATTATGTTTTCATAGAAGATATTATATGATAATCTCTCAGCACAAACCCTCTATTTGCTTATTTTAGAGCTTCGTGTAGAGTTTTTTTTGGGCATGCAGAGGCGGTTGCACCGGGTGCCTAGTGCGGTAACGTGCACTCACCCAAATATTCATTTCTATTTTTGTTTTAATTCTTTCATAAATGCACCCATAAAAAATTATGAACCCCTAGTGTAAAATTTATTCATATGTGCCCATTATTCCAAAATATTCTAATAATTATCTCTACACCCCATTATATAAATTAAATGTAGTGTTTTTTTATTCTTACAACGAAATAAAAAGAGGACCGTTCGTCAAGGTGATGAACTGGCGAGTGATGTACAATGGAGTGTGCACTGATGGTATTTTACGAATGTAAGTGCGGACCCATAGTATGAAATTCATGTGTCCGTCCCTGTATACGTGTGTGTGTCACATATACTTAGATATGTAGGCTAGTCTCATAGATTAGTAAAAAAATCCAATTTTGAAGTCACGTATATTACGATTACAATTTGACTTTCAAGTTCGCATTTATTTGTGATCGTTATACATGATTAAAAATAATAGTATGTTAGGTAGGTGTGTTGTCACATGAGAGCCATAAAGTAAGCAGTAGTTCAATAAATAGTATAATTATTTTACTATCTAATCGATTCGAGCTGCCTTTTAGAGGAATCCATATCTACTATGGGTGGTGAGTTTGGTAGAGTGGTTTTTGGTGGAAAAACTAATTTATAGATTGTGGTGGAATTTTTTTGGTTTTTTTTAGAGATTCTGTTTAAACCAGTATGTTTGGTGGTGGTTTTTAATCTAAATTAAAAACTGAAAAAATGTGTTTGTTAGTGGTTTTTAAACTAGATGTTATTGATAAAATGACATATTTATCCTTGTGCATATAAGGGTTGTTGCTTGTAAAAGTAAAAGAACAAAAAACAAACAAACTCACAAACAAACAACATGAATCCAAGATAACTCTTTCAATGCAACATTGTTTAACTGATAGCAAAAATTTAGTCAACTAGGAAAATAACACAACAAAAATAGTTGACCCTAAGTAATAAGACATCACATTAAAGTGTGAAGTGAGTTTTTTGGGAAAAACAACATTTTTTTTGAGAAAGGGAAAAACAATATTATGAAGGAGTTATAGAAAAAAATATCAGTGATCTTTTTAATTACTTCGATGATTAAAATGTCAAAGAACTACCAAAATGCTAGACAATTTTCAGTCTAATACGTTTACGGTGTGAGGATAATATCGTCTTTGTGTGTCATAGAAATAAACCAAAGAAAAACTACCAAAAGTTGGTTTTTTTCACCAAGGCAAAAGTTGGAAAAAATTAGTTTAAAATCTGGTTTTTAAACCATTCAAAACAAACACTTTAAACAAACCATTTGGTTTAAAAACCAAAAAACCAAAAAAAAAACACTTTGCCAAACTGACCCTATGGGTGAGTTTGGTATAACTTATTTGCAACTTACGTTGTCTTATAAGTTTATGCCAAAAAAGTTCATGGCAAAAAAGATGAAGAAAAAAGATATGTGTGTTTGGTGTAAAAGATGTTAAGTACAAAAGTTCAAGTAAAAATTCAAAAACCCAACTTGTTCTTAAGTTCATTTTTACACTAGGAACTTATAAGTCCAAATCCAAAAGTTCAGCTTATAAGTCGCACATCAAACACTGCTTTTAAGCTGTCTTCAACTTATAATCCAGAATTGACTTATAAGCTGCTTATAAGTCATACCAACCCCCCCCCCCCTATATCTCCAGAAATTAGAGTGGGGGACCATGAATTGGGAGGTACAGTAGCACCTAACAAACACCTAACAATAAGTGAGGTTAATTATGGTATTAATTGGAGTTGGGTGGACAAAACCAAAATATAGAAAACTCAGGGGTACATACGTAATACTATCAAAGGAGAAAGTACTTCGAGAGCCCTTTAATGTGGGAACTGGGAACGGCATAAATTCTGTCAGGCCTACCTACACCTTAAACATCGAGCAACTAGTTCACAGCTGTCAAGCCGCTGTCAAGCCGTTAACCTTCATACCACCACTCTGATTCATCCTCTTCCCATCATGAGACTTTTTCCACTCTTCACCGGGTCACTTTGATCCGGTGATTTGGATAGCTAAATAACGTAAATTTTCAATAATTTTTTCATGATATTGTAGAGTAAAAGTTATTCTATACCACTCTGTTCCTGCTCTTTTTCTCTATGCTGACTTTTTGACTCGTATCAGAGTCAATTCGACCGGATAATTTGAATAACAAAACGATGCGATTTTTTGAATATTTTTTCACAGTGTTATATAACAACATTTGCTTTACTACACCATAAAAAGATTATCAGAAATAATGTATCACTTTGCTATCCAAATCACCAGGTCAAAATGACCCAATAAATAGTGATAAAAGTCAAATTGGAAAGAAAGAGCAAGGGCAAAGGGATAATCGATGAAAAAATTATTAAAAAATCGTATGATTTTGCAATCCAAATCACCCGATCAAAGTGATCCAGAAACGAGTCAAAAATCCAAATGAAAGGAAGAGAAGAATCGGAGTAGTAGACCTGTTCGACCTTTAAACAGAATCAATCAAAACAGCCAACAGTTTAATATCCCGACCCTGATCCCGAACCAGCCTGACCAAATCTGTTCGGTCACTTCTTCTATAACGGACCTCACCTCCGTACCGTAACACCTCATCTCTCTCTGTCGGAGCTCAGGGCATCTTCCGTCCAAACCGGAATTTCATCGACGGCGAGCTTCCGTTATCTTTCCGTTAGCTGTTTTGGAGTAAATCGGATCAGATCGTTGATGGAGACAACCGGTACTCATCATCTCTCAACTCTTTCGCACTTTTGAACAATCCAAGGGTTTACAATTCCTAAACTGAGAAATTCGACTGTAATTCGCCTAAATTCGTATGCAACAGTGATGATTATGGCAACGATTCGACTGTAATTCGCCTAAATTTGCTTGATTTTGGTTGTAAGGTGATTTTTTGGAGTGGAGATCTACTCCGGATCGGCAATGTAGAGTGTGATCTACTAGAGTGAGTTTTGATTTTGATAATTAGGTTTTCCGAATTCAGAAATTTTGTGCTTATTGATTCTGGTTTTGTTTGCGTTATTAGATTAATTGTTGTCACTGAACATGGCGCAAAGTAACTGGGAGGCTGATAAGATGTAAGCAATTGTTGTTCTTTCTTCTTTTATTGTTTAATAACTAGTGCATAACCCATGTCCGATGGCACTTAGCGTTTGGTTCCTAGGATAAGGTAGAGATACGCTATTCCACATGTCATGTTTTGGGATACGCTAATTCCCACAGTCCATTGTTATATAGACTAGTGCATACCCCCGTGCCCGAGGGCACTACCCCGAAAAATCATGTTCGTTGCCTTCAGTAGTACTCAACTATGAACGATGGAATAAACTATCCCACATCTATAGTAAGGGGCGATGAGGAAGTGGCTATACCCAAAATATGATATGTGGGATAAGCTATTCCACGTGTCATATTTTTGGGATAAGTTATTCCCCATAGCCCCTTATTATGTAGATTCTTGTTCTTCTGATTCGGTCGGTGCAGTCACTCTCGTGATCATATTTTTTCTGGTTTTGATATCTTGCTAGGCTTGATGTTTACATACATGACTACTTGTTGAAGAGAAAGTTGCATAATTCAGCAAAAGCTTTCATGGCTGAAGGGAAAGTGGCAACAGACCCAGTAGGTAAAATCATTCTTAACAAATCCCTTATGTTACTGAGATAAGGATGTCAGATTACTGGTAAATTGCATACAATACAATTCATGGCCTGGGAGTGATGAAGTAGCTTCAACTTTTACTTTCAGCGATTGATGCACCGGGGGGCTTTCTTTTCGAGTGGTGGTCTGTGTTTTGGGATATCTTCATTGCCAGAACGAACGAGAAACATTCTGAAACTGCAGCATCGTACATAGAGGTAGCTGCAGATTCAATCAGTTGGTGTTTTTTTTTTCTTTGGGTCGAGTAATGATTTGGAGTTAACTTAATTCTGTACTTGAAATTGAATCAGACCCAACAAATGAAAACAAGAGAGCATCAACAGCTACAAATGCAGCAAATGCAACTCATGCAACAGCGTAATGCGCAGTTGCAGCAGAGACGGGATCCAAATCATCCTCCCATTGGCGGTCCGATGAACACGATGAACTCTGAAGGGATGATGGGGCAGCCATCAGCTAGTGTATTGGCCATGAAAATGTACGAGGAAAGAATGAAACAACCTCATTCAATGGATTCGGAAGCTTCTCCAGGTCTAATTGATGCAAATAGGATGGCCCTTCTGAAGTCAGCAGCCAATCAGGGGTACATTGTGAAGCTTGAATCCTACATTTCTACTTAACTTGTTTAATAGCTTTTACCTTGATTGAAATTATTTCACTTTTGTTTTCTGTTCAGCCAGCTACCCCAAGGAAATTCGGGAGGCATGTCAGCAGCGTTGCAGCAAATGCAGGGACGGCCACATTTGAACACTGTACATACGGAACCTTGCTCTAGTTACTATTTTGATATGTTGATTCATCCTAGTCCTGCAAAATGCTCAGCCACTTTAATCTCTTTGAAACTCTCAGGACATCAAACAAGAAGTCAATTTAGGTGCACCTCAAAAATCATTGTCAATGGATCCTTCATCAATATATGGACAAGCTATCTTACAATCAAAATCCGGACTTAGTAGTGGAGGTACCTTTTCAAATTGTGGAATAACTGATAAATAACTCTACTGGACCTTGAATTTTATGTTATTACTGGTGGTTAACGACGATGTATATGTGTCACGGTAGAATTGTTCTGTTCAAGTCTTCAGTTTTCTTCTGTCAGTTTCCTTGCTCAGATTCCATGATTTAGTGCCAATATTCTTGCATTGAAATGCAAGTTCTCTTTTGCTCTGCTTCTTCCACTCATTTGATATGTAGTCCTATGCATAGTTATTTTGAAGTCTGTATTTTAAACTTTTCTTTGTTGCCAATAATGAATTCCGTAGAACTTTGCATCTTTCTATTTGTTTTATTCTGTGTTCTTCTTGACAAGATATGGCCCTTGATGGACAACTGTTGTTGAAAAAGACGTTGAGATTGTGTGATTCAGTTTGTTCTTTTACTCTGCAGCCTTTTGTTGTAATAACTTTGTATTGGGTAATTGACTGATAAACCTCAGAAGACAGGTTCCAGGTACCGTCGAATGCATCTTAAAGATTCCACGAGAACAATAATGGCAATTTACATACATGAAATAATGCATGAGTACCCTTAAAGATTCCCTTAAAACTGAAGTCACTGCTGTTAATGACCAGGGGTGAACCATTCTTCTGGAACTGATGCAGACAAATGTGTTTCCACTATAGAGTAGGAGGGGAAGAAGCACTTTATTTCTAGGAAATGCCAATTTAGACAAGTTCTACTCTTTATTTTGAGATTATAACTACTACTATTTATAAGCTTCCTTCCAGTGATTGCATCCAGCTGGCTGAATTGAATAATCTGGCCATCATTGCTTTCTCATGATTTTGCTGCTCATTTCAGGAATCAATCAGGGTGTCACTGGTCTTCCTTTAAAGGGCTGGCCTCTCACTGTGAGTTATCTCACTGCTATTTTGGGATATTCTATACTCTTAAGAAATAAGCTTCTGATATTTCTGGGTGTTTGACAATTGTCAATGTAATTTTATCCAGGGAATTGATCAGTTACGACCTAGTATGGGTTTACAGATGCAGAAGCCAAATATTCAAACCCCAAATCAGTTGCTTTTGGCATCACAGCAGCAGCATGTATTAGCACAAGCTCAGGCACAAGGCAACCATATGGGTTCACCAAACTTTGGCTTTGGTGGCTTGCCTAGGGGTAACATGAACGTAAGAGATGGCCAATCCTCTAGAAATGATGGATCTGTATGCTCTCCTGCACAATCAAATTCCTCCAAGGTAAGAGAACTTTCTTAAGATCATTACGAGCATTATTGGCAGAATAATCATAGTTTTCAACCAGATGCTATTTTATTTCAAACATTATGCTTTAGGAATTCGCCTGCAGCTTTTACATGTGAACGGAACAGGCTCCTTATTCTCAAATTTCGTTTGCTGTGTTAATCTTCTTTAGAGAAAGCTGGCGTTTCTATTATCTAAGATCATGCTAGCACTAGAATTCATTAACTCATACATATGGATTTATAAACACCTTCTATTGCAATTGAAAGTATGTTTTTTTTTTTTTTTTTTCGCTGGCTACAGAATTTGTTATAAAAGAAAAAGATAAATATAACAGAATATGATCATTACAACTACCAAAGTAAGATCTCACAGGATTAATTATAGAGATCTTATCAAGTTCCATGAGGCTCTATGTGAGGAAATCCACTCAAATATGTTAATCTAATAGTGATGACTATTTCTGGTTGAATACCGGTCTGTCTATACCTTTTAACTCAGAGAGGTCTATTGCTTTCTCTGATTCTAATGTGGGTATTGAAACAGATGAAGATGGCTCAGATGCAACAGTCATCCTCTCAACAGCAGGACCAGTTACAGCAGCAATTACAGCAGGTTGTTCTCATTTAGTTGAATCTCATGCTCTTTTTAGATGAGATTGATTCTACTTTAGTACAGTCTGTTTGCGATAGTGGCATACAGTTTTGTTGTTTCTCATTTTATACTTTTGGTTCAACAATTAAGAAGTATTCAATACTGTTTATCGTGTCATAGAAGAGAAGGAAACAACATTCTTCTTCTGGACCTGCCAACAGTACTGGCACCGGAAATACAGCGGGCCCTTCACCAAGCTCTCCACAATCCACTCACACTGCTGGTGATGGATTAACTTCAGCCAGTAGTATGCAACATGTCAACAATGTCCCAAAAAGTATGATGATGTATGGTGCAGATGGAGCAGGAGGTTTTACCTCGTCTACAAATCAGCTGGTATGCCTTTTTGACAGTTAATGCACGTTTAAGCCGAATAAACATGTGTGACACATGATAATTTTTTGAGTAACGTGAAGCTTCATGCTCGATAGTTGCTGAAATGTTGATTACTAGTGCAGGAAGACATAGAACATTTTGGGGGTGTTGGCGCTTTGGATGATAACGTGGAGTCACTTCTTTCAAATGATGGTGGAGATGGAAGAGATATGTATGGTACCGTAAAACAAAGTCTGACCGCGCCTAAAACAGAATCATCTAAAGGTATTTAAGTTACTCCAGTATATCCTAATTGTGCTGGTTAGTGTTTTGGTTTGCATAATACTTAGAAGAAGATGGTCAAATTACCCTTTTCAGGATTTTCGTTTGGAGAAGTTGGTTGTATAAGAACGAGGAGCAAAGTTACTTGCTGTCATTTTTCTTCAGATGGGAAGTTGCTAGCTAGTGCTGGACACGACAAAAAGGTAGATACTTTCAGTCATAAAAAAAATATGGCTTATGAAGATCTGGGTCTAATCACTACTCCATATCTGTAGTAGTTCGCCAGAATTTGATCTGTTACTACATATTATTATAAGTCACTAATGATGGGATTATCACATATGTTTAGTAGTAACTCTGTAAATTATATGACGTTCAGGCTATTCTCTGGAATATGGACACTCTGCAAACGGAAAGCACACCAGAAGAACACCAACATTTAATTACTGATATTCGTTTCAGACCAAATTCAACTCAGCTAGCTACAGCATCATTTGACAAGTCTGTACGATTGTGGGATGCAGCTAATGTAATTATCTCCATTATTCTCATTTATGATAACTTCTCCAAGATAGACTAACGATAGACATAGTGGTAAACTTGTCACGCTTTTATCATTTCTAAGTCTGACTCTTAGCTGCTCATATGCTAAGATCAACTTAGAAAATTCCTTTTAAGTGTTATCACCACAACTATAAACTACCGTGCTTTTTCTTGCAGCCGAGCTATTGTTTGCATGCATACACGGGACATCCTTCACATGTTATGTCTCTGGATTTCCATCCAAAGAAGAACGATCTTTTATGTTTTTGTGATAGTAACAATGAGATTCGGTATTGGAACATCAACCCGTTTACATGCACCCGTGTTTCAAAGGTTTGTTCTTTCATGTTTTTGACACTTCTCTCTTTTTAGTTATGTTTTGCTTTAAATGTATGATGATGATGCACTATGTTATCCTTTAGAATTCTAATCATCTTCTGCTTCTTGTAGCAAGGAGGTAGTGCACAAGTTAGGTTCCAACCAACAATTGGTCGTCTAGTTGCAGCAGCGTCAGATAAGGTGGTCTCCATATTTGATGTGGAAACTGACAGGCAAACTCATGCATTCCCGGTTCGTGTATTGTTTATTATTCTGTATTAAAGTTTAAAACTTTTGACATATAACCCTGATGCACTATGAGATAACCCCCATGCAATATCGATTTTACTGACATCGCGCACCAACAGTATGATAACGGTATCTGCTTTTTGGGGCCCGATGTCAGTAAAATCAATACTGCGTGGTGGTTATCTGTCAACTCTCATAGTGCGTGTATCTCACTGTCAGCAAACATATACTGCATGGAGGTTGTATCTCAAAAGTTCTGAAGTTATTAACTTGTTGTTTGATTGACATAGCTTGTACCCACCTTCTTGTAAGCAGGGGCACTCTGGAGTGGTGAACTATCTGTGTTGGGATCTCAACGGGGACTATTTGGCATCAGTTAGTGAGGAATCTGTGAAAGTGTGGTCGATAACTACGGGAGAGTGCATTCATGAGCTTCTTTGCCCAAATGGAAATCAGTTCCACTCGTGTGTTTTTCATCCAAGTTACTCATCTCTTTTGGTGATCGGTGGATTGCGGGTACTTTCCCTCTACTCCTTTTTTTCAGTAATAACTACTTGATGTTTACATATCAATAATGGCTAGTGACCAAAAATTTGGGTTATCTCTCTCTCTCTCTCTCTCTCTCTCTCTCCCAATTTATCGAGTACTTTTCAGTTGATTGCCAGTAAAGTATAAGGGGCGAAGTTGCCATGCATAAGGTGGTATTTGGAAGTCTGGATACTACGGAATTTGTGATTGGAATGTACGAGTTGTATCTTGATGATGAGTTGGATGTACCCGACTGTCCTATCAGGCCGTCATGTTATCTTAACTGAGTAATAGAAATAACATTATAACAACTATACACTTCGCCCTTGTTTGGATTTTGAGATTATTGCATTATTGGATTACGTGGACTGTATTCTCTTTTCTCATCTCAACCATAGCCAAATAATGCAATAATCCCACAATCTAGAAAAGGCCTTTGGTACACATGTATGTACATTTTCAATACTCTGATTCCTACACCATAGTAATGTCACAATCCAAATATAAGTCAACAAGCCTTTGGTTGGAGTCATGGATCAATTGTGTCTTGTTCCGTCACTGACATCGCATGTAAAATTGTCACCACTGTCATTACATTTCTGTTGAATTTTGATTGTTTCAATAGTGCGTAATCATATCGAATACCCCCCCCCCCCCCCCCCAGCCTGTCTGGGAATGGATTTTGGGTTAGCACAGATGGAATACCTGTATAATGGATTAAATAGGATCGGATATGAGATGAGGGTGCTAATCAGTCTCCGATTAGGATAGGTCATCCCAGTGTTTACCTGCAGAAGTTGACCTGGGATATTGGACTAATTATCAAGGGATAAGAGGGTCTCAAGAATAACTCGCCTTATCCTGCCATTCTATCCTCAGATTTGCTTCTCTTTATCAGAGCTGATGTTGCTTAACCTTTCTCTGAACATAGCATGAACATAGTTGCTACTCTTTCGTGCATAGCCGATTTGTTTATGAAGGGAACTCGCAGCTTCTTAGCATTAGTTTCTTGGAATGAAATTGATCGTGTTTGATCTTTGTCACTGATATAGTATCCGTAGCACTAGTCATAACTTTGTTATCTTGGTTGATACATCATATGCAGTCTTTGGAGCTCTGGAACATGGCAGAGAACAAGAGCATGACAGTTCCGGCGCACGAGAACATAATCGCATCTTTGTCTCAGTCGACTGTCACTGGAATGGTCGCTTCTGCTAGTCACGACAGCTCTGTCAAGTTATGGAAGTGAAATTCAGTAGTAGCTCGGTTTACACAATGGCTGCTCATCATCATTCCACAATCTGGGCTACTGAAGACAGTCCACTGCAGGTTTTTCCATATTGTTGTTATTATTATTATGAGATATTGGCGTGCAATGCCACACTCCACTGAGAGCGCTTCTAATTTACTGAAAAAGCTGAGGAATCAGAATCAGCGGAAGAGGCGCAATGGTTGGTGGATAGTAAGATTAAGAGTGTGCTTATTTATTGGTTGAATCATACTAGTAGTTGTTACCCCACTTGTAAATCATCTTCAAACTTCTAAAGCAGAAGTTTGTTCTCCAGTTATCATTTGAGTCTTGTCGGTATTGATGTGTTGCATTCCTTTAAGGGTTTGTTATATCGGGAATCTTTAATTGGAGCCCCATAACATTGCTCGCATGTGGTGCTCTTAGTCATTCATGTAATGTTGGCTGTATGCCTGTAACTATCTATATATAAGAGGAGATAAGGATACATATATAATTCTAGTGTGCTCATCCGCACTACTTTGCGTTGTGTTGTGCTGTCTCGTCAATACTGTGTTTGATAGCTCTGGAAGAATTGTAATATCTAGTGTTAAATAGTGAAGGTGCACTCTTTAATACCCAAATGGTACATTTGGTTTTCTTGTATTAGCCGTATTAGCCGAATTGGACCAAATGTAGGCTGTGTATTTTGTATTGAGGAGAATGTAGTCTGTGTATTTGATTGTTCTGTGCTAATTTCAATACCACCAGTATTAAATAGTAAAAAAATGGTACACCGGGGGTTTGCTGGATTGGCAGCTCTAATATTAATTATAGTTCAGTTAATTCAAATCAGTCCTATCCATTGATCATAATGAATTAACAGCGATCATAATGAATTAACAGCTTAATACTCTACAAAATCAAATGCAGACTCTAATTCCACTAGTCCATACATTCAATCCGCTGGAAGACTAGGATTATTCCTCATATTTTCTGCACCATCTTTGTTTATCGTATTTTAACTTACAGGTCTTTTATCATATATATATATATATATTTTTAAATCTCAAATGGGTCATGTAGGGTGGTTGCTCAATCACAACGTAGTACTTATCAAATCGCTTTATTAGGTCAGCGAGTATTTTACAATTGACCAAGCAATTTTAAGACGTTTGCAAACAAATGAGAGAACTTGATTGCGATGTTCCAACGTGCTTCCTAGTGTAATTTGACTTGACTTTATTGGTTGGTTTGGTGATTTTGCTGTGCTTCCTCAGTCTCTCGAAAACTAGCTTTTGGCTATTTTACGGGTAGTTTGAGATGCCAATTTCCCTTGTAAGTTCACACATTTTTATAATAATAAATCAATAAATCATCATCTGTTCTATTTCGCCAAGTTCTTGCTAGTGCATTATCCACAGTTAAAGTAATAAAAGTCAAATTAAGAAGAATCTGGCGAAACAGAGGTAGGGCATTATGAAAATGTTATGAAGTTTTATATCATTTTAACTTTTACAGATGAAATTGTCATCTTAAAGTACTTGAGCAATGGAATGCAAATTTTTGAATGCACAATCACAGATAAAATTAAATTGTTTTTTCTCTTCAACCTTCAATAGAAAAATTTTGTAGATAGATATCCCAATAAAAGAAAAATCAATACACTGCAAGAGAAACAGATACAAATGAAATGTGAAAATATCCTCCCCTCCCTCAACACACAAGGATATATAGGGCTGAACAAAAGCTATTACTGATGCTGTTTATGAAACTCGAGGATCCACACGTTGTCGTTTGGGACTTGACATATTGCTTCAACAGTGAAGCCAGTTTTCTCAGCTAAATCTTCGTATTGTTTCTTCGTTCTTTCTTTTCCTCCGGGATTTAGAGTCATCATGCACGCGTCCAAACCAAATACGCATGCTAATATAGGGTCAACGTTATCAAGACTTTCTGGCAAGAGAGATTCTACAACAATTATTTTTCCCGATTCTGGCAACGCTCTCCAGCAATTCTTTAGCAAAATTATGCAGAGATCGTCGCCCCAATCATGAAGCATATACTGCAGATAGAATATCATCAAGAGTAATGCATATTACAAATATTTTTGAAGTAAATGAATATATGAGATTTTGAAAAGGTTGAGGGAGTCATGTGATATTTCAGATACTTCGGAGGTGGTTACTTGTAAATTACTAGGAAAGGGCACACATTACCTTCATATAGATAGTTTCTCCTCTAGGGACTTCCACAAACATGTCACCTCCAACATGTTCCACTCCTAATGAAGAAAAAGTGAAAATTCTATCAATTTTTCATGAAGCATATTGTTGATAATCACATACCCTAAATCTTTTACAGAGTCAGAATTGAAACCCTAAATCTTATGCATGGCCTTTTAAATTCTGACTATACACAAGATTTAGGGTTCGAGACCCTGCTAGACATATACTGTGTTAGGATTTTAGATATAGTACTACCTGAAATAGCGGGTGCGTCTTTTATGACGTGAGGGAGATCAAAATTGATGCCTTTAATATGAGGATGCTTGGAAACTATGGCTGAGAGCGTAGCAGCGGATCCACCCCCAACATCTACAATCTCGTTTATGCCCTCGAACCCCTTGTAGGCTTGGAGGATGTTCTTCAAGGTCCGCGCAGTTTGATGGTGCATGGCAAGGTTAAAAATGTCATTGTACCTACTGTCATGTCGCGGATACTCAAACGCGTGCATCCCATGTGCCTTGTTGAACGGTATCCCTCCTCCAAGTACCGCGTCTTTCATGTAGTGCCTGAAAAATCATTTGTCATTTTATCAACTCATGGCAGAAGCAAAATCTAGAGAAACACAAAATACGGAATGTACTACTACTTCCCTTACTCATGAATCTTCTCAGTGTATTATTCATTGGGTGACTTAATTAACAAAACAATAAAAAAAAATGGTAATCTTTTCATTATCTTGCATCATTTTGCTGACCAAATCATCGAGTGAAAGTGACATTCCAGAAGTCAACTGAAAAAATTCAAGAGAGACAGACCAAGTAGTAACTTACCATGTATCAAGAACGACTTTGTCATGGAACAAGAGCAATAGAGGAGCAAGGGAAACTCCATCTTCATTAAGAACAAAGTGTTTGCTCAAAGGTGACAAACCATAGGCTCTCTTCGAGTTCCCAGTTTCGTCGACGACGTCAGAGGAAGTAAGAACCGAGGTGCTCGCGAGGAAATTGAGCATTCGCTCAATCATAGCCGGTGCGTCTGGGTTTTCTGTAACTAGGCGAGACGTGATCTCAGAAGCAGTGAGGTAAACACCATTAGCTTTTGCAATGATGTCAAATAAGCCGAGCTCTAAAGCTGCTTTTGTGGTCATGGGAAGAATTGAACCAGCAGCGAGCTGTAGAGCTGCGACATAACTTTCGTCTTTGTTTGAAATCGACATTTTTGTGTGAAATCTGTTGTGAGATTAGAGTTTTTGGAGAAAGAAGAATACAAGATGATGATTTTGCTAATAGGAGCACCTCTTTTTCATAAGAAGTGTTTAACAATTAACTAACTAATGATAGGAACCTTCCGTGAGTTGTTGGCTACATTTTTTAAGCTTTAGTGAAAATATAGTGTTTCTTAAAATGAAATTAATGTTGGTGAATCAAACACGATAAAGATTTGACTTCTATAAAACATCATGTTGATGACATGCTTTTTTTTGAGAATTTGTTGATGACATGCTCAGCACGATTCAATTAGATCATATATATGCCGGGTCTAAAGAAATTTGTGAGTTATATTATATTTTTTTTATAGAATTTTAGATTATAATATAAGTATATGAATTATATAAGTTCCTTCGGTGATACTGTATTTCCACAAAGTTTGAATGGTATTCGAGTTTTTTGTCTTGTGTTTTTATAAAATTTGGGTTATACTATAATTTGTACGGTAAATTCTTTCGGTGATACATACTGTATTTCCACAAAGTTTGTATGGTATTCGAGTTTCTGTCTTGTGTATTTCCACAAACTTTTTTTTAATAAAATTTGTATGTTTTTTTTTTTGGAGAACTTGTATGGTATTCGAGCAGCAAAATATTATTACATGACCAGTTCCTCGGTCTTAAAATGTTTGTTTTTGTTTGTCCTTCCAAGTTGTCTCAACTCTCAAAATTGTGCTTCTTTTAAGAATACAACCGATTACATTTTCCCCCACTCTTACTCTCTTTTAATTAGTACTCCCTTTTTATTATGTTTATGTGGACCCACATGTACTACTATGATTACTGCATGATAGCAATTTTCGCAATGCTTGTTATTTTTTACATTTATTCTCATTACATTACTATATGTAAAAAAAAATGACTAACATATTAGGACAGATATGCAGGAAACAATGGTTGTCGTTTCCTCTTATTCCAAACCAAGCCTATCATAGTATTGAATTTCATGCCATCTTCTGAAATTCCATAACCCAAACTTTATCACGAGGAACTTGACATATTATCTCAAGTGAGAATCCTGATTCTTTTGCCAATGCATCAAACTCTTTCTTTGTTCTTTCCTTTCCTCCCTGTGTTAAGGTCATCAGTCGCATATTGATGCTGAACATTTGTCTTGATATGAAGCTTCTCTCGGGGTTGTCCGGAAGAAGGGACTCCACTACTATCACCTTCCCAGATGGAGGCAACGCTTTCCAACAGTTCTTTAACAATTTGACACAATAATCGTCGCTCCAATCGTGAAGAACGCACTGCACGCGAAACTAGGTAACTCGTTATATGATCTAAATGCTTTGTAGTTTGATGTTGAATCCAGGGGCATATGAAACAATTACATGACTATATTGAACACCCCACCCAAAGTAGCAAATGGTGATTCCCTATGAATTATCCAAAAAGAGACAGTGGCAACTCCAACAATAAGAACTGCGAAAAAGTTAAATTGTTCATGTTTTAACTTCGCATTACATGCATTTGTAGTGTTTATTCAAACAGTCCAATTTTATGTTACATTTCACAGTCATCTAAAGTTAAAATATGCAAATGAAATGCATGATATGAAAGAGGGATATACATAATTTTGGGTCCCTAATATCCAGTGGACTAAATATTGAAAGAATTGTGCATATATTGTATAATGCATTATGGTCTTTTGCATGACATGTTAGTACTTAATGTATTACGATTTTTTGCATACTTTTGCTAATATTGCATTTTGTATGGCCGATTAGAGATGCTCTTACCTTCATAAAGAGGGCCTCAGCTTTAGGAACCTCCTCAAACATATCTCCCTCGATATGTACCACCCCTGGCATATAAAATGAATTAGGGTCTATAATGAATATAAATAACAACATATTAAAATTTTGATAGCTAGATCAATTTTATTTTGACAGCAAAATTAATTTACCTTGGTGAATAGGTGCAACTTTTATGACATGAGGCTGATCGAAGTTGATCCCTTTGATTTGGGGATACTTGGAGACTATGGCAGCCATCGAAGCACCAAATCCACCTCCGACATCTAAAATCTCACGTATGCCCTCAAATCCCTTGTACGCTTCAAGCATATTGTTCATGGTTATATCAGTGATATTTCTCATCGCTTGGTTGAAGACTTCATTGTATCTAGTATCCTCCCCTGTATATTCAAATACTTGCTTGCCATGAGCCTTGTTGAATGCAATCCCACCATCTAGAATTGCATCTTCCAGGTTGCCCCTGTATATATAAAAGTTAACGAAATTTACTGTAATATCTATCACATCCCCCATCTCGTGAGATCACGCGATGAATTTCCATTTGATTTAACCCAATCGCATCAAGGATTTGAGGCTATTTGTCTCAAATGAAAAGTGCATGAATTTTTTCTCATTAAAGATGCTGTGAGTTTAGTGTCACAAGTGTCAAACGACTATAGATTAAATGTCATTTGCCCATCCAATTATTAAAAGTCATTCCAAACTCACCTTAAATATCATTAAAACTTAGGCTTAATTACTTAATGCATACCCCCGGTATAGTGAAACTATCACATTGCATTACACACTTTCAAAACTTGCTGTAAATATACTCCATTTGCAATAAATAAGTCAATGTGAAACCGATAAATATTTCATCCAAACACCGTCATCACAAGAAGGGTAAATTTGTCAAAATAAAAAATGAATTAACTTTAAAAATATAAAATTAGAAAAAGAAACAAAAACAAAAAAATTAGTTTGAAGATAAAGATCTATCTTCTCTTCTCTGTCAATCAACCCCTTCACAAAACACCCTCCTCCATCCCTATCTCCATCACTCTTGTATCTCACCGAATACCCCAACGCCTCTCTCATCCTCGACAAACCATGTGGCCATCTCTCGTCTCCGCTCCTTGGGATCTCTCTCTCTTCGCCGAACAGGTCGATTGGGTAAAGTTTGAAAATTACCCAGTTTCACATTGACTTATTTATTACAAATGGGGTACATTTATAGCAAGTTTTGAAAGTGGATAATGCAAAGTGACAGTCTTATTATATTGGAGGTATGCATTAAGAAATTAAGCATAAATCTTAACTAGGAAAAGAAGGTACTAACCATGATGCAAGATTAACCATGTCGTGGACAAAGAGCAGCTGAGGAGCCAGTGAAACACCGAATTCATTAGGAGCAAAGTGTTTGCTCATAGGTGTCAAACCGTAGGCTCTCCTTGAATTTCCATTCTCATCATCGACGATGGTGTAAGTTAGAACAGAGTGGCTGGTGAGATAACAGAGCATTCGCTCAATCATGGACTCGGCTTCTGGATTTTTAGTAGGAAGACAAGAAACCATCTCATGAGCAGATAAGAGGTGTGATCCCCCACCATTATTATTAGCTTCTTCTTCCGCTGCCGCCATGATCTCAAATAGTCCAAGTTCTATAGCTGCTTTAACGACCAAGGGAAGAACTGCGCCACCGGATAGAGACATAGCTTCACAGAAACTTTCATCACCATCTCTGTTTGCATTCGACATTTTGGGAAAGAAGAGATTGAGTGGAATGTGGTTCTAAAAAAATTGGGAAACCTCGATTGAATTAAACCAAGAAAGATTGATTGATCGTCTATAACCTTGGCGCAACAGTCTTTATATAAAAATGTACTTGTACTATGTTGTTGTGGTTATCCATATCCATTGAACAACACTTCCAAAATTTTGATTGTATGATGATGAATCATGCTGTGATTGATGTCATGGCCACATGGGGGGAATTGGATCAGCATTTGAATGTATGCAGGTATGAGGTACCTCTTTTGTCCATATTATGCAAGCTAAATGGGTGTGTGTATGCTATATATAGTAAAAAAGACATTGGCTTAATTGCACGTTGCATACTCGTAGTGTACAAAAATAATCTTATTGCATTGCAACCTCCGTTCTAAAATTAGCTGATTGCATCATCCGTTTGCAATATTTATTATCTTTTTGTATTGACAATCTTTTTTTGCTGTTATCTACTCTAGGGACTTTGCCTCTGTAGATACCATCTCTAATAGTTTATGCACATCATAATGTTAATTAATAAATATAGAAGATGGTGAAAATTAAACTCCAATAGACGATGGATATGCTTATTGACGCGAAACAAAGCGTATTCTAACAAGTGCACTAGGTCGTTGTGCACAAGAGATTCCGACAGGGGAGAACTCTGTGTACACCGTAAGTAGAGGATCAGAGATGGCACAGGAAGAGTTGGGTTGTGTGTAGGGAGAGAGTAAGGCAGTAGTAATGTATGAGAGAGAGACAGAGGTTTGGCAGAGCTTCCGCGTATGGCTGGTGTGTTCTCCTTTGTATGGAAAGGTTAACGTCCTATATATAACGGAGAATGTGACCGTTGCAGTGTGGTTAACGCGCCCATCAATGGCGGCTTAATTAGCTTAACCACAACGGCACGTTCGTCCGCGTATATAGGGACCGTTACAGCACGTCATGCGCGAATACCGGAACCGTTATGGGGTTGACCGGATTGACCGGGTTTATGGAGCTCGTGCCATAAATCTCTCAAAAGCAGTTACTAAAGGTCGCGTGCGGGCTTGGCTCGCACGCGACAGGACTTACTCTAGCCTCCAAACCACTAAGTCCCTACAAGTCCCGTGCAGTGGTATGCGAGGGCCCTGTCTCGCAGCCCCCACATGGATCAGCGCGGCTGGTGATCCAGTGTGTGTGGAGCACAATATGGTGTGCTAGATGGTTGCCACGTGGCCAAGATATGTCAGCTCAGAAAGCACTATCTACATTAGCCCCCTTTCTGCGCGTGAAGACTCATAGCTGGATAGACTTCCATGCGCGGAAACCAACATACGCGTCGCCGCCACGCACCAATTCAAATATGAGTAAATTCAGCCCCCGTGCGTGCCATTATGACCTAAAACCCCTAGAGTCGTGCCGTCTGGCCTTTAGGGTTTTAGGGGTGACGTCAGCTTGTCCTGTGATTGTGCGATTCGACGGTGACGGTTGCGATTCGACTACTGAAAGGACGCAACCCTTCATTGTTTTTGGATAAATACTCTGTACTCTCCATTGTTGCAAAGCATCACTTCTTTCTCTTAAAGTGAATGATACCCGGAAGTCTTCGAGAGCAGATTCAGATAATCAATCACCAGTTCAAAATTGCAAATCGTCTTCTTCAACTGTCTGTATCCAAGCAAGCTCTACAGAAACAAGGTTGGTCTTGTTCAAATTTTTGATCTAATATGCTAGTATATGCTTTGAACTGCGTTGGATCTGCAAACCCATGACATATTATCTGTTGAAAACTTGTGAAGAAGCTCACAATCTCTGAATCCAATTTCGATTCAGTCCCCCAATGATAAAGACCTTGAATGTAGGGTTTTTGAAATCCCTGAGAATGCAAACAATTTCCAATCTCTAACTTCTGAAATTGGTACCAGAAACTGTTCATCTTTCTTCCCATAGATCTTGAATCTCAGAATTCAAACTGAAGTGTGCATATTTCTCCCTCCTTTTTTTCTTGCTTTTTCGCAGGAATGGCAAAGACAAAAGGAACCAGACCCACCAAGGAGGACGAAGAAGTACCTGATCTTCCGCAAGCTCTATGGCGAAAAGCCCCCTATCTGGGTGGCAAAGATTTCTACCATGCTAGGGTTAAGGCGAAGAAACTGCCTGCCCCTGTCTCTGGTGAAGGGTTGCAAACATTAACCCCTCCAGTTAACTCGGCCTTGCTCGAATTGATTGGCTCCGAAGACGTGGTTCGATTGGGAGTCGAAAATGGGTACTTCCCATATGCTGTGATTTCTACCCAAGCTTTTGTTCAGAAATTGGACTACATGGATGAGTGGATCGACCATGTATTGACTCATCACGCCGTGACTCTAAATGAGGCCGGCGTATACTTCGCAGTTCGTGCTATGAAGGGTGCTGCCGTGAAGCTGGACCAGTCCATACTTCTAAACCTTCTTTCCCGCTACTCGCCTGCGACTCACACATTTCACTTTGCTGAGTTCGAGGCTGCCCCCACGCTCGAGGACGTGCACATGCTTTATGATCTATCTCCCATGGGCGAGGTGGATCCTTTGAGTCCCTTGAGGACGGATGCGGAGATTGCTTTGTACACGCAGATGGAGGAGTGCTTGTCAGAGGTAAAGAAAATTTCCACTCGGTGGACCACTACAAAAGTCCTTCATGACTGGCAGTTGGTTGACACATCTGCGAAAAATACTTGGAACAAATGGGTGCAGTACTTTTTCCGTGATTATGCGAACAGCAGCATCACCAAGAAGCTTCTGAGTGAAAACCCAAAGGCTGAGAACTATGTGGAGGGTAAGGGTTATCACTTAACCCTATGCGCCTTTCTCTGCGCCTGGTTGTCGAGGTACTTAATCGATGGCCACCCGCACGATGGGGTCTTCTATCACGTTCTGCCCCTTGCTGTGAAGTTGGCTCTCGGCCAGAAAGTCGCACTCGGACCCTTGGTCTTGGGCACATTGTACTACAGACTGGATCAGCTGGTCGTGGCCATGAAGGAATCGCGTGGTCGCCTCGACATACTGACTTTCGTTAACATTGCCTTCTTGACAATGTGGGTCTTTGAGCGCTGGCCTTCCTATGCTCCAGTTGCTTCTAAGCCTAACAGGTGGTGTCCCCCAGGCGCGGTGGAGGAGAGTAACAGCGGCAGAGCTGCGAGGTGGTTCGGGACAAACAATAACAAGTGCGTTTGGAGCCTGATATGCGATAATCGACAAGAGTTCATAGCCAGGCCCTATGCCATGCGTATTGAAAACGTGCGATGGTTTCCAAAGCTGTATCCTTCTAAGGGTGTTGTCTTCTCAGAAGAGCTCCTCTTCGAAGATGGAGAGTATTTCCATGAGCGCTATCGCGAATTCTTTTGCTGGTGCCTGCGAGGTTCCCTTCCTGCTCTCGGGGAGCATGTTCGTGAGCTCGCGCCGAGGTACGAGAGGATTACCGTGGACGTTGATCCCGCTCGCGTTTCTCCCCAATTCGGTTTTGATGCGGTGGCGCCATCAATCTGGCCACATTCCATTGTCAGAGGCTGCTATAAGCGTCTGTTGACAAAGGAGTGCAAAACAGTCTTGCTGAGCAATCTTCCCTTTGAACAACCTGCAGGTAACCGTGAAGGCGGTTATTCCAAAAACTGGCTCGCATACTGGAACGCCCAGCACACAAGATTCGAGACGCAGTCGCCCCCCCCAGCCAAGCAGAGCTCCTGTGATCAAAAGAAACTCTTTTCCTTTTCGTCCCAATTGCAGTCTGGACGAGTCTGAATATGGTTGCTACTCATTGCTGGATCACGAGAACCATTTGTGTCCTGCCATCATTCTAGATGAAAAGACCGCCGCAGTTAGAAAAGACGACTCGCATGTCATCAGATATAGCGAAACTTTTGCTAAGGTAAGCAACTTCTTTCGCATGCGCTAAGCTTCTTTACTTCAATATATTGACAACCTCATTCTACACTGCTTGCTGTAGTGCCATGTGCGGAGGTTTGCATCTGGTGAGCGTTCCAAATCGCTGGTTAACACCATTGTTACCACAAGAAGACAAGGACAGTCGTTTCGGCTAGCATCGAGGATGGATCCTGAGGTCGAAGCCAGGATTCGCGAGGTCATGAATGCTTTTGCTGACTCGCTGATAGACAATGCTCCGGCCTTGTCTCCCCCTAGAGATGATCCGTCTCCTCCAGCGACTGCCGCGCCAAGAGCGAAGAGGCCTAGGCAAAGAGGAATTACAATCTCTTCCCCTAGAAGCGCTCCAACTTCCCCTCCTGCGAGATCCCTTTCTGCCAAGGACAAAGGCAAAGGTTGCATGACCGGTAAAACGCGGAAGGAGCTCGCAGTGGAGACCTTGGTTCCATTCGGCCATGAGGAAGAAGAGGAGAGGCGGGAGCCAAGAGAGGGAGATTAAGAAGAAGAAGAAGAAAGAGTTAAAGATGTCCGTGTCGGAGAGGAAGGTGCGATACATGAGGAAGAATCGGGAGGTATCTCAATCGTACTTCTCTCCTCATTATCTTAGCTCTTTTGCAATTTGATTTGAACAAATTGTTTCTTCGCAGATGATGATGATGATGATGATACCCTCAGTGGCCTTTTGGCCAAGAGGCAGAAGAGGGGTGCTCATTCTGGCGTTTCTGATGAACCCATAAGCGAGGACATTCTCGCCGAGTCCAGGAAGACAGCTGCGGAAGCTGCTGAAAGGAGAAGAAAGCGAGAAGAGGAAGAGCTCGAGCGCGTGAAGCAGAGGAGCCTTGAAGAACAACATGTCGACGACCTAGTGCGTCCAACTGATGAGGAAGTTGTGCTTCCCGAAGAGGTGGCTCCCCGAGTTGAGGAGGAGGACGTGGCTCCAGAAGATGATGCGGCAGCCTTGGAGCAAGCCCAAGCAGATTTTGAAGAAATCGCAGGCGGCAATGAAGGTGAGATTTTTAATCTCGCAGTAACTTATCGAGATGTTATTGTTGGTGCATTAAAGCATGGTGTGTCAAAATCTGACATTCGCCGTTGGCTAGTAGGCAAGTGCGGTGAACCCTCAGGTAATCACTTGAACGATATGCGTGAACAAGGCTTAGCAACTCAAAGCATAATCATGACTAGTTTCTTCGCATCCCAGGTCACGCTCATCTTAAAGACATGCTTAACGAAGACACATTAATAGGGCAAGGTTCCACGTCCTTAGCGTATGACGAGGATACTGCAATCCCACCTTCGCGTGGAGGTGCTTGCTCTTAGCTTTAACAAAGATAGTAAAATAACGTACGATACAAGTTACCTCACACCATCGCATTTTGTATCGCAGGCAATGCTGATGAACCCGTGTTGGAGCAAAGGAGTCGACCTTCTGCGCCCTATGTCCCGGTGCCGAGCTCTCATACCGAGAAGCCCGTCGCAGCTGCTGAATACGCAGGAGAGCCTCTTGAGGACGTCATCGAACTTTCTGATGATGCCGAGGCTGACACTGTGTTAATGGAGGAAGATGCCCATGCTGGTGCTGAGGAAATAGGAACGAATGCTACTGATGCTATCGCATCTGAAGATATCCCTCGCCAAGCTGCAACTTCTGTTGCCACCACGCCTCCAGCAATGACTGAGCCGGCGGCACCTCTTCCTGCGTGGAGCTTTTGGGGCTCGCTGGTCGAGGCTGCGATCGCTCCTAGTGCGGCTTATACTCTTCCCCCCAACTATGAGGAGTTAGAGCTCACAGCTGATAGAAGGGCAATGGAACGAGGACAGTCTTCAACTACCCCAGCCATGCGCATTCCTTCTCTGCGCGAGATCCTTGAAGGAACTGGTATGTCGTGATTTGCTGTTCGCATTTCGCATCCTTCATTTGCGAATTTGATAGTATAACTTGGCTTTGACATTGCTTCAGGTTTGAAGCAAGCCGATGTAGACTGGCTAGTTCGGATGCGCCTCACCTACCCCCAATCATTTGCGAGGTCTCTAGAGATAGAGCCCTTTGACAGGAGGCTATTTCTTACTGAGGCCATTTGGATTTTGGAGCAGCTTTCCGCGGCCACACCTGCGACCATTTCTCCTCAGAGTGCCGAATTGCTTTTTGGCATGTGCCAAAATCTTCTCGCCAAAGTTCAAGGCAGGCTGGGCTTCAAGTTTCTTATCAAAAGAGTTACCCTGATTCGTGCGGCCGTAACTTTGAAACGCGGCCACCAAAACCTCGCAGCTGAGAAGCAGAAGGTAGAGCAGCAAAAGCAAAACGTTGAAGAGGCTATGAAGCTCTATCATGAAATGAATGCCAAATGCGAGCAATTGAAGCAAGAGGTGGAGCAAGTGGAAAATCTGAGCCGTCAGTTTACTCCTCATGACTCTTTGATCAAGGGTTTATTTTGATTTTTGGAAAGGTAGCAGATAAGTAGCAGAAACATTATTGTAATGTTGCTAGGGTTTCTCCCCCCCCCCCTTTTTTTTAAAACGAGAGAATTGAAATGCCTGTTTTGCCCTTTCTGGGATTTGCTAGAATATCTCTGTGCATATCCAATTATGACGTCAGCAATTGATATTCTGCCTTGATTTTCGCGCTAATTGCTCATTAGATAAGCACGCTTTCCTTGGGAAGTCCATCCGAATCATGACCATCCGTCATTAATTAGGATACGCAACTGAATCGTCGTAGCCTTTAGTAGGGTAATTGATTGTTACCGCTTTTCAAGGCGTAAGTGATTGATCCTTACCCTCTTTTCAAATTCTGCTGACTCATCTTGGCAACCGAAGAGTCTCCACAAGGTCTATATAAACCCTGCCTTTTTCCATTTGGGTTTTTCATCCCAAAAATGTGCTTCGCCGTGAGTCCTTACGACTGCTGGCTTCAACGCTTATTTTTCGTTGATTCATGGCAACTTCAAGTTGTGAAACCTGAGTTTGCGCTTTGTGCTATAGAAATAGTTTCCAAGATCCGCTTTATAAGGCTTACTGATCCTTGTAACTTTCATATAGAAGATGCAGATAATACCTCACATTTGTTCGAAGAATTTTCTTCGTCTATTATGTTTGCAGGTCATGTTTCCGGCCGCCTCCCGGCGAGGTGCAGCGCCGTAGTGACCTTGCTACCGACTCATAATGAACGGCGGGATTCTCCTCCAGCATGACCGGAGGAGAATTTGTTGCCCCCACTTTCGTGAGCTCAGGGTGGCGAGCCATTGTGCTCGTTTCCGTGGACAAGGAGCCCCTGTCCTTTGGAGCTTCTGCTTGCATGTTGTACGCTGGAATCGGTGGTTCCTCAGGCACATCTCATGGGGTGTTGATCAGACAAGGGCCTTGTAAAATCTGGGATCTTGAATGTATCGTCGCATAGCCTTTGTGGCGTTTGTAGGACGTTCATTTTATAGCAAGACCCTACTTGCTACAGATCTTTGGTCGCAGATCTGCGTATCGCATAGCTGGTGTTAGGACCGTTCGGTTCATCCTTTTTCAGTTAGGATTCCCCCGCTGCGTAACTTCTCGCTTGTAAGTTACTTTTTAGATGTATTGTAGGCCATGTTGGCTACGTAGTTAGATTTGAGCTTTTTCGCTTTTAAGCTGCTATCTAGACAGATAAATTGTAAATGCTTTTGACTTATAATGATAAATTGCTTTGTATGATCTGCTGTCTCGTTACAACAAATTACAATTTCGCATGCGTATTGGCCAATTTCGCCTTCTGTAGTGCTAAATACACACTTTGTATTTGCTATCTGCTGTATAAATCGCAGATATGTTCTTAGATCGTTCGAGATCGTGCTCGCGCAGCTTTGCTACCTTGGCAGATAGGCCTTTGTGGGTTACTTTAGATTCAAGTGCAAGTGCTATCTTATCAGACAGGCCTTTGTAGATCACTTAAGATCATTTTGCATACGACCGATAGACTTAAGAACGATTTTTAAATCGCATTTGTATAATGCTGCTATCGCGACAGATAGGCTTGAAAGATCATTCAAAATCATGTTCGCATAGGCTGCTATCGTGACAGATAGGCTTAGAAGATCAATTAAGATCGTTTTTGCATGAGCTGCTATCGTGTCAGATAGGCTTAGAAGATCAATTAAGATCATTTTCGCATGAGCCGCTATCGTGGCAGATAGGCTTAGAAGATCAATTAAGATCATTTTCGCATGAGCTGCTATCGTGGCAGATAGGCTTAGAAGATCAGTTAAGATCATTTTCGCATGGGCTGCTATCGTGGCAGATAGGCTTAAGAGATCAATTAAGATCGTATTTGCATGAGCTGCTATCGTAACAGATAGGCTTAAGAGATCAGTTGAGATCGCATTCAAGTAAGTTGCTATCGCAGCGGATAGGCTTTTGCTAACAGTAATAATGAACTAAATTAGACAATAAAGACATCTAGAAGCATAAAGTTCTTCTCATTTGGGAGAAGTCTTTTATTATAGAACTCTCATATGGGAGAGATTAGATTACAATTCTCTCATATGGGAGAGAAGATGTGAAAATCATAGCTATACAGAGCATAAAGCAACGTTGTAGTAAAACGCATAAAATGAGAGAAGTCAAGGATAGTACTTCTTAATCCAGCGCATGTTGACTGAGCTTGGGGTTGAGGTTGTTCCGTGCAACCTCCGTATGCTGCAGTAGCCACTGTCAAAGACCTATGTGACTTCAAAGGGCTCTTCCAAATTGGCTGCGAACTTCGGGTGAGCCGCCTCTCGCATGCAATGATCAGATGCGCGCAGGACCAAATCTCCAACTACGAAATCTCTACGTTGGACTGTTTTGTTGTACGCACGAGCAATCCTTTCTTGATACCATTTGTTGGTCCTTTTAGCTTGCTCCCGCTTTTCTTCTAGCAGGACCAAGTCATGGTCGCGTTGATTGTCGTACAATGCGTGGAAAGCCAATCTTGCAGAGTTAACCTTTACCTCCGCTGGTACCACAGCCTCAGCTCCATAGCATAGAAGGAATGGCGAGACCCCTGTGGGTGTCCTTGGAGAAGTCCGGTAAGCCCACAGGGCTATGCTTAAAGAATCAGCCCACTTCTTGTGGTCGTCAGCGACCATCTTGCTCAAAATTCTCAACAGCGTCTTGTTGGTCGCTTCTGCTTGCCCATTCCCCTTCGGGTAGTAGGGGGTGGAGCATATCTGCCTGATGTTGTATTCTGCTAGCTTCGCAGCCACCTGGCGATTAACAAAAGGAGTGCCATTATCTGAAAGGATGGTGTTGGGAATTCCGAACCTGCATATGATGCTTTCTTGAATGAAATGGACCACAGCTAGCGCATTTACCGTCTTCAGTGGTATTGCTTCTACCCATTTAGTGAACAACTCCGTCGCGGTGAGAATGAAATGATTCCCATGCTAGGTTGGTCGAATGGGACCAATAAAATCCAGAGCCCATGTGTGAAACGGCCATGGTGTTCCCAATGCATGCAGATCTACAGCATGAGCGTGCACTAGATTTCCTTTAAATTGACACTCCTGGCAGCGTCGTACTTTGGCGCGGCAATCAGCCTCCATCGTGGGCCAGAAATATCCAATTGAGAGGAGTTGTCTGCATAATTTCGCACCCCCCTGATGTTCCACCTGATGAGAAAGGTCCATCACTTCTTGTGCTTCCCTGCTATCTAGACATCGCAGCAAGTTGCCCTCATGGCCCCTTCGCCAAAGCAAGTTTTCTTGTACCACGTATCGGGACGCTTTCCTCCTGAGTTTCTCAGCTTCTTTCTTGATTCGGGTACAGTACCCTGGGTGAGAAAATCAAAGAGTGGTTTCCTCCAATCCGCATCATCATCGGTTAGAGCGATGAGTAAAGAATCTTTGATCAGTGCGCAACTCTCGCACTTTACCTGTATTAGTGTTGCGGCCGTCGACATGTCTGGCCAGTGAATGCCATATCTCTGAGCTTTCCGATAGATTGACACTTCGCTTTCTCCGCAAGCATGTTGGTGAATCTTTTCTAACAGCAGTTGTCCCTCTTGCTCGGAGACACATCGCATGAGTATTCCGCCAGGGCCCTTGTAGTAAAGGGTGTTATCATGTATGCAATACCCCTTTGTGAGTGCCCAGTTCTCGTTGCTTGTGCCTTCTGCGATGGCCCGTAAGATTGCCTTTCTCCAGTCTGCATCGTCCATGTATTCATCGTCGCACGCGTCTTCTGTTAACGCCGACGACGTTCGCACTTCGATCGAGATTCTTGCAGGACATTTGTCTGTGCTAACCTTGGATACCAAGGTGGCCAAAGCGTCTGCATGCCTGTTATCCGCTCGGGGCTTGTGCTCGTACCTAACGTCGCAGAATTGCTGCACCAGTTTTTGTACCAAAGTCCGGTAGGACAGAAGATTTATCTCCTTCAAACCGTACTCGCCCGAGGCTTGCTTGACAATTAGCTTGGAGTCCCCCATGACCGTCAAGTTGCTCACTTCCAAGGCCTTTGCCGCTCGAAGTCCCGCAATGAGAGCTTCATATTCTGCTTCGTTATTGGTGACTGCGAAGTCAAGCTTGGCGGACATCTGTATGACCTCCCCATCTGGTTTGGTCAAGACTATCCCAATGCCTCCGCATTTCCTTGTTGACGATCCGTCGAAATGAAGCGTCCAGTAGGGCACATCGACTGCATATATTTCAGGTCCTTCAAATTCTTCTTCAATCACAGGCTCATGACTGTTATCTGGAAATTGTGCCAGCAAATCCGCCACTGCCTGCGACTTGATCGCTCGCGGTCGCACGCATGTGATATCGTATTGGTAGATGGTCATATACCATTTCGCCAATCTTCCCCCAGGAGTGGTGTGAGTCAGAAGATACCGTATGGGATCACTTTTTGTGACCACCACCACCTTGTGCGACGCAAAGTAGTGTTTCAACTTCTCTATCACGAAGAATAGGGCAAGGCAATGACGCTCGATGTCCGTGTACCTTGATTCGGCGGGCTGCACGATGCGAGAGATGTAGTAGATGGGTCTTTCTTGGCCCTCGTACTCCTGAGCTAAGAGTGCTCCTATGGACTTCCTCGTTGACGTCAGATACAGCAAAAGCGGTGATCCTAATTGAGGCGCGATCATTATTTTTGAAGACGTCAGCAATTCCTTTAGCTTCCCGAACGCAACTTCGTGCTCCGGGGTCCAGCTGTATGCGGCATCTTTCCTGAGAAGATCACTGAAACAGCAGGTAATTTCGGCAATCGCTGGGATGAATCTCCGCAGATATGATAGCTTTCCCAAGAACGTTTTCAAGGCACTTTGGTTATGTGGCAGAGTCATGCTGATGATGGCTGACACTTTCGCAGGGTCGGGCTCGATTCCTTGGCGATGCACCACGCATCCCAAGAACTTTCCTGACGTCACTCCGAATGCGCACTTCATGGGGTTCATCTTCAGTTGAAAGCGTCTGCATCTATTGAACACTTTCCGCAAATCTGCCAGGTGATCTGCCTCCTGCTTGGATTTAACCACCAGGTCATCCACATAGAATTCCACTTCCTTGTGCATCATGTCGTGGAACAGAGCCATCATGGCGCGCTGATAAGTTGCACCTGCGTTTTTGAGACCAAAGGGCATCACCGTGTAGTTGAATACCCCTACTGGAGTGATGAATGCGGTTTTCTGCGCATCTTCAGGGTCCATCTTGATCTGATTGTATCCGCTGAAGCCGTCCATGAAACTGAACATGCGATGACCCGCTGTCGAATCAATAAGCAGATCAATGTTGGGAAGCGGAAAATCGTCCTTGGGGAAAAAACGATTGAGATCCCGGAAATCCACACAGATGCGAAGCTGCCCATTCTTTTTTAACACAGGCACAATGTTGGCCAGCCATGTAGGATGGTGATTCGGCTCTATGAACTTGGCGTCCAGGAGTTTGACAATCTTCTGTTTGATCTTCACGTTAAGCTCCGGCCTGAAGCTTCTTGTGCTCTGCTTTACCGGCTTAGACCCCGGAATAATGTCTAAACGGTGCATGGTGATACTTGTGTCCAGACCGGGCATCTCATCATACTCCCATGCGAACACGTCCTTGTACTCGGTCAGGAGTTGTAGCAGTCCTTTCTCCTCTTCGCTTGTGAGGTCCGCACTTAGAAAGACTGGTGTGCACAAGAGATTCCGGCGGGGAGACCTCCGTGTACACCGTACGTAGTGGATCAGGGATCGCACAGGAAGAATAGGGGTGTGTGTAGGGAGAGAGTAAGTCAGTAGCAATGTCTGAGAGAGAGACAGAGGTTTGGCAGAGCTTCCGCGTATAGCAGTGTTGTTCTCCTTTGTATGGAAAGGTTAACGATGTATATATACTGGAGAACATGACCGTTGTAGTGTGGTTAATGCGCCCATTAATGGCGGCTTAATTAGCTTAACCATAACGGCACGTTCGTCCGAGTATATAGGAACCGTTAGAGCACGTGGTGCGCGAGTACCGGAACCGTTACGAGGTTGACCGGGTTTGACCGGATTGACCGGGTCTAGGGAGCTCGTGCCATAAATCTCTCAAAACAGTTACTAAAGGTCGCGCGCGGGCTTGGCTCGCACGCGACAGGGCTTACTCTAGCCTCCAGACCACAAAGTCCCTACAAGTCCCGTGCAGTGGTATGCGAGGGCTCTGTCTCGCAGCCCCCACATGGATCAGCTCGGCTGGTGATCCTGTGTGTGTGGAGCACAATATGGTGTGCTGGATGGTTGCCACGTGGCCTAGATCTGCCATGTCATAAAGCAGTATCTACATTAGCCCCCTTTCTGCGCGTGAAGGCTCGTAGCTGTATAGGCTTCCATGCGCGGAAACCAACATGCGCGTCGTCGCCACGCACCAATTCAAATACGGGTAGGTTCAGCCCCCGTGCGTGTCATTATGACCTAAAACCCCTAGAGTCGTGCCGTCTGACCTTTAGGGTTTTAGGCGTGACGTCAGCCCGTCCTGTGATTGCGCGATACGACGGTGACGGTTGCGATTCGACTACTGAAGGGACGCAACCCTTCATTCTTTTGGATAAATACCTTGTATCCCATTATTGCAAAGCATCACTTCTTTCTTTTAAAGTGAATGGTATCCGGAGATCTTCGAGAGCAGATCCAGATCATCAACCATCAGTTCAGAACTGCAAATCGTATTCTTCAACTGTGCATATCCAAGCAGGCTTCAAGGAAACAAGGTTGGCCTCGTTTACTTTTTGATTTTAAAATACCGGCGTTTGCCATGAACTGCGTTGAATCTGTAAACCCACGAAATCTGTGGAGAGGCTTTGATCTTTAAACCTGCTTCGTTCTTAATCTTTCAACAATATTGGGTCTTGCAAATCCTCAATTTCTGAAATCGGCACCGGAACTGTCTGCTTTCCTTTGCATAGATCTCGAATTTCAAAATTCAAACTGAAGTGTGGTATTTCTCCCCCCCTTTTTTTGCCCTTTCGCAGGAATGGCCAAAACAAGAGTAACCAGACCCGTCAAGGAAGATGAAGAGATGTCGGAGCTTCCGCAGGCTCTGTGGCGAAAAGCCCCCTTTCTGGGTGGGAAAGATTTTTACCACGCGAGGGTGAAGGCGAAGAGGATGCCTGATCCTGTTCCCGTTGAGCAGTTGTTAACGCTGACTCGCCCAGTTAACTCAGCCTTGCTCGAGTTAGTTGGCTCTGAGGATGTGGTTCGATTGGGAATCGAGAATGGGCACTTCCCATACACTGCAATTTCTACTCAGGCGTTTGTCCAGAAGTTGGACTATATGGATGAGTGGACTGACCACGTGTTGGGTAATTACGCCGAAACTCTCGATAAAGCCGGCATTTTCTTCGCTGTCCGTGCTATGAAGGGTGCTGCCGTGAAGCTGGATCAGTCCATGCTTCTAGACCTTCTGTCCCGCTATTCGCCTGCGACTCACACGTTTCACTTTGCTGAGTACGAGGCTGCCCCCACGCTCGAGGACGTTCAAATGCTGTATGAGCTTTCTCCCATGGGCGAGGTGGACCCCTTGAGTCACTTGAGAACACCTGCGGAATTGGCCTTGTACGCGCAGATGGAGGAGTGCCTAGCAGAGGTAAAGAAAATCTCCACTCGGTGGACCAGTACGAAACCTCTTCCGAACTGGCAGCTTGTTGATACATCTGCGAAGAATACCTGGAACAAGTGGTTGCAGTACTTCTTCCGAGACTATGCGAGCAGCAGCATTACTAAGAAGCTTTTGAGCGGAAACCCGAAGGCCGAGAATTACGTAGAGGGCAAGGGTTATCATCTGACCCTTTGCGCCTTTCTTTGTGCTTGGCTGTCGAGGTATCTGATTGATGGTCACCCCCATGACGGGGTCTTCTACCATGTGCTGCCACTTGCGGTGAGGCTCGCTCTTGGCCAGAGAGTCGCGCTCGGACCCTTGGTCTTGGGTACGTTGTATTATAGGCTGGACCAGCTGGTTCTGGCGATGAGGGAATCGCGCGGCCGTCTCGATGTTCTGACCTTTGTCAATATCAGCTTTTTGACAATGTGGGTTTTTGAGCGCTGGCCGTCTTATGCTCCAACTCCCCTCCCACTTGAGAAGTGGTGTCCCCCACGCGAGACGGAGGCGTTCAACAGCGGGAGAGCTGCGAGATGGTTTGGGGCAAGCAACACCAAGTGTACTTGGAGCTTGATATGCGACAAACGAAGGGAGTTCACTGCCAGGCCCTACGCTACACGTGTCGAGAATGTGCGGTGGTTTCCAAAGCTATACCCTTCCAAAGGTATGGTCTTGTCAGAAGACCTTCTCTTTGAAAAGGGGCCGCATTTCCACGAGCGCTATCGTGAGTTCTTTTGCTGGTGTCTGCGAGGTTCTCTTCCTGCACTTGCAGAGCACATTCGTGAGCTCGCGCCACGATATGAAAGGCTTACAGTGGATGTTGACCCCACTCGGGTCTCGCCTCAGTTTGGTTTCGATGCGGTGGCCCCATCAATCTGGCCCCAGTCCATCGTCAGAGGGTGCTACAAGCGCTTGCTGACAAAGGAGTGCAAGACGGTCCTCATGAGCAATCTTCCCTTCGAGCAGCCTGCGGGAACTCGCAAGGGTGGTTGTTCCCAGAACTGGATCGCATACTGGATTGCCCAGCAGACGAGGATGGAGACGGAGGCGGCGGCGCAGCCAGGAAGGGCCCCCTTGATCAAGAGAAACTCTTTTCCGTTTCGCCCTAATTGCAGTTTGAGCGAGTCTGAGTACGGTTGCTACTCGTTGTTGGACCGCGAGAATCATTTGTGCCCCGATTTCATTCTGAAGGAGCAGGTTGATGCAATCAAGAAAGGTGACACGCAGGTCATCAAATATAGCAAGGCGTTTGCTGAGGTAAGCAGTTTCCTTGTGTGCTTTGAGCTCTTTGATTTGCTTGCGCTGATGCTTTTTGTTCTGTATTGTCTAGTGTCATGTGCGGAGGTTCGCAGCTGGTGACCGCTCCAAATCGCTGGTGGATACCATTGTTGCCACCAGAAGGAGGGGGGAGTCGTATCGGCTAGCGTGGAGGATGGATGCCGAGGTCGAAACAAAGGTTCGCGGGGTCATGAACACTTTTGCTGACTCGCTGATAGACAACCCTCCGGCTCCGTCTCCTCCTAGAGACGACCCGTCCCCTCCCGCGACTGCGGCGCCGAGAGCGAAGAGACCTAGGCAAAAGGGGATTACGATTTCTTCCCCTAGGAGCGCTCCAGCTTCTCCCCCAGTGAGGTCCCTTTCCATCAAGGACAAAGGCAAGGGTCGTATGCCCAGCAAAGTGCGAAAAGATCTCGCAGTTGAGACTTTCGTTCCATTCGACCAAGAGGAGGAAGAGAGACAGGAGCCCCAGGCAAGTGATGAAGAAGCAACAGTTGTGATGTGCGAGGAAGAATCAGGAGGTACTTCCGTCGCATCTCCTTGCCCTTTATCATGACTTCTGTGCAGTTCTTTTCTTTGAACCAATTTTGTATTCGCAGATGATGATGATGAAGCCGTTGGTGGCCTCATGGCCAAGAGGCAAAAGAGAGATGCCCACTCTGGCGTTTCAGATGATCCCATAAGCGAGGATGTTCTTGCTGAATCCCGGAAGACAGCCGCGGAGGCTGCTGAAAGAAGAAGGCAGCGAGAGGAAGAGGAGCTCGAGCTTGTGAAACAGCGGAGCCTCGAGGAGCTGCATGTTGACGACTTAGTGCGTCCAGCTGGCGAGGAAGACGAGCTTCCCGAAGAAGTGGCTCCTCATGTGGAGGAGGAAGATGAGGTTCCTGGAGAGGACGCAGCAGAGCTAGAGCAAGTCCAAGCGGACTTCGCAGAGATCGCAGGTGGCGATAAAGGTGAGATCTTCAATCTCGCAGTTACTTATAGAGACGTAATTGTGGGTGCGTTAAAGCACGGTGTGTCAAAGCCTGACATTCGCCGTTGGTTGGTAAGCAAATGTGGAGAACCCTCAGGTAATTATTTTGAGTGATACGCGCATACTAGGCTTTAGTCACTTGAGGCAAAATCATGACTGGTTTACTCGCGTCCCAGGTCACGCTTCTCTTAAAGATTTGCTTAGTGAGGATACACTGATAAGGCACGGTTCCACGTCCCTAGTGTATGATGAGGATACCTCAATCCCACCTTCGCGTGGAGGTGCTTATTCTTAGCTTTAGTAAAGATAGCGAAATAACTTATAACACAAGTTACCTCATATTATCGCATTTGGTATCGCAGGTCATGCTGAGGAACCTGAGCTGGAGCAGAGAAGTCAGCCTTCTGCATCCCATGTCCCCATCTCGAGCTCCCATACTGAGAAGCCCGTCGCGGATGCTGGACACGTAAGTGAGCGTTTCGAGGATGTCATCGAACTCTCCGATGATGTCGAAGCTGATGCTGTGCGAATGGACGAAGGTGTCCGTACCGGCGGTGAGGAGGAAAGGACAAGTGATGCCAACATTTTCGCATCTGATAGTGTCTTCCGTCCAGCAACTTCGGTTGTGCCTCCGGCGATGACTGAGCCAGAAGCACCCATTCCTGCGTGGAGCATTTGGGGCTCGCAGGTTGGGAATGTAGTCGCAGCTGGTGCGGCCTACACTCTTCCTCCTGACTATGAGAGGTTGGAGCTTGCAGCTGATAGGAGAGCCATGGAGCGAGGGCAGTCTTCGAACAACCCGGTGGCCCGCATCCCTTCTCTTCATGAAATTCTGGAAGGCACTGGTAAGTAAAGATTTACCGTTCGCACGTCGCATTATTTGGTTGCGAGTTCTGGCATTATAACCGTTTTTGATGTCTCAGGTTTGAAGCAAACCGATGTAGACTGGGTGGTTCGAATGCGTCTCAGATACCCCCGATCGTTTGTGAGATCTCTGGAGATCGGACCTTTTGACAGGAGGCTATTCCTTACTGAAGCCATCTGGATATTGGAGCAGCTGTCTGTGGCTACACCTGCGACCATTTCGGCCCAGAGTGCTGAATTGCTGTGTGGCATGTGCCAAAATCTCTTGTTCAAAGTCCAAGGCAGACTTGGCTTTAAATTCCTCAAGGACAGAGTTACACTGATTCGCGCAGCTGTAACTTTGAATCTCGGTCACCAGAATCTCGCAGCTGAGATGCAGAAGGTGGAGCAGCAAAAGCAAAAGGTTGACGAAGCTGTAAAGCTGTATCAGGAAATGAATGCCAAGTGCGAGCAACTGAAGCAAGAAGTGAAACAAGTGGAGAAGCTGAGCGAGCAGTTCGCACCCCAAGACTCCTTAATCAAGAATTTGTTTTGACTTTTCGAATTTTGAAAAGAAAACAGGAAAATGGTTGAGACATTAATGTAATATTTTGAAACATTAATGTGATATTGCTAGGGTTTCTCCCCCCTTTTTGTTTTTAACAACAAACAATGAGTTTGCCCGTTTTGCCCCTTTCGGGATTTGATTGGACATTTCTGTGCATATCCAATTATGACATCAGCAATTGATTCTTTGCTTGATTTTCGCGCTAATTTCTCGGCAGATAAGCACGCTTCCGTTGGGAAGTCCATCCGAATCATGACTATCCGTCATTTATTAGGATACGCAACTGAATCGTCGTAGCCTTTAGTAGGGTAATTGATTGTTACCGCTTTTCAAGGCGTAAGTGATTGAACTTACCCTCTTTTTTGAATTTTGCTGACTCATCTTAGGCGACCGAAGAGTCTTCACAGGGCCTATATAAACCCTGTCTTTGCCATTTGGGTTCTTCATCCCAAACATGTGCTTTGCCGTGAGTCCTTGCGACTGCTGGCTTCAACGCTTGTTTTTCGTTGATTCATGGCAACTTCAAGCTTTGAATCCTGAGTTTGCGCTTTGTGCCATAGAAATAGTTTCCAAGATCCACTTTATGAGGCTTATTGCTGTTTATAACCGTCATAAAGAGGATGCAGATAATACCTCATGTGTGTTCGAAGAAATTTCTTCGTGTATTATGTGTGCAGGTCATGTTTCCGGCCGCCTCGTGGCGAGGTGCAGCGCCGTAGTGACCGTGCTACCGTCTCGTAATGAACGGCGGAATTCTCCTCCAGCATCTCCGGAGGAGAATCCGTTGCCCTCACATTTGTGAGGTCGGGGTGCTCGTCAATGCCCTTGTCCAACATGACAAGGAATCCATCACCAGAGGAATGACTGCTTCGCCTGTTGCGCGGAGTATCCTCTGTCGGCACAGGAAGCTCCTCCGGCGCCTATCTTGGTCAGACAGAGGCTTTTGTCATTCCTTGGGGTCTTGGGCGCATCGTATCCCTGACCTTGCTGCTAGGGATGCGGCGAATGACAAGTTGATCTCTTCGCGACAGCATCCCTTTTGCTATAGATCTTCGGCCGCAGCTCTGCGTACTGTGCTGCCGGTGTCAGGACCGGTGGATTCTCTCTTTTCTTAGTCGAGAGTTCCCTTGGCGCATTTCTGGCTTACCAGCCATTTTTCGAATGTATTGTTAGCCATGTTGGCTGCGTAATTAGATGCGAGCTTTTCGCTTGTAAGCTGCTATCTAGATAGATAAATTGTAAGTCATTTGACTCATAATGATATATAGTATTTGTATCATCTGTTCTTTGCAACAAAATACAATTTCGCATGCGTTTCGGCTTGTTTTGCCTTGCATAATGACATGTATTGATTTCACATATGCGATGTCAATTTACAGATATTTCGCTAGATCATTCGAGATCGTACTTTCGCAGTTGTGCCATCTTGACGGATGGGCTTGTAGTTTGTCGTTGTAAATCGTATGAGATCACGTTCACAACGTTGCTATCGTAAGAGATAGTTTTCGAGAGATCAATCAAGATCGTTGAGCTGTGCAAATTGCTATCATAGAAGATAGGCTTTGTTTGAGATCGTTTCTCGCATAAACTGCTATCATAGCAGACAGATCTTTAGAAGATCTAATAAGATGATTCTGTACTCGTGTTGCCATCATATCACACGGGTTTGGATAATTAACTCAAAATTGCTATCGTAACAGATAGGCTTGAGAAGATCATTATAAGATCGCATCTGTATAACCTGCTATCCCAAGAGATAGGCGTTAGGTGATCGATTGAGATCATTTTTGTATTTCGCTGCTATCGCAAAAGATAGGCTTTGGATGGTCATGTAAGATCGTATTTTCTATTTGTTACTATTGCAGCGAATAAATCATTGTTAACAGTTATAACAAATTAGATAAGCGATATAAACAGCTAAAAAAATGTGAACTTCTCGTTTGGGAGAATTCTTTTATTATGACATTCTCATATGGGAGAGGTAGGATTACAATCCTCTCATATGGGAGAGGAGATTGCGAATATCGTAGCCACATGAGACATTAAGCAACGTTATCATAAAACGTATGAAATAAGAGAAGTCAGGGATAGTACTTCTTGATCCAGCGCATGTTGACTGAGCTTGGAGTTGAGGTTGTGCCGTGCAACCTTCGTATGCTGCAGTAGCCGCTATCGAAGACTTCTGTGACTTCGAAGGGTCCCTCCCAATTAGCTGCGAACTTTGGGTGGGTTGCCTCTCGCATGCAGTGATCAGATGCGCGCAGGACCAGGTCGCCAACTGCGAAATCCCGTCGCTGGACTGTCTTGTTATAGGCGCGAGCGATTCTCTCTTGGTACCGCTTGTTAGTCCTTTTGGCTTGTTCTCGCTTTTCTTCCAGCAAGACTAAATCATGATCGCGTTGGTTTTCGTAGAGCGCGTGGAAGGCCAGCCTTGCCGAATTGACTCTGACCTCCGCAGGTACCACAGCTTCGGCCCCATAACATAGTAGAAATGGCGAGGCCCCTGTGGGTGTCCTTGGAGAAGTTCTGTAGGCCCACAGAGCTATGTTAAGAGAGTCGGCCCACTTCTTGTGGTCATCTGCGACCATCTTGCTCAGAATTCTCAGCAGCGTTTTGTTAGTCGCCTCGGCTTGCCCGTTTCCCTTTGGGTAATAGGGGGTAGAGCATATCTGCCTGATATTGTACTCCGCAAGTTTTGTAGCTACCTGACGATTAACAAAAGGAGTACCGTTATCTGAAAGAATAGTATTCGGGATTCCGAACCTGCATACGATGTTTTCCTGGATGAAGTTGACCACAGCCAGCGCGTTTGCCGTCTTCAGTGGTATTGCTTCCACCCATTTAGTGAACAGCTCAGTTGCGGTGAGAATGAAATGGTTCCCATGTGACGTTGGTCGGATGGGGCCAATGAAGTCCAAAGCCCATGTGTGAAATGGCCATGGCGTCCCTAGTGCATGTAGGTCCACGGCGGGAGCGTGCACTAGGTTCCCTTTGAATTGACATTCTTGGCAGCGTCGCACCTTGGTGCGGCAATCGACTTCCATCGTGGGCCAGAAGTAACCGATTGAGAGGAGCTGTCTGCATAATTTCGCACCTCCCTGGTGTTCCACCTGATGGGAGAGGTCCATGACTTCTTGTGCTTCCCTATCGTCTAGGCATCGCAGCAAGTTGCCTTCGTGACCTTTTCGCCAAAGCAGATTTTCTTGAACCACATATCGAGAAGCTTTCCTCTTCAATTTGTCTGCCTCTTTTCTCGATTCGGGTACAGTGCCCTTGGTGAGGAATTCAAACAATGGCTTTCTCCAGTCTGTGTCGTCGTCGATTAGAGCGACAAGTAGAGAATCTTTGATTAGTGCGCAACTTTCGCACTTCCCTTGTATCAGGGCTGCAGCTGTTGACATGCCTGGCCAATGAATACCATATCTCTGAGCTTTCCTGTAGATTGACACCTCGCTTTCTCCGCAAGCGTGTTGGTGAATCTTTTCTAACAGCTGTTGTCCCTCTTGCTCGGAGACACATCGCATGAGTATTCCTCCAGGACCCTTGTAGTAAAGGGTGTTGTCGTGGATGCAGTATCCTTTCGTGAGTACCCAGCTTTCGCTACTGGCGCCTTTCGCAATAGCTTGCAAGATTGCTTTTCGCCAGTCTGCGTCATCCATGTGTTCATCGTCGCACGCATCTTCTGTTAATGCCGACGATGTTCGCACTTCGATGGAAATCCTTGCGGGGCATTTGTCTATGCTGACCTTAGATCCCAGAGTTGCTAAGGCGTCTGCATGCCTGTTGTCCGCTCGGGGTTTGTGCTCGTATTTCACGTCACAGAATTGCTGCATCAGCTTTTGCACTAGGGTGCGGTATGGCAGGAGGTTGATTTCCTTTAAACCATATTCGCCCGAGGCTTGCTTAACAATCAGCTTGGAATCTCCCATGACTGTTAAGTTGCTCACTTCTAAAGCTTTCGCCGCACGGAGCCCCGCGATCAGAGCCTCGTATTCCGCCTCGTTGTTCGTGACTGCGAAGTTGAGTTTTGCGGACATCTGTATGACTTCACCGTCCGGCTTTGTCAAGACTATCCCAATGCCTCCACCTTTTCTGGTTGACGAACCGTCGAAGTGGAGGGTCCAATAGGGCACGTCGATCGCGTAGATTTCAGGGCCTTCGAGCTCTTCCTCGATCACAGGTTCGTGACTGTTGTCGGGAAACTGTGCCAACAGATCTGCTACCGCCTGCGACTTGATCGCTCTTGGTTTCACGCATGTAATATCGTATTGAGAGATGGTCATGTACCATTTCGCCAATCTTCCGCCCGGAGTAGTGTGGGTTAGCAGGTATCTTATGGGGTCGCTTTTGGTGACCACCACTACTTTGTGCGATGCAAAATAGTGTCTCAGCTTCTCTATTACGAAGAATAGAGCAAGGCAATGACGTTCGATGTCCGTGTACCTTGATTCAGCCGGCTGCACAATGCGAGAGATGTAATAGATAGGCCTCTCTTGTCCCTCATAGATCTGAGCCAAGAGCGCTCCTATAGATTTCCTTGTCGATGTAAGGTATAGCAGAAGCGGCGATCCCAGTTGAGGCGCGATCATTATCTTTGGGGATGTGAGTAGCTCCTTTAGCTTTTCGAATGCGGCTTCGTGATCAGGAGCCCAGTTGTATGCGGCGTCCTTCTTGAGGAGAGTACTGAAGCAGCATGTGATTTCAGCGATTGCTGGGATGAATCTCCGCAGATATGACAATTTTCCCAAGAATGTTTTCAGGGTACTTTGGTCTTGAGGTGGCGTCATGCTGGTGATGGCTGACACTTTCGCAGGGTCAGGCTCGATCCCTTGGCGATGGACTACGCATCCCAGAAACTTCCCCGAAGTCACGCCGAATGCGCATTTCATGGGGTTCATTTTCAGTTGGAAGCTCCTGCATCTGTTGAATACCTTTCGCAGGTCTGCAAGGTGATCTGCTTCATATTTGGATTTGACTACCAAGTCATCCACATAGAATTCCACTTCTCTGTGCATCATGTCGTGGAATAGGGCCATCATGGCCCGCTGATAGGTTGCGCCTGCATTCTTAAGGCCGAATGGCATTACCGTATAGTTGAATACCCCCACGGGAGTGATGAATGCGGTTTTCCTTGCATCTTCGGGATCCATCTTGATTTGATTGTACCCGCTGAAGCCGTCCATGAAACTGAACATGCGATGGCCTGCCGTTGAATCAATGAGCAAATCGATGTTAGGCAGTGGGAAATCGTCCTTAGGGCAGAAGCGATTAAGATCTCGGAAGTCCACGCAGATGCGGAGCTGTCCGTTCTTCTTCACCACTGGCACGATGTTGGCCAACCATGTGGGATGGTGATTGGGCTCTATGAACTTGGCATCTAGGAGTTTGACAATCTCCTGTTTGATCTTCACGTTGAGCTCTGGCCTAAAGCTTCTGGTGCTTTGCTTGACCGGTTTAGACCCTGGAATGATGTCTAAACGGTGCATGGTGATGCTCGTGTCCAGACCCGGCATCTCGTCGTATTCCCATGCGAACACATCCTTGTATTCAGTTAGGAGCTGCAGCAGTCCTTGTTCCTCTTCGCTTGTGAGGTCCGCACTCAGGAAGACTGGCCTCCTCTTTTCCTCGTTCGGGCTGAGGAACACTTCCTTTAGCTCTTGCTTTTGTGGTCTTGGCCTGTCTTCCATGCATTCGGGCGCTTCTTTGAGTTTCTCGTCTGAAACGATCTGTGTTGGCTCTTCTGTCAGCGCAACTTGTTCGATTTGATTGATTTGCCCAGGGACATCCCCATGCCCGTGTGAGGACGTCCCCGCGCACCTTCATATGCGATAGCATTTCTTCCCGTTGGCGTAGAAGCTCTCTATCTCCTTGCCCTCGGGGTCGTGCTTTGCGATCCTCTTCAGAGTGTACACACTCTTGCGGTGATATGCGATGCGCGGCGCCTCTTCGTGAATAGGCGGCGTTTCCTTGGTATCTCCCCTTGTTACCATCACGCCTGCAGGTGACTGGTCCTTGATGTCCTCCCAGAGAGGTAAAGGAGTGGGGTTGAATGGTCCGGGTGTTTGCTCGTCCGCCATCTCGGTGAACCACACCGCCTCGCTGAGATGTGCTTCGTCCAAGTTGAACGGGTTGGTTGAGGCCGGTATTTCGACAATCCTGTCGTTCTAGATAGCTTTCATCATCTGGTGAGCCGTGGAAGGGATTGCGTCGAAGCGATGAATCCAGGCTCGACCGATGATCATGTGGTATGTGGTGTTCGCATCTATGACGTAGAACTTCGCCGAACACTTGATCTTACCAATCTGAACGCCTAGGCGGATCCATCCGATTGTCATCCTAGAGTCGCTCCCGAATCCCACTAGCGGGGATGGACGCTTGACCACCTTGTGCTCGGGGATCCCTGCTAGCTTCAGTGTGTGGAGTGGAACAACATTGACCGCTGCTCCTCCATCGACGAATGCTCGCTTAAATTCGACGCCGTTGATGATGGCGGTCACGTACAGGGGCCTCTGGTGGCTCGCATCTGTCTTCTTGTCGCTGGCAGAAAAGGTCATGATCTTTTCTGTAGGACGGGACGCCCTGATGACTTTCCCGTTGGAGACTACGAGCTCCTCTTCGTAGTCCTCCGCTATCCTTAAGATTGCTTTTGTCATATCCGATCGGCATCTTTCTGAGAAGTTCATCTCATCGAAGAATTTGCTGAAGCCGTGCGACCCTTTCATGCGGTCGGCACGCTCATCCTCCGTATCCATGCTATAGTCTTCCTCTTCATGGACTTCAGCAACGATGGGTAGACCATCCTCTGCGACTTCTTCCAAGTCTACTATCGAGATCATGGCGACCTCCTTGCCCTTTGAGCCCGAATCTGTATGGGCAGGCAGCGGGTTGTTGCGCACGTCCTTCCGGTGGTCGCTGACGATGAGTTCGCCGTTCTTCATCTTCTGGTCGAACGCGAATCTGAGCTTCTTGCACTCGGCCGTGGGGTGCATGACTTTGCCGTGGTATTCACACCACTTGGGGTCCCTCGTCATCTCCTTGGAGGGTGCTTTCTCAAGCGGCGGCAGGATGCCGTCCTTGCGCCACTGTCTGCAGAGATCGCTCGCTTCCTCCACCGAGCATGGCAGAGGCGGTGCGTCGAAGTTTGTAACTTTTGCTTGCTTCTGGGGCGAAACTGCATTGACCTCAGCTTCGCGTCCTCGCTTGTAGCCGAATCTGCCGATCTTGTAGGTGGTGCCACTCGCAGGTCGTTCTGGAGCGCTCTTCTTTCTCTGTCTCTCGACGATGGGCTCGATGTTCATCGTGCACTCGATGAGCTTTGAAAACGTGGGTGTTTGCAAATTGATTAGCATGCTCTTGTACTCATCTCGCATGCACTGCAGGCATATCTCTACGAGCCGGCTTTCGAGCATGGGATCCTTGCACTCCAAGGATTTCGCTCTGAATTTCTTGATGAAAGTGATTCCATCTTCCTCGCGTTTCTGATACATCCGCGAGAGGTGGATCATCGTCACCTTCTCTTCCATCTGGAAGAACTTGGTGTAGAACTTCTGGACCATGTCGTCCCAAGTCTTCACAGATCCGGGTTCCAACGTCCGGTACCATTTGTATGCTACATTCCCAAGAGTCTTTGGGAATTCTCGCATCAGCAGTTTGGGATCAGCTCCGTATGGACCCATGACGTCAATGAAACGCATGACGTGCTCATGAGCGTTCCCGTTGACGTCCTCGAACTTATCCCATTTGGGAGCTTTGTACCCCGCCGGGTTAGGCATGAGATAGATCTCTCGTGGAATGGGTGGATCGTTGTCTAGCTTCGGGATGATGGTATCCGCGAGCGATTGATGAGCTAGGATGGAGTCCACGCGCTTCTGCAAGGACGTCATGCATTCTGGGAGGCTTCCCTCGGTAGCTGCCGGAGGGGTTGCCGTAGGCGGTGGCGACACATATGCCGCCGGAGGATTGGGAGTGTATTGACTGCCCGCGTTTCCCCAAATCGTCGCTGGTGGAGGCAGAGTGTACTGCAAAGTTGGGTTAGACGCCAAAGCCGTGGGCTGAGAGGCGTGAGCGGCAGGGGGTAGCATTTGCGCTGTTGATCTTTGGATCGAAGGCAGCTGCGCGGCTGACGGTGGAGTTTGCAGATGAGGGTTGGGAGGCGTGGCCGACACTCCCAATCCTGGAGCAGTAGGGGTACCTCCTCCCTGAGGGGTGGCGGTACCTGGTGGAGGATTTGGCGCAAGGGTGCCCAGAACGGCCAAGATCCGCTCCAACTGCGCAGATTGAGACTTGAGGGCTTTTGCCTGACTTTGGACAGTGGCGTCCAAAGATTCCAAAGTCGGTGCCTCGCCGGGAGTCGTCGGAGTACGGCGGACTTCGTCTCCCGAGGGAGTTTCGGTGGAAGGCGACCGGTTGCTGACATCATCCTCCTGAGACATGGTTGCTTTTGCTGGTAAGTTTCACGTCGGGTTCACCAAAATGTGCACAAGAGATTCCGGCGGGGAGACCTCCGTGTACACCGTACGTAGTGGATCAGGGATCGCACAGGAAGAATAGGGGTGTGTGTAGGGAGAGAGTAAGTCAGTAGCAATGTCTGAGAGAGAGACAGAGGTTTGGCAGAGCTTCCGCGTATAGCAGTGTTGTTCTCCTTTGTATGGAAAGGTTAACGATGTATATATACTGGAGAACATGACCGTTGTAGTGTGGTTAATGCGCCCATTAATGGCGGCTTAATTAGCTTAACCATAACGGCACGTTCGTCCGAGTATATAGGAACCGTTAGAGCACGTGGTGCGCGAGTACCGGAACCGTTACGAGGTTGACCGGGTTTGACCGGATTGACCGGGTCTAGGGAGCTCGTGCCATAAATCTCTCAAAACAGTTACTAAAGGTCGCGCGCGGGCTTGGCTCGCACGCGACAGGGCTTACTCTAGCCTCCAGACCACAAAGTCCCTACAAGTCCCGTGCAGTGGTATGCGAGGGCTCTGTCTCGCAGCCCCCACATGGATCAGCTCGGCTGGTGATCCTGTGTGTGTGGAGCACAATATGGTGTGCTGGATGGTTGCCACGTGGCCTAGATCTGCCATGTCATAAAGCAGTATCTACAACTGGCCTCTTCTTTTCTTCGTGCGGGCTTAGGAACACCTCCTTTAGCTCTTGATTTTGTGGTCTGGGTTTGTCTTCCATGCATTCGGGTGCTTCTTTGAGCTTCTCGTCTGGAGTGCTCTGCATTGGTTTTTTCATTACCGCAACCTGCTCGATTTGGTTGATTTGCTCAGGGATATCCCCATGCCCGCGCGAGGACATCCCCGCGCACCTTCATATGCGATAGCATTTCTTCCCGTTGGCGTAGAAACTCTCTATCTCCTTGCCTTAAGGGTCATGCTTTGCTATTCTCTTCAGAGTATACACGTTCTTCCGCTGGTAGGCGATTCGGGGCGCCTCTTCCCGTGTGGGCGGCTTTTCCTTGGCATCCTCCCTTGTCACCATCACTCCTGCTGGTGATTGATCCTTGATATCTTCCCATAGGGGTAAAGGAGTAGGGTTGAATGGTCCCGGTGTTTGCTCATCCGCCATCTCGGTGAACCACACCGCCTCGCTGAGATGTGCTTCATCCATGTTGAATGGATTCGTTGAAGCCGGTATCTCGACTATTCTGTCGTTCCAAATAGCTTTCATCACTTGGTGAGCTGTTGAAGGGACAGCATCAAAGCGATAAATCCAGGCTCGACCTATGATCATGTGATACGTAGTGTTCGCATCTATGACATAGAACTTTGCTGAGCACTTGATTTTGCCGATCTGAACACCCAGGCGGATCCATCCTATCGTCATTCTGGAGTCACTTCCGAATCCCATCAACGGAGATGGACGTTTGACAATCTTGTACTCGGGGATCCCTGCTAGCTTCAGTGTGTGGAGCGAAACGACGTTAACCGCTGCTCCTCCGTCGACGAACGCTCTTTTGAACTCGACACCATTGATGATGGCCGTCACATACAGAGGCCTCTGGTGGCTTGCATCTGTCTTTTTGTCGCTGGCAGAAAAGGTCATAATCTTTTCTGTAGAGCGAGACGCCCTGATGACTTTCCCATTGGAGACGACGAGATCCTCTTCGTAGTCTTCTGCTATTCTTAAGATCGCTTTTGTCATCTCCATCCAGCATTTCTCTGAGAAGTTCATCTCGTCAAAGAATCTGCTGAAGCCGTGCGACCCCTTCATCCGGTCGGCACGTTCGTCCTCCGTGTCTACACTGTAGTCCTCATCGTCATGGACTTCGGCAATGATGGGTAGACCATCCTCCGCGACCTCTTCCAGGTTAACAATCGAAATCATAGCGACCTCTTTACCTTTCGATTCTTGCTCCGCATGGGCAGGAAGTGGATTGTTGCGCACATCCTGCCTGTGATCGCTGACGATCAGCTCACCATTCTTCATCTTTTGGCTGAACACAATCCTGAGCTTCTTACAGTCCGCTGTGGGATGCATGACCTTGCCGTGGTACTCGCACCACTTCGGGTCCCTCACCATCTCCTTGGAGGGTGCTCTCTCGAGCGGCGGTATGACACCGTCCTTGCGCCACTGCCTGCAGAGGTCGCTTGCTTCTTCCACCAAACATGGCAGAGGTGGTGCATCAAAGTTCACAATCTTCGCCTGCTTCTGGGGTGAAATTGTATTGACCTCAGCTTCGCGTCCCCTCTTGTAACTGAATCTCCCGATCTTGAAGGTAGTACCACCCGAGGGTCGCTCAGGGGCGTTTCTCTTTTTCTGCCTCTCCACTATAGGCTCGATGTTCTTCATGCATTCAATTAGTTTTGAAAACGTAGGCGTTTGCAAGTTAATAAGCATACATTTGTACTCGTCTCGCATGAACTGCAAGCATATCTCCACGAGTCTGCTTTTGAGTATCACATCTTTGCATTCCAAAGACTTCGCCCTAAATTTCTTGATGAAAGTTATTCCGTCCTCTTCGCGCTTCTGATACATCCGCGAGAGGTGGATCATTGTCACCTTTTCCTCCATCTGGAAGAACTTGGTGTAGAACTTTTGGACCATGTCGTCCCAAGTCTTCACGGACCCAGCTTCCAACGTCCTGTACCACTTGTACGCTACGTTTCCCAAGGACTTCGGGAACTCTCGCATCAGCAGTTTGGGATCAGCTCCATACGGCCCCATGACATCGATGAAACGCATGACATGTTCATGAGCGTTTCGATTGACATCTTCGAACTTGTCCCATTTAGGAGCCTTGTACCCAAACCGGGTTAGGCATGAGATAGATCTCTCGCGGGATAGGTGGATCGTTGTCTAGCTTCGGGATGATGGTATCCGCGAATGATTGGTGAGCCAGAATGGTGTCTATGCGCTTGTGCAGAGACGTCATACACTCTGGAGTGTTTCCCTCGGTATCAGGAGAAGGGGTTGCCGTAGGCGGAGGCGACACATATGCCGCAGGAGGATTGGGGACGTATTGGGCGTTCGCATTGCCCCAGATTGCCGTTGGATGAGGCAAGGGATACTGCGAGGCCGGATTAGGTACCAAGGCCGGAGGCTGAGGAGTATGAGCAGTGAGGGGTAACATTTGAGCTGTTGACCCTTGAATTGAGGGTAGCTGCGTAGTCGCCGGTGGAGTCTGCAGATTAGGGTTGGGGGTGTGGTTGACACTCCCAGTCCTTGAGCGGTAGGGGCTCCTCCTCCCTGAGAAACGGCGGTGGCTGGTGCAGGGTTCGGTGCAATAGTCCCCAAGACAGCCATGATCCGTTCTAGTTGCGCGGATTGAGCTTTGAGAGCTTTCGCCTGACCTTGGATGGTGGCGTCCAAGGATTCTAGCGTCGGGGCTTCATCGGTGGTCGTAGGAGTGCGGCGGATCTCTGATAACTCCGTTTTCGGAGTTATTTTATGCCTTTTATTTCTACGTTTTGCGTGCTTATAATGGAGAATTTGTCGTCTTTTGAGTAAATTGAGCGTAAATGTGAAAATATGAGTTCATGTGCAATACTTGTTAAATCCGGGCGTTTCTTTAGATTTTTGAGCTTTTTATTGTGATATGATCGCGGGTTGTGTTTTCGTGTTGTGATTCGCAGGAAAACAGGGCTTGGAGGATCGTGCGGGATTTGGAAGCGAACTTCGGAAACAAGGAACTCAAAGGCAAGTCAAAAGGAAGGAGAAAGTCAAAGGAAAGTCAAAGGGAAGTCAAACGGAAGAGGAAAGTCAAAGGAAAGTCAAAGGAGGCAAAAAGAAGGCTGGAACAAGAGGTCTTCGTGCGAAGACATTTGTCTTCGTGCGAAGACAAATACTTAGCCAAAATTTCAGTCTGCAACATTCTCTTCGCAAACACACTTGCAGTATCTCAATGAGAAGGCCTTCGCACGAAGAGGCAGAAGTCTTCGTACGAAGACTCTTCGTGCGAAGACAACTGTCTTCGTGCGAAGAGGTCGTGGGACAGAGCAGATTTTTTGGGGCTTTTTCGTATTATATCCAAACTTTGTAATATTATTATGGGAACGTATTTAAGGCTTTTAGGTCGACTTTTTCAGTAGTTTTTGGAGATTAGAGACATCTTTGGAGATCAAGAAGCCTTGGAGAGAGCTTAGGAGCTTTTGGATTATTCGTTTGAATTCTAAACTCTCGTTTTTCTTGATTTTTATGTTTAAACTCATTATAATCGTCGTTTTGATTATGAATATGAGTAGCTAAACACCTTTTGCTGGGAATTCTCGTTTGGTGTAGCTAGGGTTTGATCTAAAGTTGATGTTTTGATGATTGTAATGCATGCTTTAGCTTAATCTCTCGTGTTCATTCACTATTATGGATTATTTGCGTTCTTAATCTTATTATCTTTGCGAGTAGCTAACGTAGAGATAGAATCAATTAGTTTCACGCGGTAACTCCGTGATAATTAGTCGGTAAATTGAATAATCCACCTAGTCGTATCAATGTTTGGTAACTCGGCATCGTTAACTAGGATCGTTAAAGTAGAATTATGTTATTAATGCGTGCTTAAAGCTAAATTAGGCTTGGTAACTCGGTCTAGTTTAACCTAAGTATAGTGGACTTGATTGGTAACTCGTTAAGTTCAACGTTGCTTGATTAATAGTGAATAACACGTGGTTGTTTTACAAATCAAAATATAAATTTAGATCAACCTAGTGAACCTAGAGAATTCCCGGTGCTTCTCCCTTATTTGATAAAAAGAACCAAAATTCATTCTTTATTAATCGTGAGATATTTCACTTGGTTAATTGAGATTATTGCATTTATTTTCTTAGAATTAGATAAAAACACAAATTGCGACTTGCCCACATAAGGTTTAGAATAGTAATTAATTTAAACAAAGTCCCTTGGGTTCGACAACCCGGATTTCCGGTTTATTACTACACACGACGGCTGTGCACTTGCAGTTGGAACGTGTCAATCTCCTCTCCTGAGGCGGCTTCGGTAGAGGGCGATCTGTTACTGACATCATCCTCCTGAGACATGGTTGCTTATGATGATATGTTCACGTCGGGTTCACCAAAATGTGCACAAGAGATTCCGGCAGGGGAGAACTCTGTGTACACCGTAAGTAGAGGATCAGAGATGGCACAGGAAGAGTTGGGTTGTGTGTAGGGAGAGAGTAAGGCAGTAGTAATGTATGAGAGAGAGACAGAGGTTTGGCAGAGCTTCCGCGTATGGCTGGTGTGTTCTCCTTTGTATGGAAAGGTTAACGTCCTATATATAACGGAGAATGTGACCGTTGCAGTGTGGTTAATGCGCCCATCAATGGCGGCTTAATTAGCTTAACCACAACGGCACGTTCGTCCGCGTATATAGGGACCGTTACAGCACGTTATGCGCGAATACCGGAACCGTTATGGGGTTGACCGGATTTGACCGGATTGACCGGGTTTATGGAGCTCGTGCCATAAATCTCTCAAAAGCAGTTACTAAAGGTCGCGTGCGGGCTTGGCTCGCACGCGACAGGACTTACTCTAGCCTCCAAACCACTAAGTCCCTACAAGTCCCGTGCAGTGGTATGCGAGGGTCCTGTCTCGCAGCCCCCACATGGATCAGCGCGGCTGGTGATCCAGTGTGTGTGGAGCACAATATGGTGTGCTAGATGGTTGCCACGTGGCCAAGATCTGTCAGCTCAGAAAGCACTATCTACAGTCGTCAAATGATACCGGTAAGTATCGAGTGTAAATCGATCTCACAAGAACAAACTGTAACAATTTAATTAGAAAAGTATAATTCAACATACAAATAACTGGGGAGGAGTAGTTGTGATTGGTGGTTGTTTACAAACTAAAACTGTAATTAATGACTATAATAACTGTTTTTGATATTTTCTCAGTTTATGATTTTTGTAATGTAACGTATGTGATAGGAGATTCCAACGGATCCCCCAGGGCTTAACCAATATCGGTAGTTCTTCCTAACAACACCAAGTATACTCTCTATATATGTCACGTCAATTAGTTAGTGTGAATCCCTCTCGATAACGCCCACCATTATGTATCAGTCAACACCGGCCATCTCGGTTCACCGGTACCTTACGATTCTGTTTTTGTTCGTTCTACGACCCTATTCATGTACTGTGCCTCTCGGTCCAACGGTAACCGATCAAGTCACGCTAACGAACGATTTAACATTTAGCTAATCCTAACGAGTCACCTCTCGATTCTTCCCGATTTAAAATTAATATTTTTTTCTCGTTCATATTCTGGTTCATTGGCTCTTAGGGCTATCTTCAAAAGGAGGCCTTAATTTACTTAATACCAATACTTTTGTATCAATAGTAAAATTTTAGTAAAGTTTGTAGGTAAAATATAAATATCATAGTTTTATATATCATAAACTACGACTCTCTTGAAGAACCATACATTAGATATAGAGAAAAGGATGAAGAAAATCTGAATTTGGATGTCTAACAATGTTGCTCATGTGTTGGCTAAGTTTGCGAAAGACGTTGATAATGATCTCGGGTTCTCGCAGTTGGTTAAAAGCTTACGTAGTTTCTGATTTGAGTGTAATGGCTCATGGCTAGTTTTTGCTATATATAGCTTATTTTTCTAAAAAAGGGAAGAGTCCACCTATTTTGCAGCAAAATTCCCTCTAGAATTTATGAGGTTCGCCAAAAAGTTATAGAAAATGCACAACAATCCCTTTGAGCGCATAAATAATATATAACTTTTGACAGAAAATTCCCTCGCAGTTTCGTCTCGCTGACACTTAGCTACATATTTTACAACTTATCGTCTCTGCAGTTTGTAAAATTTTCGACATTTAGGTCCAAAGGGGCTAACACCGTTAACTTCCGTTAGATAAATATGATGAAGAAAAAGAAGAAAAAAAAAAGATAAATAAAATTAGAAGAGAGAAACAAAAAAGAAAAAAGAAAAACAAATGAGAAAAGGTCACACTATCCCTTTTGATGTATTAAATTACTAAAAGGCCACTCACTTATCTAACGGAAGTTAACGGAGTTAGTCCATATGGACATAAGTGTCGCAATTTTACAATCTGTAGAGACTATAAGTGGTAAAAGTTAAAACCAATACTGCATGTAGCTAAATGTCAGCGAGACGAAACTGCGAGGGAGTTTTCTGTCAAAAATTCTATAATATAATCAATCACCAATCATAAACATCCACATAAGCGGTGAATTTAAAGGGTGAAGAAAAAAGGCGACGTTTAGCATTTCTATATAATATTCAACATATACAGATTATAATTTGCAATTTGAAAGAAAATATGTCATTGTCCAAACAGTTCACCTGCCAACCATACCTACCAAACATACATCAATATGGTCATAGTTATCGCTCGTTCAAGGGTTTGGGCAATTAATTACGGTTTTCATTGTTTTTTGCAATGGCGATCCAACTACCAAACAAAATCAGTAAGACACTGGTTCACTGTGCCAGTCGATCGAACCGGGGTTCGGCAAGGCAATAATTAAAGTGTAACTCGCGTAGAATCACATAAGAGACTTGAAAAAGTTTGAGACAGTAGCATATCATTAGAGAAGTATATTGTACTTAAAAGTGGAAGGGAAATATAATAAATCAATTAAACTGACAGAATCAAACCCAATGTCGCGATTTTGGACGGTTATATGGTTTATAAATGAATAGAGTTTTTCACAAATCACTCTAATTGGTTTAGTTCAATTCTAATTTGTTGACCAACTAGAGTATTGCCCGTGTCCGAGGGCACTATTTTTTTAAATGAATTTAGAGGTGTTATCCAAAAATTATATTTACAAATGTGGTAAAAAAAAAAAAAAAAACTTTTGACATATAACCCCCTTACAGTATCGGTTCGCTGACACTTTGGTACACACAGTATGAGTTTTGCCACTTATCTACTCTGCAGTATTCAATTTACTGACATCACGCCCCAGTTGACTAACACCGTTAAATAAATCCGTTAAGTGTTTATAACGTGAAGGGTATGTTGGTATTTTCATACTTAAAGGAGGGTATAATTTGTTTTTATTTTTTTCTTTCTATTCTTCGTCTTCCATCTTCAGTCGCCTCCTCCATTGCCGCTCCCTCTCTCTGTTTCTTCTGCATCCTCTTTCTCATTCTCTCAATTCTCTGTTCTCTCTCTCTCTCTCTCTCTCTCTCTCAATTTCTCCCTCCCTCCCTAGAAACCCTCGACAACTCGGCTTCCCTCATCTTCCCGCTCCATCGATCAATCTAGGGTTTCGAAAGAAATTGGAATTTGGCAGGTGGTGGAGAGAATCTGGACATGGAGGAGGACAGAAAGAAGAAGAAGAAGAGGCGATCAGCGCTGGAGGAATTGATTTTAGTTTCTCCTCTCTCTGGTGTCGTCGGCAGCGATCTAACCCAGATTTCTTCTTTATTTTCGAACCCTTTTCTGCTCCTCACTCTTCTCTCTTCTCTCTCTCTCTCTCTCTCTCTCTCTCTCTCTCTGACTGTGTCGATGGGTATGAGGTCTGGGGGTTGGTGGTGGTTGTTGGTCCGCTTGTGGAGGTGGAGAAGGTCGTTTGTACGGTTGTTGTAGAGTAGTTGTGGTGGTTTCTGTGGTTGTTGTTGTGGTGTGGTGGCTGTGGTGTTGGTGGTTGTGGTGTTGGTGGCTATGATGTGCGTTTCTGGTGGTGCACAGGGGATGCTATTGAGGTGGTGATGGTGGAGGCGGCGGTGTTTCGTGGTGGTGGGGGTGAGTTGTGGTGGTTGGTGTTGGGCAAAATGACGGGTATATCCCTATAGTATACTGACTTTATCAACATTTAACGGATTTCATTAACGGTGTTAGTTAATTGGGGCGAGGTGTCAGTAAATTGAATACTGCAGAGTAGATAAGTAGCAAAACTCATACGGCGTGTACCAAAGTGTCAGCGAACTGATACTGCGAGGGGGTTATATGTCAAAAGTTCAAAAAAAATAACAACTTCCAAGTATAGGATGCGCATTATTAATGTCGGAATCACTCACAATCTATCTCCTATTAGTTAGGGATGTAGTTGAGAAAAATCTCTCTCCTATTAGTTAGAGATATCCAAAGAGAGCGGATAGTTAGGGATGTCCAAGGAGAGTGGGTAGTTAGAGATGTAATAAGTGGGTGAGATCTAATGATGGGGATGAGATTGATTTAATCTAACGGTTGAAAAATCATAAGTTAGTTAAACCATGTTATTTTATAATATAGAAGATTACACAATGCATAAAGTGAATCGAACCGTTGCACACATAAGATACTTATATGTAACATACATCGTATAAATGTAAATGCAACGATCAATAAAGTGTATCCGCAAATGAGTGCTAGCTCAAGTGGTAGAGCGTTTAAAAACCATTGCATGAGGTTTTGAGTTGGATCTCAATAGACGACAAACATATAAGTCTAAAGAAAAAAAAGTGAATCCCAAATAGAAAGTTTTCTAGAAACCTAAATAGGAAGTTTAGTCAACTAAAAATGATTTGGACAAACAAAAAAACAAAAAATGATTTAATTGATGTTAAATTTTCTCTATTCTTGTCATGCCCTACAATTTCTCTCTAAGACTATAATTTTGTAAATTTTATATGTTTATTTAATTTATTTCTTAGTGAAATTTTTAACATACTAGTGCCAGGATATCCCTGCAAGAATGATTAGGTGAACCGGACCAAACCGAACTAAATTGGAACTTTCGGTATAGTTTGGTTCCAGTTATCGTTTCAAATAGTTTTGTTCGGTTATATAAGATTAATAATTCATAGGTTCGATTTGATTTACGATTTCAACGCAAAGCGTACCAACCGAACTGTATCCACCCCTATTTAGAATGACAAAAGGTTGAGATGAAGTTGGCCGTTTAAGGGTTAGTGTTCAAATAAGTTCCCTGCCTTCTCTAGTGAGAGAAAGTTAGAGAGAGAGAGAGTACTCCTTTGTGAGTTTTTCGATCTTGCTCCGACAAGCTTCTTCATCCTTTCTTCTCTTCAACTGTTCATCCAAATCAGTCCCTTAGGTCTACCGTTCAGCCAAATCAGTCCCTGAGGGTGACCATCTTCTCCATTTCTCCGGTGCGTCTCTGCCCCTTCACCATCAACGCGTTTCCCAAAGTTATCTTGATCCATAGACGCATTTCTGAAAGTTCTCTAGATCCATCGGCGGAATCTTTCTCTCTCTATGCCTTGTTTTTCCGGCAGCCCTGTTCTGCAGATCGTCGGGGATCATGCTTCCTTCTGGTGTTTCAGTTATTGGAGTATGCGAGGTCTTCCTACCCTGGAATCGAGGTCGAGGAGGCTCTATGGTCTAGATCTAGAAGGATCCCTTAGATCGACGACGGTTGTTGGAATTAGCCTCTTGTGGCTTTTGGATCTTGGTGATTGTCATCATTTATGCTATGAAATCGTCAGATCGAAGCTTTGCATATCCCAACCGACGTTTTTACAGCATGAGAGGTTCTAGAGTCTTGGCTTTGCATGTCAAGAAATTGGATTATCTCCGGTGAGATAGTACTTTGCATGTCACGAATTATGATTGATTGGTTTGCTTTCTGTAGATGTTATGATCGATGTTGTAACAGCCTAATTTCAGTTGGGGGGGGGGATGTTAGAATCTGATTCAGGGCCGGCCCATCCACTAGCCAGATTAGGTGTTCGCCAAGGGCCCCCAATTTCAAGGGTCCCTGTAGTATTTTTCAGGATTAGTGAGTAAGGTTTTATGTCCCCCATATTTTGTTTACGGGTTAAAAACCCGAACTATTAGTAAAACACGTGGTATATGCCGTCATACAGCTGAGTAGGTTTTTTATTCACAGTTTTACTTATGGTAAAAGGGGTCTCACTTTCAACTATCGCCTAGGGCCCATAAAAATCTAGGACCGGCCCTGCTCTGATTGTTCTTTGTCATCAGGCCTTTGCCATGTCGATGAGTTTCCAGTGGTGTTCCAAGCGGCCGGAGGTGCATCCGGTGAATCCGGTTGTTTCTCTTAACTGTTTCGCGAAACTCAAAAGTCAGCACGTGGAAGAGTGATGGTATTCTATTTTCAAGATATATTGAAATGTTCACTGTATTCAGCACATGACTTTCTCTTCAGAGTTGGTGGGGTGTACCACTCTTATTATGTTTACCAAATATTTGCTGGTCTTGTATTGGATCCTTTTAATGGAAGCTACAATTTTTCGGAGAAAATATGAAAATGAAGTTGGCCGATTCTGTAATTTACCAAACAATGTACTACCTCCGTTTCACTTGTTTTAGCTGAGAGAAAGTTGGCACAGGTTTTAATAAACCTGTGCCTTTTACATGTTTAGCCCTACCTTATCAATTAATTACAGCCCCTCTCTTCTTCCTTGTCTCTCATTCCACATTACAGACACCACCACCACCACCACCACCGACAATAACCATAACAGAGGTAGATGAGATGGACGGTGCAATCAAAGTATCAAACAACCAAAATCACCATTCAATTCACAGAGAAATAAACCCACTTCTTCGACTTTAAGAAGTAGTTCTGGTTTCAATTTCGAATCACAGATAGAGAGAAAGAGAGCATTATGTTGAAAACTGAAAATTTCAGAATTGAAAAATTTGACCCAACCGGAGCAGAGGCAGAGGAACTCGTCGGAATATGTGGTAGCATCTTCCTCCGCCAAACCCAGATCTTCAGACAAAGATGGAGAGGGGGAACTAGACCTGCGGTCGCCTGTTACTCTGGCGGTATCTCATCTTCGCCGATCTCCTCCTCTTCTTTCTCTCACGCCACCGCCGCCTCGAAGTTCTAAAACCGGCGAACGTTTCGGGACTATATGCAACCGTGGTCTTGTCTTGTAGAGAAAGATGATCTCAGATTGAAAATCAGCACAAGAAACCACAGAAATTAACAAACACGAGCAGATCTGGGTTGAAATTTCGTACGGGAAGAGGGGGTGGGTCTCTTTCTCTCTCTCCCTTTCTCTCTCTCTATCAATCTACCTTCTGTGTAATGAGGAGGGGTTATTGAGTGGATAGGTAATAAAGGATACTTTAGTCTTTTAGCACCAAAATATTACCAAAAGAGGAAAGTAGGCTGAAACAGGCGAAATTTCCGTTTTAGGAAAGTAGGCTGAAACAGACGAAACAGAGGTAGTATGTGACTAGTGTGATAATTTATATTTCCGGGGGACTCCCCTCACAAAAAAGAGAGAAAAGAAATGTTAAAATAGAACGCCACGTGTTTCCTCGTTTCGGCAGCGACAGTACACGTGCAACTGCAACAACGAGCTGCCGATAGTTCGAGCACTTATCCCCTGCTGCGGGTACACAGTATTACGCGTAACGAGTGAGATTTGTTAATAAACCAATCGACAAAAGTTAATAACTCTTCAACGCTCTCTCTTCCCTCAGAGCATTTCCGTTCCACACTTCACAAATCATCTCTCTCTGTCTCTGTAGAGAAATCAGTGTGGTGTTTCGTTGCCGGAGCGGCGTCGGCTCCGATGGAAGTCGAATCGCGAGCCGCCGAGCCGGAGGAGGAGATTTCCGAAGCTTTCGTCTGCTGTGTTTGCCTGTAAGTTTTTGTTGATCTTTCATTTGATATCTTATTTCGTGCGATTTTGACCTAATTTCGTTTTGAAATTCAAATTGAAATCCCTAACTTCGAGTTTGTGAAAATTGTGATGATTCGCCCATATTCAACTATTGGAATTGGGGCATTTTCGGTGTTTGGCATCAGAGATAGTTCTATCCATCTTGTATTTGTTCTTGTTTATCTGGTTTAACGAATCAGTGATTAGACCAGTTGTTTATCTGGTGTTTGTAAACAGGATATCGCTGAACCTTGACACGGATTAACTCTCTACATTTTACTTCTCTAAATTTTTTTTGAACCCGCAAACATTAAGCAATGTGTTTTTACTGCATGTATTTTGACTCTTTTCTTGTGACTAGTTATGAGCTAGTGCGTTGCACATGACATTGATTTGTTATAATATATAAACTCAAATGATGTTATCTATAAAAAGAACATCAACAAATAAGACTAATCAGAAATATAAGTCGTACACTTACTTTTGAAATTGGGAAAAAAAACATAAGACAAGAAGTACTGTAATATTTCAGAGTCAATGTATACATTTTTTTTCAACATTTAATACTCGACTCAGCAAATAAGTGATAAATAAAATAGTGATAAATGAAATGCATGGCATACAAATGATTTTCGCAAGATTTATATGCACCTCAACAATACAAATGGGCCTGAAAAAACTTGTTTTCGTTCTCCATTTATGTCGGATAGTTCGGTTCGCTTAGGCCTTGCTAAGCCGCCAATGTATGGTGTAGTCTTGAAAATGATTGCCAAATTCTCCTAAGAAGAACAACAAATATTGAAAGAAAACGAGGGAGACAGTTAGCAAGGTGAGTGAAATTTTAGGTTCTCAAGACTTCCTTTTATAATGGTGAAGGTACCCATTTGAAGAGGGACAACAACTATTCAGATATGACGAGGATATGATTCCGAAAAGGCACAACCATTGAGGTTTAAACTCAGCTAAATTTAAACTATGAATTACAACTCTAATTTCAATAGTCGCAAGTCACAACTCTTCGGATTTGTAAATATGTCTATTTCAAGGGTAATTTAGGTAATAAGCAAAACAATGGAAACACTTTAACACACTCATACTTTTAGAGAGTAGTGTAGATATAGATTCTTGTCTAATCTACACCTTGAGGATGAAGTTGAAGTATCCTGAAGGGAGGAAATATTTATTTCCAATTGATGAAATGTGGATGAAGATCTGAAACTTTAAATATGTGTTATAGTAAGACACTTATTTACCATTACTATTTGTTTTTTTTATCTAAGACCAGCATGGGAAACATCGTATCCTTCCAATCCTCTCTTCCATTTTTATGAGTATAGAAATTTAGTTCCAAGAGCTATGTCGGTCGTGAGAAGTCTAAGCTATCTGGTATAGAAGATTGAGAAAAAATCAATATCGAATGCTATTTAGTTAGTATTGCCAACTTATCCTGTTCTTGTAGAACTTCAGGGCATAGTAATAACCAGACTGGACCGGTCGGTTCGACCAGTCGAATTTGTGAAGTGGTGCCTGACCGATCCGGTCCAGCTATCAGATCGCCCGTGCAATCAAACCGGTCAAAATCTCCCGGTTTATGGTTGAACCACGAACCAGACGGCTTTTCGCAATTTTCGCATATTTTAATTTCTCGCTCGAGCATAATATCGAACCATGGACCTGTAAGAAGTTTGCCGCAGGGACAAGCTCTAATATGCAAATATTATTCATTTTTAGTACATACTGTGTAATTGTTCAGTTAGTTAAACGTTGAGAAACAAAAAAGTTGATTAGATTTTTTGAAAATGAAGATTACTCTCTTGTTCTCAAATGAAAAGGACTGACATGACCTCCGTTAAATATCAAATTATTTATTTTTTATAGAGAAATCATATTACATTATCAAACTAGGTTTATATTAAAAATTTATTTATTACTATGGAATTTGTACCAGGAGATTTGTGTGTTCAAATCGTAATATTCTACACTTAATCAATCATTATGTCAAATGTCAAAAAATCATTGGTTCTTGAAAACTTGATGAACTTGGATGGTGCTGTGTTTGTGTTTATGAAATGTATTGGATGATGTTAATTGTATGTTTGTGAACTTAGATGATGTTATTGTTGTGTAATATGATCCGTGAGTATGCTTGGATGAGCCGAATTATTGGGGATAGATAGATTCTTGAAAACTTGATGAACTTGGATGGTGCTGTGTTTGTGTTTATGAAATGTATTGGATGATGTTAATTGTATGTTTTTAGGCTATTCCAAATTCAATCCAGTCTATTGATAATCTATCTATCCTAGAATCCAGCTCATCCAAACCAGGCCAATAGGTTGGTCATATTCGAATTTTTTAGGCTATTCTGAATTTAAGGTTATTAGATATTTGTATAAAATATAATTATACATTATTTAAAAAAAATTGTGGTCCAACCGGTTTACCCACCGGTTGAAGCTCAAACCAGCCCCCTCATCGGTTTGACGTCTGGTCCAGTTTGTAGAACTATGCTTATGGGAGACGTGTGATTATGGATCTTTCTTTATGGCCGGATACAATTAGAAGATCATAAAACCCTTCCAGTCAATTCTGAATGCATGTTAATACGTTTGATGGATTCGTCATTCTGATTTTGGTCCTGGCCCTACTGCATACTTCTAATTCGAACAACTTTTTGCTTTTCTCACTTTCAACTTCACTTGCTTTTGTTCTTTTCATTTATTCTTCAGTGACATCCACCTTTTTTTTTTTTTTGCAAATTTGAGGAAAACGTAGATCAATCTGAACTATTTAGATGATAGAAATGCACATTCATAGTTTTTGTTCTAACACATCATCACAGTTTGATGTGTGAGAATAAGCGGACCATGAAAAGAATCATAACCATTTGGTCACATTGAGCAAAAATCACACGCGCATCTGGTGGTGTTGAGCATTTCCATGCAAATAATTTGAAAGAGCTCTGACGTGCTTCTAAGCTTTAATACTTAGTTGCTTTCTCAATTACTTACACGCTATAAGAAATTATTTTCACGGATTATTTGTTTTTCCAATCAGTAGATGTCCGTCTTAAACATATTTTGTTTGTTGATGCAGGGAACTTCTCTATAAACCCATCGTTTTGGGTAAGCTTTGCCGCAGACGCATAAAATCGTAGAAGCTTTTCTGGTTAATTGATCTCCTCTTTCTCTGAAATTTATGCAGCTTGTGGTCACATATCCTGCTTCTGGTGTGTCCATAGATCTATGAGTACCTATCGGGAGTCTCACTGTCCAATTTGTAGGGATCCATATCAATATTTTCCTACTATTTGCCAGATGCTTCATTTCTTACTTCTGAAGATATATCCTGTAGCCTATAAGAGAAGGGAAGATCAAACTCTAGGTGAAGCTTGCTAGCAGTTTGCTTTTACTAGTTTTGTGTTGCCTATAATGACATTGTATTGGTGAGTAAATTTGTGATTTAATACATTGTTATATGTGCTTGTGCAGAGGAGGAAAAGGAGTTTGACATCTTTTCACCAAATGTAGAAGATCTTATATGTGCTACTACATGTAGTAATGGAGAACTGAATTGTCCGCATCATCAGAAAGAATCATCCAGCGTAAGTAATTACGAACAGTTACCTGCTAATATTCCTATTAGAACAGGAGAATCTTGTACTGAAATGGAGGAAGGAGAACCTGCTGCATTCACTGAAGCTGAGAGCTCGTGTGTTTCAAAAGAAATTGCCATTGAGAGCAGCGAAGTGACAGATACAACTGCTCAGATCTGTAGGCCGGTTTCAATTGTTGACGTACTGTGTCCTGCATGCAAGCAACTGCTCTATAGACCTGCTGTTCTTAATTGTGGCCATGGTACACACTTTAACTTTTGACTGGTCAATGTTTTTGTTGTTAATTATCAGATGATTGTTGATATGTCTTGGCTGGTTTATTTTTCTTCTGAGATAAGTGTATTGTGAGACTTGCATTGTTCCAACTGAAGAGGGAATACGATGTCAACTTTGTCAAAGTTTACATCCACGGGGAATCCCAAAAGTCTGTCTGGAGTTTGATCATTTTTTGGAGGAACAATTCACGAATGAATATTCTGTAAGGAGAGTTAGTAGTCAGCTCAAACAAGTCCAACTTCAGCATGAAAGTCCAGCAACATGTATGTCTCTGCTCTAATTTCTTGTTATGCTACGGTGGTTTTCATTTTTCTTACCTATACAACATGTATGTCTCTGCTCTATTACAGTGATTCTCGCTTTCTAGAAGTAAGCGTTACTGTAACCCCTACTTCCCATTGAAGAAAAGAGTAGTGTCCTTTTAACATTGGGGCATCTGGATAGATTCATGCTGGATGTACAGCTAATGTAAGCACAATAGGAAGGGATACAACTTAGAAATTTACTCTTCAACACTTGCCAAAATAAAATTCTGTGGAAATTTTCAAGCAATCCTAGGTATGAGAAAAAGCATTATGGGCTTCAGAGAAGGATAAGGACCAAATTTGTGGCCCATAATATGAGAATAAACATTATGGGCTTCAAGCAATCCAAATTTAGCCCTCCAGACAAGGCCAACGCCAAGGGAAACACCTCCCTACTAACTTCACTCATTGGGGGCAACGGAAATTGAAAAGAGGTAGGCCACTAAGGCGGTATAGTGAGAGTTGGGTCTCGGTTGGCTTGTACGTTCTGGTTTGGCTCATATTCTTTCTCACCAGTGGAGAGAAATGGTTGTAGTCCTAAAGAAGAAGTTGATCCAATGACCATAAGTGCTTTGTGTACTAGGCTAAACCCATATACACTCTTACTGCCAGTTCTTCTAACTCGGATGTTGATACGGAGCCCACCGCTGTTGCCGGGGCGCTCCGACATCCTCAGTGGCGTGTAGCCATGTCCACCGAGTTAGATTTATTGGTTCGGTATCATACTTGGGAGCTAGTACCACCCGCACCCTACCATAACTTGGTCGGGTGCAAGTTGGTTTTTTGGATTAAGCGGTTGCCTGACTGTTCTGTTTAAGAACGACTTGTAGCGAAATGTTCTCATCAGCATCCGGGCATTAACTTTCATGAGACATCCAGTCCTGTTGTGAAGGCCCTTACCATTCGCCTAACTTTGTCCCTAGCTGTTTCTCAAGCCTGGCTACTTAAACAATTAGATGTTAATAATGCGTACCTTCACAGGACTTTACATGAGGATGTTTATATAGAACAACCACCAGGGTTTCATGATCAAGATCACCCTCACTGTGTGTCGCATGTGCAAAGCAATTTATGGCCTTATGCAGGCTCCACAAGCATTGTATGAGGAACTTGCTTGTTTCCCTTGCAGCAGGGTTTTATGAACTCGCGTTCGAATACCTCCCTATTTATTTTGCGTCATTCTGGGACTACTGTCTTCCTTGGTATATGTGGGCGATATTATCGTGACTAGCTCATACATTTCCTCTTTTCAACAATCTGGGTCCCTATCTTACTTTTTGGGGGTAGAAGTTCTCCCCATCTAGATGGTCTTGTGTTAGATCTTACTCTTACTAGTTGTTCACCGCTCTCCGATGCGCGTAAATATCGCATGGTTATTAGCAGTCTTCAGTATTTGTCTCTGACCCGACCGGATATTTTCTTCTCCATCAACCGTCTATCTTGTCTCAGTTTATGCACAGGCCTACGACAGTCCATTGGCAAGCCGTCAAACGGCTACTTCGCTATCTATAAGGCTCTACTGATGTTGGTATCTTGATTCGGCATGGGCCGTGCTCTCTGTACGCCTTTTCTGATGCTGACTGAGCTGGCAACAGGGATACCTACACCTCAACGTCTAGGTATGTAGTCTATCTTGGCGGACCACCGTTTTCATGGAGCTTCAAGAAGCAGAATGCTGTCGCTCGGTGCTCGGTCCTCTAATGCGGCTGAATATCATGCCGTTGCGGCTGCCTCCGCCGATTTAAGTTGGATTTGCTCTCTTCTGTTTGAACTTGGTGTCACCCTTTCTGCAGCTCCGGTGATATGTTATGATAACCTTGGCACCAACTATCTTCGCTCTAATCCGGTCTTCCACTCACAGATGTAACACGTCGCTCTTGACTTTCACTTCGTCCGAGAACAAGTTCAAACATGTCCTCTTCGCGTTTCCCATGTTTTGTCTGCGTATTAGCTCACCGGCTGCCTCACCAAGCTGTTGTCTCGCTCTGTATTTCTCCTACTTCAGTCCAAGAGTCTCGTCTCGTCTCGATCCTCCATCTTACAGGGGCGTGTAGAGTATTAAAAGTTTACTAAATCAGGAGTTTCTGAAATCAATAGTCTCCTAAGTGGTTTTCTATGTTCACTATAGTTTCCAAAATAGTCTCAGCAGTAGTTTAAATCAGTACTTGATGTAGCCCTATATAACCACTATTGTGGTTCACAAAACATAATACAGAACAATTATTTTGACTCTCTAACGTGAGTTCTACATTTAGGAATTAGGAGATTAGAGGATCTCCTAATAGGGCTAAGACACGAACTTGGAGAGCAATCTAAGAATGCTTTAAAAGAGAATCTCGGAGATCCCATGGAAGAATTCTAAAATGTCGAAAATTCTAAAACGAATATGGAAATAAAAGTCAAAGGAGGTGGAGGACCAAATGATGGCCGCGCGCAGTCAAAGCATTTACCCTATGTAGCACGAGTGCGGGTGCGGTGCGAGTGCTGGTTCAGGAACTGCGTGCGGGTGCGGCAAATTCCCAAAAATCAAAGGTGCGGGTGCAGCAGGGGTGCGGCCACATTATTTACATTTTTAGTATGTGATATTATTAGTGATACCATTATACTAATATAATAACGACAATAATAGGGATCATATTATAATCTAACATAAATTCATACACACATTCGAAGTTACAAGGTTACTATATCAATAGTATAACCTCTTCATGTCGTTATTCTTAGCTGTGGAGAGATTACTAATCTAAGTGCTAAAGGTGTTCACATAGATGCACATTTCTTTGTTAAATTCTAGCTGTATTTGGAAGACCTCTCTGCTAAAACTTTCAAAAATGACTCTGTCTTATCCACAAAGCACCCGCAAAGCACCCACGAAGCACCCAAGCACCCACGAAGCACCCGGTGCGGTGCGCGACCAATCAGAAGCACCCGTGCAACATAGCATTTACCGGTGGCGCAGTACTTTGATTCGGCCACTCTTTGGCTTCCTTTCTTTTGTCATTTCGACCGTAAGCCCTTCTCCTAGTGGATGGAACTAGGCAAAACTCTAGACCTAAGATGAAGGTTAGAGAACTAGGAATTCTGACCTTATTACCATTCAGATAGTCTTCACAATTGAATCCAAGCTATCACAACTGAACACATGTCGTCCTAAACTACGTGCAAGAAATGGTTAGCGTCACAGAAGTATCTAAGAGGTAAAAGAACCTCAGATCAATATTTAAACATATACAATATACTAGCCTATATCTGAGGCTTTGTACCTGAAATTTGACAACAAGTAGAAACAATTATGTTTTATAAATGGAACTTTACTATCTTAATATTCTTGCTTCAATCTTATATTAATCCGTCTCATTATTGTGGTAGTGGTGTGGGCACTCGGACCTTGTCCAGCATGTTGGCATGCAAATAGTTAGCGAGTTGTTGGTCCAGAGAGCTTTGTTTTCCACTTTCATTTGTTTTCTTCGCATAATTATTATTTTATTTATGAATTTTAATCAAGATTTTTCCAACAGGCTGTACAAAAGTTGATACCCAAATTGTTCAACAGCCACTAGCAACAGAAGTGGGTCTTTCTGATTCATGGGATGACAATGGTTTGAAGGTTCACATTAGCGTTGGTTGTGATTATTGTGGGGTGAGTTCTTTAGTATCTTCAATTTTTGCATGGCTTGGTACCTTTTTTTTTTTTTTTTTTTTTTTTTTTTTTTTTTTTTTTTTTTGTAATATTGGTAGCCTTCGCGTAATAACTCCACTGATACTTTTGATCCTCGTTAGTCAATTCTTTTTGTCTTAATTTTTCATCTATATCCTTTCTTTGTCGTTATTTTAGTGCGAAAAGATACAGGGAAGCAGACTGGAGTGACTTCACTTTTTCCGGTTCCCAAATTGATAGGGGAAGGTAGAAACGATAAACAACATTAAAATAAGAAACAACAAACCGAGAAAGTGTCAGTTTTACAGTGCTTACTAATTTCAATTTTGAAGTTTCTTATATGGTTTAGCTTAATTGAAGACTCGTACTGTATGTAGCATCCTATTTTCCTTTTATCACTTTGGGTTTCTGAGAATTGAAGGATGAGTCATGTTCCAGTTAGAAGCAGCTTGCAATTCAGTCGCACCAGAGTGCTCAAAGTTTAGACATAAACGTAGACGTGATTTCGTAATGTACTAAAACCAAACCGTACTATGGAAATGCTAAACTCTTAGGAAGCATTGACACCTAATCAAAGTCACTAAAACTGGGAATTATGTATAAAATTCTGTCCGTTCAGAATTATTCTAAACTTTGAGTGGAGTAACAGAAAAGTGTATCAGGAGGTCAGAGTCGTCAGACAGGAGAATAAGACATTCATCCCAAAACCTAAGGATGGCAACGGATCGGTTTTGGACCAGATCAATCTATATTCAAATCTGACCCACAACGTCCTGATCAGATCAGATACAAATTCGGATTTTGCTGGATTCGAATCGGATTACTTATTACATAGAGAACAATATTTTTAGTCAATTAGGCCCTAAGATAATCATGACTTACACTTAAAATCATTTTAATTTACACTTCATAAGTATGAATCCATCAATTTCATCATAAGAAAAGCATAGACATATCAAAGTCACGATGTTCTTTAAAGTAAATATAGGAAATAATATATCCATAGTTACTATTAAAGTAAATACAGGAAATAATATATTCATAGTTATATTAATACATAAATATTACTGTTAAACTTAATAGGTATAATATCTTTATAGGACCGGATCAGATTTTGTGGATACAAAACATGTGATCCATATCTGATCTATTTGTTGACGGACCGGATGGGGTTTGTACTCCATTAGGATCGGATCATGCCGGATATCTTATCAACCGGATCTAACCGCCGTCCCTACCCAAAACACAATTGTAAGCACATGATACATCCTTGCATGCCACGCTTGTTCAAACTCGTAATTGGGATCAAGTGATCCAGCTGAACATTCTTTTGGGTCTGTATGTGTTTTTGCTAGGTCGACCTTTGTTTTTAATCTCCGGAAGTAACAGAAATATACTATCACAAATGCGACTAGTGTAAGTAATTGAAAATACCTTAGTGCGGTGTTGGGGGAGAAGAACCGAGTCAGAGAATTCCTAGGCCAGTGCGTTGTCCCACTATGCGACCAGGCCTATTGGCGGTCACAACATTTTTTTTTAATTATTATTATTATTATTATTATTATTATTATTATTATTATTATTATTAAGGTAAAAGACAAAAACCACCCCTTGAGTGTGGGTGATATATAAAAACACCCCTCGTGTTTGGGGATATACAAAAACCACCCCTGTCGAGACAAAAAACACCCCTGTCGGTAGATGGACGTTAGACGAAAAGCACCCTTCTGTTACAATCAGTAAGTATGGGGGTGCAATATATCTTTTTTATGACTATTTTGCCCCTACTTGTATTTTTTATTTTATTTTGTTCATGTTCTCGGTGTTCTTGACCGCCACCTCCACCACCACCACATCCCCACCACCACCACATCCACCACCATATCCCCACAGCCAAGCTCTCCTTGCTGCCAATTACAACGCAGCAACATATCACCAGACCTGAAATCACCCAATACTACCTACCAACACAGTACCCACCATTACACCACCTTAACCTAAATCACCACTCCACCTCAACCTGCTGCAATCAATCTAACAAGTAACAACAGCCGCTTTAACCAACCAACCAAACCAACCTGCAAAGGATTTGTACCCAATCAACCCTCCACTGCCTCACAGAAGATCTCACCTCCGTCAACTCCACTCCCCCAATGACAGGTATCCTCCACCGCCACCATCACCACCGCCACCGCCACCATCACCACCACCAACACAACACAACACAATATGGAGGATATCTGTATAAAAGAGAAAAATAAATTATAGAGAAAAAGAGGATGAAGAAGAACACTGGGAACAACCGCCTCCATCTCCCGATCCTTTTTGGCAAAACTGCAAAAGCATTTCAAAATTCATAGTCGCTCTCTCGCCCACTGTACTTCATCGAGCATGTCCAAGTCTCTCTCTTTCTACAGTTACTGAGACAAAATAGTGGGAAGGGATCTCCACCATTGAACTTCGAACTCTTCTCAGTAGTCACTCATCAATTGTTCTTGAGAGAGAGAGAGAGAGAGAGATCAAAGTTTGAATCGGAGTAGAGATAGAAGAAAGTGAGATGAGCGCTAGGGGAAGGCAACAACCACAGAGATCTAGTACATCCACCGTGCATCACCAGCGACAATACTCTGACAACTTCTTCGATTCCTCATCAAACGGCCGCTGGCTTCAGTTTGCTGGTCTCCAACACCTCTAGTCTTCAAACCCATCTTCTATTCCGCTGGAGTTGAGGTCGATGGTTCGGCGCCGCTGGACGAGATCTTGGTGGTGGTCAGGCCAATGAGCTCTTCAAGGTCCATGTAGCGTTCGCCCCAGGCGTCGATTAGCACCGCCGAGAGCCCTCTGTTTCAGATCTGAGGCAAGAGAGAACCATCGGTTGCTCCCCTGCAGCAGCGGGGAGAACGGGGGTGGAGGGATTCATCATCATCGGAGGAGGGGTCGGAGAATAAAGGGGCGGCGGCTGGGTTCTGTCGATCGTGGTGGAGGGGAGAGAGAGAGAGAGAGGCGGGGAAGGAGGCAGCTAGGGTCACAAAATGAGGAAGAAAGAAGAAAAAAAAAGTATTTATAGTGTGGCACTTTTAGTCAAAATGAGGGTAAATATGTCTTTTTACCTCTCCGTTAGTGTGCCGTTAGCCACCAACTCTGACGGGTGGTTTTTGTATATCCCCGAACACGAGGGTTGTTTTTGTATATAATCCAAACATGGAGGGTGGATTTTGTCTTATTATTATTATTATTATTATTATTATTGTTGTTATTATTATTATTATTATTTCTTCTTGAATCATAAATGCTGATTCGGATGCAAATTCTGAGGTTGGTTTGTGATGACTACACGAGGGTGTTGTGCTGAAACATATCAGCCGGCAGCCAATGTCCTCTAGGGCCATAGGGCATCATACATACAATTTATGTAGGTAACTTTTCATTAATCCTTGCATGGATGGTTGACTTGCAATATTATGTGGTGGTTGCATATGCAGATGTATCCAATAATTGGCGACAGATACAGATGCCGAGACTGCAAGGAATCTATGGGCTTTGACCTTTGTGGTGAATGTTACAAATCTAGCTCAAAGCTTCCAGGCCGATTCAGTCAGCAGCATACTCCCGATCATAGGCTTGAGCTTGTGAAGCCGAAGGCTATATATGTGGAGACTGCAGCAGGGACATTTAGAAGGTGGATATCGCGTGCTATATTCCCGGAGGATGCAAGAAATGCAGAAAATGCCATTTCTTCTACTTCAGCCCCTGATTCTGCGGGACAGAACTCTGAAAATGTCTCGGGGGTGTCTTCTTCTTCATCAACGAGTGATGATACCGAAGAAGATATCGAGAATGAAGATGAAGATAGCCATTCCATCTTGTGATGAACTAACCTAAGGAGAGGTTTCTTCATCTCATTCATGGTTTCACTACATGATGGTCCAGCAACAAACTGATAAAAAGAATGCACCTTGTGGCGTTTCTTGTTTGATGTTCGATGAAGTTATGATAACTCTTTGCTTATAAATGTAGACTATTTATTTACAGAATCATGTGTATGCGTGTGTGTATGGTGGTTCGGCCTTCTTGTAATCATCTGAGCCTCTGAGGGAGTATTTCTTCTGCTTAGAGCTCCATAAGGCCTCTTTGTTTGGGTTATTTGTAAGAGATGGGGATATTGACCGTCATTTGGAACTTCCATTAGTTTAGGAGTGTTTCAGATCTCTACTATTATGAGGTCTTATGCATAAATAAAGAGATTGTGACGCTATGTATTTATCGTACATTAAGCTGTAATTTTCCTCTGGATCATGTCAGGATCAAGAGACTTATTAATGTTGATCAGCTAAATGTATGAGATCGCTCATTGATGTTGGGCTTTTAAACGATCTCACATAGTTTTGGGCCTCATTCAGGTTGGGGATAAGAAATGGCAGGATATGCATACTTGTGAGATCTGATTGATGTAGGATATAATATTTAAATGTGTTCTTATGTTTGGTTTATGCATGATATCGGAGAATCAGAGCGCTTTTGTACATGCTAGGGAGATTTCGGGATAATATTTTGGTTGTCCACAAGATTTTGGAATTCATTCATCACGAAAAGACTAGGAAGAAGACATCCCTTGTCCACAAGATTTTGGAATTCATTCATCACGAAAAGACTAGGAAGAAGACATCCCTTCTATGCCTTCAAGTTAGAATGTACAAAGCCTACCACCGTGTCTTTTTTGACAGCCGTGATGGAAAATATGGATTCCACCACTTTTATCACCTCCGTGTTTTTACTTGTTTGTCATTAGTCTCGTGGTTTCAAATGAGTCCCTTCCTCTCCCTTCAGTACCACGCAAGGGCTCCGTCAAGGCGATCACTTCACAAGTTCTATCAATTGCCCTTAATCAGTTAATGGAAGAAGGCACGGGGATGGGAATTCTCATCAGCCGCAATGCTTATGAAGTCTCTCATTTCCTGTTTGCGGGCGATTCGTTCCTGTTCCAGAAGCCACAAGTGTTGCATTTGAAGACTACCTTGGACAACTATTGCCTTCGTTCGAGACATAAGATCAACTGTGCCAAATCTGCGATAATCAATAATCCGGTCATGACTTCAACAAATGCATAGTTTCTTGACAATATCTTAGGGATCTCAATATCGCAGTTAGCGTGGAAATATTTGGGAACAATCATGGATTTCTCCCTTCCAAATAAACAAATCTTGGACCGCTATCAAGCCCAGCTCAATTATTGGAAGCAGAGCTCTCTAAGCTTCACATGTCGTACTCTCATTAAATCGTGTCTACTGGCAATACCAGCTTACATTTTTGCAGTCTTTCGTCTACCTGTACAGTTCTTGCTCAAATTACGGGGAATCATTATTTCCTTCCTGTGGAAATTAACCGATAAAAAGGGCATTCATAGGAAGGCTTGGGACTTTCTCTGCCAACTAATCTAGGACGACGAGCATGGCTTCAGAGGCCTCAAGGTTGCGAATTAGGCAATGCTTGCGAAAACGGGATATTGTATCTGGTTCAATCCAAATAACATTTGTTCTCTCATTCATTTGGGAAAGTACTGTCGACAAACTCATTTTCTCTCTTCCTCCTCATCGTCTTCCTCATATAGGCGACGGCACCAGCATTCATCCTTTAAAATACAAGTGGCTTGCAAAGCTAGAAACCCCCTTTGATGGATCCACTGTTTCCAACTATCCAACCTTTACCTTCAGGGAAGTTTTCAAAGTCGAACCCGATTAATGGAACCTCACTCTATTGTGCAATTTTTCTAATGAATTCGAATGTCACCGAATTAAACAATTTACATCCCTCTTAAAGCACATGTTGATAAGCAGATCTGGTGACCCGCGGTCTCTGGTGCTTTCTCGGTGAAATCGGCATCTCTTCTTGCGTTTGGTTACCCAACCGTTGGTCCCCCAACCAGCACAATCACGCTCTGGAACACTTTTCGCACTCTCGAGTTATTGCAGAAGATCGAGTCTTTCCTTTGGAGGTTATTCTTTAATATCAGTGACAGTAGCCGAATATGTCAAAAGACATATTAACATCAGTGACAGTAGCCGAATATGTCAACCGGAACCGTGAACCGGAACACGGTTCCGGTTCGGTTCTGGATACTGCCCAGATCTCGGTTCCGGTTCTAACCGAACCGAACCCTTACCATAACCGAACCATAACCGACCGGTTTGGCAACAACCGGTTTGGTTCCGGTTCGGTTCTAACCGAAAACGCAGCTCTACCCAATACCCCAACGCCCCTTACAAGGCAATGGGAGCTCCTCAACCAAGGTTGTAGGAAATCCATGTCCAAAGTAATCTCATTCATCCAAACCTCCAAATTTATATAAGATAATAATCCTATGATCTCACTCAATTTAGCTCACAGCCAAACCAGTCCTCAGTCTAACTCTAGCTGATAAGGTTAATACCGAGAAACCAAACATGGCAATGAAGAAGCAAACATCAAATCTGAAAACCATAAGAATTGGCAAAGCAAACACATAAGCATTACTGGGACAGTATGAGTTCAATAATCTACTTCCCCATCATATGACAGAAACTGTTTTTGGTGTATAAGAATAATAATAGGGGGGATGTGTTCAAATCAGTAATGAGAGAAATACATAAAAATTGGAGTCCTTTGAACACACTCCTAAATTTAAGTTGCTTTGGTATAGTAACGGACGCCAAAAGCCAAGCCCAAGATGAAGAGAGGAACCAAGAATTGAAGAAGCTTGATGACGAAATCCGACGTCTTGTCCTGGTTGTAGTGAGGCTGCTTTGGAGGTGCGTACGCCGTCTTGGTGGGGATTGTCGACGAATCAATGTCACCTACATAGTATTCATCCAACATAGCTTTCGCGCTGCTACTGTGGCCGACATCCTCAAAATCATCAGTTGCATCCTTCCCTGTCCAAGTGCCATATTGTTAGGGACATGGAAATCTTACCCGGTATTCATAGGAAATCAGATATAAAAAAAACAATTTATCCGTGATATGGGGCAACTTCAGTTAAAAAACATGGAAATAATGTTTGTAACATGTTATTCTTTTTTTTTTATTATTCAAACAGTCAGTGGTTTTTTTACCTGTTGCAGATAACAAAACATCATCGCCACCAGGATGGTCTTCCAAGAACTTTGTCACATCATACACCTATTAAAATACAAATACAGAGTCAAACATTACGTGATTAGTATCCCATAATCACGTCCACAACCTTAAATCGAAGAACAACACGTGAGCTGAAAGCAATCATAGATAGATTAGAGTGGTTGAGCAGTCATAACATTAACCTAACCGCTTGACTCATCCCCCAAGAGGGTTGTGATAGACTATGTCGCACAGACTCGGATGCGAGTATCGGATCTGATATATGGATCCAGAGATCGGATTTGCAAACTTGCTTAAAAGTAAGATACATGGACTCGGCTAAAACGTATCCTATTTTTTGGACACGGATGCAGGGATATGGTAGAAGAAACATTCTTTCTTAATACATTTATACAATATCATACATGATGAGAATGCAGAAAATAAAAAATTGCAATTCGGGCTCGTCAAATTGCCTAGTAGCGAACTGAAGTCATATAAGCAATTACATGATGTGATGAAAGATTGTGGGGGGATAGAAGGTCGCTATCCCTTCCCTGATATGGAGGTTCATTAACTTTCACAACTTTGGATGACATTCTTACATAGTTGTTAAATCGGGATTCAGATAGTGAATCGAAATTCACCTTCACTGAATCGTAAATCGAATCAAATCGTGAATCGTAAGATTCAGCTAGCATTTTTTTTTTTATGTAGATATAATAAAATATTTCATAAAGCTATAACATATTGAACCAAATATTCATATTTTTACAAGAAGAAAGCTCAAATTATTGGAAACTCGCATCCATAACTAGTGATTAGGAGTTTCACACATCTAAAAGATAAAGAATAATCTAGATATAGATAGGCATGTGGAGCAAGGAACTACAAATGCCAAGGAGATTAAAAATTATAGAAAACTATTGGCCTTGGACTTGAGAAAAATGCACTAGTAATTGAAAACAAATGCATGTTGCAAAACAGACATAAATGTAGGAAGTAACGTAGGAAGTATTATTTCTTAGGACTGATGTTGCAACTCAATTAGACCTTCAGATGAATCGACGGTGAATCGTAGAATCGGTCTGAATCGCAACTGAATCGTAAGATTCAGACTCTTGAATCGGGATTCAAACAATTTTTTGTCCATTAATGATTCAGTAAGGGATTCACATCGTTTCATGGGTGAATCGAATCGAATCGAATCGTAGGATACAAATCGTAAATCGTAAGATTTTGATAACTATGCATTCTTACATACTCGGCGGACCACTGACTATAAATTGTATTACTGTCCATATAAGAATGATATCATCCGAAATATCTCAAGAAATAAAAGATACACAAGAATGATGAGTATGGGTAACAAAACTAGGCTTGACATCTAGGATATTTTGCTGGACATCGATATCCCTATCACATATCAGCAAATCTATAGATTAGGTTCAAACCAGTCCTCTCCCTTTCGATACTCTAGACACATTCAATTATATAAACTTGTCGCTTTTTTTCTAAATACATTCTCATATCTATTCACCACAATCAGATCGACCAATTTAAGCTTAGAAGTCTGCGATAATCATGAGACCAACACTGAAGTAAAATGCCCAAATCTTCTAATCCATCCAGATAGAGATGTTTGGTTTTCTAGTATTTGTGGTATTAACTAGTATTGGACTAATTATAGTACTGTTATTATTAATACTTTGTTTGCTTTGTTCTGGATTAAATTTAATATCGGTACTAAATAGTGAAAACATGGGTTTAATACCCTATTTTAATACCCTCCCCCAGGAGAGTATTAACAGTATTGGACTATTCAGTGTAGTTGGAATTGAACATTAATTACACCAACAACTATTCATAATACGTTGTACGGTACATAACCAAACACAGTATTAAATATAATACAGCTAATACAGTCCAATCATATCCGACCTAGTCCAGTCCAGTACAGTCCAGTCCGGCTAGTCCGGAAAACCAAACGTGACAAAAAACCAATCTCAATTTGGCAGAAGAGTTTCAACAGGAGGTAAACTTGGTCATGAACAGCAAACAGAAGTACTGTAACATAACATAACAAGCAAGAAAACAAAAAATTCCAAAGAAAAAATTGACCACCGAGAGGGTTAAGCCTGAATGTGTTTACACTGATGAAAGTATTGATATCCCCATTAGATATCTACTACTATAAGTAAGGGTCAAACAACTCCCCTTTCACTCTTAGACTATAGACATTCAATTACTATTATCAGAAAGTGTATCAATTCCTATTGATCACTAAAACCAGATCTGTCAACTAAAGTTCATAAGAGGAACCTAAGTTGTGATTGCTGAAAGGTATGGACTAATCGAATTGCCTAGTACTGAAACCCTATAAGCGATTACATGATCTGTTGAAGGATTGCAAGGGGTGGTAGAAGGTCCCCCATCTCGCTATCCCTTTCTGGACAGTAGGTATGAATGATCAAGTTATTCAAGAAATAGCACTAGATTCGATATCTACGAATTCTCATGGACATTGATATATCCTCGTTGCATGTCTTCAGATTAGGTCTGAACAAGTCCTCTTCTAGTCTACACACATTCAATTATATATCAAAAGCCGCATATTTTTTCTCCACACATCTATTCATTACAATTAGATCGACCAAGCTCAGAAATTTGTGACAATCATGAGACCAAAACTGAAGCAAAAGGGCGAATCTAGTCTATTTAGATAGAGAAGAGCTTTTGAGGAGCGAAACACACAAAACAATCAAACTCAAATGTCATAAAGAAAAAAGCTACATCATAATCAGCAGTAAATTGCATAAAAACATACAATTCACATGGAGTGACCTCTAGAATACTACTAAAAGCTATAAATTGGAGACGAATCCACTCGACAGAAGCAAATTATCGATTAGAACTGGAGCTTATATAATCAGATCGGATCTCTAAATCAAAATCAGGCTCGTCCGACACTAAAAGAAATCAATGGAGTAAGATCAGATTGAGATTCAGATGGGGAAATCATGTAATACCTTGCCGTGGATGACGAGCCAGCAGTCCTTGGAGTTGTCGTGAGAGGAGACCTCCGCCAAAGTGAACACCTTGCTCTCGCCGCCCATTGACGATACAGAGACTCTGACGTTGGAGTAGATCGAGAGAGAGAGAGAGATCTGTTTGGTGCAAATCTTGGAGAAGATGAAGAAGTTGAAGTAGATTTGATATTTAAATAGCTGGGGCCTGGGGGGTTGGTGAGCGAGAGAGATGACCGGCCCAATGACTGAATAGAGGGGAGAGACTGAACTAACCAACCAACCAACCAACCATAATAAGGGTACTTTACGATTTGCACCCTCGGATTTATGTAAATAGGCGATTTCTACCCTTTACTCTTCATCAATTGACAGAGAACACCACTATTTTGTGTAATAATAATTGCAAATTATATTGTCCATTTTGTGTTAAGTGATAGTAGGGCTCACTTTTGGATGTATTTTTTATTCCCTTTTTGCCCGCTGATTTTTGGTAATTTATACTTATTACCCCCCAGTTAGGTAAATATGCGATGCACACCTTTACTGTTTATCAATTGACATGGAACACCCTTATTTTGTGAGTTGGCAGTGGGATACACCTTTGGGTGTTTCGTTCATGCCTATTATGCTATCTAGTGATATATAATGTATTTTTTTAATCTTTAGAAGCTTATATATTACTATTTATACCATAAATTGTACAATTCTTTTACCTCTCCATGGATGGTTATAAATTACTATAGAATATATATTTTTTTTGTCAAAAGGTAAATTCGACAATGAAAATCAACACTGAGTGAATTTAAAATTTTATTTAACAAAATTAATTCCGTTAGAGTACTTGTCAAATATAAACATCAACCTGTGGTTTGTTTACTAGAATGATAATGAATTTTTTAAAGTGAAACTAAATAGTAGTAGTATCATTAAAAATTATCCAAAACTAAAATAAAGAGGATTGTAGTATTTTTTTGTCAAACATTATAGTAGTTAATACAATTCAAGTTTATTTAAATTAAGGTGTTGAATTTATAAAGAAAACAAGCATTCAGCTTGTTGTAATATGCTAAAAAGGGCTTGTGAACAGAAAAAACACATAACATACGAAGAGATACATAGCAAAAAGACACAATTCTATTACTATCAATCAACATCTTAAATAAATTACAACAAAAGAATCAACTAAAACGACTTTTTTTCCGTCTTCCCCTTTCACTCTCTCTGTCAACTGAATTATGTACCGCCAAGAACACAAAAGGTTTTTTTTTTTTTTTTTTTTTTTTTTTTTTTTTATCTATTGGATGACTCAGGTTTTTAGACTTACGGAGATGAAGATTACACAAATGTGATATTTTTTTCATCTAAGTTGAGTGCTTTCTATAAGTTGCGTGGATTGGTTAACCCTCCATCTTTTTCATCAATGGCGTATGAAAGTCACGGAGGGGATTTTTCGGTGGCAATAACAGATAATTTTTTTAGTGCTCTATTAAAGCACTACGTGGTGCTCTACAACCAATGAAAATGCGACAACTAAACAAATGGACAGTGATTGGTTGGTTGTAGAGAACCATATGGTACTATTTTCGAGCACTAAAATATTGCTCGCAATAACATTATTGAAGTCTTAAATGTACCAATAACCTAGGGCAGATTTGTCTTTTTAGACTTTATGTAACTTGCAGATTAAACATTGTATAAAGATTGAATGTAAAATAAACTTACTCATTTTTTATTGGAGTCTGTCTAAATTAAGGGTGTCCTCTGCCGATTGGCAAACAGTAGGGATACTGAATGTCTATTTACAATAACTCGAGGGTGCTTTGTGTAAATTATCCTATAAATATTGAGTAAAGGTATATGGGTAAATTAGTATTTTCACATTTTCCGTCCATGACCGTTACAAACCATCCAAAATAAGAGTGTTCCCTGTCAATTGATGAATAGTGGGGGTACGGATTGCCTATTTACATAAACACGAGGGTGCAAACTATAAATTACCCACCATAATAATTCTGGTCCCTCTACTACTCCCAAACTACACCTACCTCTCCCAGGCTTCACCCTCTCAGGTTTGATACAAAGACACTTTCACACCATTTTAGTTTGTGTAATGACACTTTTACTCCGTTAGACCCTGTCCAACACTGGAGTAGTTATTACGTCCTCTCGAGTAAATGAAATATCCGTACTCCAGTTCATATAACACATGACACGTAATAACTTCCTATTCTTTGTCATGCGTTGTATGGTTAGAGTACGGAGTACGGACACATCATTTACTCCAGAGTATCAATTAATTACACTTTAACACTGTCACTCTTTCACCCCCAATCTGACCTACCAACTTCCACCATATTTAATATTCACTTTTAGAATTTTGCCATCTAAACTACAACCGTTGAAGACTTTCCCCACCCCTATTATTATATTTTGACAGTTTCTCTTAAACTGCACGTGAATTTAGCTCAAAAGCAAAAAGGAAAAAACAAACAAACCCAGCAACGATCGTGGGACCGGTGCAAGCTCACGGTCTCCACCTCCACTTTCCATAGTTGATTAGCAGCTGGCCTCCCAGCTGCTGAAGCAACTAAATTGTGCCTTCGACGCCCCCTTGCACCTCTATCTCTGTATTTAACTTAGTCTTAGTGTGCCAAACTTCAGGGCACTTGCGCCTCTTGATTATGTTATGTCATACCCTAAGAGGGGAAATTTATCTTTGAAACTACTAGCAGTCACGAACGCATACTCCATACTAATGGTGTCACACTTCGGGAGTGTATGATTTCTAAAATTTCTAACCCTGAATAGGTTAACTTATATATTCTCAAACTGGAAGGGGTGAAAGTAACATTGCATCAAACTTGGGGGGGGGGGTGAAATTGTCCTTTACCCACATCTTAATCAGATTCGTGTGATTCAATTACCTTCCTAAACGATAGCTACATAGGCACATACTACCTCTACACGTGTCAAATAAAATGTGCGTCCCCAAACAAATTATTTTCTTATGGGTAAAAGATAAAAATCACCCTCGTTAGATGAGTTATATACAAAAACAATCTTATTGTTTATGGATATACAAAAATCACTCCTGTCAGCTAACGGTGACTAATGACAACTAACAGAGGGGCAAAAAGACATATGTACCCTCACCTTCAAGAAAATTTACATTGCTATAAAACCATTTCTTCTCCTCACCCCTCATTTCTAACCCTAACAATGCATCTTTTCTCTCTCTCTACTCCTCTTCCGACCCAGATCTAACAACATCACCATCGATGGTCTCCCCCACTCCTTCTCTGCCCCCTCCTGCTACCTCTCTCACCTACACCGACCCATATCTAACAATACCACCAGCCTTCAGAGCCTGTCGTCGTCTTTCCCTTCTGTTCTTCACCACCTCTTGCTTCCCTTCTATTCTTCATCGTTGTCGTCGTATTCCACCGTCTTCTCTGGTTCAGTCGACGACGGAGGAAGAGAAAAATTACAAGCGGGAGGATAAGAAAGATACAAGGGTGATTTTTGTATATTCCCGAACAATATGATTGTTTTTTTATATTACCAATCTAACGAGATGTCTGAAGTAGTCAGTATTAACAACCTTGTAAGAAATAAAACATATTGGGGTAGATTATGACTCGTGCTAAGTAGGGCTACAAATCAAGCTAAGGACGTGCTCAAGAGTCCGTTCATTTTAACCTCGTGACCCGGGTGTACGAGCGAGGTTAACTAAAGTTAGAAGTTGTCTACAATCTTGTATAAAATCTGAATCCAAGAACATCAACATATGTAAGTGTTATATATAGAGAGAGAGTCAGGGGCGGAGCCACTAAGGCAGTGAGGGACACTTGTTCCATGCGTTTTTGAAAATTCTAGTTATACCCTTAACTTTGAGCATATTAATGGTAGTGTCTTTTGATTAACTACCCGGTTGTCCCAATTGATTATGAACTCTCGTACTAGAGACTTGTTATTGACTTTTTGTTTTTTGAGAAAGTATTTTTGTAACCCGAGACCTCATGCAAGGGCTTCCAACGCTCTACCACTTGAGCTACCACCCTAGCTGCAGTCTTGTTATTGACTTTATAGTGAATAATTACATAGATATTCGTAATTACATAATTCGCCACTGTAGTATAAACTAACAACGGAAAATTTGAGAAATTTAGAAGTAATGTCATTTTTCTTCGATCTTCGTGATTGAAGAAAAGAGAACTTTATATTGTTATATATACGAATCTCACATCCATTACCCGAATGCGGGGGATGCGAAACTACAGGTGTAACTTCCAATTCTTCAGTTTCTTCTCTCAGATTTGCACATTTCAGAATTATATTCTCACCATGTTCTTCACCTGACCGATTAGTACTGGGCAACTTATCTCTTCTCCTCCTCCTCGTCCTTGTCATTATCTTCGGATGTTTATTTGATCTGCTTGTAGAAAGTAAAGCTATATGTATGGGTATATATGTATTATGAATTATCTGTAATAATCTCTAAAGAAGATAAGAAGTTTAGATCTTAGGAGTTGGGACATGTTTGGTTCACTAAGATTATCTAGGATACATGTTATTTAAAAATGAAATATCTCAAGTGTTGGATTACAAAGTGTACATGATCTAGGGTCTAAACAAGTAGTAAAAATACTATAAATATGCTTGATTGAAAAATAGAGGTTCTAAAAGCACCTCGTCCTTCTTGAATGGTTTTTAAAGATTCGGGTATTCGTTACCATTATTTCCTTACACAGTCTCCCCGATACACTTGCACCCAATAAGTAGGACAACATCTTTTTGTTCCACAACGACACCAAAGTTACTAGGTGATCTCGTGTGCTCCAAGGGCATCTATCATTTTCTTCCTCCCCTCACCTCCCCCTACGGGCCCACCATCTTCCCCGACTTCCTCCCCCTCCCTCAAACTACTAATCATCTCCAATCCATTCCTTCCCCCCCCCCCCCCCCCCCTCCCACCCAAAAAAATTAATTTTTAATATATATTAAACTTGACACTTTTTAACCGTATTTTTTTAATTATTTAATAATTGTTTTTTTTGTCAAATAGAATTATTTAATAATTATTAAGTGAATAAAAAAGATTTATTATACTTTAAACAAAATAAGATAACGATGACTTTTCGTAAATATACTTTACAACAATCGTGAATACATCATTAATTTTTACAAATAAAAAAATAAAATATATTAATCATAATAAAAATACGTAATATAATCATAAAATACTATTAAATTTAATTAAGAATGTCAAATTCTATTCCATGTAGGGGGAGGGGGGGGGGGGGGGGGGGTGCGGGGGAGGGATGTCCATGAGAAAATCCCTCATAATCCTTCCACACTCAAGGCAAAATTTATTCTCATAGCACCCCCTCTCCCCATGAGGTTGGACATAGAACCGTACTTTTATACTGTTTTTCCCATCCCCTCCCCCTCCCCTCATAGGGTTGGAGATGCCGTAACGACACTACAAATCAATAAAGTTCAATCTAAAACAAAAGGTTGCTAGAATCCCCCATAACACTCTGGCCAAACAAGAACATAACATAACACACAGCAAAACATATTGTAATCATCTCATGAATCATTCATATAGACTCCATTTAATTCTTTCAAAAATAGCGTAGATAACCACTGCACCGTGGCTGAGGGTACATCGTTACAGAAAAAGTTTGCGGTGGAAGATGTTAAATAATCATCCAAAATAATTATAAAAAAATATGGCGCACATCCTTAACGAAAGAGAAATTTGATACATGAAAATTTAGCAAATGCCTAAGATTTATTCCATTTCCACTGATCCTTTTCCGGGTAATCATGGCACCACCAAACTATTTCCTACAAAATTTAGAGAAATGAAATAAGGTACAGATAATTAGAGATTCCACAAATATATGTAAGAATTATGGTTTATTTGCTAAAAATTACTATAGTTACTTATCTAATGAAATGTCAAAGAGATCGTGATGCTTAGAATACCCGTGTCTCTTGAAGTGCTCGATAATGGTGGACAGTGAGTCAATTGGTATGGCGAAACTTATTCCCTCTAAAGCTAGAACCTTCGTCATGATCACGCCAACAACTTAACCGTGAAAATCAACGAGGGGACCACCAGAATTACCCTAAATCAAAATTTGAAAACCTTTCATGATCACGCCAACAACCTTCGTCATTGCACCCCCACTCCCCATGAGGTTGGACATAGAGCCGTACTTTTATACGGTTTTTCCCATTCCCTCCCCCCCCCCCCCCCCCCCTCCCCTCATAGGATTGGAGATGCCCTACCGACACTACAAAACAACGAAATTCAATCTAAAACAAAAGGTTGCTAGAGTCCCCCATATCAATCTGGCCAAACTAGAACATAACATAACTCATAGCAAAACATATTGTAATCATCTCAAGAAACATTCATATAGACCCCATTTAATTGTTTCAAAAATAGTGTAGAGAACCACTGCACTGTGGCTGAGGGTGCATCATTACAGATAAAGTTTGCTGTGGAAGATGCTAAATAATCATCCAAAATAATTATACAAAAATAGAGTAATACAATATGGACATAGTTTTAGACATAAACATAGACATAATTTCCAAATGTAGTAAAATCAATCTCTATAATAGAAATACTAAACCCTTTGGTAACATTGACACATAATCAAAATCACTTAAAATAGAAATCATGTCTATCTATCTGTTTAGAATTATTCAAAAAAATATGGCGCACATCCTTAACGAAAGAGAAATTAGACACATGAAAAGTTAGCAAATGTTTCAGATGTATTCCATTTCCACCGATCCTTTTCGGGTAATCATGGCACCACCAAAGTATTTCCTGCAAAATTAAGAGAAATGAAATAAGCTACAGATAATTAGCGATTCCACAAAATTATGTAAGAATTATGGTTTATTTGCAAAAATTACTATAGTTCCTTATCTAATGAAATGTCAAAGAGATCGTGATGCTTAGAATACCCGTGTCTCTTGAAGTGCTCGATGATGGTGGACAGTGAGTCAATTGATATGGCGAAACTTATTCCCTCTAAAGCTAGAACCTTCGTCATGATCATGCCAACAACTTGACCGTGATAATTAACGAGGGGACCGCCAGAATTACCCTAAATCGATATTTGAAAACCTGACATGATCACGTCAACAGCCTTCATCATAGCACCCCTCTCCCCATGAGTATGGACATAGAGCCGTACTTTTATACGGTTTTTCCCGCCCCCTCCCCCTCCCCTCATCGACACTATAAAACAATAAAGTTAAATCCAAAAAGAAGGTTGTTAGAGTCCCCTATAGCACTCTGGACAAACAAGAACATACCATAACACATAGCAATACATATTGTAATCATCTCATGAAGCATTCATATAGACCCCATTTAATTCATTAAAAAATAACGTACATAACCACTGCACCGTGGCTGAGGGTACATCCTTACAGAAAATGTTTGCGGTGGAAGATGCTAAATAATCATCCAAAATAATTATAAAAAAATAGAGTAATGCTATATGGACATAATTTTAGACATAAACATAGACATAATTTCTCAATGTAGTAAAATCAATCCCTATTATAGAAATACTAAACCCTTTGGTAACATTGACACATAATCAAAATCACTTAAAATAGAAATTAAGTCTACAATTATGTCCGAAATTCTGTCCGTTAAGAATTATTCAAAAAAATATGACGCACATCCTTAACGAAATAGAAATTAGATACATGAAAATTTAGCAAATGTCTAAGATGTATTCCATTTCCACCAATCCTTTTCCGGATAATCATGGCACCACCAAACTATTTCCTATGAAATTAAGAGAAATGAAATAAGCTACAGAAAATTAGCGATTCCACCAATGTAATACCCCGTAAAAGTGACCAGGGGCAATTTAGTAATATAAAGAGATGAATATATAATTTAATTGCGGAAAAATAAAGTCGCTTAAATTATAGTGTTTTACTGACAAGAAATACTCGTAAGATTTTAGAAGACATTAAGTTAGTATTCATAGGTGAATACGCGACGTTTTATTTATTTTTATTATTTTATCTTTCACGCGTGTACGACCACCGCGAAGTTAGTGTGTGAAAAACACACAATCACCCTAAAACTTGGTGTGCCACCCACACCATACAATTTTTAGTTGTCTTCAACCTCACAACTTTATCTCCTTTGGAGATTTTTCTCACCGCCACAATAATCAAGCCACCATCATCATCATGCTTTCCCCCTTTTGTCTCCCTATAAAATGAGTCACCAACTCTGTATTCACCTCAATCATCACCTTCATCTTCTTCTTCATCTCTTCCCTTACCCCGCCGACCACACCACTGGGAGCGCCACCACTACCACCCATCATCATCTCCTCTCTAGCTCTTTGTTTTCCCTCTCTCTGTCTCACTCTCCCTGATCTGTTCAGAAACAGAGCAACAGAAGCAACAACCAGCAGCAGCGGCGGCAAGCTGCCACCACCGCCGCCGCCGAAGTTCCGACGGCAAGAAACGAGAGAAAACCCGCTGCTCTCTCTTACTCCCTTCCTTTCCCCACCCGCTAATCTCCGTCTCATCCTACTCTCTGTCCCAAAACAGAGACAATAGCAGCAACAAAAGCCATCAAAAACAGAGCAACAAAACCACCACCGTCGGCCACCATTGTTGCCGACGGGGAGCTTGGCCCAAGCAACCCGAAAACAACCACCCTTCCAAATCGCCACCAAAAGACTTCTAGAGCTCCCAGGAGAGGAACCCAGGTCCTAACCGAAGCTAGGAGGACCTCCATCGCCGGCAACGAAGAGCACCGCCGTGACCCACCGTCGGAGAATTCGTAATGCTTCGTTTCTTGACCGATTCCGGCCATTCTTGGCCTAGGTATGCTCTAAATCTCGCCGTGATTCCATTTAAACAACCAAAATCGTATCTCGTATGCTTTAATCCAAGTTTAGCTTGTTAAATTTGATGATTATGTAAAAGGGGGTTAAAGTGTCTTTACCCTAAACTGTTTATAGCATGACGATTATATTAAGGGGGTAGCTGTTTGTATATGTGAGAACTTAGTGGGTAGTATTTCATGTTACATAAACTGCCATGTGAGTGTATGGGGGGTTGCTGCTATCTTTTGACATAACTCGTGGGGTTATAAGTGTAGTTTATATGAACTTTATATTATTCGCGAAAAATAAAAATAATATTTTTGGATTAAAAATATTTTATAAAAATAATAGATTTCGTCCCGGTTACAAAAATGTGATTCGGGCGTTGAAATAGTATACGGATCGCTAGTTAAAAATTAAACGAGTAATATTTTATTAAAAACTAAACAATGTTGCGTTTAATTGTTTAACTTTAAAATCGATTGTTTAAATATTTATAATAATGACTTTTTCTAGCTTAAAAATATCGTTGCATCGTTGCAAGTATTTAAAAGTGATTTTTCATGAAAATCCAACATCGTTTAGTTGTTAATATTAATATTTACTTTATGTAATAATACAAACTACTATTAATTTTTACTTGTATTGTATAAAAATAAATCCTATAAATAAATGAGACTTTTGTAACATAAAATTTAAAAACTCTTCAAATAAACACTCGTTGTTTTATTAAGTTTTGCGAATAAGAAAATATAACGAAGTAAAGAAACGTTAAGAAGTTAATACGCGAGTTCGGGCTAGTTTAAGATTTATTAAATACGATTCTTAAATAAGAATCGTAGAATTATACGAAGTTGTGACGATTTAGAAGCTCCGATTTGTAGGTAACGGATTCGTAAGCAACAACTACAAGTAGGACGTTTTGACGCTACGGAATCCAGGTAAGTAAATATGCCTAGCCTAGCGTGCTAGCTCCTGTTCGTGTCAGAGTATGCTTTTAATATTTGTCTCAAAATTATATTTTAGAGTTACATGTTTAGTTTGAAATTTCTTTACATGTTGAAGAAGTTTTTTTTATTGTGCACTGTCACACGAATAATATTAATCCACTAATAACGTAAAGTGGAAAGAGTTGTGTGGGGATCGTTATATTCGCTTTTCTATATGATTGGTCGTGGCTGACTACGTTCACCCGACCCGTTTATTTTAACTCGGTCGCAACCTGCCCGGTCGCTCCATGTACTCAACTCTCTGGCCGCGAGTAGTCTTAGAGGGGTGCCGGCACTTAAGGTCTTGGATGCGTAGTGATAGTAGATCTTCCCCGTATCAACAAAGCAAAAATGTGGTTTTCTTCAAGGAAAAAAATGTCTATGAGTATAAAGGAAGGCAAAATTTGGGATATTACTCCCCGTTTCAAGATCAAGAAGGAAGGAATTGAAAGATTGAGAAGTTTAAAGTTGGATTTGTGCTTGGTTTATTCTTTTGAAGACTTATTTCCTCTTATTACTGTTTTTGAAAATAACTTATGCCTCGTCATCTGTTTACGAGCTAGGGTATTTATTTACTCAACATTGCCCAGCTGACTTTAGAAACTGCGGTTCCGTTTTCTTTCCCACCGCAGGATTAGAGGAAGAGGGCTATGGTATGGATGGATACGAGACTCACTGAGGAGGTCACGTCACGTGTTGTAAGATAGTTTGAATAATGTAAGATAGTTTGAATAAGGCAAGAATGGTGTGTAGTAGTAACATATGAAGGACTTGAGAAGTAATGTAATGTTTAATAATATGTAATATAAGTGCCTGGATGTTGTGCTTTCGATTTTCCGCCGTTACTCTTAGCTTCGGCCTCCCCGATTCGTCCGAGTCGGATAAGGGGGTCGTTGCAGGTGGTATCAGAGCCGGCAGTCCAGTAAAAGGGAATTAAACCTGTAGGGAAACTTAAAATGAACATATGGAAAGATAATTAAAATTAGAAAGCCGCTTGGGTTTAGGGTAGCTTAAGTATAAGCCTTGCTTACTCCCACCCACCCTCATCCTGTTTCAAGAAGTGTTACCTGCTAGGGAGTTATACCTGGCTTACCCAATTTAGCTTAAGATGCAATTTATTGGTTATTACTTTTCCAAAGAAAGAAGGATAGGAAGAGAATATGATTCGTACTTGATGTATATCTTGAATTGAAGAGACGAACTATAGTTTGTGGACATGAGTTATGGTTCTTTAATATAAAGTTGCTAGGCGATGCATGATAGGCTGCTTCATATGATAATTATGAGAGACGGTTTATTCGGACCCCTGAGACCGTGACAACATAAACAAGGATATGATAGGAGGTGAATGACAGACCATTATGATATTACGCTAGGGAGATTCGACATGAACGGACGGCTTAGAGCAATAATCACACGGGGAAATTGTCGTTTGATAGTAATGTTGATAGGGTATGTTCCTCTTATGATAACTCTGAGGGGAAGTATCAAGTTTTGGCCATTGTTCATTTTGAGTTTGAGAAACGTAATGGGAATGGTTATGTACTTGAAATAGTGAACTCCATATTACTGAACCAGATTGTAAAGATTCGGGTGAGGAGCACATAGCATAATTAAGGTCAGGTTGGGGAGGATAATCTGGAGTTAGGGGTCAAGAATAAAACTCATTTTGAGAGTCTTTTCTGGCGATCAAGGAGATTTATTTTACCAGCAGACGAGGAAGGTCCCACCCACCCTCACCTGAGAAAATATGTAGTCAACCTATTCGTTTTCGACTTGTTTCAACTATAATTTTAGAACCTTAGTTATTAAATGGTTTTGAGGTGCCAATGATTGGTTAACGTCTACTTATTCATCATTTGTGTTCAGATTTCTATGTTATGTTGATTCATTGTATACGATTTAAGGGTACTGGTGATATTCAACTATTTGAGGCGTTATTTGGAGTCTAAATACCCTAATATTACTTGAGGATCATGATGTCTACCATGTTAGGTGAAGTTATATGATTCACCCTGGTGGTCACCTGGAAATCATTTAGGAGTTTCGACTCAGATTTTGGGAGTTATATTAGGAGTCAGTTAAGTTTGTATCTGGTGTTATTGCGTAATGTTTATTTTCGAGTTATTATTCTGCAACGGAAAACATTGGCAGCTTCTTATATTGGTTAACCATCTCAGCTATTGGGGGAATACTTAAAGTATTGTTACAATGTCAGCATTTACCGTTTGGATATATGTTCATATACGAATTGTTATTAGGTACTTTCGCGTATGTTACTTTGAAGTTTTGAAAAGTTTTATAAATGCTTTGGTGTCGTCTAGCATATGCTTTGCAGTGTGATTTTTATAGAAATAATGATAATACGAGACAATGGCGCTTGAGGAGAACTTGAAGTCCGTGTTAAATGTTGGAACCCGAAGGCACATTTTAGCTTGCGATTGCAGGCTTGCTTAAGTCCTGATATGAGGACAAACAGTATTCCAAGTCGTTTGGTCGATCACGGGAGTGAAAAATTAGGATTGCAAAGAGTACAAATTTAAGTCGTTACTGGGTATTTGTTTATAATACATGGTAGAAGTGTATGGGCGTGGTCACGTGGGTGAAACAAAAAGACGTAAAATTTCGCTTGTTGCAACAATTGGTTATTGAAGTCCTACCCTAAGGTTTCTTATATACTGGACTCCTAGAAGAACCTATCGTAAGAAATTCGACTCCAGACATGAATATAAGAAGTGGTTAAAAGCTTCAAAGAGTAGACGATTCAGTAACAGGTCTGCGAAAATGAGCAGTTGCAAAGTTAAAGACTTCTTTCAGCTCGAATATTTGACTTTTTATAGCATGTTCGCAATATGTGCTAATCCTATATGTCTATATCGTGGCATCAAAGGTATGATTTGGTGTTATTGGTTTATTATTGAGATCATGATATTGTGTAAATATACCAGGACCTGGTTGAAGGAATTGATATGAGGATATGGCATAAAATTATGATAGAATAAGGAATCTGGATGCCCGATTGGGCCAAAGTTAGTTTTCAAGGGAAAGAAAGCATAGAAGAACAACTTACATGGAAAATTCATAGCTGACTATATTTTGATAATGGTGGTGATTATGCACCCTGTGTTATGTTGCATGCCTATATGCACTTTGCTTTTTATGTATGTTCCCTTTACATATACTGCACACTAGATTAAGGGAAGAAGCCCCAATGTATCTAGAAATAGTGGAATCGATAGATCCACCATCGCAATATCATACACAATCAAAATAGTTATCTAATACATCACTGAATCGATCATAGTCGCCAGAAATATAAATTGGACGAGGATAACAAATGTACTTCGAGATAATCCTTATGCGAAGTGAGAAGTAAGAACTAAAGATTTAATCTCTCCACGAACATACTTAGAACAATGGGATCTAAGGATAAAGTTTTAGATAGTTCGTTGCTGACCAAGCAAAGGACGTTCAATTTAGGAGGAATCAACCGGATATGAGTGAGATTTGGATATCAGACAATCAACAGTAGTGATAAGATAATTATGTAACAAGGATAAATTGTGGAGGCGTTGGACTTTGAACAAAGGTCGTAGGATTCACCCACTAGATTTCATATGCTTTCGACAAGACCAGTTTGAGTTGTTCCTATAGTTTGGAGTTCCCATTTGGAGTTATTTTTTTCATTAGATCAACTACTCTAAGAATTTAGTTATTGATATTATCAGGAGTTTTCTTTTTGGAGTTATGTCACATAATAATATGTCTCGGTGATCTAAGTTTCATTTCTGGATGACCCATATTCGTTACACATAATTTTTTATTTATTTATTGAAGTCCTGTTGTTGTTGTTAATGTATTATTGCAGTATACATTCTTCAAATAAGTTCTGTTTGAAGTCCTTCTTCCATCTTGAGGTTTTCTCACTACAACTTAGTTCATGTTTGGTTCTCGGAGATCGAATGTTAAATTGTTTGCGAGTCTGGTCATCGAAATTATAGTTCCAAAATTATTACGAAATCTCGGGAATTTTGGAGTGACAACTCAGTTATTGGATCGGTAGTTACAATCCATTGTATCATGAGATTTTGTTATCTCTTTTCGTCGATCCTCCGTTGTGATGAATAAAGTGCTTCGTGTGATTAAATGGTTAATAGTTGTTTGGGGCTTTATTACTTGGAGTTTTGTTGCTTAACTATTACTAAATGAGCATAAATATTGGTATTGATTTACCTTCGGAGTCAGGGAACCCATATAATTATGTGCTTTGTGTGATGGGGATATATTATAGTTCATTTGTTTTATGTACGGGGTTACCATTAATATAAGGTAAGCAATAAATGTGGCTTTGGTTGTTAATCAGGACTTTGGAAGATTTTTCTACCATAATTTTATTATTAGGGGTTGTTTATGATTTATCTACCGGATTATAGTTTAGGATGTGAATTCAGGTGGTTGGTATGATTCACCAGTGGGACCGTGCAAATTGGAGCGGATATTTGGGGCCATGAGATACTGATTCTCTTATCAGTTGTTTTTATAGGTTATACGATGTTATAGAGCCACCCTACGTTTTAATTCATTTATACCAGAGGTTTCACGTACTCTTCGACAGATTTCGGGGATCGCGAAGTAAGAGACTAGTGAAAGTCATATCCTATTGTGTGTTCGGGTAAGTCGACATCCGACTGAATAATCAAGGTAAAGTTAGACGGTAGACTCAGAAGGAGTTCCGGGGACGTCACTCTCTAAGGGGGAGAGGACGCAATCTTTTATTCAGTACCATTACACGTTCGTAACCTTATCACATAGTTAACCCTGACCTTTAGTAACCAAGTGGAACTATAATCACATACGTAAGATAGACATGAATACAGTCTTTACGTGATACAATATTTGTTGCATTGCATGCATTAGATAGTAATTACTTGCTATCAATTGCTGTGTGAAACTTCATGCCTGCTATGTGATCGCGACTGTGATCGTTAGTTCCTTATTAGAAAACTTCAGCATCAAAAGTGTTGGGTTGATTTTAGCTTCGAGGTAAAAAATTTAGCATCAAGAGTATTTGACTAAATTAGCTTCGAGGAAGAATTTTTAATATCAGGAATATTTGGATTGTTTAAGCTTCGAGGACGAAGCTCTATTTAAGGGGGAGAGAATGTAATACCCCGTAAAAGTGACCAGGGGCAATTTAGTAATATAAAGAGATGAATATATAATTTAATTGCGGAAAAATAAAGTCGCTTAAATTATAGTGTTTTACTGACAAGAAATACTCGTAAGATTTTAGAAGACATTAAGTTAGTATTCGTAGGTGAATACGCGACGTTTTATTTATCTTTATTATTTTATCTTTCACGCGTGTACGACCATCGCGAAGTTAGTGTGTGAAAAACACCCAATCACCCTAAAATTTGGTGTGCCACCCACACCATATAATTTTTAGTTGTCTTCAACCTCACAACTTATCTCCTTTGGAGATTTTTCTCACCGCCACAATAATCAAGCCACCATCATCATCATGCTTTCCCCCTTTTGTCTCCCTATAAAATGAGTCACCAACTTTGTATTCACCTCAATCATCACCTTCATCTTCTTCTTCATCTCTTCCCGAAACCCCGCCGACCACACCACCGGGAGCGCCACCACCACCACCCATCATCATCTCCTCTCTAGCTCTTTGTTTTCCCTCTCTCTGTCTCACTCTCCCTGCTCTGTTCAGAAACAGAGCAACAGAAGCAACAACCAGCAGCAGCGGCGGCAAGCTGCCACCACCGCCGCCGCCGAAGTTCCGACGGCAAGAAACGAGAGAAAACCCGCTGCTCTCTCTTACTCCCTTCCTTTCCCCACCCGCTAATCTCCGTATCATCATACTCTCTGTCCCAAAACAGAGACAATAGCAGCAACAAAAGCCATCAAAAATAGAGCAACAAAACCACCACCGTCGGCCACCATTGTTGCCGACGGGGAGCTTGGCCCAAGCAACCCGAAAACAACCACCCTTCCAAATCGCCACCAAAAGACTTCTAGAGCTCCCAGGAGAGGAACCCAGGTCCTAACCGAAGCTAGGAGGACCTCCATCGCCGGCAACGAAGAGCACCGCCGTGACCCACCGTCGGAGAATTCGTAATGCTTCGTTTCTTGACCGATTCCGGCCATTCTTGGCCTAGGTATGCTCTAAATCTCGCCGTGATTCCATTTAAACAACCAAAATCGTATCTCGTATGCTTTAATCCAAGTTTAGCTTGTTAAATTTGATGATTATGTAAAAGGGGGTTAAAGTGTCTTTACCCTAAACTGTTTATAGCATGACGATTATATTAAGGGGGTAGCTGTTTGTATATGTGAGAACTTAGTGGGTAGTATTTCATGTTACATAAACTGCCATGTGAGTGTATGGGGGGTTGCTGCTATCTTTTGACATAACTCGTGGGGTTATAAGTGTAGTTTATATGAACTTTATATTATTCGCGAAAAATAAAAATAATATTTTTGGATTAAAAATATTTTATAAAAATAATAGATTTCGTCCCGGTTACAAAAATGTGATTCGGGCGTTGAAATAGTATACGGATCGCTAGTTAAAAATTAAACGAGTAATATTTTATTAAAAACTAAACAATGTTGCGTTTAATTGTTTAACTTTAAAATCGATTGTTTAAATATTTATAATAATGACTTTTTCTAGCTTAAAAATATCGTTGCATCGTTGCAAGTATTTAAAAGTGATTTTTCATGAAAATCCAACATCGTTTAGTTGTTAATATTAATATTTACTTTATGTAATAATACAAACTACTATTAATTTTTACTTGTATTGTATAAAAATAAATCCTATAAATAAATGAGACTTTTGTAACATAAAATTTAAAAACTCTTCAAATAAACACTCGTTGTTTTATTAAGTTTTGCGAATAAGAAAATATAACGAAGTAAAGAAACGTTAAGAAGTTAATACGCGAGTTCGGGCTAGTTTAAGATTTATTAAATACGATTCTTAAATAAGAATCGTAGAATTATACGAAGTTGTGACGATTTAGAAGCTCCGATTTGTAGGTAACGGATTCGTAAGCAACAACTACAAGTAGGACGTTTTGACGCTACGGAATCCAGGTAAGTAAATATGCCTAGCCTAGCGTGCTAGCTCCTGTTCGTGTCAGAGTATGCTTTTAATATTTGTCTCAAAATTATATTTTAGAGTTACATGTTTAGTTTGAAATTTCTTTACATGTTGAAGAAGTTTTTTTTATTGTGCACTGTCACACGAATAATATTAATCCACTAATAACGTAAAGTGGAAAGAGTTGTGTGGGGATCGTTATATTCGCTTTTCTATATGATTGGTCGTGGCTGACTACGTTCACCCGACCCGTTTATTTTAACTCGGTCGCAACCTGCCCGGTCGCTCCATGTACTCAACTCTCTGGCCGCGAGTAGTCTTAGAGGGGTGCCGGCACTTAAGGTCTTGGATGCGTAGTGATAGTAGATCTTCCCCGTATCAACAAAGCAAAAATGTGGTTTTCTTCAAGGAAAAAAATGTCTATGAGTATAAAGGAAGGCAAAATTTGGGATATTACTCCCCGTTTCAAGATCAAGAAGGAAGGAACTGAAAGATTGAGAAGTTTAAAGTTGGATTTGTGCTTGGTTTATTCTTTTAAAGATTTATTTCCTCTTATTACTGTTTTTGAAAATAACGTATGAAGGACTTGAGAAGTAATGTAATGTTTAATAATATGTAATATAAGTGCTTGGATGTTGTGCTTTCGATTTTCCGCCGTTACTTTTAGCTTCGGCCTCCCCGATTCGTCCGAGTCGGATAAGGGGGTCGTTGCAACCAAATTATGTAAGAATTATGGTTTATTTGCTAAAAATAACTATAATTCCTTTTCTAATGAAATGTCAAAGAGATCGTGATGCTGAGAATACTTATGTCTCTTGAAGTGCTCGATGATGGTGGACAGTGAGTCAATTCGTACGGCGAAACTTATTTCATCTTAAGCTAGAATCTTCGTCATGATCACGCCAACAACTTGACCGTGAAAATCAACGAGGGGGCCGCCAGAATTACCCTAAACCAGAAATTTGAAAACTTGTCATGATCACGCCGACAACCTTTGTGGAAGATATATCTTTACCACAGCTGGAACAACCTTTGCGGAAGCATTGGTGATGGTGCCTGTACCAAAGCATACACAACGTGCTTTTGGTCCATCTCCATCTCACGTAGGAAGGTTGAATCTTTTGATGAGACCGAACTGTTTTTTCCTACTATTACATCACACAACTTAATAACAGACACAAACAGTGACATTTTGAAGAGAAAGAAGGATAAGGTACAATCCGAACTAAGAATGAAGGGTCTCTTAATCACATCTTTAAGACGAGACACTTCATGTAAAAGCCTCGAAAAAGTCCATGCATTTCACACAGTCCCTATCAGGTTGGTCAAAGAGAACATATCCAGTTAGATTACCAAAACCAAATCTATAACATTACTTGACCCATCATCAGGGTTTATGTACAGTAGCCCCCCTGATCCTCCAGCCAGAGCCACCAACCCCCCAAATAGCTTTGCTTTTCTGCAAATAAAAAACATCCAAACAAACCCATACCTAAAATCAGCTGGATAAATTTGCATCCGAGCATCCATAGTTGTAGTATGACTGAAGATAGCAAAGAAAAAGGCCAACAGAACTAAGAGAAATACACAGGTCCTTCCTTTACACAGACTGAGTTAAGAAACTTGAAGAAGAGAGGGTGATCACGCCAACAACTTGACCGTGAAAATCAACGAGGGGACCGCCAAAATAACCCTAAACCAGAAATTTGAAAACTTGTCATGATCACGCGAACAACCTTTTTGGAAAAGATATCTTTACCACAACTGGAACAACCTTTGCGGCAACATTGGTAATGGTGCCTGTACCAAAGCATACACAACGTGCTTTTGGTCCATCTCCATCTCACGTAGGTAGGTTGAATCTTTTGATGAGACTGGACTGTTTTTTCCTACTAATACATCACACAACTTAATAACAGACACAAACAGTGAAATTTTGAAGAGAAAGAAGGGTAAGGTACAATCCGAACTAAGAATGAAAGGTCTCTTAATCACATCTTTAAGACGCGACACTTCATGTAAAAGCCTCGAAAAAGTCCATGCATTTCACACAGTCCCTATCAGGTGGGTCAACGAGAACATATACAGTTAGATTACCAAAACCAAATCAATAACATTACTTGACCCATCATCAGGGTTTATGTACAATAGCCCCCCTGATCCTCCAGCCAAAGCCACCAACCCCCAAATAGCTTTGCTTTTATGAAAATAAAAAACATCCAAACAAACCCATACCTAAAATCAGCTGGATAAATTTGCATTCGAGCATCCATAGTTGTAGTATGACTGAAGATAGCAGAGAAAAAGGCCAACGGAACTAAGGGAAATACACAGGTCCTTCTTTTACGCAGACTGAATAAAGAAACTTGAAGAAGAGGGGTGATCACGCCAACAACTTGACCGTGAAAATCAACGAGGGGACCGCCAGAATTACCCTAAACCAAAAATTTGAAAACTTGTCATGATCACGCCAACAACCTTTGTGGAAGAGATAACTTTACCACAGCTGGAACAACCTTTGCGGCAGCATTGGTGATGGTGCCCGTACCAAAGCATACACAACGTGCTTTTGGTCCATCTCCATCTCACGTAGGTATATTGAATCTTTTGATGAGACTGGACTGTTTTTTCCTACTATTACATCACCCAACTTAATAACAGACACAAACAGTGAAATTTTGAAGAGAAAGAAGGGTAAGGTACAATCCTAACTAAGAATGAAAGGTCTCTTAATCACATCTTTAAGACGCGACGCTTCATGTAAAAGCCTCGAAGAAGTCCATGCATTTCACACAGTCTCTATCAGGTGGGTCAAAGAGAACATATCCAGTTAGATTACCAAATCAATAAAATTACTTGACCCATCATCATGGTTTATGTACAATAGCCCTTCTGATCCTCCAGCCAAAGCCACCAACCCCCCAAATAGCTTTGCTTTTCTGCAAATAAAAAACATCCAAACAAACCCATACCTAATTGTAGTATGACTGAAGATAGCAAAGAAAAAGGCCAACGGAACTAAGGGAAATACACATGTCATTCCTTTAGGCAGATTGAATTAAGAAACTTGAAGAAGAGAGGGTGATCACGCCAACAACTTGACCGTGAAAATCAACGAGGGGACCGCCAGAATTACCCTAAACCAGAAATTCGAAAACTTGTCATGGTCACGCCAACAACCTTTGTGGAAGAGATATCTTTACCACAGCTGGAACAACCTTTGCGGCAGCATTGGTGATGGTGCTCGTACCAAAGCATACACAACGTGCTTTTGGTCCATCTCCATCTCACGTAGGTATATTGAATCTTTTGATGAGACTGGACTGTTTTTTCCTACTATTACATCACCCAACTTAATAACAGACACAAACAGTGAAATTTTGAAGAGAAAGAAGGGTAAGGTACAATCCGAACTAAGAATGAAAGGTCTCTTAATCACATCTTTAAGACGCGACGCTTCATGTAAAAGCCTCGAAAAAGTCCATGCATTTCACACAGTCCCTATCAGGTGGGTCAAAGAGAACGTATCCAGTTAGATTACCAAATCAATAACATTACTCGACCCATCATCAGGGTTTATGTACAATAGCCCCCCTCATCCTCCGGCCAAAGCCACCAACCCCCAAATAGCTTTTCTTTTCTGCAAATAAAAAACATCCAAACAAACCCATACCTAAAATCAGCTGGATAAATTTGCATTCAAGCATCCGTAGTTGTAGTATGACTGTAGATTCAGAGAATGTCTCTGGTGGTGGTGATTCTTCGGAGCTGGTAGTGGATTGGCAGCACTGCGTCGGGTGGGTGTTGGGTTTATGGGAAACTGGTTAAGGACCATGAGATAAAAACTTGAAGAGTTTAAGGTCCGTTTTGCAATTTCAAAAGATAAGGTGGTGTCTAACTATAATTATGCTACCTATAAGTGCTATTGCCCATTAAATGGTGGTTACATTTATAATAAGCCTAGTTGTGTGGGTTTGATTTTGATCTCTACTAAGATAGATTAATTTTTTAATTTTTCCAAATGTTATTTTGTTACCATACAAAGGAAAAGTAAAGGATTTTTTATGGATTTCTTCTATTTTCTTTCATGTTCTTTTCCATGCTTCATCTAATTTTTTTCATTTAAAGAAAATATGTGAGCTTACATAAAATTTATCTTAGTTTAGATGTTGTTAGGGTGGAGAACCAGCTGTGACATGGATTGTGCTCATAATTATCGGACTCTGTGGATTGTTTTCAGGGTTTAACATAGTGGTAAGGTTTATTTCCTTAAGTTCTGCACAAACTTGTAGACTCTTGACAACACTTTCTCAAATATTTGACACTTAATAATATTTTTTTCTGATAAAGATTTAACATTTCAAATTACCTTTATATGAATAAAATATAGCTTAAAATAAAATAATAAAATAATAATAACATATAGCTCAAAGTCCATTTCTCCTACAAATTCAAGTTCATATCGTCAATGAAACAAAATTTCTAAACACCACCTACTACTCCTTCCCACTCCCCATCAATATGGGTTCACTACTCAGCCGCCTCCAACGCCACCGTACTCATACTATTATCATCCGCCCTCCTCCTTACGGCTCTGCATGCCCATCCCCCTCCCATCTCCCTTTGGGCACGAGTTCCTCGGGTACTAAGCCGAGCTTTTTGGGCACCAAGCCCGTCCCAGACGATGGCCCTCGCATGACCTCGGTTTTCCGTTGTGGCTTTGACCGGGAGTTGCGTAGCAAGCTCCGAAAGGCGGGGTATCCACCTGGTGCTGAATTTGCAAGTGATGACTCTGAAACAGACTCTCTCTCTTCCGACAACTCCATTTCCTCTCTCGGATCATTTGTGGCGGATGACCTCTCTTACCCTCGTGGTCTTAAACGTCAATGTCATGAAGATATTCCGCCAACTAAAAGGGCTAAGAAGGCTCATGCAAGGTCTCACTCTGCCCAGCTACACCAGCTCGTCGCTCGGGAATTAAGCGTCCACGCCCCGTTACCTCAACTCATGAAATTAAGGAGATAGGTACCCAAATATTTCAACCTCACTATAATTCTATTATGTCTTTCATTTCTCCTTTGCATGCACCTTATAAACGTTTTAAAATGACAACTAATCCAGTAATGCCTTCAAATAGGGGACCACAACAATTTGATACAGTTTCTCATTATGCATGTCTAGAATCCAACTACCTGATAGGCCTAGTTTCGAGGTTCACCGCAACTGTCCCTAAACATTTGCGGCAAAAGTCATGACTCTTATGGCGTGGAATTGTCGAGGTTCAGGGCACCCTCTCGCAATTCATACGCACCGAATTGCCCTGGATTACCGTCCTTCTTTTATTTTCCTGACTGAAACAAAATGCACGACACAACTAGCTAGTTCACATCTCTCAGCAATGGGGTTCCCACATTCTACGGGAGTAGACGCCATTGGTCTTAGTGGAGGGTTACTACCTTCATGTAAACCTAACGTTACTTTTACTTTAATATATAAGGATAATAATTTAATATTAGGGAGATATTTTTGTAACCTTGGGGCTTGGTTTCTAGCTTGTGTTTATGGAGCACCCTCATTATCAAACTGAAAAGAAACATGGGATCGTATTCTGTCCTCTCTAGGCCCCATTTATGAACCCCTTGTCTGTTTTGTGATTTTAACCAAGTTTTGTGCCCTAAAGAGCGCCTTTGTAAGCATGCATCCTCCTATATACCCGACACATCCTTTTTCTGCCATTTCTTAGCCAACTGCGATCTTAACGAAATTGCACATAAAGGGGCCCACTACACGTGGACTAACAACCGCCAAGGCATCCACCACACATACGAGACCCTGGACCGCGGGTTTGCTAATCCACTATGGTCTTCCCAGTATCCCGGATCTGAAATACTAAACCTTCCCATAATGGGATCTGACCATGGCCCTATTCTCCTCTACCCTAAAACAACTAGCTGTTCTAGGAGAAAAACTTTCAAGTTTGAAGCTTTCTGGCTCCACTACGCCCACATCTATGAAGTTATTGCGCACTCTTGGTCCATCCTAGTTGCGGGCTCGCAAAGTTTTCAACTTGTCTCCAAATGCAAGTACATGAAGCAGCAACTCAAAGCCAACACCAAGCAAGGGCTAGGACACTTGAGTATTGCGGTAAATCGGGCAAAACTTGACTTAGAACACCCAATTTCCCAGCTTGCGAACCACCCCGACTCTAGGTATTGGTCACACATTGGGCGCAGAGATCCAAATTACGCTGGCTTTTGCAGGGAGATCGCAACACTCGATTTTTCCATGCAAAATATAAGGCACGTATGGCTCGCACCCGCATCAGCTCCCTTACAGACCATGAGGGAATCACACAAAGTATACACTCATAGATTCTTAATCTCATACGCTCTCACCTCCAATCCATGTATGCTCCAACTCTCCCGCATACTTCGCACATTGAGCAATGGGAGGGCTGGAGAGGTTTCTCCATTGCTCTCACAGATGCACAGCGTCATATCCTTAACCAACCCTTTCACCCCTCAGAAATTAGAACAACGGTCTTCCAAATGCACCCATACAAAGCCCCTGGTTCCAATGGGCTGCCACCTATCTTTTTCCAAAAATGCTGGGGCATTGTCGACAATGACACTACAGCGGCAGTCCTCTCCTTCCTACATTCTGGTCACCTTCTCAAATAGCTTAACCACACGCTCATCACCCTTATCCCTAAAACAGACCACCCCCGCTCTCCCTCTGATTTCAGGCCGATCAGCCTCTGTAACACAGTCTATGAGGTCATATCAAAGGTCCTGGCCAATCGTCTTAAGCTGATTTTGCCACTACTTATATCTGAAAATCAATCAGCATTCGTCCCAGGACAATCGATTGCTGACAATACCATTCTGGCAAATGAACTCTTCACCAAAATAAAATCGCAACGCTCTGGAAGTAACCTAGCAACTCTAAAATTAGACATGAGCAAAGCATTTGATAGAGTCAACTGGGACTTCCTTGATTGTGTCCTGCGTCACATGAACTTCCCGGGTCATTGGACCACTTTGATCCAACAATGTGTAAGAATAGTATCTTACTCTGTCCTTGTCAATGGCGACCCCTCTGAAAAGTTCCTACCCCGAGCGGGATTAAGACAAGGAGATCCTCTATCCCCCTATCTTTTCATCATATACCTTCAAGCCCTCTCCCACTGCCTTACTGCGCTGCAACAGTCAGGTGGTTCCAGGTAGGGGTGTAAGCGGTTTGGTTTGGTGCGGTTTTTTCTGAAACCATAAACCGAACCGAATACATCGGTTTACTAATTTTGTAACCAAAACAAACAATTTGAAATGATGAACCGAACCAAACCAACCCGAAAAATATATGTCTGGTTTGGTTAGGTGCGGTCGGTTTGCGTAAAAATTATCGAATGGATATTGTAATACTACTTTGTCAAGGAATTTCAAGTTTTAAGTGAAAAATAAATTAAATAGACCTATAAAATATGCACGACTATCGTTTTAGAGAGAAAATATGATGAAACGTGAGAGAAATGAAGAAGATTAAGATTGATGCAATCATTTTAATTGAATCTCTCTACTCGTGTTTTTCTTTTATAGATTACTTAATATACTTTACGCAATATACATTGTAGTAAAAGTACGTTAAGCACATATCGGTTTGGTTCGGTTAGGTGCGGTGTGATCTTTTCACAAACCAAAAACCAAACCGAATAGATCGGTTTGTGAAAAATTGAACCGTTGATCAATCGAACATCCAAAAAAATCATCCAAAACCAAGCATTTCGGTTTGGTTCGGTCGGTTTGACCGGTTTATTCGGTTTTTCTTACAGCCCTAGTTCCAGGCATACAACTTCACCGTGTAGCTCTATCAGTATCACATCTTTTCTTTGCTGATGACTGCTTACTATTCTTCAAACCGACCCTTAGCTCCTGTAACTCTCTAGTTACAACTCTGGATAGATTGTGCGCAGCTTCAGGGCAGGCTATTAACCAAGATAAGTCCAGTATTTTCTTCAGTCCCAATATCCCTGATGGCCTTAACCAGATCTTTGCGAAATTCTTCGGAAACATAAAGATTGAGAAAGCTGCTACCTATTTAGGCTTACCACTTGCAGAAGGGAGAAATAAGACCCAGGCTTGCGCCTCAATCAATAACAACTACTCCAGTAAACTCTCCCTCTGGCAAGGAAGAATGTTAAACCCTGCAGGCCGACTCCTCCTGGCGAAATCTGTATTATCATCCCTCCCAGTTCATTATGCCACTTCTTTCAAATTGCCTGACAACGTCAACGCGATGCTCAACAATAGGGCAGTTGCTTTTTGGTACAATAACATTGGGAAGCGTCGTTTGCATCTTGTCCCTACACACCTAATCTGGGCCTCTAAAAGTATTGGCAGGCTCGGACTGCGAAATCAACATTGGTGTGATAAAGCCTACCTTGCGTCAACGGCTTGGAAACTACTTCGATCACAATCATCGATTGCAAGTAGAGCGATCAAGGCAAAATTCGCAAATCTTTTCAGCAACTACAGCTTTCTTGACTCCCCTACAACTACTCGTCAACTGCCTTCCACTACATCCTGGTGCTGCAAAAGTGTGATTGAAGGTCTGGACCTAATCCGTACAAAAGCAGCCTGGAAGATTGGAAATGATGCATTTATAAACTTTGGCAGACATTGTTGGATTCCATCGCTCATGGTGCCACTAAGTACCTTCCTCCAGAGTCCATCGCTTGAATCTTACTCTGTTTCAGATCTACTATTAAGATCGCACATTAATCGCATATGGAACATACAACGCCTCAAATAGTTACTTCCTTCCTTCCTTTTCCCAATGGTGCTAGCTATTCAGCTGCCAACTGGAAACCAGCCGGATACTCTCATCTGGCCATTTACAAAAACTGGGGAATATACAGCCAAATCAGGCTACCGTTATCTTGCCAATCAGAGCAGGCCAATCTTCCTCCCGGGTGGTTATTTCTACAATCCACATACTGACACAAAGGTGTGGGGGAAACTTTGGAGCTCACCAATTCCCGAAAAGTTCAAGCTGTTCATGTGGAAATGCATGTGGAATCTCCTTCCTTGTAATGGCAGTGATTGCTGAGAGGACCCACAATACCCCTCTACAGTGTCCTGTATGTAAAGGCCTAGAACCGGAAACTTTCACGCATCTCTTCTTCCAATGCCCTATGGTGGAACAGTTCGGGAATTCAATGGCAGCTCTCCTATCACCATCCCTCCAGTCTGCCCTCCATGCCCAAGACTGGCTCCAAGATCAACTACAACAGCCTATTCCCCACTTCCTGACATTGGTGGCATCTTTATGGGGATTATGGAAAATAATAAATGACGTGTTCTTCAGACAGGCTAATTGGTCTGCCGAGAAAGCCAATTTTTACGCTGAAGAAGCTCTACAACAATTACAGACCTATCAAAACCTGCGATCCGTCTTCAACAAGGACATAATACATGCTGACCCCCTCAACAAACCACAGCTACTTCTCCCGATTACGTCCTCAAAGCTATGGACAACCCATTTTTTGAGGCAACTATCCAGGTTGATGGAGCATGGAAGCCGACATGCTCAGGGGGTGTTGGCATGTACGTTACGCATTATCACAATCCACCAATCCGATACTGGCGTAAATGCTACGCATATTCAGCCGCTCAGATGGAACTCCTAGCTATTTACTACGCTTTACATATTGCACGCATTTTGCATTTTAAGCATATCCTCATTTTAATAGATAGTCTAATAGCTCTAAAATCTTTGCAGGCGAATGAGCACTGTTCTTTTCAGGATGCACCAGTAGTACATAACATCAGACAGGAGGCGTTGTTTTTGGACACTTGCGTCATGAGGAAAACACAGCGCAATATGGTAATGGAAGCTCACCAGCTAGCAACCGTGGCACATCGCTAATTGGATGCCTCTAGTTTCTGTTTGAGAATGCTATATGAGTGTCGGTTGGTATATGTTTGTCGTTTTAAAACAGGTTTGTTAGCCCCCTCCGGAATGGGATTCCGATGTCGAGGCTGGTTTGTAGTTTGTGTTTGTAGGCTGCACTCCTATCTATAGTTTGGTGCGCCTGTTAGAACGCTTGTAATCTCGTTATCCTATGTATAACTCTGTCCCTTTAGCAACTGCTATCACATCAAAACCATGGCCTTTAGTACAAAGAGCAGCTCTGGAACATTTTCATGCCGACAAGGCGACAAGTCTCTACCATCCAAAAAGATCAAATTGAAACTCGACTCATCAAGTCGGAAACCTAAATTAAGCAAGAGATTGTAGTTTGTAAGTTGTTCCACCCACAAATCCTAGGTAATCACCCTACAGGCATGACCATGAGATAGGAAATTCAAATATGTTCTAGTCTATATAATCATTTAATGAAGAATTTGCAGCTAAAGAGTAACCATCTTCTCTCACATTGTGAAAGAACCAAACCTAATTTACCAATACAAAGTCATAACCTGTTTATGATAACCAACCCAAAAAAGGCATAACTTACCGTAATTAAATCTTCGAATCCATCCATGCCATTGAGATTAAGATTGTACCGATCAAACCCTACGAAAATGACCAACTTAAAGAGTAGATAAAAGTAATGAAAATAAAAATCTTGTAAAATAGAATGTAGTAGCTCATGGAGCATTACCAGAGGATTGAGGAGACATAACTAGCAAAAAAAAAAAAAAGACTTCCAAGTTAGTTGCTGACTTCCAAGTTAGCAAGATGCCTCAATGCCATTAGTACTACCACTGTGTTGTCACTGTGGTATGTTGTGGTAGGAAAAAAGGTGAAAGCAAAACATGGCACAGTACATCTTCTCTTTCACCACTTTCTTTTTATTTTTGACTTTTACGACTATTAATCGGGTTGCTTTGATTAGCTATATAGAGTAATTTTTTGGTAATTTTTCATGATATTATAGAATAAACTTTTACTTTACCATACCATAAAAAATTATTAAAAAATTACTTCGTTCTGATATCCAAAACACCAGGTCAAAACTCAAAAATTACATCGTTTTATCACATCGTGTACCTGTTAAAACACAAATTGTTACAGTGTCACCAAATATGGTGAACTCAAATTATTATTGGCTCTATTTGGACGAGCCTAAATAAGTTGAAATTATATCAGTTTATTGGAATGAGTGATCGAGGTGAGGAGAGAAACTGCCTCTCTCCTCAGCTCAACTACTCAGTTCAATAAACTAATATAATTTCAGCTCGTTTAATCTCGTCCAAACACAACGAATGGATGACGAGCCAGCAGTCATTGGCGTTGTCGTGAGTGGAGACCTTATTGCCACATCCCATTGACGAAATAGAGACTCTGCTATGGAGGATAAAGTCTGAGAGAGAGATATTTAATTAGTTGGGGTCCACCTTTGGGTTGGTAAGTACCACTCTGGCTCTCCTCTTTCTATCCAATTTGACTTTTGTCACTATTCATTTTGACTTGTTGATTTGAATAGCAAACCGATATAATTTTTCGATAATTTTTTCATGGTGATGTAGAGTAATATTTCTCTATAATATGGTGAAAAAATTATCAAAAAATCGTATTATTTTCCTATCCAAGTCACCTGGTTAAAGTGACCCAGATACGAGTCAAAAAGTCAAATTGGGCAGAAAGAACAGAGACGGAGTGGTAAGATAGATTTAAGAGGAAGACAGAGATGGACCGTGATGCAATCAATGGGTGGTCAGCAGAAGTAAATTGGGGTTGTTTGTTTGAGTAATTATTGCTTGCTCCAAGAGCAAATATGACTGGTGCTCTAAGCAATACATCACATGACACGTCAGGAACAAATAGAAATCCAATTTCTTTCATTTGCATTTATTTTCTTTTAACTTTCACGGGAAACATTTTCTCGCAAATACACATCGACACCTAGAAATATAGACATGGATGAAGGAATTCACTGAATACAAAATCCAACGACTCTTGTACAAGCACAGGCAACTAGCTTCTGTATTTACAAATCTGAAATTCAACAGGCAGTGTGAATTATGAGGTGTGAGAAAATAGGTAAAGCTTCATCTCGTTATGTGTAGGATCTTTACATGAAACTCATATAAGTTGTCCGGTGAGTCAATTCTGTTGAGTATATAAATACGTAGGTCAGAAGGCATGGTGAAACATGACGTGCGTGCTAATACAACAAACAAAGAGTAGGGAAGCCAACTCGTTGTTCTTCCTGAATCGTGCAAAAAGTGTTAGAACTAGCTGGAAAATCTGCGCCGCAGATAGAGGAACATCGCTGTTGATGCGGCTATTAAGTATGGAAACACTGTCCAAACTCCCTGGCATTGTTTATAACAGTATTAGGTCTCAATGCACATAAGATCGATATATCATAACTTCAGCAAAGAAAATGGAAGGATATGTTTGTACCACGGCGGATGCAACCGTTGCAACAGCAACCATTGGCCTTTTCCGGAGTAGGAATCCGATTGTAAGCTGAAAAAAGGATCGAATTAGTTGGCAGAGATTTTAGTCGGTTCTTTGAAACAAGTGTTAGCAGCCATGGGTGTATTCAGGAGCAGGAATCCTATTATTAGCTCAAAATTGTATAATGGGAAATGAAAAGAACATGCGAAAGCAAACGATTCACACTGGTACAAATTCTGGTAAACACTAATGTTTCCAAGAGATATTTGACTGGATTTTCTGTCTTTCCCTTTCCATATCCTGCACTCAATCTATGCTTCTGATGGGGTTCAAGTTTCCTGAGGTTCTGTTGCTTACAACAAAAATGTCTTCCAGAACTCGTATAAAATTACTATCAACTTCTAGAGTGCTGCTACTTCCAGAGACAAGAATTATAATGATCATGAGGTTGTTTGATCTGACATGAAAGACAGATCTAAATGGCCTTGTGAAAGGTTGTCATGCATAGAAAGCAATGATGTTCCTAATTCCTCTTTAAGTGCACTTAGGTCAAGTTAACTATAATATCAAAACTGGAGGAAATGATACTTTCTACTCCTTTTTTCATGGTCATGAACTCATGATGATGGCTGAGTTTGTGAATTGAAATTACCTGAAGCGGAAGGGTAATCAGTCCACCACAACAAACACCCGCAAAGAAATACTCAGGAGAAATACCCTGCATGGAAGTTGGAAAAAGGTGATTTGGCAGATCTGAACAACAGTCCAGAAGTTGAACATAATAGTAAACTTCAATGCTAACTGTGTCACAGAAAGTGCTAGCAAAACATATCAATGTAACTCGAGAGGAGAAACAAAGACGAGATAAAGAGTTCAGGTTAAAGGGAGAGAAAGGTGACTCATTTACTGTTGATTCGTCAAGTCAATCTGCAAATCATCTGACCATAAAACTGTACATTCAAGTAACATATGCTCTATTGTTGACAGCATTATGGTGCCAGAAGTCATTCGAAGCAACAGCTCATATCAAAAGTAGATACAAAGCAGCACATTTAGACATCTATAAGTGGTATTCACAATATAAATTGAACAGTGGCGCACTTAAAGACAACAAGAATCTCGTTTGGGCTCAAATCACGATAGATGTGCGTTATTTTGCTAAATATGTCATTATCGGATGTGCAAGAATTGCAATTGAGGTAAGAAGGCAATCAAATAAAATGAGGACCAAGCGTGATGACATTATGGATAAGGAAAAATTACCAGTGCCCCAGCTAGGAAAGCTGTTGGGTTTCTGACGCCAAGAGAAAATCGCTCCACTGTCACAAAGAAAGAGAAATCATATACAGATAAATGAGACGACTTGAGTATCAATGTGAAACTAGTATTGACTATGATGTATCCATAGTTCCATAATGAAATAAAAAAATATAAGGGTAATACTCCTAAAAAATGGATTAAATCTGTGCAAACCACGCACCAAGAAGAACACCATTGAAAGGATACTGTACTTGGGAGGTAGTTCACCTTTGTACCCATTCTGTTAAAGTTCCCATAAATCTATCTGACAAATCTTTGCTTACATGTTTAAGCCTTCTTACTTCGTCAAGCAAAAAATACAGCAATTACTCCTTTAAAAGTGAGTAAAATGCGTTATCTAACCAAGCCTTTCAGTGCTGTGACAAGATTCTAACCAGTAAGTTCTACGGTGTGATCATTTATCATCTTAGATTGAACATAAAGCTACGGCAAAGATTGTAGGAAAGAATCCTAGATTTAATAGAATATTTTTGTACATAACAAAACGAATGTTGAAACATCTGAACTTACCAAAACCAATTAGATTTCCGTATCTTTGCACTGCAGTGGTAATACCAGCAGCTTTCTCTTTGCCGATCCCTAACTACAATTAACCACAGCATTGAATTACTAATCTGAGTACTTACTTTTGGTAGACGGGAAGAAGACCTTAATAAGGATAATTAAAAGCACCCATGTAGGAAGCACCAAGGTTTGATCCTGGTCTACAAGTGTATTATGAAGAGGGCCTTACTAGTAGGGAAACCATGAACCTACAGATCTATAGAAGTCCAAAAACTGGCTGGGAATAATAGAAATTAGTGAAACAGAGTCCAAAGGGAAGACCTTTGAATAAACATCATCAGATGCCCCAGATCGTCTGAAAAGCTTCCCAAGATAAAATGGAATCATGTCGCTGATGCAGACTCCCCTGAAGTATGATAATTAGAGGAGAACTTAGTTGATGCAGTGATAAACAATTTCCTTTTAACATTTTATAAAAGAAAATGAAGCAACATGAAATTATCTGCATTTTGTGTTTTGTTTTGTTGGATAATAATAGAACGCACAAGCTTGTGATGCAGTATTTGTTTTTTCTTAATCATCTGATACCAGGACATTTTGTAAATACTACACCAAGGTAAACGAATCACTAACCAGTAGACCCAGAGAACTGTAGATATTATGTATGGGGCATTACTGGAGACTGATTGAACGAAAGACTGCCATGTTCCGTCTAAAGACAGTAGCCGTGCCAAGGAGATACCAACCTACATCATTCACAAGTTCATGGCTCAATATGTTATTCAAAGTGTAGCTGAAGCTGCTGAATAGGAGAGGTAAATGAACTGAGTCTGTGAAACAGAAGTACCACAACAAAGGACAGACCCATATATTTAGAGCTTCTTCACTAATGAAAAGTCCACATCCCGCCGCCATCAGTAACCAAAAGTAGATCCATCTGACAAAAGGAATTGATGGTAAACCTGTAAGTTATCCACATATGGTAAAAGGAAACTTTAGAGGCAATAGTAACAAGATGAGGATGCATAGCCAAGAGCCCCAGACACATAAGAGAAGGGATGTTCACTGAACTATCCCACATTATATGACAGCGTAAGTAAAACAAAATATGACAGCAGTAGCAACAACATAATCTGGGATAACTAAATGTTGCAAGTGAAGAGTACTAGAAATAAGTTAACTGCAATGACCTGAAAACAGCTCATTCTCATATTCATAATCACTAGCAGACTCATGTAAATTATTTTCTATTAAGCACCATAAACTTTGGTAATATCCTCCCAAAGAGGATAGATATTTCTTGTGATTATCTCGAATTTCAGCTACAATGATGTGGTTGAAAGTTATGGAACTAATTCTTCGTAGAATATATATCTTGTTTCATCAATCATTGCAAAAGAGTAGTGACATTATGACAAACCACAATTCTTGAGGGGAAGGATAAGCAAGATGCATTACCCGGGAGCATATTGTGGAATAACAATTGTACGCCCGAAAACTTCGAAAGCGAAACCAGCAGAGGCACCGGCCAATTCGGAAGCCGATGACCCATCAGCTAAATAATGTGCTCCAGGGGACGATCCATGCATCAGATTCTTGAAGCTAATAGATAGAAGTGTTACTGTTGCAGCTATGCCAAGAGCTATAGCTAATTTTACCAGGAAGGAACTCCCCATACCAGAAGTCGTATTCTCTTGATCACCAAATACCTTTTGCCCACACCCGTCTTCTCCTTCTCCAGCACCATCTCTTAATTTTGCAGTTTCACTAGTTTCAGCCTCCTCACTTTGGGAGCTTCTTCTAATCCTACATGATACATAACACACTCATTAACAGGGATGAGCCTGAAACCAACCCTTAAAGGCTTAAACCATTCTCCTCATTGAGATCTCTTTGTTTTTATTCATTTTGGATGAAACAGGAGAAATCTAGCTACTTTTGGATACAAATGAAACCCTAAATTGCTTCGGCATACTCAATCCAACCAACTTGTAGCCAAGAAGATAAGTATTTGTTGTTCTGTGTACAAATAACAAATTCGACGGCAATTTCTATTTGCTTGAATTCGTTATGATATTTCTGACAAACAAGCCCTAGACTGGAAATTTCAACTTCAAAATGAGTTGAATGAAGACAAATAGAAGACGCCGGCGAATGATGGATCATTTGGAAACGAATTACTACATGAAATTGACATTTTGGAGCAGCCATGTTCCCGTTCACTAGTTTCAACATCCTCACTCTAAACTGACATTTTTGGAGTAGAAGAGAATCTCCCATTTCCACCTAAACTGGGTTAAGTTAACTGATCAGCCAACCAATGTGCTGACTGGCTAGCTAAAAAGTTTAGAAATCTTCCCCTCGATTCAATTGTGGATAGAAAAGTTGACGAGGGCTTAGAGGTCGTAGTTGAGCTAGATAGAAATGGTTTAGCAGGTTCAGGGAGGAATTTTGTTATAGATGATGGGGATTAATTTTGTAGTTCTCTCTGTTTTTGTGGTAATACAATATATCTGTTAAAAAAAAGCGTCCTCGCTCTAGGAGCTTCTAATCCTAGATGAAACATAACACATTCATTAACAGGGATGAGCCTGAAACCAGCCCTTAAACCATTCTCTTCATTTGAGTTCTCCATATCTTCTTTTTTTTTTTTTTTTTTTTTTTTTTTTTTTTTTTTTTTTTTTTTTTTACTCAATTTGGTTGAAACAGGAGAAATATAGTTATTTTTAGATATGAATGAAACCCAAATTGTAGCAAACAAGCCCTAGGCATGCTCAATTTCTTTCTTTCTTTCTTCTATTTGTTCGAATTCGTTTCGATATTTCTAGCAAACAAGCCCTAGATTAGATATTTCAACCTCAAAGTGAGTAGTTGAATGAAGACAAACAGAATAATCCTGCAGAATCGATCATTTGGAAACGAATTACATGAAATTGAAGGAAGGAATGTATTCGAAAGAGAGGAGATGAAGTTGTTACCAGGAACTACTAGAGGAATGAGTCGGATTGGCGAGGTCTATGACAACCGAGAGTGAGAATGCTCGGTGGTGGTGATGGATAGTGGAAGGATTGATGAAGTGTCTCCGGTGTAGCCGATGGGAGGAGAGAGGCGTTGGTAGGGCGAAGATGGAAAGCACAGGTGCCGGAATCGCCATTGACGACATCATCGCCTATCAGAGAAGAAGATGATATTGAGCGCACTAGTTGCAGATAGAGAGAGAGAGAGAGAGAGAGATTTGGTTCCACAATTGGTCCAGAAAAATGTTGGGACTCACCAGTAAACTCTCGAATAGGCGAGCGACCCATATATCATTCTTTTTAAGACTTTTGTCATTTGTCGTGAGGTTTACGGGTTTTCTTAACTTCGAGTATGTCAGTTTGGACTTTTTCTGACTGAGCTATCTTTCTAGTGTGATTTTCTAACTATTGCGCTAGAGTTGGAGTTTACTCAGTACACACATGAACGAATGGTAGTGGCTGAAGGTTCCACGTCTTTAAAAAACTCCACGGAATAATATTTGTCAATATGCCAAAGTTAGAGTGCTAAATTACTATATATTCCTATTAACAAAATAAATGATCAGTTAATACTTGTTCATGGGTTATGCCGAGAGCATAGAGTTTATGATAATGTGCATTTAAAGAAATAATTTCAAGTATAAGGTGGAATATGGAGGTAATAAAAAGATTTGGAATATACGAAGTAACATCTGCCGCTTTGATTCATATTAAGAGCATGTTCACCAGTGTCATCTATCTAGACATCACCTCGTTTCAGCACCAAATGAGAATTACTATTCACATCTTCATCAGGGTTGGGGTGCCCGTAAAGTACCTTAAAATTATTCGAGTGGTGTTTCAAAGTACTTCCTCTCACGGTTCTTTTTTTGGCAAAGAAGAAGAATATATTACATCAAAGTCAAGAAATACATCGAGTTCAACAAAAGATTACATGAAAAGAGATCAAACAAACCAACGAAAGAAACTAACGCAAAAAGGGCAAAGAACATAGGCCCATAGAAACTAAAGATAGCTAAAAAAACATAACAACCCAAAAGGCTACCAGCAAAAGAACCAAAAGGAACAACAGTATAAGAAGAGACTAAGGACAAAGAGCAACAACATAATTTGATCCTAAGAAGGTCCAGAGCCCTGAGAAGAGGACGGAGCTGGTAATGCCAGGACTGCTCCTTCTGCAGGAGGTTGAAAATAAAGGGATTAGATATACGAATATTAACGTGCAGGTAAACAAAATCAATAATCCTCACCAAAGCTGAAGAAATGGCAGCAATTGTACCATCAATCTTAGGTAAGTCAGTGTAGTAAGAATGATGCACAAGGGTTCCATTCCTTGTTGTAACAGTCCAAGAGCAATGCCTGAAGCCTTTAGCTTTACGGTAAGAAGTGGAAATAAACAGCTTTTCATGACTGCTAGATGAGTTCAACCAGTGCAGAAAGATATCACGATCTTTTTTAACATTCCTTGAGATGGCAACGGTTTTAGTTTTCCAAACTTCATGGAACGTAGTAGCACTACATTTAATTCTAACAAGAAGGGAGGTTGAAGTTAATGAATCCAACCACACCTGATCCTCACCATCATCATTAGTATGAGAATGCCTCAAAACAACATGATTCCTAGCTTTCCAAATCTCCCAGAAAGTTGCAGCAGACCAAACAAGTTCAAGAATATAATTCAGATCGAGAAGCTTAGAGAAAAAATAATGAATTGATTGAAAGTTAAAAAAAGAAAGAGGAAAGGGAGTGAGGCTCCAACAGGATTTAGACAAAGCACAGTCGAAAAAAATATGTGATGTGGATTCTAAAGAATGGCCACAAAGAACACAATTTGATTGATTTAACAAACCAATCTTGTGAAGGTACTCTCTTGTGGGACGTTTGTTGGAAATACATTGCCATAGGAAGAACAAGATCTTGTGAGGCAATTTTAACTTCCAAAAATCATTCTAGGGAAAGTTTAAATTGACCTTGGAAAGAAAGAAAGACTGATCCACCCTTTCAATTTTTAATTTGTCAGTCACATAGGAAGCAATAAGCGAATTGTAGCAGGATTTTTTAGTCAAGTCCTTGGAGAGGCCAGGCATCCAGAAAGGAGTGTCATCACTGAAGTGATTCTGTAATAGAATTATTTTAATGTGATTAACCAACCAAGGTGAAAAGTAGTTAAGCTTTCTCATGTCCCAACCCTTGTGATTCTGGTCAAAGAGGTCACTGACAGCTCTGAGATTAGTACCAACATCTCCCAACTGATCAATGACAGCAGCAAAGAAGCTGGAGGAACCTCTTTTATCCACAAATTCTCCCTTAGCCGAATAGAATTCCCATTACCGATGCACCACCCAATGTTACTCATAATGTTCCCATTACCGATGCACCACCCAATGTTACTCATAATGTGCTCCCTTGGTTCACAAATACTTCTCCAGCTACAAGAGGTAGAAGGATAGAATTTTCTATGAAGGAAGGATTTTCTCTTGCGATACCTTGAAAGAAAGTAGGAGGAAAACAGGGAGTTTGGACATCCAATAATCTTCCAAGTGAGTTTGACAATTAAAGCTTTGTTAAAAAGGTGGATTTAATGAACACCCAAGCCACCCCGATTCTTAGGAAGACAAACATGATCCCAAGACGTTGCATGAAAACCCCTCTTAGAGCTATCACCAGACCATAAGAAGTTTGCATAAATAGATTTTATTGCAAATTTTTTTTCGGAAAACTAAGGATAAAAATGGGGAGAACAAGCTTGCTCAAAAAGAGTGGATTTGATGAGAGTGATTCTACCAGCTTTATTTAATAATTTTCCTTTCCATACAGCACAAGAATTTTGAATTTTTGAAATGTTTGAGTTTATAAACTCAGAGTTATTTTTGCCAACATCCAAGGGAAGACCTAAATAATTCCCATATTCATTTTTGGTGTCACTTTGAAGTTGGTTACTTAAAGTGGCCTTCAAATGGAAAGAACAATTAGGACTAACCACTAAAGATGATTTGCCAGTGTTGAGTAATTGCCCAGATTCAACACAGTAGGTAGCAAGGATGTTAGACAGAACAACTCTTGTGTCTGGAAGAATTTTGAAAAAAAGCATGGTGTCATCACCAAACTGTAAGTGAGAAATACAGGGGCCTGAAGGAGAGTGTTGAATGCCAACAAAGTGTCCATCAGTTAAAGCACAATTCAAAGACTTAGACAGAGCTTCAGCACAAAGCTAAAAGAGGAAAGGGGATAAAGGATCCCCTTGCCTTAAACCACATTTGGGAACAAAAGTATCAGTATGAGACCCATTAATAAGGACACTATAAGAAACAAACCTGACACATTCCATGATAAGGTGCAAGAATTTAGGAAAATCAAAATGAGTTAACACTTGTCTAAGGAAACACCAATCAATGTGACCAAAAGCTTTAGACATGTCAATTTTTACATGGCATAAGCATCCATATCACATGCCTTGCATGAATCAATAAAATGAATAAGATCTTGAGCAATGCTGATATTATGAGCAATGTTTCTTCCTGGAATGAAACCAGTTTGTTGCCAACCCACGAGATCATTAATAACAGCTATGAGTCTATTAGCAAGGACCTTTGCAATAATACGGTAGATGACATTCGTGAGGCTGAGAGGTCTGAAATCACCTACTGCTTGAGTGGAATCACACTTAGGAAAAAGAAAGATCAAGATTTTGTTAGACTCTTTTAGCATGTGGCCCGAACGCAAAAAGGAATGAACAGCCTTAAGGACTTTGTCCTTAACAATACTCCAATTCCTTTGAAAAAAATTTGAAGAAATGCCGTCATAACCAGGTGCTTTTAAGGGCCCCATCGAAAAGGCAGCATTTTTAATTTCATTGTCAGTGAAATGCGAGTTAAGAAAAAAAATTTGGGCAGGGGAGAGTGTAACACTAAGTTTAGAAACAGTTGAGAATTCATTTGAATTCCTTTGGGCAGAGAAGAGATCATGAAAATAGTTAAAGGAAATAGATCTAATTTTGGACTCATCATTAACAGTAACACCTTGATCATCCCTAATAGCCCAAACGTGATTCCTTGATCTTCTAGTCTTGGTCATGGCATGAAAAAATTTAGTGTTAGAGTCACCCTCAGATAGCCACTTGGAGTGAGCTATCGGTGCCCAAAATAACTCACATGCCGATTTAAGTGAAGCAATAATTTGTTTCTGCTTGAAATAGTGATTGAAATCCTTAGTCACATGAAGGTCATTTTGAGCCTTTAGGTTCTCCTTAGCAATAGCAAGCTGATTTGTTATAGAACCATTATTCTTTGCCCAAAAACTCAGATTTTTAACAGTGATTTTGACTTTCATAAAGAGGAGAACCTGGAATATGCAAAGCCCAGATGTAACGAATGATGTCAACACAGCTTTTGTTATTGTTCCACCAAGCTTCATACCTAAAAGGTATAGGAAAAAACTCAGTTTTTGGCATGCATTTATTCACTAAAGGAGCATGATCAAAAACTGAAATTCCCAGATTATGAATAAAAGCATTAAGGAAACAACTAATCCAATCAACTGAAACCCAAGCTCTATCGAGACGCTCAAAAGTAGGGGTACTAGAAAATCTATTATTTGACCAGGAAAATCATTGTCCAACATCTTTTAACTCAACCAAACCCCAATCATTAAGAAAGTTTAACAGAACACCAACACCATGACCAACATGATTGACTCCACATTTATCAAAAGGATAAATGACTTGGTTGAAATCACCAAAGAGCATTAGAGGCAAAGACTGATGTTTAATGCATCAATAGATAACCAAACATTCATTCTTTCAGCAAGAACAGGAGCACCATAAATACAACCACAAATCCAAGGACTAAATCCAAAAGCATGCATCTCACAAAGAACAAGATTTTCAGAAGAAAATAAAATATTGACAGATAACGGGGAATTCCAACCAATCCAAAGCCCACCAGAAGCACCAATAGAGTCAACACCAAAAGAATGGGTGAAGTTTAGGCTCCTAAGTTGGTTGTTGGCTCTTTCAACAATCATTTTAGTTTCAGTGAGAAATATAAACTGTAAAAAATGATTTTTGGTCAGATTAAAAACTTCACGAAATTGCAGAGGCCTGACCTAAACCCCTGCAATTCCAGCATAAGAGATTCATGGTGATTTGGGAGGTTGTTGAGGGACAACCTGCCTAAACCCGTTTAAAAAATATGGATCTATTTGTGAAGAAGACATGCAAACACATGGATTAAACTCAAAATTTAAGGAATGATTGAAAACAGGAAAAAAAAATGTTCCAGGTGGATTCATTTGGTTGAAATGTGAAAAACAAGCCCTCTTACCCCTCTTCTCCTCCACCTCTTTCAGATCAGCATCATCTTTGTCCTCCACAGTTTGAATCATCCTCTTTCTTGGAGAGTCTGGAAAAGAGAGTTGGCCCAAAGCAAACACCTTTGAATCAAGTTGACCCTCCAAAATGTGATGGAACTTCATATCCTTCAGCTCTTCATTGCATGCAACACCACTACTCCCAGTCAACCGAAGTTATTCATTCATTTTAACCTCTATCTTTTCCTCATCATAACCATCAAGAACAATGACCTCAGAAACATCATTACCCACCTCCATATCAAAATCAGGCGCATGCATGGTGAATGCAGCCTGATGAGGCGTCAAAATAGGCCCATCAAGATCAACTTTGATACCAAAAGTGGGAAAGGCAATGGGTTGAGAAGGAGATGGAATAGGATCCATACTTGCTGAAAGAGAAACTGGTTGAGGCGAATTTGATTGGGGGGGGGGGAGATTAGAAGGTGCAACATTTATATGGCCTTGAGTGTTGGTATCTGAAGTGGTATGGAGAAGAGTAGCATGCAGTGGAGTTAATGAAGGGGAGGGGGGTTGGACCAGATTGGGAGCATGCATGGGTGGTTGTCGGTCGGAATCAGTGGAATCAATGCGATCTGGATGAATCTAACCAAAGTTAATGAGAAGCTGCAGGGCCGAAGAAGCACCTTGAAGGGTTAGCATAGTTGGGTCCGTACTTGCCGTGTTAAATGCTGGTGGCAGAGGAGTACGAGGAAACATGGGTTGCTGCAATAAATTTTCAGTTGGAGAGAAAAATTCATCCGTGCTGGAAGATGAACTAGGTGAGACATTTTGGTGGTTTGAGGCTTGGCCATTAGCATCAAATGAAGCAAACACCGGATCAATTGGAGGAGGGGACATGTCATTAGGGTTTCAGATAATAAAAGAAGTGGTACGGTTAGGGCCATAAAGGCGGAAAACCCTCATCCAGGTGGTAAAGAGCGGTTCATTATGCTCAATCATGTACAAAAGGGAGTTAGCAAAGGGAGAGTTCTGGAACCTCTCATGTAGATGATTAGCCGTTTCCCACTCCTCCCATGGGCATGAATGAGTTTTATGCCCTAGCCTTCCACAAGCCATGCAAATTTTGTAGAACCTTTCCTAACGAAAGTAGACCCAGTGATGAGTACCCTCTAGAGTTTCAATGTAAGCCCCTGGAATCAAGGGATCAACACTGTTAATACGGACTTTGAAGCGAAAAAGATCCATATTAACGACCCTGTTATGATTCCAGTCAACATGCAAGAGCTCTACGGCCAAACGCCCAAATCCTCGGCCAATTCAAATTGGAAGTACTCCATTGGGACACAACTTGGACCCAGACATCAACAAAAGGAAAAGAGACTTGAGAAAGAACAGTATTGGGAGATCTATCTCTAATGGTCAAAACCTTGCAGAGAGCAAACTTTCCGCCAAGAGAGCCTCTTTATCGTCTGGGTTAAGGCAGTAAAAGATAAACACATCTTGTTTTTTTCCAACAACAAGATCAAGAGTTTTCCATTTCGAAGAAACTGCTTCTTGGAGTTGGAAAACTTAAGGGGGTGGTCATCAAGAAACTTCCCTACAAAAGACTTTAGACCACAGATCTCTAAGAGCAGAAGCAAGGATAAGGTTGGTGGTGAAAACAGTTCCTCTTCTCGGAAGACGAACAAAGCTTGTGTCCAGGATGAGATCTGAAACAGACAATGAAGAAAAAGAGGAAGAAGACATTGTGGAAACTACACGAACAGTGCAAGGAAAAGACCAAAAACACACTTTTACAAACACAGAAAGGAGACAAAAAGTGAGAAGTAGGAGGATGGGAATAAAAAGAACCAAAAAAACAAGTGAACAGTACACATGCAAAAGATTGACAGGAACGAAGGGAAAGTGCTGCAGACAGAACAACCACCGATTGGGGGAGGGTAGGCGGCACAACAACATTAGGTTTTGACAAAAGCAAAAAAAAAAAAAAAAAAAAAAAAAAAACACACACACACACTAAACCAAGAAAAGCATGATGAGGGATGAATTGGACAGCTTAAAAGGAAGTATCTTTAAGAGCGGATCAAGAAAAAGCAATTGATGATGATGAAGATCTTGGAAAGACACTGTAGCAGCTCACGAGGAGCACGGGGACTATCTCTAGAGAGAGAAAGTATTCGTATCTCTCACAGTTTTATCAAAGTCATTAGTTCATCTTTTCAACCTCATGTGAGTTGAACACAAAGCAGAAACACAATAACAATGATTCCTTTGTCGACTCATTAGAGATGAGATTGAAGGAATCGCGGTAATTTAGAAAATTCCATTAGATATTGCAATATGCACATGATCAAACGGAACTTCTACTACTCAAAGATGATTCCTGAATACTAATATGTAACTACTTCCATGTCACTATTATCCTTGCGACTATAACATTAGAAATCCTGCAACAGTAACTTTTCTCATCTACCCATTCCCACACAGATATATATAATAGCTGCTGCCTTTGCCTGCAAGAAGCACAATGCATGCCCTGGTCAGTGAAATTGCAACATTGAACACTATAAAAATTTGGTAGGCATCTTCATAGATGAGAATTAAAGTTACCTTCCTATGACGCAACGTCCAAAGACTTAAAAATGCAAGAGAAACAAACAAATTAAAGCAGATATGGGAAAATAACGATCTATACCTCAAGTAAGTTCTCCAAGGAGTGTTTTCAGTTTTCACCATGGGAGATCAACCACTAAATGCATGAAACACTGGAACATGGAGAGGAATAAGCACATATAAAGGGTTAAAGGGTATCAAGTTTCCAAGAGCACAAAAAAAAAATCATGGTAAGAAAAAAAGGGTTATTAAATAACTGTTAACAGATTCTCCTCAAGGTGTTACAGAGGATTGGCCATTTTTTGAGCATATGAATGAGAACTCAGCAGGGAAAAAAATTGGCTATCTGAAAGGTATTTGAAATAGTTGTTTCAAATATTTCAAAAATACCTTCATTATCTGAAGGAGGAGCCACACTCCTCCTCCAGTTTTGTGTGATAGCTTCTTCAAAACCAGGTCTTGACATGGGCGGATTATCCCTAAGAGCCAAAAAAACATATCAGAATTAGACAGTCAATAAAACTGGTAATCTGAATCAAGAAGCAGTGAATAATATTACCTAATAAAGGCATGATGATGTGCAGAAGTTGCTGAGCCGCCAGAGGAAAAGCTTTGGTATCCAAATAAAGGGAATTCAGGACCTTTGGCATCACACAGATCAAGTGGCCTTCATTAAACGATTAGACCAGGTGAGTTAGCATGACAACTATTATGCAAAAACAGACAAATAGGGTATGTACAAGCTGAAACTTACGTGAGCGGACGACCTCTTAAGCGAAATTGGGAAAGAGTATGTGCATGAGAAGGGTGTGGCTGAATTAATTTCTTATCCCCACCATTGATCTTCAACAAGGAAAGTAAGCACATCAGCATCAAGAATGTATCAAGAAACATTTTCATTATGTTTAAGATAACAAGTTTGGAAAGAAATCAGCAAAGAGATCCAGCAACACCTTGCATTCTCTTCAAGTTTCGCAAAAGAATCCATGTTTTGTTAGGTTACGCAATTGTAAACTAACAATACAATTACGCAAGGAGGAAGCATGCACTATTATAAAAACCAAAAAGAAATTTGCGGCACTGACACGTACTTTATATTTTATCTACCATAGATATTCACCTTTCTCATATTGATTTGCGACTTCTGTGATACCGATACGATTTTCTCAAAATGAGATTTGAGAGTATCTTCTTCCTTCCTCTCCAGAAGAAGCCTCGCATTGCCCTGCAAAATATCAACAAAACAATTAGACTCAAAAGTAAGCATATCTTCCGCTAATAAAGACCAGCAATATAAAGCTTGACTTAGTCCGATAGTAGTTCTTTACTTAGTCCGCTAGTAGTTAGATTTCATCCGAAAGGGAACTTTACTTCCGATAGTAGTTAGCTTTCATCCGAAAGGAAGATTTCACAATGATTCGTCTTTGGGTAAATAATAGAGAATATTTATAACAAAAAGTCTCTCCAGGACAATATCTCTTGCATTCAGTAATACCAAAACAAAAATACCTTTAACGATTTCGCCTTCTTCTCTTGGTTGCCACCAAAGTTCCTTGCGATCTTAATACGAGCTTCGGATAAGGAAAAAAAGCACAATCAGGAGAGGAGATGACACACACACACACACAGACACACACAGACACACACACACACACACAAAGCATATTTGCGAATAAAATTTAGTGATTTATTGAAGGAAATGACTTTTTTACCTCTGTTGCCGCCAGCATTAACTGGAAAACTGCTCCCTCTCTTTCTGGAATCTTCCCTCTATGTTTAAAAATTAAAAGCACAAGGGGAATGGGAATAATGAGCATGATTTACTTAAACAATCAATTACATCAAGTAGGAAAATGATCAAAAATTTGTAGTACGTAACATCGCAAAGTAGAGAGTGGGAGATAGCAACACAGTCTATCACTATTCTCAGAAAAAACACAATCTATCATCGATTCTTGGTTAGCCGGTATTTCTACTCAGATACAATCTATAAAATCTAAACATCTATACCATCACCAATTTGGCTTCTTGAATGGTAGTAGTAAAATTTATTGGTAATGTGAAGAGGATATGGTTTTCCATAGAAATTTATCAGTAAGGGAAAAGAGTGCTCATCCTGTTTTCCATAGAAATTTATTGGTAATTATGACAACTTAAGCTTTTGAGGCTATTTGGTCTCAACTCACATAAGAAAAGTAAGGAGCCAAACACTTACCGTGAGTTCTACAGATCTTCTGTATTCTCCCATTGCACCAGGGGGTACCACGTAAGAGAGGTTTTCCTGCAGCAATAGAAGCTCAAGTACCGAATCATAAGAAAGGAAAAACAAAACATAAATGGTACAAAATATTTGTTTCTTCACAATATTAACATCAGAGAGAAACCAGAAAAATAATGAAGTATCCAGAGAGAGAGAGAGAGAGAAATATCAAAAGTACCTCTGTTAAGTGTTCGTCCTGCAACATTTCTGGGATGCACAGACAAACTTTACCAGCAATTTTATGGGAAACCAGCGCAGCAGCAGATATCTTCCAACGACGCTCCTGTTAGATGAGGAGAACTTATAATTATAAATTTATGCCTAACTGGAAAAGGTAAAGAAATATAAGCAAATACGCAAGCACTTGACCAACTTTCTGGAAAGTATATCTCAGGGTTAGAGTAAATTTATTACTGTTACAGTTGTGTAATAAATTTACTCAAATATGCCATGCCCTCTCACATGATAATGCTAAGTAGGTTTAACAATTGGAAAGCTAGAAACTGTCAGTCAGAAAAATCTAACCTGGGCAAAATCATTCGCCAGCCACGCCATTTCCTCAAGGACGAAATCCCAGTGAGACTTACTACGATTTTCCATATGCACAGCAACAGCGTGAAACTCATCAAACCTTTTCCGCTTAGCCTGTTGATAGATCATGCCAAACCTGTTAGGATTGTCTTAGAGCGATTCAACAACCCAACGAAAAGCAAAACGAAATATAAGCACGAACAAGAACGCAACGATTTACGTGGTTCACCAAATTGGCTACATCCACGGTCCACACCCACTTCACTATGATGAACGAATGAAGAATACAATCAGGTCTCTCTCAGCCTCTCTCAGGTGCGATGTGATACCCTAACCCTAGGTTAATTATATAGATAGCTAATACATGAATTGCTTGTAAACCCTCAACTTTAGACTTGGTTACAAAACAGTCTTCACATTTAACAATCTCCCACTTGAAAACAGATTAACTCTGAGTGTACTTCTCCCAGCTTCAATTCAACATCCTCCATGAGTGTGGACTTGGCCTCTCATCATGTAACAAGGCCAACCGAAGCTTCTCCAGGGTCACAACCTTGGTGAACATATTCGCAGGATTCTGGCTCGTGTGGATCTTCTCTAGCCTCTCGAAGGTCAAAACCTTAGGTTTCAGTGATGAATGTAGATAAATAATTCCAAACAATTGAAAAACATAGAGCACAATGATGCAGGAGCAGATGAACCAGACGAGGCCGAGCTGTCAGACGCGACTAATATGGCGCTTCACTAGCACGAAATGGAAGGCAAGCGCAAGAGAGGAGCAAAATGGTCCATTTTGGTCATGCCACACTGTTTTGGGCGTAACTTGAGCTACAGGGATCAAAATGCCTATTATAATATGTTTTTCGGAAAGCTCTCGGCAAGGCGGTCATGAGTGGCGGGGTGCTCAAGATTTCAGCCCCAAAAAAAGACGTTTGACCAGTCAACGGAGACTTCGAAGATATTTTTTGCTATTTTTGGCAGTTTTCTTTTTTCGCATTCTGACTTCTTTATTTAGCCCGATCTGGGTCAAAGTATCATTTGCGCGTTATTTTCAACAAGACTTATAGTTTTGGGCCGGTTTTGTAATTTTAGCAATATTAGGTTTTTGAGCTATAATACCCGGCTTGTGGGTAATTTTTCGTCAGACTTTGATAATTGAATAATTCAGAACTCTAGAGAGCTTCATGCCCTAGTTCTTTACCTATTCATTGTTGATTCCGCTGTAATCCCTCGCTTGGGTGATAACCCGGCGTTAGGTTGGTATCAGAGCAAGTTCGACTTGGGAAGAAGATCAACATCGGTGATGGCTCGAGGACGTACTCGTGGGCAGCAGGTTGCTGAGGACGCCCCCCCAAAGAGAACGTAACCTTGAAGACGTGATGATGATAGAAGAACTGCAGCGGCAGAACCAGGTTCAGCGGCAGCGGATCGAAGAGCTGACACGGCGCCTGGCGGTGCAAGATCTGGATGAACATGAACCTGTACCATCATGAACCACGAGTTTGGGCTTACCGTGGTCGTGACGATCACCACGGCAGTCTAGGCTTCAAGGTCGAGATCCCCAGTTATTCCGGTACCCTTCAAGTCGATGGATTCATCGATTGGCTGAATGAGGTGGATCAGATCTTTGAATACAAGGAGGTTTTTCAACGCGAGAAAGTGAAGTTGGTCGCGATCAAGCTCAAGGGTCGAGCTTCAGCATGGTGGGAGCAGTTGCGTCGTTCTCGTGAGAAGCAGGGAAAATCGAAGATTGCTGAATGGGAAAAGATGAAGAAGAAGATGAAGGCTTACTTCCTTCCTTTCGGCTATACCCAAACCCTATATCAGCGTCTCCACACGTTGAGGCAGGGTGCCAAATCAGTGGAAGATTACACTGAAGAGTTCTACCAGTTGATTGCCCTGAATGACCTATTCGAAACCAAAGAGCAGCTAGTAGCACGGTACTTGTTAGGATTGCGACAATGACTGCAGGATGTTTTATGCCTTCAAACTTTCAGGTCGGTCTCAGAAGCTTACCAAAGGGATCTTACTGTGGAGAAACAACATAGCAGAAAACCTGCATCGAGGACCGATCAAACCAATCGATCGAATCGATCTCAGGAGTCCCGACCAGCCACCCAGGCAGCACTTGGTGCATTGGGAGCGGCTTGAAGTGCTACAGGTGTGGCGAACCAGGGAACAGGGCGACAGAGTGCAAGAAACCTGCTGTGCAAAAGCCAAAGAGTCTATTCATCGAAGAAGGTGCGACTGACGAGATCGAAGAGGTTGGGTACCAGGGAGATCCCGTAAATGATGATTATGAAGATGAAGATGTGCTTTATGGAGATGGTCACGAGAATCTGGTCGTCCGTAAGAGTTTGCTAACCCCCAAGGGCGATTCGGAAGATGATTGGTTGAGAACCAATATCTTTCACACTACCTGCTGCAAGATGATCGTAGACGGCGGTAGTTGCGACAATATAGTCTCTGTCAAGAAATTGCAGTTGAAGACGGAGCATTATCCTGCGCCTTACAAGCTGTCATGGTTAATCAGAGGTTCTGAGGTAACAGCTGATAAAGATGCCTTGTTTCTTTTTCAATTGCTAATAAATATCATAATAGCCATTGGTGTGATGTGGTAAAGATGGATGCATGCCATGTTTTATTGGGTCGCCCATGGGAGTAGGACCGTCGTCTAATCCATGAAGGGTACAAGAACACCCATTCTTTTGTTATATAGGGAAAAAAATTGTACTAGCATCGCGACGGGAGGGTCCCACTCCAACCCCGGCCGCGCCGGCTAACCTGCTGTCTCGGTCCCAGTTCTTGGGAGAGGTTCAGCGGGAGAGGTTTGTGTATGCCTTGATCCCTTCTGATAGTAGTACTGGCAATGGGGATTCTAATTTACCTCCCGAGGTGCAGCAGGTTTTGAGTGAGTTCTCCTACCTGATGCCAGAAGACCTCCCTCTTGGTTTGCCACCCTTGAGAGACATCCAACACCAGATAGACCTAGTTCCAAGTTCTAGTCTGCCAAACAAACCTGCCTATCGTCTCAGTCCCAAGGATGCAGAAGAGTTGCAGAGGCAGGTGGCCGAATTACTTGAGAGGGGTTACATCAGGGAGAGTACGAGTCCTTGCACAGTACCTCCCTGTTAGTTCCAAAGAAGGATGGTTCGTGGCGCATGTGTGTTGACAGCAGAGCCATGATCACCGTTAAGTACAGATTTCCCATTCCACGGCTTGATGATATGCTAGATCAACTATCCGGCTCTAAGGTCTTCTCAAAAATTGACCTCAAGAGTGGATACCACCAGATTCGGATCAAGCGGGTGACGAATGGAAGACCACGTTTAAGACACAACATGGGTTGTACGAGTGGATGGTAGTGCCTTTCGGTCTCTCCAACGCGCCCAGCACATTCATGCGGTTCATGCATCAGGTTCTGAGGCCTTACATGGGGAAGTTTGTTGTCGTTTATTTCGATGACATTCTTATTTACAGTACGACGTGGGTTGTCCATTTTGATCATTTGCGAGCTGTCTTTGAAGCATTAAAGGCGGAGAATCTGTTCATTAGGAGGAAGAAGTGTTTATTTTTCACTACTTCTGTGCAATTTTTGAGATTCATAGTGTCTACTAATGGTGTACATGCAGATCCCTCGAAGATTGAGGCCATTGTGGACTGGCCTAGGCCTAAGACACTGCATGATGTGCGCAGTTTCCATGGGTTAGCGTCGTTCAACCGCAGATTCATCAGGAATTTCAGCACTTTGGTGGCACCCATCACTGAGTGTCTAAAAGGGCGTGATTTCAAGTGGACGGGTGAAGCAGAGGCCAGTTTCAACCAGGTTAACAAGATGATGACAGAGGCACCAGTTTTGGCACTCCCCGATTTTGACAAGATGTTCGAGGTTAACTGTGATGCCTCAGGTTTGGGCATTGGCGGTGTTCTAAGTCAGTCAGGGCGTCCGATTGCGTTTCTCAGTAAGAAGCTGTCTAGGGCCAGGAAGAATTACTCGACTTATGATCTGGAGTTCCACGCCATTATTCAGACATTGAAGCATTGACGTCATTACTTAGTGCAGAAGGAGTTAATCTTGTTTACCGATCATGAGGCTTTGAAGTACATTAATGGGCAGCACAAGTTGAGCAGACGACATGCCAAGTGGGTGGAGAAATTTTTGTTTGCTCTAAGAGCAAATGATGTGGATTTGCTCTAACCATACATCACTGGACACGTCAGGAGGAAAGAGAATGAGTGGTAGACAAAAGAAAGTGGATTCCTACATGTTTCTGACGTGTCATGTGATGTATTGCTTAGAGCACCATGTCATATTTGCTCTTGGAGCAAGCAATAATTACTCCAAGTGGGTGGCCTATCTGCAGGAATTCACCATTGCATTGAAGCACCAGGCAGGAAGTTTGAACCGGGTAGCCGATGCTTTGAGTCGTCGTAATATGCTTCTTACCTCCATGAGCAACCAGGTCCCTGGGTTTCAGGCATTTGCAGGGATGTACGAGGCTGATCCTTCCTTCGGGTAGATCTTTTCTGAGGTAATTTCTGGTCAGCGCCATGATTTTGTTTTGCATAATGGTTATCTGTTTCCGGGACGACGTTTGTGCGTTCCAGATTGTTCTTTGCGACAGTAGATTACGAGGGAGCTCCACCAGGAAGGGCACTTTGGCCGAGACAAGACGTTTGCTCTTGTGTCTGCTGATTTTTATTGGCCGAGATTGAGTGCTGATGTGGCACACTATGTGGACCGTTGTTATGTGTGTCAGCGTTCGAAGGGAGTTCTCACTAATGCAGATCTTTTACACTCCTTTACCTGTCCCTGAGGCGGCATGGTTTGATGTTAGTATGGATTTTGTGCTTGGCTTACCCCGCACCCAAAGAGCGGTAAATTCTGTTCTTGTTGTTGACAGGTTTTCCAAGATGGCACATTTTGTACCATGCAAGAAGACAATGGATGACGTCCGGATAGCCCACCTTTACTTCAAGAGATATTGTGAAGCTGCATGGGGTACCATGGTCCATCACCTCAGATCGTGACACGAAGTTCATGAGCCAATTCTGGAAGAGCCTTTGGGAGAAGTTGGGCACTCAGTTGAACTTCAGCAGTGCGTATCACCCGCAGAGCGATGGACAGACGGAGGTCGTGAATCGCAGCCTAGGGAATCTTCTCAGGTGTTTGGCAGGTTCCAAGCAGTGGGATTTGGCGCTTGCTCAGGCGGAGTTTGCGTATAACAGGTCAGTGAACAGGAATACGGGGATGAGTCCCTTTCAGATTGTCTATGGTCAGAACCCGTCAGGGGGTGTTGGACTTGGCTCCCATTACGCGTGTGGGACGTGTTCATCCTAAGGCTGAGGAGATGTCAGAACATTTGAAGGACATTCAAGACCAAGTGAAGAGCAAGATTGAGGAAACCAATAGCAAGTACAAGGCCCGGGTCGACAAGCATCGTCGTCATGTACTTTTTGATGTTGGTGATTGTGTGTGGGCTGTATTGACTCGTGATCGTTTTCTTGTGGGAGAATACAGTAAGTTGAAGGACAGGAAGATTGGGCCTTGCGAGATTGTGCAGAAGATCAATGACAATGCTTACCGGTTGCGGCTTCCTAGTCACCTGAAGACGTCTGACGTGTTTAATGTCAAACACCTCACGCGGTGCTTTGTGGATTCTGAAGACGAGGGAGTGAACTCGAGGACGAGTTCTTTCCAACCAGAGGAGACTGATGCAGGAGCAGATGAACCAGACGAGGTCGAGCTGTCAGACGCGACTACTCTGACGCTTCACTACCACAAAATGGAAGACAAGCGCAAGAGAGGAGCAAAATGGTCCCTTTTGGTCACGCCACACTGTTTTGGGCGTAACTTGAGCTACAGGGATCAGAATGCCTAATATAATATGATTTCGGAAAGCTCTCGGTGAGGCGGTCACGAATGACTGCGGTGAGACCCCTGTCACGCAAGATTTCAGCCCAAAAAAAGGACGTTTGACCAGTCAACGGAGACTTCGAAGATATTTTTTGCAGTTTTCTTTTTTCGCATTTTGACTTCTTTATTTAGCCCAATCTGGGTCAAACTATCATTTGTGTGTTATTTTCAATAAGGCCTATCGTTTTGGGCTAGTTTTGTAATTTTGGCAATATTAGGTTTTTGAGCTATAATACCCGGCTTGTGGGTAATTTTTCGTCAGAATTTGATTATTGAATAATTTAGAACTCTATAGAGCTTCGTGCCCTAGTTCTTTGCCTTTTCATTGTTGATTCCGCTGTGATCCCTCGCTTGGGTGATAACCCGGCGTCACACAATAACTAAAACAAACAAAAACTTGTATAATGCTGCTTTCTTGAAGAATAGAATCTTCATGGGTCCTATCTATCAATTTTGGATGGACTTGAGAGCACCCTTCCAGCTCAGAAGCCGTGTTTCCTCGTCTCAAGTCCAAAGGGTTTCCACCCTGATGATAAGAAGAACTCAATCGCCTAAGCCCATATCCCTTATATGAAAATAAAAATAGTAAAATAAAAAAATGGCGTGAGAAGCAATACCTTAAGCAGATATTCTAGCTTCCTCTTGGTTTCCTCACGCAGGGCATATTCTTTCCTGTCACAGATAATTTGCACAATTAGAAAACATGGGTGATATTAACCAAATTCAATTTGTAATATGTCCAAATATCCAATACAAGCCAGATAATAAAGCAGCAAAGTAGCATGTAAAATCACCTGAGATCAGTTTCAGCCTTCTCAACTGCTGAGCTTCTGCAGCTAACAATCCCTTGGTGAACTAATCCTCCCATGTCGGCGTTAGCTAAAAGACAAGAACATTATAGTGATTATACATATGACTATGTATGTCTCTTGATGAAATCATGAACTCAAGGAGTAACAGATAATATCTGTATGAAATAAAGAACACTTTCAAACAAGGAGAACCAGATAAGGCGTAAGCCTAAGGGTATCTCCAACCCATGGGGGTCCGGGGAAGGGTGATGGGCAAAACCGTATAAAAATACAGTTCAAGTCCAAATGGAGATGAGTAGTAGTTTGGGGGAAGGGGAAAATAGTGGGCCCATGGGGGGAGGGGATGGCAAAAATGGTGGGGCCGTGGCGGGAGGGGAGGGGGAAAACCGAATGGGTTGGAGATGTCCTAAGCACAATTTCTTCTGGATAACATAGCAAAAATGAAGCATCAAAATCCTAATTGAAATCCTTGTCACAAAATCAGTCTACATTAGCATCTGGACTTAGCATCCTAAGCACAAAATCAGTCTACATTAGCATCTAGTAGCACAAAGATGTCTTTAAAGATCAAAACAGGTTTTTTCCCTGATTTTAGATAGAATTTAAGATTTTTATCTTTTTCAAAAGTTTTCGAAATAATTCAAAACCTGGGAGATTCTACATTTTTTTGTCAGCTTAATCTTCATTATCAATAAATCAGATGCAGAAGGAATCAAAATCCTCCCTAACTTCTCTATCACTTTGTAAAAAATAAACCCCAAAAAATCAAAACCTAGGAGCTGGTTTGGCAAGAAATCACCTGGAATGAAGCTAGGGGTTTCTTCTGTCCGATTCAACGGGGGTCACGTCAGTTCAGAAACAGAACAGACCAATTTTGCAAATAGCTCCTCCTTCAGAAAAGCTTACTCCTTTTTGCTAAACATCGCACGTAGATCTCTCAGACGGATCGACTAAAAGGAGACGGCATTTATGTACTCGAACGGTAGTGAGAGGGGGCCAACGTAATCTTCGATCTAATAGGAAATCCTCTAAGGTTTGATGGTTTTGGGAAATGAACAAGCGAATGACGGGGACCTTTCTCGTATCTCCCAATCTCTACCCTAAATGCCGAGCTAAGATGGTACGGAGGGTGAGGTCAAGGGCTCGAGCTATCGCAACTATTCGACGGTAAGGATCCCTACTACTCGATGTTGTAGTACTACTGTAGTAGTATATATATAGTACAGTACAGTAGTATATATAGTACAGTGGTAGTATATATACTACTACAGTAGTATATATAGTATACACAACGTTATAGCCCTAAACGTATTGTGTTGCCTGTTTATATGCTAGTCGATGTACTGCTTCGATATAACTGTTATAATTATCGAATTGTTATTACTGTGTCGATGTAATGACTGATTATTGTGAAATTGTAAGTTGATATATGATTCATGTGGAGGTGCTGTCAAATTGTTATTTGAGTATCTGAATCATACAGAGATGCTGACTACTACTGTAGTAGTATATATAGTACACAACAATGTGTATTACATAGCCAGATGTTGTCCATTTATGAGTTTCCTTTACTAGTTCGTATAGTTTCCAATTGCAGAGAGAGAGAGAGAAGAGGTCTTCGACATGCAGGAGTAAACAACGACGAAGCGAAGGAAAGCTCTGTAAATTGAAATTGGAAATTGGGGATTTTCATATTATTTAATTAATATTACTATTTATTTATTGTTATGATTACTATTATCATTATTATTTTAAACTGAAATGATTTAATTATTTGTGTCCTCGCTGTAATCTTCTTCATTTTTTATTTTTTATTTTGAAATAAGTAATCTTCTTTATTTGGCTTCATGTATTTTTACTAAGTATTGATTATTTTGAGAATTAAATATGTTCCTGTATTAAAATCAAATCTGTAGATAGCTTTCAAAATTGTGGGGAAAAGTAAATAATTTAACCTTGTCTTCAGAGTTGCGCGCTCTTTCTTTATTTTATTATTTACCGAACTCTTTCTTTGTTTGGTTCGACAAGTTTATGTTGTGACAAATGTAATAACCTTTTAATTCTTGGAATTGATAGAAAATTTTATACTTTTTTATTTTAAGGATAAGTTTGATTTATTGGAAATTAGGGGAGCGGCTCCTGATCCAGAGGTCATGTGTTCGATACATGCCGGAGTCACCTCTTGACAGCCTGAAATCGTGTAATAGTTTGTCTCGCTAACGCAAAAAATAAAAAGTAAATATATAAAATGTGAATATTTAATTTTGTTATATATACATTTATTTGTGCGGAAATGTGCATTGTGTAGAATACATATATATATATATATATATACCAAAGTTATTATTTACTTAGGTTAAACATAATTGATTGATTTTAAGAATGAGAATCTACAAGAACAGCACACAGAAAAAATTATTGGCACAATTTTTTGAAGGATTTTTTTTTTTAAATATACCAGCATATTTGTACGGCGAGGTTGCTATGAAATGACATGAACAACGATTTGGTTCTGTTCCATCAATTTTGTTATTTTTTGAATAACCTGTATGCATCTGCAAAATTAAAAGATGCAAAAAAAACACTGATAAAACAAGATAAATAATTATTAAACAAACAAATCAGTCAAGATGGTCAAACTTGATGCGTTAAAGTTTAAAATGACTAATTCAAGGCGAGCCACATAGTTTACAAGCAGATAGATTTACAAGCTTTTACGAATAATAATAAGATTGTCAGCATCACATCTCGTCCGATCTTTGATCTAGCAGATATATTTGAAGGTTATATGTTATTCCGGCTGAAATGATCTCTTTATTTGTCAAAAAATGCATTGAAATGAACTTGAGATCCATTGAATATGCATGTTCATCGAGTCTCTAATAAAGTTCATTAAAATGTTTTGAAGATTTACTGGAACGTCCAACTACTAATCTGAATATTCATCGATATAATTTACTCGGAACAAAAAACAGTAAAATGTATACATTTTACTTCACTTGAATGTTTAAAGAACTGGCAAACAATAACAATTCACTTACAGATCAAGAGATGTCGAAATCAAGAGCTTAATTTCCAAGAACATATCGTGCGGCCAGTGTCTTGAAAGAAATGAGAGTTGATAAACATAAGATTAGCGCCGTTCTATATTTTCCATTGGAAACCCTAACATTAACATGTATATATAGGAGTTTGTCGAGTTAGAAACGGAAACAATATAATTCTTGTGGGCAAGACGTGTCGAACTTGAGTCAATAAGTTTTCTTTTTGAAAGGTTTTACTAAAATTCTCGTGAGACGTGTCGAACTTGAGCCATAAAGGCTTTTTCCTTTGTTTTACTCACAGATAACAACATTTACTTAGTGCATTCTTCCTCCGTGTCGCCACAAAGTATCTAATTTGGATTTTACCACTATTCACGTGAGACGTGTCGAACTTGAGCCATAAAGGCTTTTTCCTTTTGTTTTACTCTCAGAAAACAATATTTACTTACTGCATTCTACCTCCGTTTCGCCACAAAGTACCTAATTTGACTTTTACCACTATTCACCGGGTCAAAGTGACATGGTTACGGGTGAAAAAAGTCAACTGGATACTTTCGGGCGAAACGGATGAAGTGTTTGATTCGACCCATTTTCATGTATTTAATAGGCAGCTGATAATTACACAAGTATACGTAGGTGCTTACACAATTTTTAAATGGTTGTAGATAGGCCAAAATACAATCCAAGTCCGCATCAACGTGGACCAATCAGCAGCCCGCAGTTGGCCACTTCACCATGCGACATGCGCACCAGATCATATGCCATGTCAACACATGGGGACCTTGAGACCGAGTCCCTTCGCAAATTGAAACTCGCACGGGAACTAGGGGATTTAGTGGTTTGGAGGCTAGAATAAAGCTCGTCGCAGGTGGTTGTTATCCCACCTGCGACCTTGTATGTCTTAAAGGAGACTTGTTCGACCACTATATATGTGCGGATCCAGTAACGATTTTCCGAAATATCCCCCATCATATTCGCAACGGCTAACTTAATGGCCTTAATGGGGGCATGATTAATGTCGTAACTTCCCCATGATTGTTGCTACTGGATGTGTATATATAGGAGGGTCATCCTCTTCACAGAGGTTTTTCAGATAATTCATTATTCGTAGACCACCACAAGCACACTTGCGTTATTTCCAATCCCTATCATCACCAATTGCCTTCAAGAACACTATGTCATCATCCCTGTCAGCTTGTCACACAAACCCATCGACATTGGTGAACCCAACGTGAATCTTCAACAAAACTCTTGATGATCTGATCATGTCACGACACGGAGATGGTGATGGAAATATCTCCCCCAGCAATCAGGAAGCTCCCTCAACAATCCAAGCTAACCCACAGTTGGCTAACCAGAAGATGTCAATGGCTGTTGATCTGCAACAGTGGCTGTGCAAGCATTGGCAGCCACCATGCAAGCCCAGATGGCTCAAATTATGCAGCTCATCAATGACTTAGCTACCACCAACACCCAGAAGAACGAGGCTCTTGCTAGAGAGATCTCAGTCGTATGAAGTGCTCTAAACTCATCAAATATTACACCTCCACCACCCAGGCCTTCTGCAGAAACAGAAAATGTGCCTGGTAACTCCCAAACTTCGCCAGCTGCAGTCGGGAGGAACTTATCATCTGCGATCAACACGTCCGGAGTAACCTCTAGTCCCACTCTACAAAATCAGAGCCATCGTGACCTCTCACCTTACAACCCTCAAGCTCTTACAGATGCGACAAGGCACACGGCCGCGCCTACTATAACTGCGCTGGAGTAGAGGCTAGAGAGCTTCATTGAAAGCCAAGGCACCACCAATAGGGCCATGCCTAGCACTGAGTGCATTCCTTCGATCTCAATGGAGGTTTATCAAATGCCCAATTCCTCTGGCTACAAAGCCCCAAAGTGGGACAAATTTGGTGAGGTAAATGGTGATGCCCACAAGCACATTATGAGGTTCATAGATCTGCTGGGACCATATGGCGCAGACAGGAACCTTAGGATGCGAGAGTTTCCCAAGTCCTTAGGGCATATGACTTACAAATGGTACAGGCTCCTTGAGCCAAGCTCTATTACTCCTTCAAAAGCGAGTAAAATGTGTTATTCCACCCCTGCCTTTAGAAGCCTTTCAGTGCTGTGACAATATCCTAACCATTAAGTTCTACGGAGTGATTATTTATCTTGGATTGAACACAAAGCTGGGGCAAAGACTTTGTGCAAGAATCCTAGATTTAGTAAAAGATTATTGTACGTAACAAAACGAAGGTTGAAACATCTGAACTTACCAAAACCAATTAGATTTCCGTATCTTTGCACTGCATTTGTAATACCAGCAGCTTTCTCTTTGCCATCCCTAACTACAATTAGCCACAGCATTGAAATACTAATCTGAGAGCTTACTTTTGGTAGACAGGAAGAAGACTTACTAAGGATACTTAAAAGCATCCATGAAGGAAGGACCAAGGTTGAGTCCTTGTCTATAAGCGTGGCCTTAATAGTAGGGCAACCATCAAGCTACAGATCTATAAAGTCCAGAAACTGGCTGGGAATAGTAGAAATTAGTAAAACAGAGTCCAAAGGAAAGACCTTTGAATAAACATCATCAGATGCCCCAGATTGTCTGAAAAGCTTCCCAAGATAAAATGGAATCATGTCGCTGATACAGACTCCCCTGAAATATGATAATTAGAGGAAAAATTAGTTGATGCATTGACATACAATTCCCTTTTATAAAAGGAAACAACTTCAAAGTATCTACATTTAGTGTTTTGATTTGCTGGTGAAGAGAAATAAAATGCACGCGCTCGTGATGCAGAATTATTTTTCTCTTAGTATCTGATACAAGGACATTTCGTAAATACTACACCAAGGTAAACGGATCACTAACCAGTAGACCCAGAGAACTGTAGATATTATGTATGGGGCATTTCTGGCGAATGATTGGACAAAAGACTGCCATGTTCCATCTAAAGACAGTAGCCGTGCTAAGGAGATACCAACCTACATCATTCACATGTTCGTGGCTTAAAATATTACTCAAAGTGTAGCTGAAGCTGGTGAATAAGAGAGGTAATAAACTGAGTCTGTGAAAAAGAAGTACTACAACAAAGGACAGACCCATATTTTAAAGCTTCTTCGCTAATGAAAAGTCCACATCCCGCCACCATCAGTAACCAAAAGTAGATCCATCTGACAAAAGGAATGGATGGTAAATCTGTAAGATATCCACATATGGTAAAAGGAACCTTTAGAGACAGTGGCAACAAGATGAGGAATTGAGGATGCATAGCCAAGAGCCCCAGACACATAAGAGAAGGGACGTTCACTGAACTATCCCACATTATATGACAGCGTAAGTAATGTAACAAAATATGACAGCAGCAGCAACATAACTTGTGATAACTAAATGTTGCAAGTGAAGAGTACTAGAAGTAAGTCAATTGCAATGGCCTGAATACAGCTCAATCTCATAAATATAATCACTAGCACTAGAAGACTCATGCAAATTATATTCTATTAAGCACCATAAACTTTGGGAATCTCCTCCAAAAGAGGATTGATATTTCTTGTGATTATCTCGAATTTCAGCTACAATTATGTGGTTTTAAGTTAGGGAACTAATTCTTCGTAGAATATATGTGTTGTTTCATAAATCATCGCAAAAGAGTAGTGACATTTTGACAACCCACAATTCTAGAGGGGAAGGATTCTGGATAGAAGCAAGATGCATTACCCGGGAGCATATTGTGGAATAACAATTGGTACGCCTGAAAATTTTGAAAGGGAAACCAGCAGAGGAACTGGCCAATGTGGAAGCTGATGACCCATCAGCTAAATAATGTGCTCCAGGAGACGACCCACGCATTAGATTCGTGAAACTAATAGATACAAGTGTTACTGTTGCAGCTATATCTAATTTTACCAGGAAGGAACTCCCCATACCAGAAGTCGTATTCTCTTGATCACCAAATACCTTTTGAGCACCCTCGTCTTCTCCTCCCCCAGCATCATCTCTTAATTTTGCAGTTTCACTAGTTTCAGCATCCTCACTTTGGGAGTTTCTTCTAATACTAGGGCTCTGTTTGGTTCGCAGTAAAATGTTTTACAAGGGAAAATATTCTAGGCGTAAAATATTTTCTCGTGTTTGGTTGACACTTGCCAAACGGAAGTGGCAGTGATGGGTGGCTGTGATGGGCTGTGGTGGAGGTAGGTGGTAGTGTTGGTGGAAAAGTGTTAGTATGAGTTGTTGTTGTGCTCCTTAACTCTCCGGAAATTGGCTTACGAATTTGAAATGTGTAAATCATTTTACATCATTTGAGGGAAAACATTTTACAGGAAAATGTTTTACCACCAACCAAAAGGAGCCTAGATGAAACATAACAGATTCATTAACAGGGATGAGCCTGAAACCAAGCCTTAAACCATTCTCCTCATTTGAGTCCTCCATATCTTATTTTCTTTTTATTCATTTTGGATGAAACAGGAGAAATCTAGCTATTTTTTTATACAGATGAAACCCTAAATTGCTTCAGGGATGCTCAATCCACCCAAATTGTAGCAAACAAGCCCTAGGCATGCTCAATTTCTTTCTTTCTTTCTTCTATTTGTTCGAATTCGTTTCGATATTTCTAGCAAACAAGCCCTAGATTAGATATTTCAACCTCAAAGTGAGTAGTTGAATGAAGACAAACAGAATAATCAAGCAGAATCGATCATTTGGAAAGGAATTACTACATGAAATTGAAGGAAGGAATGTATTCGAAAGAGAGGAGATGAAGTTGTTACCAGGAACTACTAGAGGAAATAGTCGGATTCGCGAGGTTTGAGTATGCTCGGTGGTGATGGATAGTGGAGCCGATCGGAGGAACGAGCCGGAATCGCCATTGACGACATAATTGCGTAGCTCAGGACAGAGAGCGCTCGCTATCAGAGAAGAAGATGTTTGCAGGTAATGAGAGATTTGGTTCCGTTGGCCCACACAAAATTTGTACCGAAACCTTCTCCCAAATAACTCTTTGTTTTACAACATTGCCAACTGACATCCATTTAGAGATAAATGGTTAATAAGTCCAAACACAGTTATAACTTGTAGGTACCAATAAACCTCGAAAACGCGAGGGCCACATTTATATCACAAGTTCCACGGAATATAATTATTTGTCAATAGGCTAAAGTTAAAAGGATTGAAATAAATAACGTGTTGAGTTGGATGGGCGAGAGAGTAAATGGTGATTTTTTGTTGTTGCAGGGTCATAGTCGTAGTCTTTTGGTCAGACTTAGAGTCTCAGAGTTCGGTGGAGGAGAGAGAGCAAAAAGTACATATTACAAATGTTCATTCAAACGTGATTAAACGGTGTTAGACCAGACAACATTATATCGGTGAACAGTAAAACACTCACATGTTTCAGTATATAGATAGTAACTGATTTGACAAGACATTTGTAGTCCAAAGAATTAGTTCATACTTGTTCATGAACGGTGCCGAGAGCATACATTCCTCTAATAATGTGCTTCTGATGAGAAAATTTTAAGTGTAAGGGGAAATATGTAGTAACAAAACATAAATTTTAAGTGCTCCAAAAGAGCAACACGTGGTGCTCTACAACTAATGAGTATGTGACAACCATTAACCGTCTGTATAATTGGTGCACTGTAATTGCAAGTAGAGTACCACGTGGTGCTCTTTTGGAGCACTAAAAATTGCTCGTAACAAAAAGACTTGAAATATGAAATGACATATGTCATTTCTATTCATACTAAGAGCATGTTCACCAGTGTCCTCCGTATAAACACCACCTCATTTCAGCGCCAAATAAGAATTACTATTCACATTTTCATCAGGGTTGGAGTGCCCATAAAGTACCTCAAAATTGTTACAGGGGCATTTCAAAATGTTATCTCTTACTGTTTTATCAAACTAGTAAAAGATTACACAAAACCTACATGAAACATATCTTGCTCTAAAGCACTAGAACCCCATTGCATGACGGCTAAACATACTCTAAACACGTCCTATATAAGACAAGATTTGGCAACTCAAATAGTTGTCTTTTGGCAATAGGTCTGAAATCTAAAGCTGTACGATTGCGTGCAAGATACAAAACCTTTTTGGGAAGAGCAACACCCATTTTGATGATCTCAATGCCTTGAAAAGTAGTACTAAGGCTCTTAATTGTCCGGTAAGGCCGAACTTCAAACAACACAGTGCGTGTTCAAGATCTTGCACTTGTTAACTCTTGTGTTCTTTGTTTTCTTAATTAACCCCAGACTAGATGAAATTTCAACCTCATGTGAGTTGAACACAACAGAAACACACTAACAATGATTCAGTTGTCGACACAATGGAGACAAGATTGAAGAAATGGCGGTAGTTTAGAAAATTTCGTTAGATATCGCAATAGTATATGATAATAGCCACATTATTGTGTGTAGTATATGCATATCAGATATCTTCTATCATTATTCAAAACGAATCAAAAAATGATTCCTGAAAACTATGTAACTACTTCCATCCTCGTGCAACTATAACATTAGAGATCCTGCAACAGTAACTTTTCTCATCTACCCATTCCCACACAGATATAAATAATAGCTGCTACCTTCACCTGCAAGAAGCACAATGCCATGCCCTGGTCAGTGAAATGGGGTGAGCAAATTGCAACTTTGCACACTATAAAATTTGGCAGGCATCTGCTTAGATGAAAAATTCAAGTTACCTTCGCGAGAAACTAGTAGGTGATGACTTTGTTTGGGCCTAGGTTTAGAGGGTCCGTCCGTGTTTGAAGTCTCTGTTGCTGAGGCAACAATTCCTCAACTTCTGTCGTCTCATGCATGATTTCAGCTTCAGCACTTTGAATGTTACAACTACTTTTGCCAGTGTATGCTTTTAGCTGTCAACTCTTTCACGAGGCATCCGTGTTTCCCATGAATCCTTGATTCTGTCAAAAGCTTGCAGGAACTACCTGGTAGATATCCTATGAAGCAATGTCCAAAGACTTTAAAAATGCAAGAGAACAAACAAACAAATTAAAGCAGATATGGGAAAATAATTAATCTATATATACCTCAAGTAAGTTCTCCAAGGAGTGTTTTCACCATGGGAGATCAGCCACAAGATGCATGAAACACTGGAATATGAGAGGAATAAGCATATGTAAAGAGTTATAAGGTAATTAAGTTTCCAAGAGGAAAGAGAAAAATCATGGTAGGAAAAAAAAAAGGGTTATTAAATAACAGTAACAAGTTCTCCTCAAGGAACAAGACTAGAAAGCGAACTGTTTCACGTTACAGAGGATTGGCCATTTTTTGAGCACACGCATCAGAACTCAGAAGGTGAAAAATCGGTTATCTGACGGTATCTGAAATAGTTTTCAATAGCGTTGCATGGGCAGCCAACCAGTTTAAACTTTAGTCAGATATCCGGACGAAAAAGTAAACTCGGCACTTAGAAGAGACATTACAAAAAGCTTGCAGAGAAAGACAAAAGAGTAGCAGAAAACGCACCGGCATCTCATCCAAAGGAGCCACACTCCCCCAGTTTTGTGCGGTAGCTTCTTCAAAACCAGGTCTTGACATGGGCATGTTATCCCTAAGAGCCAAAAACAGATCAGAATTAGACAGTAAAAAAAAACTGATAATCTGAAATCAAGAAACAGTGAATATTACCTAACAAAGGCATGATGATACGGAGAAGTTGCTGAGCCACCAGAGGAAAAGCTTTGGTATCCAAATGAAGGGAAGTCAGGAGCTTTGGCATCACACAGATCAAGTGGCCTTCATTAAACGATAAGACCAGGTGAGTAGTTAGCATGACAGATATAGCATACGCAAAACAGACAAATAGGAGGGTGTGTACAAGCTGAAACTTACGTGAGCGGACGACCTCTTGGGAGAAATTGGGAAAGAGTACGTGCATGAGAAGGGTGTGGCTGAACTAATTTCTTATCCCCACCATTGATCTTTAACAAGGAAAGTAAGCACATCAGCATCAGGAATGTATCAAGAAACATTTTCATTATCTTTAAGATAACAAGTTTTAAAAGAAATAAGCAAAGAGATCCAGCAACACCTTGCATTCCCTTCAAGTTTCGCAAAAGAATCCATGTTTAGTCAGGTTACACAATTGTAAACAAGCTAATATAAATACGCAAAGAGGAAGCATGCACTATTATAAAAAGGAAAAAACTGCAGCACCGACACATATTTTATATTTATCTACCAAAGATATTCACCTTTCCCACTGATTTGCGACTTCTGTGATATCGATATAATTTTCTCAAAATGAGATTTGAGAGTATCTTCTTCCTTCATCTCCTGAAGAAGCCTCGCATTGCACTGCAATATATCAACAAAACAATTAAACTCAAAGGTAAACATATCATCCACAAAGTAAGACCAGTGATACATAGCTGGACTTGATAAGGAAAAGTTTGTGCCTTGGGAACTCCAGATAAAGGGGCAGTATATAGTTGAGAAGATCGGGAATTTTCACCAGAAGAATTAGTTCTTTTTTCCCATTCTTAATGTAATTGATTGGTAAAGTAAATCATGCTCATTATTCCGATCCTCGTGTTCTTTAAAACGTAGACGGAAGATTCTAGAAAGAGACGGAGCAGTTTTCCCGTTATTGCTGGCGACAACAGCGGTAAAAAGTCATCTCCTTCGATTATTCTCTAAATGTTAAATATGCTTTGCAATTTATCACCACATGAAATGCGTAAAATATATTTATCATCTCCTCTCCTGATTGTGCTATTTTTTCTTATCCGAAGGTCGTATTAAGATCGCAAGGAAGTTTGGGATCATAATGAGTTTCTAGAATTCAGATCAGTTGGCCGCTTTGCACTACCTACCACTTAATCACAATTGTTGACATATTTGAGTAGATTTATTAGTTACATAACTGTAAATGTAATAAATTTATGCAGTCACTAATATATTTACTCAAACCCTGAGATATACTTTACAAAAAGTTGGTCAAACTTGATGCGTTAAAGCTTACAAATGAGTAATTCAAGGCGAGTCAAATAGTTTACAAGCTTTTAAGAATAGTAATAGGTTTTGCAACACCGGATCTTGTCCGATCTTTGATCTAGCACAAACATTTGCAGGTTTTATGTGAACTAGCTGAAATGATCTCTTTATTTGTCTAAAAATGTACTTGAGATCCATTGGATATGCATATTCAACTAGTTTCTAATAAAGTTAAATAAACTGTTTTGAATATTTACTGGAACGTCTAACTACTAATCTGAATATTAATCGATATAATTTACTCAGAACATAAAAGTAAAATGTATACACCTTACTTCATTTGAATGTTTAAAGAACTGATAAACAATAACAATTAACTTACAGATCAAGAAATGTAGAAATCAAGAGCTTGATTTCCAAGAACATATCGTGCGACAACTGTCTTGAAAGAAATGAGAATTGATAGACATAAGCTTTGTGCAGTTCTATATTTTTCGTTGGAAAACCCTAACATTTCAACATATATATAGGAGTTTGTCGAGTTAGAATAGGAAACAATATAATTCTTGAGGGTAGGACGTGTCGAACTTGAGTTAACAAGTTTTCTTTTCAAAATGAATTAAGAAAATTCCTGTGACACATGTCGAACTTGAGCTATAAAGCTTTTTCCCTTTGTCTTTGTTGGATATGACTTGAATGGTTGCGGCGGTGGAGTGTGTAATCGGCAGAAAGTATCCCGTATTGCCAAGTGAGTTGATTCCCGCCTCCTCACATGTGTATTTAGAGGGTCATCCTCCTTTGGTGCAATATATCAGTGACACACATACGAGTTAGCGTTAGACAATTTGTGTAGTGCTTTCATTGTGTGTCAGGGGTGGTGTATCGAAGTGGCCGCCGTGGTCGTTGTGGCCACGGTGTGCACCGGTAATCGGGTTCTCTCTCAATAAAATATCGGTTTTGGCCGCGGAGGTAGCTAGCGGGTCCGTTGCGAATTCGTTAATGAACCACATTAAATACCGTTTTGTTCTTGTTTTCGTTTCATCGTTCTTGCTCGAATACCGCCAGGTTATAACAAACTCGTATCAGAGTTGGGGTTCCAAGATCTAGGTGGAGCCAAGAGCTAGGGTTACACGTTTTGGTAGAACTCAAAGCTAGGGTTTCGCGATTCAGGTGGAGGAGTCTATCTGGAGGTTGGGTTTCGAGATTCCGCCAAGAAAGATGTCTGGTTCAGTAATCAAGATCGATCTGTTCGTGAGGAGAAACAAGCTTTGTTCTTTGGCCTTTGAAATAGGTGGCGCATGTATACCCACCATCTGAAGCCCCATGAAGGGGGCTATCCGGGCTCCTGGCGCGCTTCTGATGAGTGTGCAAGGGATCTGGAAAATCCAGCACGCATTCAGTACAGGTGCGAATCTGGCGATTCACTCGCATCCGACCGACGTTCTGGCAATTGGCGGTCAGACGCAATCCGGCTCCCGGTATGGAGGATCTGGTGTGTTAATTGAATCTGGTTCTGGCTCGTGTTGCAGGAACTCGTTGGAGTTGGAGAAACGGCATGGATCATTTGGCACGTGAGATTTTTGCAAGCGCATGTTGTGGTTCTTGCGCGCATTCTGCACGAGTTTGGTATGGCGTGCATTTGTTACATTTTTGGGGCGTGTACCATGACACGCATTGAGCTCGCATCTGCGCAATTTATTTCTGGCGAGCATCTGGTGCATCTGAGGCATTCGGGGCACATCGGGTCTGGTAAGTAATCACATCTGACACTTGTCGTGGTGCATCTGTCTTGCGCAATTGGGCGCATCAAGAAAACATTCAATCATGTTTCTCAATGAATGTATTCGAGTCGGATTCTGGGTGGAGCATCTTGTTTCTGTTTCAGGAAGTGCATCCACATCTGGCACAGCCGTTGTAAGGACGCATGATAGTTCGAGCAACGATTTGGCGGTTCAGGTTTCGGATCAAGCTGCGGAACATCTACTAGGGGAGGCGTGCTCGTTTCTAGTTCTGGGAGACGCATCCGATTCAGGTTTGAAGAGAGAAACATCAAGTTCTGGTTTCGGGTTGCTGAGATGATTCAAGTCACGGTGGAGATTTTTTGGATATAACTTGAATGGTTGAGGCGGTGGAGTGTGTCATTGGCAGGACGTTTTCTGCATAGCCAAGTGAGTTGATTCCCACCTCCTCACATGTGTATTTAAAGGGCCATCCTCATTTGGTGCAATATATCAGTGACACACATACGGTTAGCATTAGAAAATTGTGCAGTGCTTTCAGTTTGTGTCAAGCGTGGTGTATCGGGGTGGCCGCCGTGGTTGTTGTGGCCATGGTGTGCATTGGTAATCGGATTCTCTCTCAATAAAATGTCCGGTTTTGGCCGTGGAGGTAGCTAGCAGGTTCATTGCGAATTCGTTAGTGAACCACGTTAAATACTGTCTCGTTCTTGTTTTCGTTTCACCGTTCTTGCTCGAATACCCCCAGATTATAACAGTATCACTCACAGAGAGCATTATTTTCTTAAAACATACTTCCTCCGTTTCGCTAAAGTACCCTATTTGAGTTTTACTACTATTCACCGGCTCACTTTGACCCCAAAGATTTGGTTAGCAAGAGGATGCAAGAATTCGGTAATCTTTTCATGGCATTGTAGAGTGAAGTTTACTCTATGACATCATGAAAAAATAACCAAAAAATTGCATCGTTTTGCTATCCAAGTTACCTGGTCAAAGTAACATGGTTACAGGTAAAAAAAGGTCAACTGTGTACTTTCTCGAGAACCAGAGGAAGTATTTGGTTATACACACCTTCATTTATTTCATAGGAAGTTGATAATTACACAAGTATACTTGGTGCTTACATAAGTTTTAAATGGCTCTTCTTAAATTTACCTTTATTTAAATCACTTATCAGTTGTTTCTTATCAACTTTATTAGATTGTGTGTGTATCTACGTTACCCGGACTCTTCAAAATCCCTGCCATACCCGGGTCGATACGACCCGACACGGGTTCGGGTATGGGATGTGTGGCGGGTGCCTGGGGCAGCGGTCCCGACGCGGCTGAGCGATCGAGCAGGAGAAGGCCCTCGCCGGTGCCGGAGAAGAAGGAAGTTGCGTGGGCAGTTGGGTCAAACTCCGGGCTCGCTCCAACGAAGATCCTGCTTCGTCAGTTGCTTGATCGACGGTTGCTTGATAGATCTCTTGTCTTCTGCTGTGCCGTCGATCCTGTCTGTCATCTTCGTTCTTCGTTCTGCTTTTTTCTTTTTTTTTCCTTCTTGTTCTCGTGAGTCAACGGAATGAATTTATTTGTGCTGGAACTCTCGTTTCAGTTGTGTATAAAACTAATGGGCTTCATTACTACTATTAATTTTTATTTCTTTTTGTGAAGCCCAAAGCCCATCTATTATATATCATAATAGTTTTGGGCCGTCTATAACTCTATATAAACTCATTTTTTTTTTGAACAAACAAAAATATATATTAAACCAAGAAAGATTACACTGCAGAAGCTCTTGCTTCGTTACAAATGAGATTACAAAATTGAGCGCTAACTAACAGATCACTACCATCTCCCACACAAGTTTTAACCCATTTAGCTACTAAATCAGCTACCTTATTTGCAGATCTAGGCACCAATCTGACAGAACCATTCATAGTCTTTAACAAACCTTTGATGTCCTGACAAATATCCAGCAACTCCCAGCCAGCATCTCTGCCAGAATTAACCACATCACATAACCCTTTGCAATCTCCTTCAAACACTATTTTTGAAGACACCTTACTGTTCTGAAACAAAGCTTCTCTAAGGCACAGAGCTTCAGCCACTAACACAGAAGAAGCTGATCTTTTTAACCAACCTGAATCCACCATAACACCTTCATAATTTCTGGTAATCTATCCTCCAGTCATCTGCAAATTTTGTTTATCCCATGTAGCATCAAAGTTGCATTTTAAAGAACCAATGGCAGGAGCTTCCCAATTCTTCCCAATATTAGGATTAGCTTTTGATTCACTATCAGCTCCTTCCACTTTACCATTTCTATAATGTATTCTATACTCCTCCAACAGATTATTAATAGTATTTGAAACCTTGATAGGAACAATCCTCTCATTCTGAAATAAAACCACATTCCTAGATTTCCAGATCATCCAGCAAGTTAGAACTATCTTCTCAAGAAATGCAGAGTTCTTTTGTAATTTTTCACACGCTGCATCTTGTTCAAACATCAGCAGTTGCCAATTGGAGAAGCCACACTTCTCTATATCCAAATCAGACCATCTGCAGCGCACACTTAACCACACCAATCTAGTCCAACCACAGCCCAGCATCATATGCCATCTGCTTTCTTTCTTTTCTTCACATATTCTGCACAAATTAGTAACACCACAACCCCTTTTAAAGAGAATATTCCCAGTTTCCAAGGCATTGTTTGTGATTCTCCACCAGAACATTTTAACTCTAAGAGGAAGGTCTAATTTCTACATTCTTGTCCAAAATTCTTTTGGAAACCTGAAAGAAGAAGTAGCTTTGGTACAATAATACTCCTTGAAACCCTTCTTGCCTTGATAAGCAGCAGACCAAAACATGTTTCTAGCAATAAGGGACCCTGATTTAACAATGTAATTACCAGAAGAGCTATGAATCCAGAAGTAATGGTCTTTTTTAGAAACCCAAGACAGAGGAATAGCAATAATTTCTTTAGCAATTTTGGGGGTGAAATTATCACAACTAAGATTCACCTTCCAAGATCTTGTTTGCTCATCTAACAGGTCTTCCACTTTCCCACCAAAATTATTGGTACTGCTTCTATTCACTTTCTGAGGATGAAGATTTGGGATCCAGCAATCATCAAAAATGTCAATAGATCTGCCATCTCCAACTTTCCAACACAAGCCTTTCTTCAGAACTTCTAACCCTCCCATGAAACTCCTCCAAGTCCATGATGGATTATACCCAATTTTGTTGCACTTAAAAGGTCACTGTTTGGGAAGTGGATAGCTTTTAAAACTTTAGCACAAAGGGACTCAGGGTTTTGTAAAACTCTCCAACAATTTTTTGCCAACATTGCTAAATTAAAGATTCTCAAATCCCTAAAAGCAAGACCACCTTCCTTCTTTGATTTAGCTAGATCACTCCAACTTTTACAACAAACCTTTCTTTTATGTAACTCACCACCCCACCAGAAATTTCTCATGAGCCCAACCATGTTCTTCACAATCTTTTTAGGGAGTTGAAAACAGCTCATTACATAGCCTGGCAAAGCCATAACCACTGATTTAATGTAGATCTCCCTTCCAACATGAGATAAATTGTGCAGCTTCCAGCCTTGAACCTTGTTTTCCACTCTATCATTTAGAAATTGTAGACACTCACTTCAAGTTCTATTCCAAAAAGAGGGCATCCCTAAGTATTTAGAATTCTGCACAACTGTAGGAAAGTTTGCTAATTGAAGAATTGCCTCTTTAATATCAATGGGAGTATTTGGAGAGAACAAAGATCCAGATTTCTGAATATTTTATCACCATTCCAGAAGCTTGACAAAACTCATTCATAATCTTCATAACAACATTGAATTCCTCTGTAGCAGCTTGCATAAAGAACACAGCATCATCCGCAAAAAATAAGTGAGAAATGGAATCTACACCCCTACCAACCTTGACGCCTTTGATTAAACCACTTGAATTTGCACTTTTCAAATTTCTAGAAAGAACTTCCATAACAATGACAAATAGGTAAGGTGAAATTGGATCACCTTGCCTCAGCCCTCTCTTGGAAGCAAATTCCATTCCAATTACTCCATTCACTTTAATTGCCAGATTCACAGTAGTAATACACTGTTCAACCAGCCTTATAAACATATCACAGAAACCAAATTTTTGCAAGATTTTCAACAAAAAAAAAACCCAGTCCACCTTGTCATATGCCTTTTGAAGATCTATTTTCAATGCTAGTAATCCATTGCAGCCTTGCTTTTTGGGCTGAATGACATGAAAGATTTCTTGTGCAATCAAACAGTTATCTTGAATGGCCCAACCAGGCACAAATGCAGATTGCTCTAAACTAATCATTCTTGGAAGAATAATTTTGAGTCTATTAGCTAGCAATTTAGCAATGACTTTGTATAGAAAGGTGCACAAAGCTATAGGTCTAAAGTTTTGCATAGATTGAGGACTTTTAACCTTAGGAATCAAGGCAATTATAGATTTATTAATACTAGGAAGCATACCCTGAGTCCTGAAGAAGTGTTGAATAGTTAAAACCACCTCCTCTTTAATAACTTGCCATTGAGACTGGAAAAAGACTCCATTAAATCCATCATACCCAGCAGCTTTATTTGGGTTGAAAGAGAAAACCACTTCCTCCACTTCTTGTGCAGAAGGAATCTCACATAATTTATCATTTTCTGCAGCCATAATAACAGGATTGATTTGGCACAGCACCTCATTACTTTCAACACAAGTGTTGGAATCAAAGACTTCCAAGAAATAGCTTCTTGCAGCGTCCTCAATCTGCTCTTGCTCTTTGATCCAATTGCCCTCTTCATCTTTTAGCATATCAATTATATTCCCATTTCTTCTTCTAATAGTTGAGAGGAAGAAGAATTTTGAATTTTTGTCACCATGTCTCAGATATTGCACTCTAGACTTCTCTTTCCACAACATCTCTTCTCTCTCCCATAACTCAGCAAGTTCCCTTTTAATATTAACTTGAGCTTCTTCATTATAAGCAGACCAAGGCCTATTTTGTATCTCCAGTAGTTGCTTCTCAAGTCTTCTAATTTCAGCAGAAGAATTCTTGAACACATCTTTACACCACTTCTTGAGCATTCCCCTACATTGACAAAGTCTAGAAGTCAAGTTGGAATAATGGTTAGAGGAGCCTTTCACTTGCCAACTTTGAGCAATGATTTCCCTGCAGCTCTCCTCCCTCAACCATCTTTCACTAAAAGCAAAAGTATGTCTTCTTAAACCTTTAGCCCCTTCTGTATACATCACCAAAGGAGTGTGATCTGAACCAAGTAAAAAATCTCTTTTCAAACTCACATTTGGGTGAGCAATGAACCAACCTGGGATAACAAACAATCTGTCTATTAATTCTCCGACATTTCCATCTTGCCTTCTATTTTACCAACTGTAATGGAGACCCTTGCCTTCAATCTCCATTAATTGGTGTTTAGAAACAAAATTCTTGAAATGGTTGAAACGCCAAGTATGTGCAGGGGTACCTCCAAACTTTTCATTCACCCCAACCATATCATTACAATCACCAAAAATGAGCCAAGAATGAGCCAAATTTCTCACCACCATGCCAATTTCATTCCAGAATTTTCTTCTCTCCGCAGCAACAGGAGGAGCATACACAAGAAACCAGACTTCAGCCTCCTTAACCCCTTCTTTGACCAATAGTTGAAACAAATTTTTTGATTTCCACATGATCTGAATATCAAAATTGTCATTCCACCAAATAACAAGACCTCCTGAAATACCTCTCGGATTCACATAATCCGCATTATCAAAATGGAGACTCCTCCTTATTCCTTCTATTTTTTGGATTTTGTTTTTTGTTTCAGAAAGAAAGACCAACGAAGGGCGATGATCTCTCACGAGATCTCGTAATCTCTGGACTGTCAGGTTACGCCCCAAGCCCTGACAGTTCCAGCTTAGTGTCAACATTGATCGTGTGGCTGTTCGAGGTCAGCCACCACAACCTGTACAGACTCATCCTTGTGCAGACCCATTAACTGTTCAAACTCCTCCATATACTGAGCATACATGTAATCTTCCTTTTGAGACAATTGAGAAGAAACACTCACCTTATGTTCCATCCTGCTTTCCATACGCACATGAATCGAGTGATTATTTGTCTCCATAAACTGAAGCTGTATCTGCTGCGTTTGTTCAATATTAGGCGATGAGAGCTGCATCTCATGTGACACCAAATTCGCATAGCTTCTTTCCTCCTCAGTAAAATTGATTGTTCGACACAATTCTTGTACCCCTTCATGACCACTTAGCCTGTTCTTCTTGCTTCCCACCTCGTTCTTAAACCCTAGTTCATCCGATTTTCTTTTCAGTGATACAAAGGAATCAAAGACCCGAGAAAGACTTATTTCTGCAAGCGGGTTAACCGCTTTTTCGGGTTTGTCACCACCTGAATCCATATTTACTATTAATGATTAATGAAGACTTAAAATTGAATTAAAAGATTACTACCACCCTGAAATATAGCTATCATTTCACAATGGTCCTCATGACATTAAAAGATGCCCCTATTTAATCACCTGTACCAGAAATTAAACAACCAGAACATGTCTACTAGTTTACAAATACACATAAAATACATATATATACCGTATCCCCACACCCGTGTCTAATTTTTTGGTACTTTTTAGACGAGTCCCCAAATCCTAAATTTTGACACATAGGCAAATCCGACTCTCGGATACACACCGGATATGATACCCGCACCCGAGTCCAGGTAACGTAGGTGTGTATGTATGCGTTACGACGAATCCACCTCACAAACAAAAAGAACAGAAGGATTTTACGTGATTCGCTGACGGAAAATTTTGTCAACTACGTCCACGGAGAAGTAGCACCATTTATTTATCAAGAGGAACAATTACAATGATTTGCATACCTATTACCAGCTAATATGCGCCCTTTTATAATGCCCAAGACGCCCCCCCCCCCAATGTTTCCAAAACAATAAGGAAACAACCCTGGTCGCAACTCTCCAGGACGTGGTCGTAAGACCAGGCCTGGTTGTCGTGCGACCTAGGAATCTGCTCGTACGACTAGCCCACCTGGTCGTACGACCAACAATAGGTTTGGCACACTTTCCTTTATTGATCTTGACAATTTCTTCTATTCAAGGCATATTTCTAACAAATCTCTACCTTGACTTGAATTCTATCGTCAGCAACAAGTGCTCCTCTTCTCATAAACAAAACTACGTCTTCTCCGCACCCAATTTCTCTAATCAAAGAGACTCACTTGACCCCGCCGGGTCCGATAGCCCCGAACGGCTCAATGTTTCGTGACGTTGAGTAATTCCAAACAATGTTGGAACTTGCTCTCTGAAACCAGCTTGGTGAACATATCAGCGGGGTTGTCAGTTGTCCCCACCTTCTTTACCTTGATCCTGCTCTAGTTTGTCAATATGCTTTGTCCTCTTGTGATGAACATGATCTTAAGGACTATCGCTTGATCTTGATGTAAGCCTAGATCGTTGATCAATCCCTTCAACAAGATTCCCTCATTTGTAGCTTCCGTCAAAGCCATGTACTCCGCTTCCGTGGTAGACAAAGTCACCGTCTACTGTAGTCTTGCCTTCCAGCTCACAACAGAACCCTCCCAGAGTGAACACATAATCAGTCATATATCTCATGCAATCAATGCCCCCAACATAGTCCAAATCCGATAAATCAGCAACCAAAGCTTCCTGATTGTCCCTATAACAGAGGTCAATGTCTGACGTACCCTTAAGGTACCTAAATATTTGTTTCGCTTGCCAATATTCCTTCCTCGGTTGAACCATAAAACGACTTACCACCCTAACAGTGAATGATATGTTTGGTCGAGTGCAAACTATAACATACATTAGGCTTCCAACTGTGCATATGACATGTATTCCTTTTCTTCCCCGGTCTGAGTGGTGTAAATTCCTAGCTTGTTGTTAGATATCATTGGATTATTTATAGGCCTTGTTGATAGCATCCTGCCTTTAGAAAAAATAATGCAAGTACTCTTTCATTATTCTAACCCTGCCTTTAGAAGCCTTTTACTGCTATGACAATATTCCGACGAGGAAGTTCTCCGGTGAGATTATTTATCTTGGATTGAACACAAAGCTGCGGCAAAGACTTTATGCAAGAATCTTAGATTTAATAAGAGATTTTTTGTACATAACAAAACAAAGGTTGAAACATCTGAGCTTGAGCTTACCAAAAACAACTAGATTTCTGTATCTTTGCACTGCATTGGTAAAATTGACAGCTTTCTCTTTCCCGATTCCTAACTATAATTAACCGCAGCATTGAAATACTAATCTGAGTACTTAACTTTGGTAGACAGGATAAAGACCTTACTAAGGATAATTGAAAGCATTCATGTAGGAAGCACCAAGGTTTGTGCCTGGTCTACAAGTGTATTGTGAAGAGGGCCTTACTAGTAGGATAACCATCAAGCTACGGATCTATAAAAGTCCAAAAACTGGCTGGGAATAGTAGAAATTAGTAAAACAGAGTCCAAAGGGAAGACCTTTGAATAAAAATCATCAGATGCCCCAGATGGGCTGAAAAGCTTCCCAAGATAAATGGAATCATGTCACTGATGCAGACTCCCCTGAAGTATGATAATTAGAGGAAATTAGTTGATGCAGTGATATACAATTTCCTTTTTGAAATTTTATAAAAGAAAATGAATCAACGTGAAATCATCTGTATTTGTGTTTTGATTTTCTGGAGAAGAGAAATAAAACGCACAAGATAGTGATGCCGTATTCTTTTTTTTTTTTTTTCTTAATTATCTGATATCAGGACATTTCGTAAATACTAAACCCCGGAAAACAGATCACTAACCAGTAGACCCAGAGAAGTGTAGATATTATGTATGGGGCGTTTCTGGAGAATGATTGAACGAAAGACCGCCATGTTCCATCTAAAGACAATAGCCGTGATAAGGAGATACCAACCTACATCAATCACAAGTTCCTGGCTTAAAATGTTAGTCAAAGTGTAGTTGAAGCTGCTGAATAAGAGAGGTAAATGAACTCAGTTTGTGAAACAGAAGTACCACAACAAAGGACAGGCCCATATATTCAGAGCTTCTTCGCTAATGAAAAGTCCACATCCCGCCGCCATCAGTAACCAAAAGTAGATCCATCTGACAACAGGAATTGATGCTAAATCTGTAAATTATCCACACATAATATTACAAAATATTACAAAAACGCTTGCATTGACCTGAATGAAAAGTCCACATCCCGCCGCCAAGAGCCCCAGACTCACAAGAGAAGGGACAAGTAATATTACAAAATATGACAGCAGCGGCAACATAACCTGGGATAACTAAATATTTCAAGTGAAGAGTACTAGAAATAAGTCACTTGCAGTGACCTTAATACAGCTCATTTTCATATTTATAATCACTAGCAGACTCGTGCAAATTATTTTCTATAAAGCACCATAAACTACAGTAATCTCCTCCCAAAGACGATAAATATTTCTTGTGATTATCTTGAATTTCAGCTACAATCATGTGGGTGAAAGTTAGCGAACTAATTCTTCACAAAATATCTTGTTTCATCAACCATTGCATAAGAGTAGTGATAGTGTGACAAATCACAATTCTTGAGGGGAAGGATTCTGGATAGAAGCAAGATGCATTACCCGGGAGCATATTGTGGAATAACAATTGCACGCCTGAAAATTTTGAAAGGGAAACCAGCAGAGGAACCGGCCAATGTGGAAGCCGATGACCCATCAGCTAAATAATGTGCTCCAGGAGACGACCCACGCATTAGATTCTTGAAACTAATAGATACAAGTGTTACTGTTGCAGCTATGCCAAGAGCAATAGCTAATTTTACCAGGAAGGAACTCCCCATACCAGAAGTCGTATTCTCTTGATCACCAAATACCTTTTGCGCACACCCGTCTTCACCTTCTCCAGCACCATCTCTTAATTTTGCAGTTTCACTAGTTTCAGCATCCTCACTTCGGGAGCTTCGTCTAATCCTACATGAAACATAACAGATCCATTAACAGGGATGAGCCCGGAACCAGCCCTTAAACCATTCTCCTCATTCAAATTCTTTTGTTTTTATTCATTCTGGATAAAACAGGAGAAACCTAGTCATTGTTTTATACAAATGAGACCTAAATTCCTTCGGGCATGCTCAATCCAAACCAACTTCAAGCAAAAAGAACTAACAAAAAACAAATTTGACACGTATTTGCTATTTGCTTGAATTCGTTCTGACATTCGTAGCAAACAAGCCCTAGACTGGATATTTCAACCTCAAAGTGAGTTGAATGAAGACAAACAGAAAGACGCCGGCGATTGATGGATCAATTGGAAACGAATTACTAAGGAATGTATTCTGGATTTAAATTAAACGAAGCCAAGTTATACTGAGGAATCGATAGACACTCGTATTCAAAAGAGAGGAGATGAAGTTACCAGGAACTGGAGGAATGAGTCGGATTGGCGAGGTTGATGACAATGGAGAATGAGAATGCTCGGTGGTGGTGATGGATAGTGGAAGGATTGATGAAGTGTCTCCGCTGTAGCCGATCGGGTAGGGCGAAGATGGAAGGCACGGGTGCCGGAATCGCCATTGACGACATCATCTCCTAGCTCCGGAGAGAGAGAAAGAGAGCGCGCCTATCAGAGAAGAAGATGATGTTGAGAGCGCAGTAAACCCTCGAAGTCTCGAATACGTGAGCGACATCCCTAATTTCGTAGTCTGAACTCTGAAGAATGGGTAATATTCAATTATACCCTCTGAGTTTAGAATAATCTTCATTTACACCCCTATTAGTTTGGAAAACTTCTTTTCCACTCCTCTAACTACAAACATATATTCAGTTGCACTCCGTCTGTGTATTCTCTCTGCTAAGTGGTAGGGTAACTTCCCTGGTCTATTTTTCAGACAAATTTACCCTTGCAGGGCCCGGAAATGACAATCCACCCCGATATGTACTCTTAACACCTGCAAAATATATGTATTCTATCGCATATTTCGTATGCATTTATGAACATGGTGCATCTACTACAAGAGGAAGATGGGACTAACTTGAGGTAGGGTTTTCTGAATTGGCATTTGTAGCCTTTGTAAGGATAAATTTGTCCAGAAAATTCAAATTTATCCTTTGTAAGGATAAATTTGTTCTCACTTACACAGAGGGGTGTAAGTGAGAACAAATTTGGTAGTCATAAGGGGTGCAAGTAAAATAATTCAAACTTAGAGGGATGTAAGTGAAGAGCATCATCAACTGAGGGTTTGTAAGTAAAATTTACCCCTAAGGCCTCGTTTTGGGTAAGGTACAAGAAGGAGGGATAAGGATAAAATTGTACCTCCTGTTCCTTGTCCTGTGTTTGGGTGTAGGATAAGGAGCAGGTACAATATCGATTCCCTTATCCCATATGTATAAAATATATATACATATATATATATATGTATATATATTATACGTGTATGTGTGTGTATTATGTGAATATATGTATAATATTATATATAATGTGTATATATATGTAATATATGAGTGTGTGTGAGTGTGTGTGTATATATGTGTGTGTGTATTTATATATACACATCTACAGATATGTGTATATACATATATGTATATATATACATATATATATTGTATAAATATCATATTTATATGTATATGTATATATATATAAGCAGAATAATGATAATTAATATTTCAAGACACATCATCACCTATGATGCGATGACTACTTACATCACAATATCTTGAGTTATCTCTCCTCTCATATTGTCACATTTAGCATGTCAAAATGTGTATGTAATTTTTTTTAAGTCTATAGTGAAAGACAAAATAATTTTAAAAAGCAAGTTTTAAACAAGTGGGCAATGTGGTCATTTACATACATATCCTACATCTTATCATGCACTACCCAAACATGTAAATACATATCCCTACAGTTTATCCTATCTCATATCCTGCTCTAACCAATCACTCAGAACCAGTACAATCATACCCTGCCTTATACCAGTACAATCATGTCCTATCTCTTATACCAGTACAACTCTTATTCCGATCATTATTGTACCTTACCCAAACGAGGCAAGTATTAGTTCATACTTTGTTCACGGATTGTGCCGAGAGCTCGTCTAATAATGTGCTTCTAAAGAGAGAATTTCAAATGTAAGGTGGAATATGGAGTACCAAAAAGACTTGGAATATACGAAGTAACATCTGTCATTTTGGTTCATACTAAGAGCAGGTTTACCAGTGTCCTCAGTCTAGACACCACCTCATTTCAACACCAAATAAGAATAACTATTCACATTTTCATCATGATTAGGGTGCCTATAAAGTACCTCAAAACATGTTCGATGAGCGTTTCAAAGTGCTCTCTCTCTCTCTCATAGTGTTATCAAACTTGTAAAAGATCACACAAAAAGTACAATAAAAATATCTTGCCGTAGAGCCCCTAGGCTTCACGGGTAAACATACTCCAAAGCACGCCCTATATAACCAACAAGATTTGGCACCTAAATAGTTGTCCTTCTGCAATATGTCTGACAACTAGAGCCAAACGATTGCTTGTAAGAAATACCTTACTGGGGAGAGCAACACCCGTTTCGTTGATCTGAATGTCTTGAAATGTAGTCTCTTGATAGTCCGGTAAAGTAAATAAATAAAGGCCAAACTTCAAACAACACAGTATATGTTCAAGATCGTGCACTCTGAGTTGTTTGTTTTCTTAGGTCCGGGGGTTGAAACACAGATGAGATTGAAGGCATGGCGCAAGTTTAGAAAATTTCATTAGACACATCGCAATATGTACATGATCGTAGCCACATTACTGTGTAGTATATACATATACATATACTACAGATCAGAGAGAACTTCTATCATTATTTCTATTATTATTCAAAACACGACTCAAATATGATTCCTGAATTTTTACTATGTAACTACTTCCATGTCTCTATCATTCTCGTTCGATTACAACATTGGAGATCCTGCAAGTGTAACTTTTCTCATCTACCCATTCCCACACAAATATGTATAATAGCTGCAACCTTCACCTGCAAGAAGCACAATGCCATGCCCTGGTCAGTGAAATGGGGTGATCAAATCGCAACTTTGCACACTATAGAATTTGGCAGGCATCATCATAGAAGAGAAGTAAAGTTACATTCACGAGAAACTAGTGGGTGATGACTTTGTTTGGGCCTAGGTTCAGAGGGTCTGTTCATGTTTGAAGTCTCTCGTCTCACTTGCTCATGCTTGATTTCAGCTTCAGCACTTTGAATGTTACTACTTTACCCAGTGTCATCAGTGTTCCCCATGAGTCCCTGATTCTTGGCAAAAGCTTGCAGGAACCACCTGGTATCCTATGAAGAAATGTCCAAAGACTTAAAAATGCAAGAGAACAAACAAACAAATTAAAGCAGATATGGAAAAATAATGATCTATACCTCGACTAAGTTCTCCAAGGAGTGTTTTCAGTGTTCACCATTGGAGATAAAAACTAAATGCATGAAACACTGGAATATGGAGAGGAATAAGCACATATAAAGAGTTAAAGGGTATCAAGTTTCCAAGAGAACATAAAAAAAAAAAATCATGGTAAGAAAAAAAATGGTTATTAAATAAACTGTTAACAAAATCTCCTCAAGGAACAAGACTAGAAAGCTAACTGTTTCATGTTACAGAGGATTGGCCATTTGTTGAGCATATGAATCAGAACTCAGAAGGGTGAAAAATTGGCTATCTGAAAGGTATTTGAAATAGTTGTTTCAAATATTTCAAAAATACCTTCATCCAAAGTATCTAAAGGAGGAGCCACACTCCCCAAGTTTTGTGCGCTAGCTTCTTCAAAAACAGGTCTTGACATGGCCATGTTATCCCTAAGAGCCAAAAACATATCAGAATTAGAAAGTCAAGAACATCTGTAATCTGAAATCAAGAAACAGTGAATATTGTACCTAATAAAGGCATGATGATGCGCAGGGAATTCAGGAGCTTTGGCATCACACAGATCAAGTGGCCTTCATTAAACAATCAGAACAGAGGGGTTAGCATGACAAAAATTATGCAAAACAGACAAATAGGGTGTGTACAAGCTGAAACTTACGTGAGCGGACGACCTCTTGGACAAACTTGGGAAAGAGTATGTGCATGAGAAGGGTGTGGCTGAATTAATTTCTTATCCCCACCATTGATCTTTAACAAGGAAACAATAAGCACATCAGCATCAAGAATGTATCAAGAAACATTTCCATTATCTTTAAGATAACAAGTTTGGAAAGAAAACAGCAATGAGATCCAGCAACAGCTTGCATTGTCTTCAAGTTTCGCAAAAGAATCCATTACTTGTTAGGTTACCCAATTGTAAACTAACAATACAAATACGCAAAGAGGAAGCACGCAGTATTATGAAAAGAAAAAGAAATTTGCAGCACCTGACACGTATTCTATATTTATCTACCAAATATATTCACCTTTCTCATCTTGATTTGGGACTTCTGTGATACCGAAACGATTTTCTCAAAATGAGATTTGAGAGTACATTCTTCTTTCGTCTCCTGAAGAAGCCTCGCATTGCCCTGAAAAGGTATCAACAAAACAATTAAACTCAAAGGTAAACATATCTTCCGCTAAAGTAAGACCAGCAATATATCTAGCTTGACTTGACAAGGAAAAGTTTGTACCTTAGGAACTCCAAGTAAAGGGGCGGTATATAGTTGAGAAGATCCGGAACTTTCACCCCCATCACCAGAAGAATTATCTATCAATCTTCTGTACTGCTCCTTGCATTCATTTGGTGTCCGGAACATACACTGCCGAAGAGAAGAGAAGTGAAACACATAGGAATACAAAAAGGTAAATAAACATTTGTTATAGCGCTCGCCCTGCATGTATTATGAAGACACTTAAAAGTAAACAACTAGCAAAAAGATAATTTACCTTGAATTGCGAAGAACTATTGATAGTATCACCGATGAGCTCCCAATTCGGACCCAAGTCATGTACTAGGGCAGCAATGACCTAATGTGTCGCAACCATTATTAGTTCTACAAGGCTAAGAATGTCAAATCTCCAGGACAATCTCTCATGCATAATACCAAAACAAAAATACCTTTAACGATTTCACCTTCTTCCCGTGGTTGCCACCAAAGTTCCTTGCGATCTTAATAGGACCTTCGGATAAGAAAAAAAGAGCACAATGAGGAGAGGAGATGAAAAATATGTGTTACGCATTTCATGTGGTGATAAAATGCAAAGCATATTTGCGAATAACATCTAGTGAATAATCGAACAAGATGACTTTTTTACCGCTGTTGCCACCAGCATTAACTGGAAAACTGCTCCATCTCTTTCTGGAATCTTCCCTCTACATTTCAAACCACGCGGAGAATATAAGGGGCATGATCTACTACCAATCAATTACATCAAGTATAGACAAAATAAACATTGATCTAGTAGGAAAATGATCAAAATATTCTTGGTTAACCGGTATTTCTTGTCAGATACAAACTATTAAATCTAAACATCTATACGGTCAACATTTTGGCTTCTTGAGTAGTAGTAAAATTTACTGGTAATGCGAAGAGGATATGGTTTTCCATAGAAATTTCTCAGTATGGGAAAAGAGTGTTCATGAATTGACTGGAAATGGAGATTTCAAGACTGAATTGCAAGTAGTCTTTTAAGAGCGGAAACAAAGGTTCTTATTCATTATACATGAACAAAGCTGAAAGCAGTATTATTTTGTTAGATAACCTGTTTCATTATTCCACACACACACACACACTTAAGCTACAAAGTAAGGAGCAAAACACTTACTGTGAGTTCTACAGATCTTCTGTATTTTTCCATTGCACCAGGGGATACAAAGTAAGAGAGGTTTACCTGCAGCAACAGAATTTCACGTACCGATTCATAAGAAAAGGAAATACAGAACATAAAGGCACAAAGATTATGTTTCTTCATAATATCAACATCAATGTGAAACCAGAATTAATGAAGTACTCAACTAGAGAGAGAGAGAGAGAGAGAGAGAGAGAGAGAGAGAGAGAGGTCAAAAGCACGAACCAGAAAAAAATATGAAGCATTGCATCCGTACCTCTGTCAAGTGTCTGTCCTGCAGCATATCCGGTATGCTCGGACAAACTTTACCGGCAATTTGATGGCATACCAGCGCAGCAGCAGATATCTTCCAACGACGCTCCTGTTATTAGATGAGGAAAACTTATCATAATAGAAAAGGTTCACAAATATAAGCATACAATGGAAAATTGTTTTTACTGCTGCATGATTATGCCACATGCAAGCACTTGAGTAGATCTCAGGGTTTCAGTAAATTTATTAGTTACATAAATGTATTACAATTACAGTTATATAGCTAATAAATTTACTCAAATGTGCCAACTGATCTGAAAGCTAGAAACTTATTATGATCCCAACTATGAGATTAGTCACAAAAATCTAACCTGGGCAAAATCATTTGCCAGCCACGCCATTTCCTCAAGGACGAAATCCCAGTGAGACTTCCTACGATATTCCAAGGGTACAGCAGCGGAGTGAATCTCATCAAGCCGCTTCCTCTTAGCCTGTTGATAAATCATGCCAAACCTTAGGTTTCAGTGATGAAAGTAGCTACATAATTCCTTCAAACAATTGAAAATCACAGAGAAAAATAACTAAAAGAAAAAGGAAAAAAACCTGTATAATGCGGCTTTCTTGAAGAATGGAATCTTCATGTGCCCTATCTATCAATTTTGGAGAGACTTGAGAGCAACCTTCCAGCTCAGAAGCCGTGTTTCCCCGTCTTAACTCTAAAGGGCTTCCACCCTGATGATAAGAACAACTCAATCACCTAAACCCATATCCATGATAGGAAAATGAAAGTAGTAAAATTAGAAAAATGGTGTGCGATGCAATACCTTAAGAAGATATTCCAGCTCCCTCTTGGTTTCCTCACGCAGGGCATATTCGTGCCTGTTAAAGAAAATTTGCGCACAGTTAGAAAACATGATACATTAAGCAAAATCAATGTGTAATATGTCTCATAGAAGCCAGATAATAAAGCAGCAAAGTAGCATGTTGAATCACCTGAGATCAGTTTCAGCCTTCTCAACTGCTGAGCTTCTGCAGCTAACAATCCCTTGGTGAACTAATCCTCCCATTTTCGCGTTAGCTACAAGAAAAGAACATTATAGTGATTATACATATGACTATGTATGTCTCTTGATGAAATCATGAACTCAAGGAGTAAGATATAATATCTGCACGAAATAAAGAACACTCCCAATCAAGGAGTACCAGATAAGCCTAAGGGTATATTCAACCCCATGGGGGTCTGGGGGAAGGGTGATGGAGAAAACCGTATGAAAATACGGTTCAAGTCCAACCCCGTGGGGGTGTGTGTGTGTGTGTGTGTGTGTGGGGGGGGGGGGGGGGGGGTTCTCCTTCATGGGGTGGTTAATTCGTTTATTTTTGGCTATATTAATCAGTATTGTTGACAGGGGGGTGCGATGGGTTGGAGATGAGTAGTAGTTTGGGGGAAGGGGAAAATGGTGGGCCTGTGTGTGTGTGTGTGTGTGTGTGTGGGGGGGGGGGGGGGGGGGGAGTGGGCAAAACTGAATGGGTTGGAGAGGTCCTAAGTACAAGCCCTTCTTAAATAACATTGCAAAAATAAAGAATCAAACTCCTAACCCAAATCATTGTTATTAAATCAGTTTACATTAACATCTAGTAGCACAAAGACATCTTTCAACATACAAACAGTTTTTTTCCCTGATTTCTCAAGCATTCCTTAAGATAGAATTTCAGATTTCTATTTTTTTCAAAAGTTTTCAAAATAATTCAAACCTGGGTCTGGCAAGTCCAAAAATCAAGAACTTAAGGTGTAATAGATAAGTGATAAGCCTAAGCACAACCTCTTCTTGATAACATTGCAAAAATGAAGCATCAAACTCCTAAGATAACCTTCAAGCTCTAATTTTCAGCCCCACAATGTGATTACCCTGTTGGCTTTATAAATCGTTGAATTCGTTCTTCCTAATTTACAAGATAAAAACAGGTTCTTTCCCTGATTTCTCAAGCATTTCCTTAACATAGAATTTCAGAATTTTTTTTTTCAAAAGTTTTCGAAATAATTCAAAACCTGGGTTTTGCAAGCTTAATCTTCATTATCAATAAATCAAATTCAAAAGGAATAAAATCTTCCCTAACGTCCCTATCACCTTTTCACAAATAAACCCCAAAAAATCAAAACCTAGGAGCTGGTTTGGCAAGAAATCACCTGTAGTGAAGACCAAAAATCAAGGGTTTCTTCTGTCTGATTCAACAGGGGTCCCGTCGCTTTAGAATCAGAGCAGACCAATTTTTCAAAGAGCTCCTTCTTCTTCAGAAAAGCTTGCTCCTTTTTGCTAAACATCGAGTAAAAGTAGTATATATAATACACACAACAATGTGTATTACATACCCATATGTTGTTCATTTATGAGTTTCCTTCACTGGTTCGTATAGTTTCCAATTGCATAGAGAGAGAGAAGAGGTCTTCGACATGCAGAAGGAATAAAAACGACGAAGCGAAGGAAATCTCTGTAAATTGAAATTGGAAATTGGGGATTTTGGTATTATTTAATTATTATTACTCTTTATTTATTGTTAGAGTTACTTTTAGGGAAATGTTATGTGGATGTTTATGATTGAGAATATATCATAGAAATATTTTATATAAATAGTTATCAACAATTATATCTTGACAAATAGGAGATATAATTAAAGAGTTGTGATCTCACGAACTCGTGTTCATTGATACTATCATGAGAACGTGACGTGGCATATTCACATTCACAAATTTCATTTCATTAAGGAAGGAGAAATCACACGCGCATATTATTTAAGATTTAGAGTCATAATAAATATGTACCTCCTTCCTTAATGAAATGAAATTTGTGGATGTGAATATGCCACGTCACGTTCTCATGATAGTATCAATGAACACGAGTTCGTGAGATCACCACTCATAATTAAAGGGCGCAAAAAAATGATGAAGCATAGCGGCCCTCTCCCTTTTAAAATTATTATTTTAAGCCAAAATAATTTAATTATGTTCTTTATTTTTTTATTTTGAAATAAGTGTTCTTCTTTATTTGGCTTCATGTATTTTTACTAAGTATTTAATTTATTGAGAATGAAAGATGTTCATGTATTAGAATAAAATCAGTATTTATAGAAAGATTAAAAAATTGTGGGAAAAAAGTAAATGATTTAACGTAGTCTTTACAGTTGTGCACTCTTTCTTTATGCATTTTATTTCTACAACCAAACTCTTTCTTTATTTGGTTCTACATATTTATGTTGTGACAGATGTAATAACATTTTAATTAGTAGATTTAATAAAAGTCGTATACATGTTAATTTCATGGATAAGTTTGAATTTGTTGAAAATTGGGGATCCAGGCTCGTGATCCATAGGTCATGTGTTCGATCCATGCTACAATCACCTCTAGACGCCCTGAATTCGCTTGACCGTTTGTCTCGTTAACGCATAAAATAAAAGGAGAAAATTTAAAAAGAGGATATTTATTTTTAATTTATATATTTTTTGTGTGAAAAAGACATTATGTAGAACAAATATGTATACAAAAGTGAATAAAGAAACAAGTAAAATAAGAAGAACCATTATTTACTTAGGTTAAACATAATTGAATCTACAAAAAGAGCACATAGAAAAAGTTATTGACAAACTAAAAATTGTGTTAAAACATACCTGCATACATATAGGGCGAGGTTTCAATGAAATGACATGAACAACGATCTTGTCTATGCTCTAACAATTTTATTATTTTTTCCAATAATCTGTATGTACCTGCAAAATCAAAAGAGGTAGAAAAGACATTGATAAAACAAGATAAGTAATTATTTCACGAACAAATCAATCGAGATGATCAAACTTGACGCGTTAAAGTTTAAACGAGTAATTCAGACGGGTCAAATAGTTTACAAGTTTGTATGAAATAGTAGAGAGTTTTTCAGTATCGGATCTTGTCCACTCTTTGATCTTCAGAAACACTTGAAGGTTATATGTGATTCTCGCTAAAATTATTGTACTTATTTGTCAAAAAAGACATTGAGATGTACTTGAGATCCATTTCCGATATGTAGAATTGTAGATGCATATTCAACGAGTTTTCAATAAAGTTAGTCGAAATGAATTGAATATTTGCTGAAATTTCTAGGAACTAATCTGAATATTCATCGATGTGATTTTACACGACACGTAAAACAGTAAAATTCACTTGAATGTTTAAAGAACTTCCCTCAAAAAAAATGTTTAAAGAACGGATAAAAAATAACAATTCACTTACAAACCACGAGATGTAGAAATTCGGAGCATGATTCCAAGAATATGCCACACGAACAACGTCTTGAAAGAAATGAGAATTGATAGACATAAGATTAGCGCCGTTCTATATTTGTTGTTGGAAAACCCTAACATTAACACGTATATATAGGAGTTTGTCGAGTTAGAAACGGAAACAATGTAATTCTTGAGGATAAGACGCGTCGAACTTGAGTCAATAAGTTTTATTTTTAAACGGAATTAATAATACTCTCGTGTGACGTGTTGAACTTAGGATGTAAAGACTTTTATCCTTTGTTTTACTCACACATAACATTATTTACTTGCCACATATTTCCCCGTTTGGTCAGAAAGTATTCAGTTAGACTTTCACCACTATTCACTGGGTCACTTTGACCCGGGGATTTGATTAGCAATAGGATGCAAGAATTTGGCAATTTAGTACTCTACAACCCTGTGAAAAAATTACCAACAAAATGTATCGTTTTGCTATCCAAATCACCGGGTCAAAGTGACATGGTTACGGGTTAAAAAAGTCAAATTGATACTTTCCGACTAGTAAATGGAGGAAATATTTGACTCGACACACTTTCAATTATTTAATAGGAAGCTGATAATTACACAAGTATACTTGATGCTTACACAAGTTCTAAACAGCTTTTCTAGAAATTGTAGAGTCGATGGAATACTTTCTCACAGTATTTAGAATTGGATCGGACCTGCAGTTAATCTGTCACAGTCGAGTTCGGAAATCAAATCGGGGTGCGAAAAGCAGCCGAAATCGGCTAGTTTTATGGTCCAATCAGTGAAGATGGCATTCAAAATCGGACAATTTTTATAATTTTTCGAAAAAGCCAATTTATTGCTGCTACCGGGGATTGAACCCACGACATGTGAACCAGCTCAATAACTTTCCACTAGGATCTAGTTCTTTCTTAAGTCCACCCTTAAATATTTATCTCAATGTCAACTCGCTTTTTTTTTAAAAAAAAATTGTTCATTTATTTTTTCTTTCCTTTTTAAACCAAATCATACTATTGAGTATATGGCATTATAATACAACACAAACTTTAGATTAAAACACTTATATTTTAATGCAAATGGGTGCAAGCTCAAAGGGAGAGCATTTGAAGCCTCTGCATTATGTACCGTATTCAAGCCCGACTAAACATAGGAATTGATGTAAATCTCAAAAAGGTTGTCGATCTGAAAGCACATCTATCCAATGGACGGTCGGATTACCCACGCGGACTTCTGTATGACCAGGTTTTTCCATTTCGGGATGAGCGAATATTTTATTGCACTAAATTTTTTCTAGTTATTGAGAACTATTGTGCTTGAATGTTGCTACTACACACACAATCAAGTATCAACTACTACATTAAATGTATAAAATATTTTCCTTAACTCGCGAATATAATTGTCTGTGATCATTGAAATCACATATTTACATTATTTATATAATATTATTTCCTTGTATATTCTTATATATACTTGTCAACTTTAGGTTTTTAGGTTATATTTTAATTACATTATAATATATTTATCTAAAATATATAATTATATTTAAATGTTCTATTCTACTGATTGAGTCACCAGTCGTACCAGTTGAACCTCCAATCGATGTTGTCCGATACTGTCATTTCGTGCTATCCGTCCAAGTCTGTTACATTCCGTCAAAAATGGGGTGACCCCTGTCAATTGATGAACAGCGAGGGTATAATATGCCTATTTACATAAGCTCGAGGGTGTAAACTGTAAATTACCCCGACTATAACATTAGAGATCCTGCAACAGTAACTTTTCTCATCTACCCATTCCCCTCCCCCCCTCCCCCCAACACACACACAGATATATACATATATATGTATATATATATGTATATATATATATATCCCCCCCTCCCCCCAACACACACACACAGATATATATATATATATATATATATATATATATATATATATATATATATATATATATATATATATATATATATATATATATATATATAATAGCTGCTACCTTCACCTGCAAGAAGCACAATGCCATGCCCTGGTCAGTGAAATGGGGTGAGCAAATTGCAACTTTGCACACCATAAAATTTGGCAGGCATCTGCATAGATGAAACATTCAAGTTACCTTCGCGAGAAACTAGTGGGTGACTTTGTTTGGGCCTAGGTTTAGAGGGTCCGTCCGTGTTTGAAGTCTCTGTTGCTGAGGCAACAATTCCTCTACTTCTGTCGTCTCATGCATGATTTTAGCTTCAGCACTTTGAATGTTACTATTGCCAGTGTATGCTTTTAGCTGTCAACTCTTTCACGAGGCATCCGTGATTCCCATAAATCCTTGATTCTGTCAAAAGCTTGCAGGAACTACCTGGTAGATATCCTATGAAGCAATGTCCAAAGACTTCAAAAATGCAAGAGAACAAACAAACAAATTAAAGCAGATATGGGAAAATAATTAATCTATATATACCTCAAGTAAGTTCTCCAAGGAGTGTTTTCACCATGGGAGATCAGCCACAAGATGCATGAAACACTGGAATATGAGAGGAATAAGCATATGTAAAGAGTTATAAGGTAATTAAGTTTCCAAGAGAAAAGAGAAAAATCATGGTAGGAAAAAAAGGCTTATTAAATAACAGTAACAAGTTCTCCTCAAGTATCAAGACTAGAAAGCGAACTGTTTCACGTTACAGAGGATTGGCCATTTTTTGAGCACACACATCAGAACTCAGAAGGTGAAAAATCGGCAATCTGAAGGTATCTGAAATAGTTTTCAATAGCGTTGCATGGGCAGCCAACCAGTTTAAGATTTAGTCAGATATCCGGACGAAAAAGTAAACTCGGCACTTAGAAGAGACATTACAAAAAGCTTGCAGAAAAAGACAAAAGAGTAGCAGAAAACGCACCGGCATCTCACCCAAAGGAGCCACACTCCCCCAGTTTTGTGCGGTAGCTTCTTCAAAACCAGGTCTTGACATGGGCATGTTATCCCTAAGAGCCAAAAACAGATCAGAATTAGACAGTAAAAAAAACTGATAATCTGAAATCAAGAAACAGTGAATATTACCTAACAAAGGCATGATGATATGGAGAAGTTGCTGAGCCACCAGAGGAAAAGCTTTGGTATCCAAATGAAGGGAAGTCAGGAGCTTTGGCATCACACAGATCAAGTGGCCTTCATTAAACGATAAGACCAGGTGAGTAGTTAGCATGACAGATATAGCATATGCAAAACAGACAAATAGGAGGGTGTGTACAAGCTGAAATTTACGTGAGCGGACGACCTCTTGGGAGAAATTGGGAAAGAGTACGTGCATGAGAAGGGTGTGGCTGAACTAATTTCTTATCCCCACCATTGATCTTTAACAAGAAAAGTAAGCACATCAGCATCAAGAATGTATCAAGAAACATTTTCATTATCTTTAAGATAACAAGTTTGAAAAGAAATAAGCAAAGAGATCCAGCAACACCTTGCATTCCGTTCAAGTTTCGCAAAAGAATCCATGTTTAGTCAGGTTACACAATTGTAAACAAGCTAATATAAATACGCAAAGAGGAAGCATGCACTATTATAAAAAGGAAAAAATTGCAGCACTGACACATATTTTATATTTATCTACCAAAGATATTCACCTTTCTCACTGATTTGCGACTTCTGTGATATCGATATAATTTTCTCAAAATGAGATTTGAGAGTATCTTCTTCCTTCATCTCCTGAAGAAGCCTCGCATTGCACTGCAATATATCAACAAAACAATTAAACTCAAAGGTAAACATATCTTCCACAAAGTAAGACCAGTGATACATAGCTGGACTTGATAAGGAAAAGTTTGTGCCTTGGGAACTCTAGATAAAGGGGCAGTATATAGTTGAGAAGATTGGGAATTTTCACCAGAAGAATTATCTATCAAACATCTGTACTGCTCCTTGCATTCATTTGGCGTCCGGAACATACACTGCCGAAGAGGAGAATAATGAAGCATAGGAATACTAAAGGTAAATATACATTTGCTATTGCGCTCGCATGCATGTATTATGAACACTAAAAAATACATAACTAACAAAAAGATATTTAACTTGAATTGCAAAGAACTATTGATAGTATCACTGATGAGCTCCCAATTCGGACCCAAGTCATGTACAAGGGCTACAAGGACCTAATGTGTTGAAACCATTAATTCTACAAGGCAGCAAAAGTCATATGTATACATGTGTATATATGCATAGATAAAGTAGGGTGGAGTCAAGCAAGAAATTGTGGGCAGATAGGTAAAAAAAGAGAATTTATTTACTTAGTCCGATAGTAGTTAGCTTTCATCCGAAAGCAAGATTTCACAATGATTCGTCTTCGGGTAAATAATAGAGAATATTTATAACAAAAAGTCTCTCCAGGACAATATCTCTTGCATTCAGTAATACCAAAACAGAAATATTTAACGATTTCTCCTTCTTCCCGTGGTTGCTACCAAAGTTCCTTGCGATCTTAATACAACCTTCGGATAAGAAAAAAAAAAGCACAATCAGGAGAGGAGATGACACACACACACACACACATACACACACAGAGAGCATATTTACGAATAAAATTTAGTGAATTATTGAAGGAAATGACTTTTTACCGCTGTTGCCGCCAGCATTAACTGGAAAACTGCTCCCTCTCGTTCTGGAATCTTCCCTCTACATTTAAAAATTAAAAGCACAAGCGGAATGGAATAATGAGCATGATTCACTTTAACAATCAATTACATCAAGTAGGAAAATGATCGAAAATTTGTAGTACGTAACATCGCAAAGTAGGGAGTGGGAGATAGCAACACAATCTATCAATATTCTCAGGAAAAACACAATCTATCATCGATTCTTGTTTAGCCGGTATTTCTGCTCAGATACAATCCATAAAATCTAAACATCAATACAATCACCAATTTGGCTTCTTGAATGGTAGTAGTAAAATTTATTGGTAATGTGAAGAGGATATGGTTTTCAATAGAAATTTATCAGTAAGGGAAAAGACTGCTCATCCTGTTTTCCATAGAAATTTATTGGTAATGTCGCTGGTAATTATGACAACTTAAGCTTTTGAGGCTATTTGGTCTCAACTCACATAAGAAACAAAGTAAGGAGCCAAACACTTACCGTGAGTTCTACAGATCTTCTGTATTCTCCCATTGCACCAGTGGGTACAACGTAAGATATGTTTCTTGCAGCAATAGAAGCTCAAAGTAAGAGATCTTGGAACCAGACATCTTTCTCGGTGGAATCTCGAAACCCAACCTCCGGATAGACTGCTCCACCTGAATCGCGAAACCCTAGCTTTGAGTTCTACCAAAATGTGAAACCCTAGCTCTTGGCTCCACCTAGATCTTGGAACCCCGACTCTGATACGAGTTTGTTATAACCTGGCGGTATTCGAGCAAGAACGATGAAACGAAAACAAGAACAAAACAGTATTTAATGTGGTTCATTAAAGAATGCGCAACGGACCCGCTCGCTACCTCCACGGGCAAAGCCTGATATTTTATTGAGAGAGAACCCGATTACAAGTGCACACCGTGGCCACAACGACCACGGCGGCCACTTCGATACACCACCCTTGACACACAATGAAAGCACTACACAAATTGTCTAACGCTAACCCGTATGTGTGTCACTGATATATTGCACCAAAGGAGGATGACCCTCTAAATACACATGTGAGGAGGTGGGAATCAATTCACTTGGCAATACGGGATACTTTCTTCCAATTACACACTCCACCACCGCAAACATTCAAGTCATATCCAACAAAGACAAAAAGCTTTATAGCTCAAGTTCGACACGCGTCACGGGAATTTTCTTAATTCATTTTAAAAAGAAAACTTGTTGACTCAAGTTCCACACGTCCTACCCTCAAGAATTATATTGTTTCTTATTCTAACTCGACAAACTCCTATATATATGTTGAAATGTTAGGTTTTTCAAACGAAAAATATAGAACGGCACAAAGCTTATGTCTATCAATTCTCATTTCCTTCAAGACAGTGGTCGCACGATATGTTCTTGGAAATCGGGCTCTTGATTTCTACATCTATTGATATGTAAGTTAATTGTTATTGTTTATCAATTCTTTAAACATTCGAGTGAAGTAAGATGTATACATTTTACTTTTTATGTTCTGAGTAAATTATATCGATTAATATTCAGATTAGTAGTTAGACGTTCCAGTAAATATTCAAAACATTTTAATTAACTTTATTAGAAACTCGTTGAATATGCATGTCCAATGGATCTCAAGTAAATTTTTTGACAAATAAAGAGATAATTTCAGCTAGTTCACATAATTTGACAAATAAAGAGATAATTTCAGCTAGTTCACATAAAACCTGCAAATGTTTCTGCTAGATCAAAGATCGGACAAGATCCGGTGCTGCAAAACCTATTACTATTCTTAAAAGCTTGTAAACTATTTGACTCGCCTTGAATTACTCATTTGTAAGCTTTAACGCATCAAGTTTGACCAACTTCTTGTAAAGTATATCTCAGGGTTTGAGTAAATATATTAGTTACTGCATAAATTTATTACCCTTACAGTTATGTAACTAATAAATCTACTCAAATATGTCAACAATTGTGATTAAGTGGTAGGTAGTGCAAAGCGGCCAACTGATCTGAACTCTAGAAACTCATTATGATCCCAAACTTCCTTGCGATCTTAATACGACCTTCGGATAAGAAAAAATAGCACAATCAGGAGAGGAAATGATAAATATATTTTACGCATTTCATGTGGTGATAAATTGCAAAGCATATTTAACATTTAGAGAATAATCGAAGGATATGACTTTTCACCGCTGTTGCCGCCAGCAATAACGGGAAAACTGCGTCTCTTTCTGGAATCTTCCCTCCATGTTTTAAAGCACACGGGGATCGGAATAATGAGCATGATTTACTTTACCAATCAATTACATCAAGAATGGGAAAAAAGATACATTAATCAAGAGGGAAAATGATCAAAATATTATACAACATTGCAAAGTAGAGAGTGGGAACACAATCTATCATCGATTCTTTGTTAACCGGTATATATTGTCAAATACAGTCTATAAAAACGAAACATCTATACCATCACCAATTTGGCTTCTTGAATGGTAGTAGTAAAATTTATTGGTAATGTGAAGAGGATATGGTTTTCAATAGAAATTTATCAGTAAGGGAAAAGACTTCTCATCCTGTTTTCCATAGAAATTTATTGGTAATGTCGCTGGTAATTATGACAACTTAAGCTTTTGAGGCCATTTGGTCTCAACTCACATAAGAAACAAAGTAAGGAGCCAAACACTTACCGTGAGTTCTACAAATCTTCTGTATTCTCCCATTGCACCGGGGGTACCACGTAAGAGATGTTTTCCTGTAGCAATAGAAGCTCACGTACCGAATCATTAGAAAAGGAAAAACAAACATAAATGGTACGAAAAATTTGTTTCTTCACAATATTAACATCAGCGAGAAACCAGAAAAATGGTGAAGTATCCAGAGAGAGAGGGGTCAAAAGTACCTCTGTTAAGTGTTCGTCGTGCAACATTTCTGGGATGCTCAGAGGAACTTTACCAGCAACTTTATGGGAAACCAGCGCAGCAGCAGATATCTTCCAACGACGCTCCTGTTAGATGAGGAAAACTTATAATTATAAAATTATGCCCAACTGGAAAAAGGTTCAGAAATATAAGCAACTATGATTATGCCATATGCAAGCACTTGACCAACTTTCTGAAAATTCATCTCAGGGTTTGAGTAAATTTATTACTGGTACGTAATAAATTTACTCAAATATGTCATGCCCTCTCACATGATAATGCTAAGTAGGTTTAACAATTGGAAAGCTAGAAACTGTCGGTCAAAAAAATCTAACATGGGCAAAATCATTCGCCAGCCACGCCATTTCCTCAAGGACGAAATCCCAGTGCGACTTCTTACGATTTTCCATATGCACAGCAACAGCGTGAATCTCATCAAGCCTTTTACGCTTAGTCTGTTGATAGATCATGCCAAACCTGTTAGGATCGTCTTAGAGCGATTCAACAACGCAACGAAACGTCAAACGAATAATAAGCACGAACAAGAATGCGACGATTTACGTGGTTCACCAAGTTGGCTACATCACGGTCCACACCCACTTCACTATGATGAATGAATGAAGAATACAATCAGATCTCTCTCAGGTGCGATGTGATACCCTAACCCTAGAGCTAGGTTAATTATGTAGAGATATCTAATACATGAATTGCTTGTAAAACCCTCAACTTTAGACTGAGTTACAAAACAGTCTTCTTACTTAACAATCTCCCACTTGAAGACTGATTAACTCCGAGTGTACTTCTCTCAGCATCAATTCAACATCCTCCATGAGTGTAGACTTCGCCTCTCATCATGTAACTAGGCCAACCAAAGCCCAGCAGGTTCTCAGCTTCTCCAAGGTCACAACCTTGGTGAATATATCCGCAGGATTCTGGCTCGTGCGGATCTTCTCCAGTCTCTCCGAGGTCAAAACCTTAGGTTTCAGTGATGAAAGTAGCTAAATAATTCCAAACAATTGAAAAACATAGAGCACAATAACTAAAACAAACAAAACCTGTATAAATGCGGCTTTATTGAAGAATAGAATCTTCATGATAGAATCTTCATGTTTACTTGTCTGAAGTTTTATAACGGATATGGGCTTAGGCGATTAAATTCTTCTTATCAACAGGGTGGAAACCCTTTGGAATTTAGACAAGTAAACACGGCTTCTGAGCTGGAAGGTAGCTCTCAAGTCCATCCAAAATTGATAGATAGGGCACATGAAGATTCTATTCTTCAAGAAAACCGCATTATACAGGTTTTGTTTGTTTTATTTATTGTGCTCTATGTTTTTCAATTGAGGAGTTATTTAGCTACTTTCATCACTGAAACCTAAGGTTTTGACCTCGGAGAGGCTGGAGAAGATCCAGGGGCCAGAATTCTGCGTATATGTTCACCAAGGTTGTGACCTTGGAGAAGCTGAGAACCTGCTCGGCTTCGGTTGGCCTAGTTACATGATGAGAGGCCAAGTCCACACTCGTGGAGGATGTTGAATTGAAGCAGCGAGAAATACACTCGAAGTTAATCAGTCTTCAAGTGGGAGATTGTTAAGTGTGAAGACTGTTTTGTAACCCAGTCTAAAGTTGAGGGTTTTACAAGCAATTCATGTATTAGCTATCTCTACATAATTAACCTAGATTTGGGGTTAGGGTATCACATTGCACCTGAGAGAGGCTGAGAGAGATCTGATTGTATTCTTCATTCATTCATCATAGTGAAGTGGGTGTGGACCATGGATGTAGCCAATTTGGTGAACCACGTAAATCGCCCCGTTCTTGTTCGTGCTTATATTTCGTTTTGCTTTTCGTTGCGTTGTTGAATCGCTCTAAGACGATCCTAACAGGTTCGGTATGATCTATCAACAGACTAAGCGGAAAAGTCTTGATGAGATTCACGCTGTTGCTGTGCATATGGAAAATCGTAGGAAGTCTCACTGGGATTTGGTCCTTGAGGAAATGGCGTGGCTGGCTAATGATTTTGCCAAGGTTAGATTTTTTTTACTGACAGTTTCTAGCTTTGCAATTGTTAAACCTACTTAGCATTATCATGTGAGAGGGCATGGCATATTTGAGTAAATTTGTTACACAACTGTAACAGTAATAAATTTACTCAAACCCCAGAAATCTTGCATATGGCATAATCATAGTTAATTATATTCTGAACCTTTTCCAGCTAGGCATAGTTTTATAATTATAAGTTCTCCTCATCTAACAAGAGCGTCGTTGGAAGATATCTGCAGCTGCGCTGGTTTCCCATAAAATTGCTGGTGAAGTTCGTCTGAGCATCCCGGAAATGTTGCAGGACGAACACTTAACAGAGGTACTTTTGACCCCTCTCTCTCTGGATACTTCATCATTTTTCTGGTTTCTCGCTGATGTTAGTATTGTTGAAGAAACAAATTTTTCGTACCATTTATGTTTTGTTTTTCCTTTTCTTATGATTCGGTACGTGAGCTTCTATTGCTGCAGGAAAACATCTCTTACGCTGTACCCCCTGGTGCAATGGGAGAATACAGAAGATCTGTAGAACTCACGGTAAGTGTTTGGCTCCTTACTTTGTTTCTTATGTGAGTTGAGACCAAATAGCCTCAAAAGCTTAAGTTGTCATAATTACCAGCGACATTACCAATAAATTTCTATTGAAAACCATAGAAATTTATATCCTTACTGATAAATTTCTATTGAAAACCATATCCTCTTCAAATTACAAATAAATTTTACTACTACCATTCAAGAAGCCAAATTGGTGATGGTATAGATGTTAAGTTTTTATAGACTGTATTTGACAATATATACCGGTTAACCAAGAATCGATGATAGATTGTGTTCCCACTCTCTACTTTGCAATGTTGCTATAATATTTTAATCATTTTCCCTCTTGATCAATGTTTCCTTTTTCCCATTCTTGATGTAATTGATTGGTAAAGTAAATCATGCACATTATTCCGATCCTCGTGTGCTTTAAAACGTAGACGGAAGATTCCAGAAAGAGACGGAGCAGTTTTCCCGTTATTACTGGCGACAACAGGGGTAAAAAGTCATCTACTTCGATTATTCTCTAAATGTTAAATATGCTTTGCAATATATCACCACATGAAATGCGTAAAATAAATTTATCATCTCCTCTCCTGATTGTGCTATTTTTTCTTGTCCGAAGGTCGTATTAAGATCGCAAGGAAGTTTGGGATCATAATGAATTTCTAGAGTTCAGATCAGTTGGCCGCTTTGCACTACCCACCACTTAATCACAGTTGTTAACATATTTGAGTAGCTTTATTAGTTACATAACTGTAAATGTAATAAATTTATGCAGTAACTAATATATTTACTCAAACCCTGAGATATACTTTACAAAAAGTTGGTCAAACTTGATGCGTTAAAGCTTACAAATGAGTAATTCAAGGTGAGTCAAATAGTTTACAAGCTTTTAAGAATAGTAATAGGTTTTGCAGCACCGGATCTTGCCCGATCTTTGATCTAGAAGAAACATTTGCAGGTTTTATGTGAACTAGCTGAAATGATCTCTTTATTTGTCTAAAAATGTACTTGAGATCCATCGGATATGCATATTCAACGAGTTTCTAATAAAGTTAAATAAACTGTTTTGAATATTTACTGGAACGTCTAACTACTAATCTGAATATTAATCGATATAATTGACTCAGAACATAAAAAGTAAAATGTAAACATCTTACTTCACTCGAATGTTTAAAGAACTGATAAACAATAACAATTAACTTACAGATCAAGAGATGTAGAAATCAAGAGCCTGATTTCCAAGAACATATCGTGCAACCACTGTCTTGAAAGAAATGAGAATTGATAGACATAAGCTTTGCGTCGTTCTATATTTTTTGCTGGAAAAACCTAACATTTCAACATATATATAGGAGTTTGTCGAGTTAGAATAAGAAACAATATAATTCTTGAGGGTAGGACGTGTCGAACTTGAGTCAACAAGTTTTCTTTTTAAAATGAATTAAGAAAATTCCTGTGACACATGTCGAACTTGAGCTATAAAGCTTTTTCCCTTTGTCTTTGTTGGATATGACTTGAATGGTTGCGGCAGTGGAGTATGTAATTGGCAGAAAGTATCCCGTATTGCCAAGTGAGTTGATTCCCACCTCCTCACATGTGTATTTAGCGGGTCATCCTCCTTTGGTGCAATATATGAGTGACACACATACGGGTTAGCGTTAGACAACTTGTGTAGTGCTTTCATTGTGTGTCAAGGGTGGTGTATCGAAGTGGCCGCCGTGGTCGTTGTGGCCACGGTGTGCACCGGTAATCGGGTTCACTCTCAATAAAATATCAGGTTTTGGCCGTTTTGGTAGCGAGCGGGTCCGTTGCAAATTCGTTAATGAACCACATTAAATACTGTTTTGTTTTTGTTTTCGTTTCATCGTTCTTGCTCGAATACCGCCAGGTTATAACAAACTCGTATCAGAGTCGGGGTTCCAAGATCTAGGTGGAGCCAAGAGCTAGGGTTTCACGTTTTGGTAGAACTCAAAGCTAGGGTTTCGCGATTCAGGTGGAGCAGTGTATCTGGAGGTTGGGTTTCGAGATTCCGCCAAGAAAGATGTCTGGTTCAGCAATAAAGATTGATCTGTTCGTGAGGAGAAACAAGTTTTGTTCTTTGGACTCTGAAATAGGTGGCGCATGTATACCCACCATCTGAAGCCCCATGAAGGGGGCTATCCGGGCTCCTATTGAAGCAATCTGGCGCGCTTCTGAAGAGTGTGCAAGGGATCTGGAAAATCCAGCACACATTCAGTACTGGTGTGAATATGGCTATTCACTCGCATCCGACGTTCTGGCAATTGGCGGTCAGACGCAATCCGGCTCCCAGTATGGAGCATCTGGTGTGTTAATTGATTCAGGTTTTGGCTCATGTGTTGCAGGAACTCGTTGGAGTTGGAGAAACGGCATGGATCATCTGGCACGTGAGATTTTTGGCAAGCGCATGTTGTGGTCTTGCGCTCATTATGCGAGAGTTTCGTCTGGCGTGCATTTGTTATATTTTTGGGGCAAGTACCATGACACGCATTGAGCTCGCATTTGCGCGATCCATTTCTGGCGAGCATCTGGTGCATTTGAGGCATTCAGGGCACATCGGGTCTGGTAAGTAATCACATCTGACACTTGTCGTGGTGCATCTGTCTTGCGCAATTGGGCGCATCAAGAAAACATTCAATCTTGTTTCTCAATGAATGTATTCGAGTCGGGTTCTAGGTGGAGCATCTTGTTTCTGTTTCAGGAAGTGCATCCACATCTGGCACAGTCGTTGCAAGGACGCATGATAGTTCGAGCAACGATTTGACGGTTCAGGGTTCGGATCAAGCTGCGGAACATCTATTTGGGGAGGCGTTCTCGTTTCTAGTTCTGAGAGACGCATCCGATTCAGGTTTGAAGAGAGAAGCATCAAGTTCTGGTTTCGGATTGCTGAGATGATTCAAGTCAAGGTGGAGATTTTTTGGGTATAACTTGAATGGTTGAGGCGGGTGGAGTGTGTCATTGGCAGGACGTATCCTGCATAGCCAAGTGAGTTTATTCCCACCTCCTCACATGTGTATTTAAAGGGCCATCCTCATTTGGTGCAATATATCAGTGACACACATACGGGTTAGCATTAGACAACTTGTGTAGTGCTTTCAGTTTGTGTCAAGTGTGGTGTATCGGGGTAGCCGCCGTGGTTGTTGTGGCCATGGTGTGCATTGGTAATCGGATTCTCTCTCAATAAAATGTATGGTTTTGGCTGTGGAGGTAGCTAGCAGGTTCATTGCGAATTCGTTAGTGAACCACGTTAAACACTGTCTCGTTCTTGTTTTCGTTTCACCGTTCTTGCTCGAATACCCCCAGGTTATAACAGTATCACTCACAGAGAGCATTATCTACTTACAACATACTTCCTCCGTTTCGCTAAAGTACCCTATTTGACTTTTACTACTATTCACTGGGTCACTTTGACCCCAAAGATTTGGTTAGCAAGAGGATGCAAGAATTCGGTAATCTTTTCATGGAGAAATTTTTGTTTGCTCTAAGAGCAAATACACGTGGTGCTCTAATCAATACAGCACATGACACGTCAGGAAGAAAGAGAATGAGTGGCAGACAAAAGAAAGTGGATTCCTACATCTTTCTGACGTGATGTATTGATTAGCACACCACGTCATATTTGCTCTTGGAGCAAGCAATAATTACTCCTTTTCATGGCATTGTAGAGTTTACTCTATGACATCATGAAAAAATAACCAAAAAATTGCATCGTTTTGCTATCCAAGTTACCAGGTCAAAGTAACATGGTTACATGTAAAAAAAAGGTCAATTGTGTACTTTCTCGAGAACCAGAGGAAGTATTTGGTTATACACACGTTCATTTATTTAATAGGAAGTTGATAATTACACAAGTATACTTGGTGCTTACATAAGTTTTAAATGGCTCTTTTTAAAATTTACCTTTATTTAAATCACTTATCAGTTGTTTCTTATCAACTTTATTAGATTGTGTGTGTATGTACGCGTTACGACGAATCCACCTCACAAACAAAAAGAACACAAGGATTTTACGTGATTCGCTGACGGAAAATTTTGTCAACTACGTCCACGGAGAAGTTGCACCATTTATTTATCAAGAGGAACAATTACAATGATTTGCATACCTATTACCAGCTAATATGCGCCCTTTTATAATGCCCTAGACGCTCCTCTCCCCCCCCCCCCCACCCCCCAAAATGTTTCCAAAACAATAAGGAAACAACCCTGGTCGCAACTCTCCAGGACGTGGTCGTAAGACCAAGCCTGGTTGTCGTGCGACCTAGGAATCTGCTCGTACGACTAGCCCACCTGGTCGTACGACCAACAATAGGTTTGGCACACTTTCCTTTATTGCTCATGACAATTTCTTCTATTCAAGGCATATTTCTAACAAATCTCTACCTTGACTTGAATTATATCGTCAGCAACAAGTGCTCCTCTTCTCATAAACAAAACTACGTCTTCTCCGCACCCAATTTCTCTAATCAAAGAGACTCACTTGACCCTGCCGGGTCCGATAGCCCCGAACGGCTCAATGTTTCGTGATGTTCAGTAATTCCAAACAATGATGGAACTTGCTCTCTGAAACCAGCTTGGTGAACATATCTGCGGGGTTGTAAGTTGTCCCCTCCTTCTTTACCTTGATCCTGCTCTAGTTTGTCAATATGCTTTGTCCTCTTGTGATGAACATGATCTTAAGGACTCGCTTGATCTTGATGTAAGCCTAGATCGTTGATCAATCCCTTCAACAAGATTCCCTCATTTGTAGCTTCCGTCAAAGCCATGTACTCCGCTTCCGTGGTAGACAAAGTCACCGTTTACTGTAGTCTTGCCTTCCAGCTCACAACAGAACTCTCCCAGAGTGAACACATAATCAGTCATATATCTCATGCAATCAATGTCCCCAACATAGTCCAAATCCGAAAAATCAGCAACCAAAGCTTCCCAATAACAGAGATCAATGTCTGACGTACCCTTAAGGTACCTGAATATTTGTTTCGCTTGCCAATATTCCTTCCTCGGTTGAACCATAAAACGACTTACCACCCTAACAGTGAATCATATGTTTGGTCGAGTGCAAACTATAACATACATTAGGCTTCCAACTGTGCATATGACATGTATTCCTTTTCTTCCTCGGTCTGAGTGGTGTAAATTCCTAGCTTGTTGTTAGATATCATTGGATTATTTATAGGCCTTGTTGATAGCATCCTGCCTTTAGAAAAAATAATGCAAGTACTCTTTCATTATTCTTTCTAACCCTGCCTTTAGAAGCCTTTTACTGCTATGACAATATTCCGACCAGGAAGTTCTCCGGTGAGATTATTTATCTTGGATTGAACACAAAGCTGCCGCAAAGACTTTATGCAAGAATCTTTGATTTAATAAGAGATTTTCGTACGTAACAAAACAAAGGTTGAAACATCTGAACTTACCAAAAACAACTAGATTTCTGTATCTTTGCACTGCATCGGTAATATCAACAGCTTTCTCGTTGCCGATTCCTAACTACAATTAACCACAGCATTGAAATACTAATCTGAGTACTTACTTTTGGTAGACAGGACAAAGACCATACTAAGGATAATTGAAAGGATCCATGTAGGAAGCACCAAGGTTTGTGCCTGGTCTACAAGTGTATTGTGAAGAGGGCCTTACTAGTAGGATAACCATCAAGCTACAGATCTATAAAAGTCCAAAAAAACTGGCTGGGAATAGTAGAAATTAGTAAAACAGAGTCCAAAGGGAAGACCTTTGAATAAAAATCATCAGATGCCCCAGATCGTCTGAAAAGCTTCCCAAGATAAATGGAATCATGTCACTGATGCAGACTCCCCTGAAGTATGATAATTAGAGGAAATTAGTTGATGCAATGATATACAATTTCCTTTTTGAAATTTTATAAAAGAAAATGAATCAACATGAAATCATCTGCATTTGTGTTTTGATTTTCTGGAGAAGAGAAATAAAACGCACAAGATCGTGATGCCGTATTCTTTTTTTTTTTTTCTTAATTATCTGATACCAGGACATTTCGTAAATACTACACCAAAGAAAACGGATCACTAACCAGTAGACCCAGAGAAGTGTAGATATTATGTATGGGGCGTTTCTGGAGAATGAGTGAACGAAAGACTGCCATGTTCCGTGTAAAGACAATAGCCATGCTAAGGAGATACGAACCTACATCATTCACAGGTTCGTGGCTTAAAATGTTAGTCAAAGTGTAGTTGAAGCTGCTGAATAAGAGAGGTAAATGAACTGAGCCTGTGAAACAGTAGTACCACAACAATGGACAGGCCCATATATTTAGAGCTTCTTCGGTAATGAGAAGTCCACATCCTGCCGCCATCAGTAACCAAAAGTAGATCCATCTGACAAAAGGAATTGATGCTAAATCTGTAAATTATCCACACATAGCCAAGAGCCCCAGACACATAAGAGAAGGGATAAGTAATGTTAATATGACGGCAGCGGCAAGATAACCTGGGATAGCTAATATTTCAAGTGAAGAGTACTAGAAATAAGTCACTTGCAGTAACCTTAATACAGCTCATTCTCATATTTATAATCACTAGCAGACTCGTGCAAATTATTTTCTATAAAGCACCATAATCTTCAGTAATCTCCTCCCAAAGACGATAAATATTTCTTGTGAGTATCTTGAATTTCAGAGAACTAAGAGTAATGATAATGTGACAAACCGCAATTCTTGAGGGGAAGGGTTCTGGATAGTAGCAAGATGCATAACCCGGGAGCATTTTGCAGAATAACAATTGATGAAACATAACACATCCATTAACAGGGGATGAGCCTGAAACCAGCCCTTAAACCATTCTCCTCATTCATATTTTCTTTTGTTTTTATTCATTCTGGAGGAACAGGAGAAATCTAGCTATTTTTGGATACAAATGAAACCCTAATTTGCTTCGGGCATGCTCAATCTACCCAAATTGTAGCAAAGAGAACTCTTTGTTCTATGTACAAATAACAAATTCGACGCCTATTTCTATTTGTTTGAATTCGTTCTGATATTTCTGGCAAACAAACCCTAGACTGGAAATTTCAACCTCAAAGTGAGTTGAATAAAGACAAACAGAAAGACAGCCGGCGATTGATGGATCAATTGGAAACGAATTACTAAGGAATGTATTCTGGATTTAAATTAAACGAAGCCAAGTTATACTGAGGAATCGATAGACAGTCGTATTCAAAAGAGAGGAGAGGAAGTTACCAGGAGGAGATGAAGTGTCTCCGGTGGAGCCGATCGGAGGAACGAGGCGTCGATAGGGCGAAGATGGAAGGCACGGGTGCCGGAATCGCCATTGACGACATCATCGACTAGCAGAAGGTGTTGCAGATAGATTTGGGTTTCCAAGTGGTTGGGCCACAATTGGTTGGTCCACAAAATGTTGCGACTTAGTAGTACTACCAATAAACCCTCGAAGTTTCGAATACGCGAGCGACATTCCTAATTTCGTAGTCTGAAGAATTGGTAGTTTGGTAGGGTAGGATGATCTTCACTTACACCCCTATTAATTTAGAAACTTTACTTACACCCCCTATAACAACCAAACATGTTATCACTTACTATACTCTTTATCTCTATTCTCTAGGCTGAGTAGTAGAGTAACTTCACAAATCTATTTTTTCGAATAGATTTACCTTGCAGAGCCAGAAAAGGTCAATCCATCCCAATATGTAATCTTAACACGTGCAAAATATATGTATTATGTCGCATATTTCGTATGCGTTTATGAACATGGTGCATCTACTACAAGAGGAAGCTGAGACTAACTTGAGGTAGAATTTTCTGAATTGGCATTTGCAGCCTCTATAAGGGTAAATTTGTCGGGAAAAATCAATTTTGGAAGTTACTCTACCGACTAACATAGTGAATACACCGAGGGATGTAAGTGAAAACAAATTTGGTAGTTATAAGGGGTGCAAGTAAAAAAATTCAAACTTAGAGGGATGTAAGTGAAGAGCATCATTAACTGAGGGTATGTAAAGTATTAGTTCATACTTTGTTCATGGATTGTGCCGAGAGCTCTGTCTAATAATGTGCTTGGAAAGAGAGAATTTCAAATGTAAGGTGGAATGTGGAGTACAAAAAGTCAAGAATATACGAATTAACATATGGCATTTTGGTTCATACTAAGAGCATGTTCACCAGTGTCGTCTGTCTAGACCCACCTCATTTCAACACCAAATAAGAATGACTATTCACAATTTTCATCGGAGTTAGGGTGCCCATAAAGTACCTCAAACATTGTTGGAGGAGCTTTTCAAAGTGCTTTCTCTCTCTCACATAGTTTTATCAAACTAGTAAAAGATCACACAAAAAATACAATAAAAGTATCTTGCCGTAGAGCCCCTAGGCTTCATGGGTAAACATACTCTAAGCACGCCCTATATAACCAACAAGATTTGGCACCTAAATAGTTGTCCTTCTGCAATATGTCTGAAAACTAAAGCCAAACGATTGCTTGTAAGAAATACCTTACTGGGGAGAGCAACACCCGTTTCGATGATCTGAATGTCTAGAAATGTAGTCTCTTAATAGTCCTGTAAAATAAATAAATAAAGGCCAAACTTCAAACAACACAGTATATGTTCAAGATCGTGCACTCTGAGTTGTTTGTTTTCTTAGGTCCGGGGGTTGAAACACAGATGAGATTGAAGGAATGGCGCAAGTTTAGAAAATTTCATTAGACATATCGCAATATGTACATGAACATAGCCACATTATTGTGTAGTATATACATATACATATACATATACATATAATACATATCAGAGAGAACTTCTATCATTATTTCTATTATTATTCAAAACACAACTCAAAGATGATTCCTGAATTTATACTACTATGTAACTAGTTCCATGTCTCTATCATCCTCGTGCCATTACAACATTGGAGATCCTGCAACTGTAACTTTTCTCATCTACCCATTCCCACACAAATATGTATAATAGCTGCTACCTTCACCTGCAAGAAGCACAATGCCATGCCCTGGTCAGTGAAATGGGGTGATCAAATCGCAACTTTGCACACTATAGAATTTGGCAGGCATCTTCATAGAAGAGAAGTAAAGTTACCTTCACGAGAAACTAGTGGGTGATGACTTTGTTTGGGCCTAGGTTCAGAGGGTCTGTTCGTGTTTGAAGTCTCTCGTCTCACTTGCTCATGCTTGATTTCAGCTTCAGCACTTAGAATGTTACTACTTTTCCCAGTGTCATCAGTGTTCCCCATGAGTCCCTGATTCTTGGCAAAAGCTTGCAGGAACCACCTGGTATCCTATGAAGAAATGTCCAAAGACTTAAAAATGCAAGCGAACAAACAAACAAATTAAAGCAGATATGGTAAAATAATGATCTATACCTAGACTAAGTTCTCCAAGGAGTGTTTCAGTTTTCACCATGGGAGATCAACCACTAAATGCATGAAACACTGGAATATGGAGAGGAATAAGCACATATAAAGAGTTAAAGGGTATCAAGTTTCCAAGAGAACATTATAAAAAAAAAATAAAAAAAAAAAACATGGTAAAAAAAATGGTTATTAAATAAACTGTTCACAAAATCTCCTCAAGGAACAAGACTAGAAAGCTAACTGTTTCATGTTCACAAAATCTCAGAAGGGTGAAAAATTGGCTATCTGAAAGGTCTTTGAAATATTTGTTTCAAATATTTCAAAAATACCTTCATCCAAAGTATCTGAAGGAGGAGCCACACTCCCCCAGTTTTGTGCGCTAGCTTCTTCAAAAACAGGTCTTGACATGGCCATGTTATCCCTAAGAGCCAAAAACATATCAGAATTAGAAAGTCAAGAACATTGGTAATCTGAAATCAAGAAACAGTGAATATTGTACCTAATAAAGGCATGATGATGCACAGGGAATTCAGGATCTTTGGCATCACACAGATCAAGTGGCCTTCATTAAACAATCAGAACAGAGGGGTTAGCATAACAAAAATTATGCAAAACAGACAAATAGGTGGGTGTGTACAAGCTGAAACTTACGTGAGCGGACGACCTCTTGGACAAACTTGGGAAAGAGTATGTGCATGAGAAGGGTGTGGCTGAATTAATTTCTCATCCCCACCATTGATCTTTAACAAGGAAACAATAAGCACATCAGCATCAAGAATGTATCAAGAAACATTTCCATTATCTTTAAGATAACAAGTTTGGAAAGAAAACAGCAATGAGATCCAGCAACACCTTGCATTGTCTTCAAGTTTCGCAAAAGAATCCATTACTTGTTAGGTTACCCAATTGTAAACTAACAATACAAATACGCAAAGAGGAAGCACGCAGTATTATAAAAAGAAAAAGAAATTTGCAGCACCGACACGTATTCTATATTTAACGACCAAAGATATTCACCTTTCTCATCTTGATTTGCGACTTCTGTGATACTGATACGATTTTCTCAAAATGAGATTTGAGAGTACATTCTTCTTTCGTCTCCTGAAGAAGCCTCGCATTGCCCTGAAAAGGTATCAACAAAACAATTAAAATCAAAGGTAAACATATCTTCCGCTAAAGTAAGACCAGCAATATATCTAGCTTGACTTGACAAGGAAAAGTTTGCACCTTAGCAACTCCAAGTAAAGGGGCGGTATATAGTTGAGAAGAACCGGAACTTTCACCCCCATCACCAGAAGAATTATCTGTCAATCTTCTGTACTGCTCTTTGCATTCATTTGGTGTCCGGAACATACACTGCCGAAGAGGAGGATAATGAAACACAGAGGAATACAAAAAGGTAAACAAACATTTGTGTATTATGAAGACACTTAAAAGTAAACAACTAGCAAAAAGATATTTACCTTGAATTGCAAAGAAGTATTGATGGTATCACTGATGAGCTCCCAATTCGGACCCAAGTCATGTACAAGGGCTACAAGGACCTATTGTATTGAAACCATTAGTTCTACAAGGCTAAAAACGTCAAATCTCCAGGGCAATCTCACTTGCATTCAGTAATACCAAAACAAAAATACCTTCAATGATTTCGCCTTCTTCCCTTGGTTGCCACCAAAGTGCCTTGCGATCTTAATACGACCTTTCGATAAGAAAAAAAAATAGCACAATCAGGAGAGGAGATGGTAAATATATGTTACACATTTCATGTGGTGATAAAATGCAAAGCATATCTGCGAATAACATTTAGTGAATAATCGAAGGAGATGACTTTTTACCGCTGTTGCCACCAGCATTAACTGGAAAACTTCTCCCTCTCTTCCTGGAATCTTCCATCTACGTTTTAAAGCACCACGGAACCGGAATAATGATCATCGTTTAATTCACCAATGAATTACATCAAATATGGAAAAAATTAACACCGATCAAGTAGGAACATGATCAAAATATTGTTGGTTAACCGGTATTTCTTGTCAGATAGAATCTATAAATCTAAACATCTATACGATCATCATTTTGGCTTCTTGAGTGATAGAAAAAATTAATTGGATATGGTTTTCCACAGAAATTTCTCAGTTTGGGAAAAGAATGCTCATCCTGCAGTTTGGTATTCCAAACACACTTCAGGCGTAATTATGTTCATGAATTGACTGGAAATGGAAATTTCAAGACTGAATTGCAAGTAGCCTTTTAAGAGTGGAAACAAAGGTTTCTTATTCATTATACATGAACAAAGCTGTATTATTTTGTTAGATAACCTGTTTCATTATTCCACACGTACACACAAGATAAAAGTAAGGAGCAAAACACTTACTGTGAGTTCTACAGATCTTCTGTATTTTCCCATTGCACCAGGGGATACCGCGTAAGAGAGGTTTTCCTGCAGCAATAGAAGTTCACGTACCAAATCATAAGAAAAGTAAAAACAGAACATAAAGGCACAAAATTTCTGTTTATTCACAATATCAACATCAGTGTGAACGAACTAGAAAACGTAGACAAAAATATGAAGCATTGCATCCGTACCTCTGTTATGCTCGGACGAACTTTACCAGCAATATGATGGCACACCAGCGCAGCAGCAGATATCTTCCAACGACGCTCCTGTTAGATGAGGAAAACTTATAATTATAAACAGTACTAGGCCTAACCCCGCGCCAAGGCGCGGGGCGAGTCAATAAATAACTTTCATGAAATAGAGTTAAGTCACTGATATGAAAGTGAAATATGCAAAAGAAACTTAGTTTATGATTCGAAAAAGTTTCTCAATGTTATTGAAACAGTTCTTTTAAAAAATTATTGCAATCAAATCACGTTTCACTCTCTTTATGATTTTTATTATCAATGAGTGACTTTTAATTTTTTTAATATATAATATTTCAAATTCTCCCTTTCAATTTTTTTCCAGAATATTCTTTTATAATTGTTCGTAACTAAAAGTGTACAATATTTTTACACGCTATATGAAATATGCATCAATTAAGAATTTATGAAATAATAACTTCTTAAATATTAAGAAAAATTACTTATATGTAGAATATATTTATTTTCAGGTCATAAATCAAAAATGAACATTTATTACTAATTTTAAATTGATATTAATTGCTCATGAGTTACAAACACAATGAGTAACTTCAAAATTTAATGACAAAGCAACACATGAGTACATGTCCAAAAGTTATTGGTTGATTTTGTTTAAATGGACACATAAGATTACAAATGTCATACTCATAATGATTATACAATGACAAATGTCAAATTGTGGTTTCACCTCACGACTGTTCTGCTTTTATATTATATATATAAGATTATTGCTAACTGGAAAAGGCTCAAAAATATAAGCATACTACTATGGAAACATTTTTCTAGTGCTGCATGATTATGCCATATGCAAGCACTTGACCAACTTTCTGTAAAGTTTATCTCGGGGATTGAGTAACAAATAAATTTACTCAAATATGTCATGCCATCTCAC